>JAJTWQ010000022.1:4800000-6000000 GCA_029007595.1 Solanum commersonii
AAAGTGAAATAAATAGGGTTTTTGAAGTTTTAGTAGTAGTAGTAGAAATAATGATGCGTGAATGAATATTTTTGTGTGTGTGTATATGTACAAATAAAAAAAATTGGACTTTTTCTTGATTTGTCACCACTTGGTTTTGTCCTTCTAAGACGGCGGAGAAGAACATGTTTTGGACCTCTATGAAATATTAGTATAACGGAAGGAAGAAGAAGAGAAGAAACTAATGGTTTCTTCCATGCTTCATTTTTATTATATTAATAATACTAACTTGATACGTCCACTCTTTGTTCCCTTCTTTCTTCCTTATAAAAAGATAACTCTTTTTACTCTTTTGATCAATATATTCTATGTACTTTCTTTTTCACTTAAGTGGTTTTTTGTACTTTCAATTGATATATGTGGGTGTTAGAAAGTTGTGGGGGTAGGGTGGGGTGGCGGGGGGGGGGGCTGTTGGAGGATTTGTTTTTTCTTGTCTTATAACTTATAATTGTGTAGTGATGGAAAATCCAATTTCTTTCTCCTTTAGGATGTTTTTTTCTTCAAGTTTATTGTTTGTATATAGTGTTCGTGTAACCATTAATTCATAAAAAGAAACTCTTATCCTTATTCCAATTACATGAATTGTGAAGCATGCTCCTTTCTACTGCCGTAAGTGACTGCTTTAAACTTTATAAACTGAAATAAAGTTCACAACACATTTCAAGTAAATAAAATTTGAATTTTAAGGTAAAGTTAAATATTTGCTTATTCCAATAATTATTATAAGCACCTCTTATTTTTTAAATTTAATAAAGATAATATGGTGTCTATGTCTTGGGGATTAATACTTTGTACACGTAGCAAAATTTAGAAAGGGCACGTGACACATAAGATTGGAGGAGAGTGTGATGTGATTCCATTGGCATAAAGCTCGAAGCAAACACTAGTTGGAGAGCTCAACTTAGACTCTTCATCAAAATCACAAGATGATCATTATATAAAAAAAAAGGTGGGAGCTCATTCCCCGAAAATAACAAAGGAATCATGTCCCCCCGATAGAACAAAAGGACAAAAGGGCGGATACGTTTGATGTATATTTTAGACATGGGTGACTATGACTGACTCTCGAACTGGGGTAGAAACATGGATAGGAACATCAAGTATATCACAAATCATAGCAAATTATGAGGCAAATCACACGGATACATAGGAATAAGTAGAACCCGAATCAAATAACACATTAGTCATCCGGTCACAGACAAGAATAGTACATGTGATCACCGCGTCAGACGCCTCTGCCTCATTGTTGCCCGGAAAGGCATAACACTAAGCCATATCATCTTGACGAGCCATTTCTCTACCTGGTTGCACGTTACCCCTGCCTGTATTACCATTTCATCTACCTCCACGACCTTGTTGATTACCTCATCGCCCACCTTGTGGACGTCCTCGACCATTATTACCATTCTCCACGAGTACCACTGCTCTAAACTGCTGTTGTGCGGAATCTAACACACGTGGGTAGGTACAATCTCTCCTCATATGCTCAGGTTCACCACAGTTGTAACATGTATGATCAAAGGATGGCCTGTTGCCCGCTGAAGGTGCGACTCCCTGGTTATCCTAAATCAAATTATGAGGTGGAGTTCCCAAGTAATTACCTGTAGATGTGGGCATAGCGAACTGAAATGGCTTGGCTGCAAGCATTGGCCTTCCTGAACCTCTAGAATAAGAACCTTAAAAGTTGCCTGAATTCTTGGCCCTTTTAGCCAATGCCTTAGCCTGACCGTCTCGCCTCACTCCTTTCACTTTCTTCACAAAGTCGATCTATTACCTCATTAAAGCTCCTCCCTGCAGAGGTCATATGAATAGATAATACCTGCAACTTAGAGTTTAGTCCCCAAATAAATAAATAAACGGATCCTCTCCTTCTCAATAGTCACCAATTGAGTTGCATATCTAGACAAAGCATGATACTTGGCCTCATAAGCAGCCACTGACATCCCACCTTGCTCAAATGCCATAAACTCATCCTTCTTACGACTCTCAAAGTCCTAGGCACATATTTTTCTAGAAATAGAGTATGAAATTGGGTCCAAGTAATTAGAAGTAAAGTTGAAGATCTGCATTCTATGTAAGCTCTCCACCATTGCTTAGCCTCACCTTGAAGTTGAAAGGTCACAAACTCAACCCCATGCTGATGGACAATTCCCAACTTATAAAGCCTCTCATAACAATCTAAGATAAACTCATAAGCATCCTCATTCTCAGAACCAAGAAACATAGGAGGCTTTAACTTTAAAAACTTACTCAACATTTCATGCTCATTACTAGTCATAACAGAACCCAACAAATGACGAAAGAAAACATCATTACCTCCAGTCCCACCCACCTTGGGCGCAGTGCTAGCAACATGGAGATTAGTAGGAGCTTGAGTTGCTTGAGCAGAAGGAAGCACTCTAGGACCAACCAACTCTTTCAGGAATGACATAATCTATCGAGCTAACACTGGGTCTATGGGAGGAATATCGATAGTCTCAGCCTGCACCTTTTCCTCCTGTCCAACCTCTTTAACATTTTCAACACAATATGCTCTTCTATCTCTTTATGATGCACAAGAAGGGCCTCATTTTGGGGAACATTTTCGATCGGTACCCCATCTCTAGCTGGCGCCACTCTTCCGCGGTCTCTACCCCTAGCTCTTTCTCTACCCCTGCCTCGATCGCGACCTCTTGCTGCATATTCCTCAGCTAGAGCATTGTCGGGAGCTAAGGGCCTGACGCCGTTGAATCTAGTTATTAACCATCTGCGGACAGAAGAGTGAAGGAGGTTAGATACCAATTGGAATCAAGTCATAGCACGAAAGGAGACAAGAGAAGACAGAGATTTCCTAAAGTCCTATAGCCTCTCGAAGAAAAGTAAAGGTATCTCCGTATCGTTCCGCAAGACTCTTCTAGACTTGTTTTGGTACATCGAGATTAACAAACCTAGGCTCTGATACCAACTTTGTCACGATGCAGACCGTCGTGATTGACACTCACACTAAACCTCCGGTGGGAGATCCACTACTACAACCCAAAACAAGCAACTAACCAAAAACTAAAGCATTTAAGTTACGGAAGCAAGTTAAATACTAATGTAGGGAGTTCCCATAAACTCCAAACAAAAGTCTATCAACTAAACAAATGCGGAAGTAACACCTAAAACCTGAAAGTCAATGTACCAAAACATCTAAAGTTCAACAAGTCTAAATAAGAAGGGATACAACCCCAAACTAATGCACTAATAACTAACTAGAAAATTCTAAGTCCGAAATATGGACATAAATAGAAAGAGAACTTATGGTTGCCCGAAAGAACTGGCTCACCGTTGAATTCGAAGCGATTACTGATCTTTTAAATGAGGTTTGTCAAGAGCTGCCTGAAGATGTCATGTACTCAACAAAGAAAGAGCAAATGCAGTATCAATACACAACCACAGTGTACTGGTAAGATCACGCGGCTATCCCTCTAAGTGCAACATACATAAGCCATTACAACATAACAATAACATCCATACACCGAACATATACAATATCAATATCATTTACAAATAACGATCAAGTTCACAATTCTCAATTACATAGTTATATCAAGTCAATGGTACTCTCATGGAACCCAAACTGTTAGCATACCAGAACGTGGTACCCGATCCAATGTTTATGCCAAAACGTGGCAATCGATCCCAATTAGTATACCGAAATGCGGTATCCGATCCAATCAACACACCACAATCACAATCACAAGTACATTCTCAATAATCATACAATCAAGAAGTGATTCATGGCATATAGTTATTCATCTATCTCATTTACAACAAGTGTGATAAATAATGCAACATTCGCAGACATATATGTATCATAATGAAGCAAGAACAAACATACATCACACAATCATAGAATCACAACCATCACCTACCTCGAAACAAGCTTGAAACCCTAAGAAACTTGATCCTTCCCTTTCCGGATTCGTTCCGCTTGTTCTTGGTCTACAAACAATCATAATAACACGAGAATCAATAAACAATCACTAATTACTCGAATTACTAACAATTCTAACAACCCTAGATCATACCCAAGTATCCAAACTAGAGATTTTTTCACCATGGTTTCCAATTCAAAACCCTCCCCCATCGATAATTATCCATTTCATTATGTTTTACGGATCGAAAAATGGATTCGGGGAGTGAAAAACTTATCTTTAGCCTTAAGAATGGTGGAAAACTTTCAAGAGTCGCCTGGGGTTCGTTCCTTAGCTTTAAAGATCAAAAAGTGCAAAATAAAGTTGTTTCAGGATTTATGTACGACTTTAAGTCGCGTCTGGCCAGCCACAGCGACCCTCACCTCGCTACAACGACCCCGCCAGAGCGACCAAAACCACCGCCAAAGCGGATTTAATGAAATAATGAGCTATTTTAATAATTTCAAGACCTCCATTTCATAACACGCCTTTAACCAAAGATGCTAAAAAAATATCGTTCACGCTAAGATCGATTCCGGGAGTTCTACTCACCCGAATTCAATTTTGTAAAGTCGTACAGGTTCCTTAACGACTTAACTAACTACTCATGTAATCAAAATCATAATTAAATCATCCAATTATTACCAGATTTTCCTACACCTTAAAGACTCTGATTTCATCCAAATCTAGACTAGGTTGAAAATTTTCAAGTTACTACGAAAAAGTTTTTTGGCCCAAAATTTTTCGTTGTTGACTTTTCTATAATGACAGAATTTGATCATTACACTAGTTCTCCCAAATGACCAGTTATAAATGTCATAGAAACTTGAGGAACATATCAATGTGATTTGATATTGATTAGTCTGAAGTAAGGCTGGCAATTGGATCGGTTTTTGTCTGATCCAATCCAGTTTCGGTATTGGTAAGTTCGATACCAGTTGAATCGGTAAGGAACCGATCTTATAGGTACCGGAACCGGTACCGAAATGGAACCCAGATTTTTATTCGATTGATCCGATTCGGTAAGAACTGGTTCCGCTCTGGTAAGAACCGGTTCCGATCCAGTAAGAACCGGTTCCTGTCCGATTCAACGGTCAATTTTTTTTTAAAAAAAAGTTGAACGTTATAATTAGCCATTGGGTTGGGGCCCAAAACGGCTCCAAACTGCCCCCCCCCCCCTCTCTACCCCTTAACACTATAAATATACCCATATTTTTTCATTTAAATCATAAATTCACAAACTATTTCATTAATATCTTATAAAATCTCTTAATTTTCAATCTCTCATAAATTCATAATTATTATTTTGTGATATTGACTTGGAGTTCGAATTTTGAAGATTTATTTGAAGTAAATCGAAAGCTTCAATTGGCATCTCTCAATTTTGGCTTTGGTTATACGTCTACTTTTACGTAGACGTTTGGTACATTCGTTCCAATTTTAATTTTTTATTTGTTTATTAATTAAGTTATTTTTTTTGTTATATTATCTTTGCTTATTTTTCATAATATTAATTATTTTAAACTTGAACATGAATTTGGAAAAATATAGTGGTAAAAGACCAATGTCGAAAAGAAAAAATAATAGGGGAGGAGGAAGTAGTTCTAATTCTAAAAATTTGCCACCTCCTAGATTTAGAATTAATACTAATGATTATACTCATGTTGATGAAGCTTCTTTTACACGAGACTCACAACCTATTGAATTTAATTCCGAAAATGAAGTAGATCATGAAACTTTAAATAGATGTTTTGCTAATTTTGAGGAAGAATTAGATGAGAAAGTAGAAATAAATGAGGAAGAAGATGAGACCCCTACCCCTTCTAGTCCGGCTACCGAATTACTGGAACAAGATGAAGTCCCCTCTTTACCTACTTTTTCAAAGATCGCTGTACGTGTTAAAAAATCTTTAGTATGAAAATTTTTGGTACAAAATGAGGAAAAAACTACTGTTACTTGCACGAAATGTAAATTGATCATGAAACATGTAATTACGGGTATACAAGGGGGAACAGGACGACTAAGAACACATTTGAGAAAGTGTAATAAAGAATTTGTTCGCCTAGATGATATATAAAGGGCTAATAGAAATAGAATACCCATACCTGAAAATTCTATGGAAGTTGGAGGTTCTAATATGGTTCAAAGTGTATTAAATATGACTAACCCGGCTAGCCGAAACACACACCGCACATATAGTAAAGAAAAAGATTGTAGAGAATTAGCTAAAATGGTTGCTGTTTGTGGTTTGCCTTTTTCATTTCCTTCACATCCTGGTTTTATTTAGTATATTCGGGAATTGTATAACCCAGATTATGAAGGTATTCCAAGAAGTACAATTAAAAGTGATCTTTTTAAATATCAAAAAGAATATTGTCATTTTCTTCGTTGTTTATTTGTTTATTATGATGATAGATTATCTATTACTTCTGCTATGGGACGTAATCCTAATGGTAATGATTATTTTACAATTACTGTTCATTGGATTGACCATGAATGGAACATGCAAAAATGAATATTAGGATATAAATATGTTGAAGAAACTAAAACGATTCTTATATAGCAACAAAAATAAGCTCTATTTTATAATTTTATGAAATATGTGATAAAATAATGAGTGTCACTTTAGATAATGCTTCTAATAATTTAAAAGCAATTGATTATTTAAAATATAGACTTTGTTCAATTGATAATGATTCTTTTCATATTAAGTGTGCCGCACATGTGTATAATTTGATAGTAAAAGATGGTATTTCTCAATTTGGAATTTCTTGTGAAAAAATTAGACTTGCTTGTAATTGGATTTTTAAAGCTAAAATAAAAGCTAGAATTACATAATTTAAAAATTGTTGTAAAGAATGTGGACTTGAATATAGAAAAGTTTCAAAAGAAGTATGCACTAGATGAAATTCTTTATTTGAAATGCTTCAAGTTGCTTATATTTATCAAGAGCCGGTACAATTAGTTTTTAATGCTCATAATGCGGATCCGAATTTGAGGATTGGCTATGAAGATTGGGAAAATACAAAAGAACTTATTGAATTTTTAAGTGTTTTTTATAAAGCAACAAATGCTGCTTCTGGTCAATATTATCCAACTATTTCTTCTGTTTTAGTAAATATTTATGTTATTTCATCTGAATTTGCAAAATATAAAGGAAAAGATCGATTTGAAGATTCCCTTGCTTTTATGATTGAAAAATTCAAAAAATATTTTTTCCCTATTGCTCAAATCTATTTGACTGCTACTACTTTCAACCCAAATTACAAATTAAAAGGTGTTGAAAGAATGGTTGAAAAGATTTATGCAAATTTAGAAATTAAAGATGATGAAATTCCTAGTATTGAAGATTGTAAAAGTAGCATATATATAAAAGCTAGAGAGTTATATAATACATATAAATCTATAGAAAAAAATATTCCAATAGTTGAACCTCCATCTTGTAAACCTAGAAGTGATGATACGGATGATTGGATGATTGGATGGATGATTATCTTGAGCTTGAATCATCTACTAATAATGATTTTGATTTATATTTCAATCAGGCACGAAAAAAGATTAGGCATGAAGAAGGACAACTTCAAGCTCCAATATTAGTATGGTGGAAGAATCGTGAAAATCAATTTCCGACCCTTGCTAGGATTGTTCGAGATGTGCTAGCGATTCAAGTATCATCGGTCGCTTCGGAGCAAGCCTTTAGTGCGGTGAGATTTATGATTGGAGATCATCGATATTCATTAGCAAAGGATAGTTTGGAAATATCGGTGTTGTTTCGAGATTGGGTCAATATCGAAAGAAGAAATACCGGACTACCACAATTAAATAGCCAAATAGAAGACGAAATAGATAAAATATTTGGTGATAATAGTGATGATGGCATGGAAGCAATGGAAGAAGAAAGACAAATACAAGTTCCAAAAAATGTTTCTTTTGAAATGATACAAAAGTTACGAAAAGATTTTAAAAAAAGTTTCAATTGTTAGTACAATAATTAATATTCAATACCTAGATTATGTACTCTTTGTCTCTTTCTAATATTTGTATTGTACAATTTATTTATTTGAATAAATATACGGCTATTCGCCTTGATTTTTTAAAAAAATAGTCTCTTATATTTAATCCAAGTCATTTTAGAAATTTAATTTTCAACTATTTTAATATTAGTTTAAACTTTAATATAAAATTAAATTTTAAGGTTTAAACTTTAAATTCAATATAAACTTTAAACTTTAAATTCAATATAAACTTTAAAGTCAATTTTAAACTTTAAAGTTTAAAATGTAAACTTAAGTTTAATTGAAACTTTAAAGTAACTTTAAAGTTTAAAGTTTTAAATTGAAGTTTTTAATAATATAATTTTATTAATTAATAATATAATATTATATAATAATTAAAGTTAATAAAAAAATAAAAAATTATCGGTACACAATGATTCGGTAAGAACCGGTTCCGGTCCGATCCAAACCGGTTCCTATCCAGTAACTAAGGGACCGGACGGAACATTTGGAAATTTCTGGTAAACCGATTCCGGTAACTAAATCCGGTAACGAAGACTGGTTCCGGTAAAATCGATCCTGTTGATTCGGTCCTGTCCAATTGCCAGCCTTAGTCTGAAGGCAACATACAACGAAGAATACAGACTACCTATACAAAGTGGACAACTAATATCTTCTAATTACTGATAGAAGTGTCTTACTTCTTCATTGAGAGTGTTTTTAAAATACTATTCAAATTTCATCCCATAATATACTCTCTCCGAAATTCCATCCTCTCCTAATTATTGTACTTTCTCCCCAAAATTTTCTCTTCAAATTTAATACAGTACATAAGATTTTTTTTAATAAAATAAAGTAATATATAAAATATTTTCGGTAAGAAAGTGGGGGCCAAACAATTGTCTTAGTAGCTTTATAGTAGAGTCGATCCAGCTTTCTACTCCTTACAGGCTCCTTAAGTAAAATATTAATTGAAGGATAGTTGTTTGACTATTTCCCTCTTACTTATGTCTTATGATACAATTTTTTTATTATGTATTTACTCTATTTAGGTATCATTATCACCTCCAAAATTGAGGTGTTGTAGCCTTTAAAAATAGCTATTGCTTTGATAAGATGAGAAAAAATAATTAATTATGTCTCAAACTTCAAAACTGATAAATAAATTTTAAAAAATCATTTTAAAAACTACGACAGATAATTTGAGACAGTAGAAATACGTATCCTTCAAATATGTAAATTTTATTTTTAAAAAATGAAATATTTTATGTTTAAATTACAATTAAAAAAATTAAATATTTTTTTATCTCAAAAGCAAAGAATATCACATATATCAAGGCACCAAGTAATATTTTGTAATGATCTGTTTCTTCGTTATTGAAATATCGATGGTCAAGACGTAAGAGTTTTCATCTTTTTATTTTTTGGATAAATTACCTATATACACACCTTTATTTTTCATAATATCTATTATTCCCTATTATTTTAAAATATTTCCAAAACCCCTTTTTTTCCTTCCAAACCCCATTGTTCCTGATACAGAAAATTGTATACGTTTCTCATCCTATTTTTACTCCTTATTTCACTCCCTCAATCTCTTCCTATTTTCACTCACTCAATCTCTTCCTATTTTCACACCCTCAATATTTACTTTCTTCATTTTTTTATTTTCAGATTTGTTCTCTCTCCTTTCAGTAAGATTGCTCCACAATTTTTTTCGAAGAATCCAAGTAAGTCTTCATTCCACAATTTTTCCCAAAGAACTACAGGATCTCCTCCCTTTCCACCTTCACAAAATGCATAAGGGAAAGGTGAAAGAGATGATGTATCCACATTGCTCCTTGCATAAAAATCGTTTCTAGAGGATCCTTTTTTGCTGGTGAAACTACATTATGAAATGGAAAGAAGTAGTCTCTACCAAATGTATCATTTTATCATGTATCAAGTGTTGCAATGTATTTTCTATGGTTGTCCAAATTTAGAAGAATATATATCTGTACACAATATCAAATTATATTCGAGATACATTTGTGAGCGGAGAAGTCATGGAAGGACACATGCTCGAGCTTTAAATCTACTGCTGAAAAAATCCCCAAAAAAGAGAGGGGAAAGTTGGATCTATCGTTACACGACTATCACTGTAAAATATACAGATTTTCAATATATCTCGTTTATTTTGATTCGTAAATTACCCTTTGTTAGTGTCATCACTGATATGATATATCAATGTCACAGTAGCCTTTGTTTTATGCAATGTATCATATTCATATTTAAGGTGTTGATATATAACCCTAATGTTGTTGAATATTTGATTAGTTTTATCATGTTCAACATAAATATTGTTGATACATAAACACTACATGATGTATCGTTTACATGTATCAAGTTCTTTAATGTATCATCAATCTTATTCAAATTTGAAAGGCTATATAGACAATAATAAATCAGTTGTGTGTTATGTATCGACACTCTTTAATATTTGTTCAGTCTTACCCAACTTAGAATGCAATGTATATGTACATATTACCCAATAATAATCTTGATTTATAAATCGTAATGTTCTATAACTGGAGCACTGTGTATTATATCC
Source organism: Solanum commersonii (assembly GCA_029007595.1). NCBI lineage: Eukaryota > Viridiplantae > Streptophyta > Magnoliopsida > Solanales > Solanaceae > Solanum > Solanum commersonii. The sequence goes on from JAJTWQ010000022.1 coordinate 4,810,563, forward strand.
AACAATAGGTATATGATACATATCCATTATTTGGCAAACTAAAACTACATGTATCTAATACTTAATAACTACCACACAGTAATGTATCAATCTAAAATCAAACATTTTATGGACAATCTTTACTTCTCTAATGTATCTAATAGGATTACAGTACTTAGCAATTTACTAAATATTTTAGTAATAGTAATGTATCATGAGTAATATATTCTTCTTGTCCACAACGTCCACAATGTTCGTCTAGTTAAAATTACCACAATTACATATTTTCTGCTGATGGCAAACAATGTATCTTATTCCAGCATCAAACTAACACATAACGACACAATTTTGTAACCATCTTATAACATATACCAGGTACATTACAATAACCAATGATACAATCGTTTGCAAAAATCCAAGATATATATATATATATATATATATATATATATATATATATATATATTAATGTATCATCCACAATTTTTCTTGATTAAAACAAGTAATTTACATATCTTTATTATTACACTATTTATATGTACAATATACACCATAAGAGTCTGATACATTTATACAAATTTGTGATACACACTCGATATTCAAAACGTATTTGATTCATCTCAATTGTTAATCCATTTATTACATGTATCATATACAATATATTATGTGGATACATTTTTATACAAATCACATCCAGATACAAAATAATTACCACATCATAATCTATAGATACAAAATTACTATACACATGCGTCGTTTACCACTAATGTATCATGACATACATGTTCATATCAAAACGACAAAATAAAACGTCTTCTTCAACCTTTTGCAACAAAGTCTTAACTTGTCCCCTCAATAAATTCTCGCAAGATCCAGGAGTAACCAAGTATTTAGCTTGACAAGTAATCCTTTTTTGGATATTTCTGAAGATGGTGTCTCTAAATTCCCCATAGCAAGACCAACAACGGGGGAATCATTCGTTATATCAATCAATGGTGATTGTTTTTCATTTTTGTTTCTTGATTTCATCAATGTTTTCTTCTCAGATTCTTCAATTTTCTCTGAACAAGAAATGAAATAACTTTTCTGAAATCAAATTAAAATTTAATAACGAAAAATGAAAAGGGGGAATAGAAACTTATTAGTTGACAGAGGGATCTTGTTACCAATGTTAGCATCAACCAATGCTGTCCAATCAATTTTGTGTGAGACATTGAATTCAAATTACTTGATGATTTGAAATTGATGATTTAAAATCGTGAATCGTTTGTCCAATCATCTACAATGGAGGGTTTGAGATTCAAGATTTCTAATTGATAGAGAAAATGAAAAATTAATTTTTGATTTTTGTGAAGCTGTTACAGATTGGAATGGAATGATATTGTCTTCCTGATGAATAATCACTTGAAGATAATTACCTTCTCAATATATCTCATCGAAGAAAGCATTTACGATATCATACAACCTCCTAACTTTAGCTGCATAGATAAGAAGGAACAACATTATTCGAAGGAGCATAGATTGGCAACCCAGTTGAATTATAAGAACTAACAGTTTGTGCATTAGTAGTTCAGATTACTCTTGAGCAAGAAAAAAAGGTGCATACTTTTTACTTCTTGTCATGGCAGGAGGCCTCGCATCTCCTAACAATATCTTTGCTGCCTCATCAAGACAAATCATGTCAACCTGAACAGAATCATCACAAAGAATTAGGGTCTGAAAGCAAATTGAGAAACAAAGTTGTACTCGATGATTTCCAATCAGTTTTGCGTGATACATTGAATTCAAATTACTCGACGATTTCGAATTGATGATTTGAAATCGTGAATCGTTTGTCCAATCATCTATAATGGAGTATTTGAGATTCAAGATTTCGAATTGATAGAGAAGATGAAAATTTGATTTTTGAATTTTGTGAAGCTGTTACAAATTGGAATGGAATGATATCAGTCTGTTTGCGTGATTTGTGGGAAAGAAAATCAGTTATGCATGATTTGTGGGAAAGAAAATCAATTTTACATTAATATTCCATATTAACCACAACATACAAGTTTATAATGTATCCGGAGGAAACTTATGTATTCGAATGTCTGATTTTTAAGGATTTTTTGTAAAATAGAAAAGAGTAGGGATATAATGTAATTTAGGGTCTTATATTATGAGATTTAGGTAAGTTATACTTATTTTTTTCCAATATGAATTTAAGCCCGAGATAGCAATTATTTTGTTTATTGTAACACCACAAACCTTTCAACTAAGATATTAATCATTCTATATGTGTACGTAGATCCAAACATGATGAAGTTCAATTATTAATAGATGTTAATATTAATTCTTTAGTGCGGGAGTGCATTAGGTATTAACTAAGGTAATATGGTATCTCTAGAACAAAGTTGAATTAAAAACATCTTTACCAACTAACTTTTGATATATATATATATATATATATATATATATATATATATATAGAGAGAGAGAGAGAGAGAGAGAGAGAGAGAGAGAGAGATCTAGAACAAAGTTGAGTTAAGAACATCTTTACCAACTAAGTTTTGATATATATAGATAGAGAGAGAGAGAGAGACTATTAGAAGGTCATTTACCTATCTAGATTAAGTTCTTTGAAAGAGTTAAAAGAGATGAAATTGTTTTTCTTACTTTTGTTTTAATTTGTCGGCTCGTATGTATTTTATCTAAAAAGAATTCTATTAAATAAAAATGAATGATAAAGATTCGCTAATCGAATTATAATTGAGTAAGTATACATACAATCCAATAGTTTAAGATCATGACATATTTATGACAAAATAATATGTCTTAAATAAATGATATACAATCGAGGCCTAAGTAGAAGTAATTCTAGTACAAGTTCATAATTTTATATTTAGGGCTTGTTTGGAAAGTCACTCTAGTAATTTGATTTGGTGTAATTGGGTGTAATTACACTGTCTGTCCTATTTGGTTGACCATGTAGTTACTTGGTCAACAGGTAATTGGGTGTAATTCGCAAAATGTAGTTACACTCTCCAATTAACAGGGGGGAAATGTGAATTGTTAGTAATTACATGGTGTAATTACAAGTTGATTACTTTTTAACTTCTTCCTTTTATTTCTATTTTTTCATTTTTTTCGTTTTAATGTACTTTTAATTTTTATTATTTTAATTTTTATTTTATTTTCATTATTCAAATATTTTCTAAAAATATTTTTGTATTATTTATATTTTTAATTTCCTTCTTATTCGCAACCTTTACTTCATGTGATTCCATGTAATTTTTCGTATTATCTAGAAAAAACCATTAGTATAATTTTGTTAGTATTCTAATTTTTAAATTAAATTAGAATTCATTTTTCAATAAAGTTACAAACTTATATTTATGTATGTTATTTTGAAATTTGAATAAGTGTATTATGTTAAATTTTTTTGTTTTGTATTTAGAACTTATGTTATATTTTCAATTTCATTTGTTTTAGGTGTATTGACTCGATAGTTAACATTGCAAGCTATTTTTTTAAGTTAGACTTGATAGATTATCTGTTTGTCAAATGTTTTATAAATTTATGACATTATATTTATAATATTAATTTTTTTGTCAAACATGCATTTCATGATGCTCATAGAAATTCTATACTTTTAGTTTTTATGATTAATTTAATTAAAATATATATATTAAATTGAAAAATATAAATCAATTACTAGTTAAGAACATATGTTTATTAATTAATATATTTTTAAAAGGCAATATATCTTAAATATTCAATTTAATATCATTTATAAAGTCCCTTATTTGTCTCATAAAATTTTTAAATTTTAAATAATTAATTTTTATTTTTAAAATTTAATATAACCACGTCCATGAGTAGTAGCAAAAGAACTCTGAGTATACTGTGCAACAAGAGCAATGCCAATAAGGGCTTCATCCATTTTCAGTTGTCGTTCTTCATTCAACAAGAGACCATACAATGCATCAAAGTAATCTCATCTTGACGCGATTCAAGTGACCTGGTAAAAGGACGATAGGAAGGTCCTAGTCCGGCAAAAACAAATTCTACCAAATCATCATTGGGAATTGGATGTTGCAGTGCAACCAACTTATCTGCTATTCCATTTGCCTTTTGTACATAGGACTCAATATTGGCATTGTCACGATGTACACTACTAAAAAACTACCAAAAATTGACGGACAGAAAAGTGACGGACTGCGTCGCTCCAAAATGGAACGCCATTTGCCACACTATCCGTCGCTTTTTAATAAAAATACTTATTTTATAAATTATTTTACTAAAAGTGACGGAGGGCATCTCTTAGTCCGTCATTTTTTTTGCCGATTTTTGCGCTAAATATATATATATAATTAATAATTATTTATTTAATATATATAGAGACGCCGTCCGTTGCTTTTTAATAAAAATAATTATTTATAAATTAAAAAATAACCACGTTGTCCGTCGTTTTTATTTTATTTTATTTTATTAATTAGTTTTTAAAAAAAGTAACGGACAAAGAGACACTGCCCGTTATGTTTTTTAAAATTATATTGAACCAAAAGCGGGTTTTCCCCCCATTTTTTCAACTCTCTTTCTCTCTTCTCTCCCTTCTCTCTAAAACCAAACTGTTGTGCCGCCGCCGCCCTTCTTGCCTTGAGCATTAGTCCCATCGCTGTCTTGCACCGTCGGTGCCGCCACCCGTTGTCCCCACCGCCTCTTTTCCTTAGCTTATTAAGGTTATGGTTTAATTTTTGTTTTTTTCAATTCTAGTAATATTTGATTAGTTATAAATTAGTATATTGTTTTAGTTTGATGAATTGTGTTTGTCACGCCCCGAAATAGGGGCGTAACTGGCACTCGATACCCTAATACATCAAGTTACCCACTGAAACATACTAGCTAAACCAAACTTGTGAGGCAAAAAGATTGGGCAGCACAACCTCTAAAAAGTGAAGCCTGGACCCAGAGGTCATGACCTGAAAGAGAATAACCATACAAACAATGGTAGACAAACCGAAAAAAATAAATAAAGATGTACTATCTAGCCGACAAGGCCACAACCGAAAACATACCTACTTACACACACACACCTATATATACATGCCATGACTATTGGCTGGAGGTTGAAACATACAAAAAGAAAGCCCAGAATATTATGTCCACAATAGCCTTTATGAGTGACATAAACATTGTCGGGACAAGACCCCGACTATACCCAAACTGTATAACAAAAGTAAACATCCTCTGATAGCCCCAGGATAAGATGGAGCTTACCAACTCACAACTGAATCTGAATCCTAGCGGGTGGGTCGATTAGAGTCCCTGCCTGTTATGTAAAGCTAAAAGTAAAATCACTAACATTTACTGGAAAAGGGTAATAGAGATACCACCTGAAACTGAAACCCAAATAATCTCCGTGGCTGACCTTTATCCCCCTACTACTTAAATATGCATGGTATGCTCGTATAATCGTATGTTGTGAATACATACATATATATATATATAGATGCAAATGCATGACATACCCAACAAAATGCTAGAAATGGTGGTTCTTTCCGGTAGCGAACCGGTATCATATTCGCCAATTTGTGGCGATCTGTGTCTCATACGTATAAATGTAGGCAATAGGCCCCATACCTCCCGATTATAGCTCGGGAGTAGAATGCATAACATGTCATGTCATGGATTTATAACACCTATGTGTTACTATTGTGATGTTGCCAATCTTGGCCCGTTTGTAGTCTTGTTCTCATAACCCCATAATAACTTTCGTATAACATATAACAATGTCATGGAACTTGATATGTTCTTTCAAATAAGATTGAAAAGTTAACTTGAATTTTAGAAGGATAACCTAACCTTGGTGATATTCATAACAAGTTTAAGGTGACTTACTTAGTTCCTAAGTTGGTTCCTAGATAATTTATAAAAGAAATATTTCAAAAACCAAGTGTTCTAATAGTTTACATTTAAATTATATTTGAGAGTTTTGAAGGCCGTGAGCTACTTTAAAGTTTCTCTTTAATAATAACCTTAGTGGAGAAAGAACATTGGTCACAAGTAGTAAGGGTCTCGCGTGACATTTTAATTCACATCACCCAAGGAAGAATACGAATTCATATATGTGGGCATATAATCAAGGAAACTGATAAAATGACGTGTAGATGTCGAACACTCTATTTATCCGAACGAGTGAAATATCAAAATAACAGAATCATGAAAATAATTCAGCTAAGATCCCAATGCCTTTCACTGAAGGCCTTTCTAGCAAGAGAATAACAAAATATCACATTCGACGTTTTAGGAATTTCCCAGTAGTGGTGCTAAAATGAGGGATGTAGCTTCGCCTTAACATACCTTTTCAATGAAGGCTAGAATGGTCGTAGCTTATTCACGAAAGTTGTTCCTTACGTCCTAAACTTCACAAACACTATATACACAACTGGTACACACCTATAAACAGAATAGGCAAATTTTCCAAATGGCCTCAACTTGACAAAATGTCCATAGAACTTCATAAAAACAATCATAAAAGAGTCCCGAGATGATTACCTTAGTTAACCAAGTGTAAGCCTTAAAGAAACACCAATAACTACAAATTTATATCTTCAAAAACTTGCTCCAAACACAGCTAATAAAAGGGGAAAACAATTACCACGTGTAAAGATCACGTTTCTAGGCACGGGGACAATCTTTAGTGGTAGAAATCATCAAAAACTGACCTTCATCATGAAAGTACTCCATAGGAACCTTCTCTTAAGCTTTCTTTCTGGTTTGGAACTAAAATGAAATGTTTTCATGGCTTAAAACGTTGAGTAAGCCAACATACCACATTTTTTACCCAACCCGAATTCTTCCCCGGCAGTCTGTAGTAAAACCCTCAAAACTTTTTACTTCAATGTCGGTTGGATACGGGGTTTTGTGCGTTGTAAACTAGACTCATAGTCCTTCGATTTAAAGGGTGATAGACTTTCTAACTCTTTGTGTATTGGGAGAAAATATCCAAGACATTTGACCTAAAGTTAAGAAAATATTATTAAAGAAACTTCGATAACTTTTGCCGACTTTAGTTTTACTAATTTTATTGACTTCCAAACGTAACATACGACCCTTGTTCTATTATAATACCTCATAACACACTATTCTTAGCATGTTTTACACTCATAGGCTTATCTACAAGTTATGGGACAAGTTAAACCTTTCGAACGGGCAAAGTTCTACCCGAGCCATTTCTTTTATCATGAACTTTGTTTGAGGGGTCTCTTTGACCTAAAACTTTAATTTAGTTCCTTGATATTTCCACCTACTTGCAATCTTAATCTCCAATGTACGATACAAAGTCATATACACCTCATATAACCATGACATACTACACCACATATATTATGCACGATTAGAGAAAAAGTACAGGATCTTACATTCTCCCCCCTAATGAACATTCGCACGTGAATGGATCTAAACAATTCCTTGGTTGTATTATTTTTCTCACAGTACTTTATTTGTGAGTCTATATTTGTTACATTCGCAAACCTGAAGTCAAATTCTGAAAATTTTAGCTACTAATCTTTGCGTAGCTATCTTGTAAGAAGACATATAAATTTCACCTTCAAGCTACTTAAAATATTACTAAGTCGTTTTGAAGAAATAATTGCCAATAATCGAAATGTGACTCACCTTAAGTTGTAAACAGTTGGGGGTACTCCTTCCTCATTTCCTCTTCTGCTTCCCAAGTCATTTCCTCGACGTAGTTATTTCTCCATAACACTTTTATAGAAGCTACATCTTTATTTTGAAGCTTTCTTACTTGCCGATGTAAAATCGGTATTGGTACCTCTACATAAGATAAATCCTCAGCGATACAAATATTTTCAATGGGCATAATACGTGAAGGATCTCCAATGCACTTCCGCAACATAGAAACATGAAATACAATATGAACTACTTCCAATTTTGAAGGCCAATCAAGCTCGTATGCCACCATACCGATATTCCAAATAATCTTATACGGTCTAACGTACCTAGGATTGAGCTTCCCTTTCTTTCCGAATCGCATGATGCCCTTCATAGGCGATACTTTCAGGAGAATCCAATCTTCTACCTCAAACTCTAAGTTTTGTCGGCGAACATCTGCATAAGACTTATGTCGACACTGTACTGTATGAAGCCGATTCTCTAATAAGCTTAACCTTTTCAATCGCTTGTTGGACTAGATTGGGACCTAGCAAATCTGCTTCCCCGAGCTCAAACCAACCGATTGGGGACCTACATTTTCGCCCGTATAGTGCTTCGTAAGGGGCCATCTGAATACTAGCTTGGAAGTTGTTATTATAAGCGAACTCGATAAGAGGTAGATGATGATCCCAACTTTCTTTAAAATCCAACACAGAAGCACGTAACATATCCTAAACCGTCTGAATAGTATGTTTTGCTTGTCCATCAATTTGTGGATGAAAAGCGGTGCTAAGATTTACCTGAGTGCCTAGACCTTTTTGAAACGATTTCCAAAAATGTGGTGTAAATTGAGCTCTTTGATATGAGATAATAGATAATGAAACTCCGTGAAGGCGAACAATCTCCTGAATGTAAAACCTAGCATAATCTTTAGCTTAATATGTCATCCTAACTGGAAAGAAATGAGCAGATTTTGTCAGTCTATCGATAATTACCCAAATGGAATCAAACCTCGTGGAGTGCGAGTCAAACCAATGATGACGTCCATATTTATCATATCCCATTTCCATAATAGAAGCTCAATATACTAGGTTAGGCCTCCAGGCCTCTGATGCTTTGCTTTAACTTGTTGACAGTTGGGACATTTAGCTACCATCTCCACAATATCTTTTTTCATGCTATTCCACCAATAGATCTGTCGAAGGTCCTGATACATCTTCGTCGCTCCAGGGTGAGATGTATATCTAGAATAATGGGCCTCTGAAAGAATATTTGTACGGAGCTTTCCAACTGCTGGTACACATAAGGGACCCTGGTATCTAAGGACTCTATCTCCAGTTAGCTCAGATAAGGGGTGTTGCTGTTGTGGAGTCTTTTCCCTCAATTTCCTAAGCTCAGGATCTTCATGTTGCCGTCTTTTCACTTCAGTCACAAAGGAAGATTCTGCCATATTCTTAACGACAACACCTCCGCCTCCTGCATCTACCAAATGTACTTGCAAATTAGCTAGCTGGCATATGTCTTTTGTAATTCCAGCCTTATCAGCTTCAACATGACTTAGACTACCCATGAACTTTCGGCTGAGCGCATCAGCAACAACATTAGCTTTGCCGGGATGATATAAAATTCAACATTGTAGTCCTTTAATAATTCTAGCTATCTCCTTTGTCGTAGGTTCAACTCCCTCTGCTTAAGTAAATAATGAAGATTCTGGTGATCGGTGAACACATATATATGAACCCCGTATAGATAATGTCGCGAAATTTTTAGGGCAAAGACAACTGCAGCCAACTCAAGATCGTGTGTAGGATAATTCTGCTCATGCTTCCACAACTGTCTAGAGGCGTATGCAATAACTTTATCATGCTGCATAAGAACACAACCTAGGGCAATTCTTGAGGCATCACAATAAACAACATAACCCTCATTACCATCTGGAAGAGTTTGGACAAGTGTAGTGGTAAGCCTTTTTTTTAGTTCATGAAAACTCTGCTTGCATGCCTCGATCCACTGAAACTTCGTTGCCTTATGTGTTAATTTTGTCAGTGCTGCAGAAATAGAAGAGAATCCCTCCACAAACCTTTGGTAATACCCCGCCAAGCCTAAAAAGTTGCGAACCTCCGTCGCATTCAAAGGCCTCGACCAAGTCATTATTGCTTCAATCTTTTGTCCATCAACCTTAATATCCTCACTTGTAATAACATGACCAAGAAAAGCTACTGAGGTAAGCCAAAATTCACATTTAGAGAATTTAGCATATAACCTGCAATCTTAGAGAGTCTGCAATATAGCTCGCAAGTGGGATGCATGCTCTGCTTCCGACCGTGAATATATAAGAATATCATCAATAAACACAATCACAAGTTCATCCAAGAATGGTTTGAAGACTCGATTCATAAGATCCATAAAAGCTGCTGGGGCATTTGTAAGCCCAAAAGACATGACAATGAACTCAAAATGGCCATACCTCGTCCTAAATGTTATTTTTGGGATATCAATTTCCCTGACTCGCAACTAATGGTAACCAGACCGCAAGTCCATCTTGGAAAATAATTTGGCACCTTGTAATTGATTGAATAAGTCATCAATCCGTGGAAGAGGATATTTATTCTTTATAGTGACTTTATTTAGTTGTCTATAGTTAATACACATCCGCAAGGATCCATCTTTCTTTCGAACAAAGAGCACTGGGGCACCCATGGGGAAGTACTTGGCTTGATAAAGCCTTTATCGAGCAAGTCCTTCAGTTGTTCCTTCAATTCTCCTAGTTCTGCAGGTGCCATTCTATAGGGAGGAATCGATATAAGTTGCGTATCAGGAAGCAAGTCTATAGCGAAATCAATTCCCTTTCTAGGGGAATTCTTGGAAGATCATCAGGGAATACCATTGGAAATTCATTCACGATAGAAATTGACTGAATAGTCATGGGCTCCTTATCAATATCCTGTACAGGAACCATATGGTATATGTAACCTTTAGCAATCAACTTTCGACCCCTAAGGTATGGAATAAACTTACCCTTAGGTGTGGTTGCATTACCCTTCCACTCAAGGACTAGCTCACCTGGAAAGTAAAATCAGACTATCTTTGCACGACAATCAATATTAGCATAGCAAGCTGCCAACCAATCCATACCCAAGATAACATCAAAATCTAGCATAATCAACTCAACTAAATCAGCAGAGGTTGGACGATCATTAATTAATACCATACAACCCTGATAGACACGACTAACTAAAATAAAATCGCCAACCGGTGTAGACACCTCAACAGTTGTGGCAACAACTTAGATTTCATGTCAATCTTACTAGCAATAAATGGAGTGATATGTGAAAATGTAGAGCCAGGGTCTATCAATGCGTAAACAGCTTGAGAAGATATCGTTAATAAACCTGTAACAACATCAGGGAATGCCTCTGAATCATATCGTCCTGTGAGTGCATAAAAGTAATTTTGACCACTGCTCGAACTTGTACCTCCTTCACCCCTCCCTCTACCACGACCCTGAATAGACTGGTCCTGGTCGTGGGGCACAGACTGAGGGTGAAGATGTTGTTGTGGATCCTAAAGGCTGAGCTAGATCACCTCTGCTCAACCTCGAGCACCGATTAATAAAATGTCTTATTTGCCCACAATGATAACATGCACATGAACCCTGTCTACACTGCCTAGTGTGTGGCTTACCGCACTGTGTACAATGAGGAGTGAGATGTCTTACCTGTACGAAACAATCTTGTCGACGACCTTCAGGCTGGCCTGAGCTCTGACCTGGTCCTGATTGACTATAACGACCAAACCGCGGTCCCTGCATCTGTGGTGAGACACTACCTGCTGACTGATGTGGATATAGATGGAAAGGGGGCCTAAAATCACCATGTGGCTCCTTATAAGACTCCATAGTACGAGCCTTCTTACTCTGCTCCCTATCTCTGCGGGTATCATGAATCCGTTTAGAAAGGTCCTCTGTAGTCTAAGTGAAAGCCTGTATGCGAGAAATATCTACATTATCTGATAGGGATGCTACCCTACAAACTCTGATCAAATTATCTGCCAAACCATCAACAAAACGATGAACTCTGACTCTCATGGTACGTACAATATCTGGTGCATATCTTGCCAAAGAATTAAACTTATGTCTATAATCCCTCACACTCATGGTTCCTTGCTTCAGATTGATAAATTGGTCAAGACAGGCCTCTCGAACTTCCCGTGGCAAATAGTGGGCAAGGAAGGCCTCAGAAAAGTCCTCCCACTCTGCTGGCGGAGCATCAGGTCCTCTAGATCTCTTCCATGCCTCATACTAAAGGATGGCTACATCTCGTAGCCGAAAAAAAGCCAACTCCATAGCCTCTGTGACAGAGGCATGCATCACCCTCAATACTTTATATATGTGGTCTATAAAGTCCTAGGGATCCTCAGTAAGACTAGATCCTATATAACGAAAGGGCCAAATGAAGAAACTCTCGTACCTTCGAACTTTCCGATCGGTCTCTCTGAATATCTACTCCTGACTCCAATTGTCGCTCATGAATAGAAACCATCCTAGTCAGCAACTGAACTGCCTCTCTCATCCCCTGCTCCCCATAGATCTCTGGTGGAGAAACAATAGGTACTGGAGGTCCTATGTCCGTAGATTCCTTAGGTACCAATGGAACTGGTAAGGCTGAGGGTACTGCATCTCCTCTGGCTTCAATAAGTGCCGAAGAGGTTGGTACTAGGGGTACTGGAGATCCACCCTGTGCCTCCGAGGGAAATCTATCTCTTTGACCCGATGGGGAAAGACTAGTAACTTCCCTTGGATCCATACCTATCTCTCGATCTGCCATATCTGGAGCGAGCCTAGCCTATTAGATAAGAAACATAAAGCACGACTTAGATTTCAAATGTTCTTATACTTTTGCACTATAGCACAATCTATCAGTTTAATGAAATGTAACCATTCATAAATGCCCTATAGCCTCTTGATTATAAGTGTGGTGCACAACACACCCATACACAAGACTTTACTAGACACGACTTGTGGACCCCTTTGGGATACGACTTGCTCTGATACCAAGTTTGTCACACCTTAAAATAGGGGGCGTAACTGGCACTCGATACCCTAATACATCAAGTTACCCACTGAAACATACTAGCTAAATCAAACTTGTGAGGCAAAAAGATTAGGCAGCACAACCTCTAAAAAGTGAATCCTGGACCCAGAGGTCATGACCTGAAAGAGAATAACCATACAAACAATGGTAGACAAATTGAAAAAAATTAATAAATATATACTATCTAAACAACTAGGCCACAACCGAAAACATACCTACTTACACACACACCTATATATACATGCCAAGACTATTGGCTGGAGGTTGAACTATACAAAAAGAAAGCCCAGAATATTGTGTCCACAATAGCCTCTATGAGTGATATAAGCACTGTCGGGACAAGGCCCCAACTATAACCAAACTGTACAACAAAAGTAAACATCCTCTGATAGCCCCAGGATAAGATGGAGCTTACCAACTTACAGCTGAACCTAAATCCTAGCGGGTGGGTCAATTAGAGTCCCTGCCTGGTATGTAAAGCTAAAAGAAAAATCATAAACATTTCTTGTAAAAGGGTAATAGAGATACCACCTGAAACTGAAACCTAAATAATCTCCATGGCTGACCTTTAACCCCCTACTACTTAAATATGCATGGTATGCTCGTATAATCGTATGTTGTGAATACATACATATATATATATATAGATGCAAATGCATGACATACCCAACAAAATGCTAGAAATGGTGGTTCTTTCCGGTAGCGAACCGGTATCATATTCGCCAATTTGTGGCGATCTGTGTCTCATACGTATAAATGTAGGCAATAGGCCCCATACCTCCCGATTATAGCTCGGGAGTAGAATGCATAACATGTCATGTCATGGATTTATAACACCTATGTGTTACTATTGTGATGTTGCCAATCTTGGCCCGTTTGTAGTCTTGTTCTCATAACCCCATAATAACTTTCGTATAACATATAACAATCTCATGGAACTTGATATGTTCTTTCAAATAAGCTTGTAAAGTTAACTCGAATTTTAGAAGGATAACCTAATCTTGTTGATATTCATAACAAGTTTAAGGTGACTTATTTAGTTCCTAACTTGGTTCCTAGATAATTTATAAAAGAAATATTTCAAAAACCAAGTGTTCTAACAATTTACATTTAAATTATATTTGAGAGTTTTAAAGGTCGTGAGCTACTTTAAAGCTTTTCTTTAATAATAACCTTAGTGGAGAAAGAGGGTTGGTCACAAGTAGTAAGGGTCTCACATGACATTTTAATTCACATCACCCAAGGAAGAATACAAATTCATACGTGCGAACATATAATCAAGGAAACTGATAAAATGACGTGTAGATGTTGAACACTCTATTTATCCGAACGAGTGAAATATCAAAATAACAGAATAGTGAAAATAATTCAGTTGAGATCCCAATGCCTTTCACTGAAGGTTTTTCTATCAAGAGAATAGCAAAATATCACGTTCGGCGTTTTAGGAATTTCCTAGGAGTGGTGCTAAAATGAGGGACGTAGCTTCACCTTAACATACCTTTTCAATGAAGGCTTTAATGGCCGTAACTTCTTCATGAAAGTTGTTCCTTACGTACTATACTTCGCAAACACTATATATACACAATTGGTACACACCTATAAATAGTTCATAATTGTTCTTAAATAGGCAGATTTTCCAAATGGCCTCAACTTGACGAAATGTCCATAGAACTTCATAAAAACAATCATAAAAGAGTCCTGAGATGATTACCTTAGTTAACCAAGTGTAAACTTTGAAGAAACACCAATAACTACAAAGTTATATCTTTAAAAACTTGCTCCAAATGCAGCTATAGAAAGGGAAAACGATTACCACGTGTAAAGTTCATGTTTCTAGGCACGGGGGCAATCTTTAATGGTAGAAATCATAGAAAACTGACCTTCATCATGAAAGTACTCCATAGGAACCTTCTCTTAAGCTTTCTTTCTGGTTTGGAAGTAAAATGAAGTGTTTTCATAGCTTTAAACATTGAGTAAGACGACATACCACATTTTTTACCCGACCCGGATCCGACCCGAATTCTACCCCGGCAGTTCGTAGTAAAACCCTCATAACTTTTTACTCCGATGTTGGCTGTATTCGGGGTTTTGTGTGTTGCAAACTACACTTGTATGCCTTCGATTTAATGGGTGATAGGCCTTCTAACTCTTTGTATATTGGAAGAAAATATCCAAGACATTTGACCCAAAGTTAAAAAAATATTATTAGAGAAACTTCGATAACTTTTGTCGAGTTTAGTTTCACTAATTTTCTTGACTTCCAAACTTAATACACGACCTTTGTGCTATTATAATATCTCATAACACACTATTCTTAGCATGTTTTACACTCATAGGCTTATCCACAAGGTATGAGACAAGTTAAACCTTTCAAACGGGCGAAGTTTTACCCGTGCCATTTCTTTTATCATGAACTTTGTTTGAGGGGTCCCTTTGACCTAAAACTTTAGTTTAGTTCCTTGATATTCCCACCTACTTGCAATCTTAACCTCAAATGTACGATACAAAGTCATATACACCTCATATAACCATGACATACTACGCCACATATATTATGCACGATTAGAGAAAAAGTACGGGATCTTACAGTG
Organism: Solanum commersonii; assembly: GCA_029007595.1. Lineage (NCBI taxonomy): Eukaryota > Viridiplantae > Streptophyta > Magnoliopsida > Solanales > Solanaceae > Solanum > Solanum commersonii. The sequence continues at coordinate 4,825,882 of JAJTWQ010000022.1, forward strand.
TTATTCAATTGTTAATTTGTATATTTGATTATTGTTAGTTAGGTAGAGAATTAGGGATTTTTGTTTTTAGGGTTTTCTTCTAAATTGGGGATTTTAAAAAATATGATTTTGAATTGAGTATTAGAAGATAGAACTAACAAATAATTAGAAGTTAGAAGTTATAAAGTTAGAAGTTAGATTAGTTGCATTTTCCAACTTTGAAATTCTTGAATTGAGTATGTTTGACGGCTGAAGTTAGAAAAACATTCAATTGTATATGAAAGTTAGATTACTTTGAAGTTAGAAAAATATTGGATAGTATATGAAAGTTGAAAGTAGAGTAGTTGAATTTTCCAACTTAAAAGTTCTTGAATTTAGTAAGTTTGAAAGTTGAAGTTAGAAAAATTGGGGATTTTTAAATATGATTGTAAATTAAGTATTAAAAGTTAGAACTAACAAATAATTAAAAGCTAGCTAGAAGTTAGAGATTAGTTGAATTTTTCAATTTGTCATTGTATTTGTGCTTATATGTATTATATTGTTGTTGAAAATTGGGTTACTTGAATTATATTCTTGAACTTAGAAATTCTTGAACTTGGAAATTCTTGAACTTAGAAATTCTAGAAATTAGATATGAACTTGAATTTTTGTAGGATTTTAGAACTTTATAAATCTTGAATTATTGTGAAATTTTAGAACTTTAAGTTGTGAACTTTAGAAGTCTTGAATTATTGTAGGATTTTATACTTTAGGTTGTGAACTTTTGAAATCTTGAATTATTGTAGAATTTTAGAAATTTAGGTTGTGAACTTTAGAAATCTTGAATTATCGTGGGATTTTAGAACTTTAAGTTGTAAACTTTAGAAATCTTGAATTATTGTAGGATTTTAAACTTTAGGTTGTGAACTTTAGAAATCTTGAATTATTGTATTTAGAACTTTATAAGATTGTAAACATTAACAATCTTGAATTATTGTAGGATTTTAGAACTTTAGGTTGTGGACTTTAGAAATCTTAAATTATTGTAGGATTTTAGAACTTAAAGTTGTGAACTTTAGAGAACTTGAATTTTTGTAGGATTTTAGAACTTTATAAGATTGTGAACGTTAGAAATCTTGAATTATTGTAGGATTTTATAACTTTAAATTGTGAACTTTAGAGAACTTGAATTTTTGTAGAATTTTAGAACTTTAGGTTGTGAAACGTTAGAAATCTTGAATTATTGTAGAATCTTTTGAACTTTAAGTTATGAATTATAGAAAACTTGATTTTTTGTAGCATTTTAGACCTTTAGGTTGTGAACTTTAGAGAACTTGAATTATTGTGGGATTTTAGAACTTTAGGTTGTGAACTTTAGAAATCTTGAATTATTGTGGGATTTTAGAACTGTAAGTTGAGAACTTTAGAAATCTTGAATTATTGTTGGATTTTAAACTTTACGTTGTGAACTTTAGAAATCTTGATTTATAGAATTTATGAACTAATTATTAAGTTGAACTTTAGAAATCTTGATAAAATATAGTCTTTATGAACTAATTGTAATTTTGAAACGAATTTTGAAAGACTTTATAAGTCTTTAAATCACAATTTTTAAATGTTAATTTAAGTTTGTTGTTTTATATTTTGTGTAGCTTCTTTATAATGTTTTGTGTTTGATTGGGGTTGAACTGAGTTGAATTGAATTGAATTGCTTTTGCAGGTGAGTAGCAGAAACTAAAAAACTGCAGAAAAAGTGACGGATAGGGTGGTTTTGTCCGTCGCTTTTCTGGATTTTATTTTTTTAAAAACCCAGAAAAGCGACGGACAGGGTCCTTTAGTGCGCGCTTTATTTAATTTTATTTTTTTAAAAACCCAGAAAAGCGACGGACAGGGTCCTTTAGTCCGTCGCTTTTTTTAATTTTATTTTTTTAAAAACCCAGAAAAGCGACGGACATGGTCCTTTAGTTTGTCGCTTTTTTGGATTTTTCAAATTTTTATTTCCAAAAAAGCGACGGACGGCGTCTCATTGTCCATCACTTTTTAAGATTCTAAAAAAATTAAAAATTAATCAAAGAGACGGACTTCGTCTCTTTTTTAAAATTAAAAATAAAAAAAGAGACTGACGGCGTCGCATTCTTCAAAAAAAATAATTAAAAAAAAAAACAAAAGCGACGCAGTCAGTCGCTTTTTGGAGATTCAGTCTGTCGCTTTTGGAAAAGCGTCGAGCAAAAAAGCGACGAGATTGACTGCGTCGCTTTTCCGTCGCTTTTGGCCAAAAAAGGACGCAGCCCGTCGCTTTTGGTGCGTCGCTTTTTTTCCATTTCTTTTTGACAGATTTTTTAGTAGTGGTAGAGTGTGCAACTATGATTTTAGTTCACGAATGTAAGGCCTTGATCCTGAAGCATATGCTGCAACAAGTTTGTCCCAAGCTGCACGAGCAGTCGCCACTCCAACCAATTGAGGCATGAATTGTTTCTTCCACAATAAAAATTTGAAGATGTGAGTTTTATAGGTAATTGATGTGCGAGGTTTGGAGATAGTGAAACAATAGGTATCATGGAAGGGCTGCTAGCTACACCCATGAAATATTGTTGGTAGATCTCGATTTTGTTTGTGTGAAGAAAAAAAAATTAGGTTGATTTAATCTCTTATGGCTCTTGATACCATGTTAAAGATGCTTCTCAATCTTATTCAATTCATAACGTTTATACATCAATATATACATGAGTATATTTTATATGACTCCAAAGTAGTAACTGTTAAGGATTCCTAATCTAAAACCAATTACACGATTTCTTTAAATACAAATAGACTTTCACTCAAACTCCTACGTGACATTATCCTTACATTAATTACACCAATTTCAGCTATCAGATGGCTTTCCAAACAACCCTTCAAGTAGTTTGATTAAAGACTAAAGTAACCATTCGTAAGTCCACTCATAAATTTGAATAAAAATAGTTAGAATAACATTACAATTAAATCATGTCACTGACCACGTTTTCCCCTCAATTTATTAAAATAAATCTATTAATCTTGTAACGACACCAGTCGAAATTCTACGTGGCAAATGGGCAGATTAGGTTGGATTTGGTCGAATTAAAAAAAATAATTAAATTAATAAATGAGTTGAGTTCAAATGAATTGGACTAAAATGTGGATCTTATTCCAAACCACCCAACTTTTATTAAGTTTTAATTACTTTAGTTGTAATTTTATAATATTTTAATACCTTCTAAAAGTAAATATTATTTTTATTATGACTATATACATATCACATAAAATAGAATATCTTATTAAAGATATTTTGACAATATTTGTCATGCATCAATTTGGGCTAAATATCAACCTATACACGTGATATATACTTCATGTATATAACTACACTAGAAACATTACAATGTATAACAATAATTCACTTTTTCTAGCATCTCTCTCTTGTCTCTCCCAATATTGCTTGCCTTTATCCTCTCACCTCCCTTTTCCACCCCCCCCCCCCTCTCTCTCTCTCTCTCTCTCCTCTCACCTCCCTTCTCCACCCCCCTCTCTCTCTCTCACACACACACACAACCTTTTTTCTTATATTTTATTTTGTGTATTTGTATCAATTTTATATTTACCCGCTTCTCACTTTCTCTCCCTCTATATCCTTTTTTATGTATTTTATTTTGTCTGTCTGTATCTGTGTATTTACTCTCCCTCCCCCTCCCCCCTCTCCCTCTCTTGATGTCTCTCTTTTTAGCATTTTTTTTCTTTTAGTGTGCTTTGTATGTTTGTATCAATTGTATATTTTCTCCCTTATGGCTTTTTTTTTTCCTTATATTTTGTTTTGTGGGTTTGTATCAATTGTTTATCCTATCTTTTCTCTATGTTACTCTCTCTATCTTGTTGACTCTCTTCTTTTTAGCCTTTTTTTTTTTTTTGTATTTTACTTTATGTGTTGTATTAATTATATATTTTTTCCTTCTCTTTCTTCCTCTTTAGCCTTTTTCTTGTACTTTTATTTTGTGTGTTTGTGTCAATTGTATTATTTTTTCTCTCTCTCTCTCTGGTCTCTCTTTCCCTCACCCTCAACCTCTTCCCCTATTTCTTTGTTATAGTATTTTTCTTTATGTGCTTGTATCAGTCGTATATTTTTATTTGCTTTAGTCTTTTTATTCACATTTATGCGTTTGATAAATGTGCCCTTTTCGGTTTGTTTCTCTAAAAAATCTAAGTAGGCAACTTTGAGAAGATGCATATATGTATATGTGTATCTTTGTATCTATGGTAGATGAGTGGACATCTTTGGGAAGGTACATTTGTGTATCTATGTATTTGTATATTTATAGCAAATGTGTGGGCAATTATGAAAATATACACATGTGTATCAAAGTATTTGTGTATCTATATATGTGTATACAAGTGATATAAAAAAGAATAAATACAAGTGATATAAGAGAGGATGATTATAAGCGATACAAGAGTTTTGAATACAAATAATGCAAGAGCGAATGAATGCAAATGGCATAAGAGCGAATGAATACAAATGATACAAGAGCGAATGATAAGAAATAGAGAGAGATGTGAAAATATAAAATACAACATAAATATAAATATTAATACAATAAATACAATTGTTTGATACCCAAAAAATTAGAAATATAGAGAGAGAAAAGTGAAGAGAGAGGGGGATGCAACTTAAATGCGCGTATAAATGTAATAAATAGTCGCCTAATAACTCAAAATTATGAAAATACACACACACACACACAGAGAAGTGATAGAAGATATAATCTAAAAAAACATCTTTACAACATATACAGTCGCATGACACCTAAAAAAATACAAAAATACAGAAAGAGAGGTAGAAATACAAAATATAAAGTAGGGGTGAGAGAGGGAGAAAAAAATAAGATACTACCTAAATGCACATATGCATACAATCGATAAACTCATTTGTTACCTCAAAAAATATAAATATAAAGAGATAACGATGGAAATTCAAATTCAAAGAGAGGTAAGAATACGAAATACAAAATACAAAAAGGGATAGAAAGAGAGGGTGTTGGGGGAGGGGGGGGGAGGGAGGATAGAGAAAGAGAGAGAGAGAGAGAGAGAGATGACAGAGAAAAGTGAGAGAGGATACAACCTAAATAAACATATTAAAATAACAAATAAATTCACCTAATACCTCAAAAAATATATAAATGTTAAGAGAGAAGGATGAAAATACAAATACGGAAGTGAAAACATAAAATACAAGGAGAGAGATAAGGAGAGAGCACAGAGAAAGGGAGAGAAAAAAATAGAGAGAGGAAAAATGTGAGCGAGAGAAGGAGAAGGGGAGAGATGAAGAGAAAGAGAGAAAGGGCCGGGAGAGAGGCGAATGAGATTGAGGAGAGAGGCAAAAGAGATTTTTCCGGCATAACATCTCAGACTATAGCTATAAATTGTAAATACAACTATAGCTATAACTCTCCAATTATGTCCAAATGATAGCTATTTATAACATTTTCTCAAATGAGTTGGATTGAACTAATAAATAAACGAGTCAATAGTCAACATAAAATTGAGCAAATTAATCAAATTATGATTTTAGGGGCTAATTTTATCATAAAATGATTATTGCAGGTTTCATTGGCCAACTTTGAGGTTGGTGGGACAATTATATGAGCTTCGAGGCAAAAGCGACTGTAGTAAATGCTACTGCAGATAACGAAGGCGTTGATAACTTGGGCATGAATTTAGTCAAAAATAGAGAAGATGCTGTCTATACCCTAGTATTGACTATACTAGAGCATTTTAATGGTAGATTCACCAACCAGTACAAAACTGTTCGCAGTTTGTTGAATGGTCTACGATGTAGACATTTGGGAGAATTTCGATGGTATAAGGATACTTATATGAGTCGAGTGATGGAGATACCAGAAAATGATATAGAACATTGGAAAGCCAAGTTTATAGACGGCTTTCCCTCTTTATTTGTTGAAAGAGTTAAAAAAACTCTAAGGAATCTGCAAGGAGCTATTCCCTACAACACTTTTACTTATGGTAAGTTGATAGGACCTTGCACTTAAAAAGGGATAGACCTGTGCAACTAATTAAAAATCTCCAGGCAGCTTAAGATTGATAAGCTTAGAGAAAGATCTCAATTAGGAGATTTCTACGCTCAGTTTGGTTTACCAGATTCAGGTAAAGTTAAGCAGACCAAACATAAAGATTCTAGCGATTTCACTCCTGATAAATATTATAGGAGAAGAAGGTCTAGATGAAGATCTAGGGAAGAACAGGAATAGCAAAAAGCTCGTCGTAAATTTGATAGATTTACAAAAAATAGGTCTAGGCGAGAACTCGCTAAGATCAAGTGCTACACATGTGATAAATTTTGGACATATAGCACCCAATTGTAAGCTTGAAAAGATGAAGTCTTTGGAACTGGATGAAGAGGTTCATGATAAGATTTATAGTTTCTTATACACCTCTGGTTCTGAGTCCGATTATGATTCTGATTTTGGCTCAGAAGAAGACATAGATTTGCCTGAGTCTTCTGATAATAAGTAGTATGTTACTATGAATGCTTGCAGGTGCCACAGAGATATTTGCTCGTGTGAAAATGATGAATTTTATAAATTGCAATCTTAATTTAAAGATTTGAAATTCATACTATTACCTCTGATAATATGATTGAACTTCTAAAAGAAGTTACTGATAATGATTTGCGTAATAAAATTATTTAATTTGCTGTTAATAACAGTGCCCGTTCTTCAAAACCTATTCAAAAATCGAAAAAGAATTTTGAATTTGAGTATTCTGCACCATATTCTTTGTTTGAAGTTAATACTAGACTTGTTAGACAACCTGTTGTTATGCGTGATACTTCTTTTGATGATTTAAAAGGAGAAATTGAAAATTTGAAAAATGAGATTAAATCTCTTAAACAAAATCAAATGATTTTTGATCATCACATTACTCAGATTGAGGCAGCTAATAACAAAGGTAAGAATGTTGTTGAAAATAATAATCTTGAGAATAACACTTTTACAAAATCTGTTAAACTTGATCCTAAACAAGATATGTTTTTAGGAATGATACAAATTGTTACTGCTTATAAATGGTATGTTAAATGTACCATACTGATTGATAATACTTTCTCCATAACTGATATTGTTATGATTGACAGTGGAGCTATGAGAGTTGTATTCAGGAAGGTCTTGTACCTACCAAGTATTTTGAAAAAACTACTCATATGGTCAAATCTGCTTCTGGACATGCTTTAGATATAAAGTATAATTACCTAATATGCGTATTTGCCAAAATAAAGTTTGCATTCCGCATTTCTTTTTCTTGGTTAAAAATCTGTTATACCCTCCAATTATACTTGGAACTCCATTTATAAATGCTATTTATCCTTTTACCAGTATAACCGCTAAAGGTTTTTCTGCTACTTATAAAGATAGAGATATTAGTTATACTTTTATCACTGATCCTCTTTTCCGTGATATTAATGCTTTGATTAATATGAAACAAAAGCATATTGATTCATTACAACTTGAAATGTTTAGCAAGAATATATTTGATACTTTGAAATCAACCAAAGTACAGGAAAAAATTAAATTGATTTCCGAACAAATTGCTGTTGATATTTGTGTTGATCATCCTAGTGCTTTTTGGAATCGAATAAAGCATATTGTCACCCTTCCATATGAAGATAATTTATCTGAGGATGATATTCCTACGAAGTCTCGTCCTTGTCAAATGAATGCTGAATTAGTTGAACACTGCAAAAGGGAAATTGATAATTTATTACAAAGATAATAGATAGGACGCAATTGCAAAGATTCTTGTAGAAGTGGGGAATATAATTCAAGCTTACAATTCAAGATAATAGATAGGACGCAATTGCAAAGATTCTTGTAGAAGGGGGGCAATTGCGTCCTATCTGTTATCTAAAGTACCTTGAAGAACACACTTTATTTCACAACTCTGGTAGTATCCGACAAGCTTACAATACAAGAAAGATAGTTCTTTACAAGAGAGAAGAAGAGAGAGAGAGAGAGAGAGTTTTCAAGCCCGCCCCTCAACTAAGGAAAACAAACTTATTTATAGAAAAAGAAAAGCATCTAGGTACAGGGATACTGGACCCCTATTTGGGTCCTATGAACAGTATATCTACTGTTGCTCAACAGTGTTTCTATTATTGATAGTGCCTTTTCACTGTTCGAGATAAGTTTTACAACACGTGTTTTCCTTTTAAGTTGATTAGGAAATCTTTCGTTGCATCTCCTCCACATGGCTGAGTATCTTCTTGAGCATCCTCACTCATTTCACTTCTCATAGAAGTATCGTCTGACTTTGCATAGTGAGTGATATTGAGAAGAACATTTCTCCTAACCTCTTCTAGGTATTCTTTTATCATATCTTCTGTGTTTCCATCTTGAATGGAAATTCTTCTAGCAACATGCTTAACAAAGTTGTCCGCGACAAGCACTGTGTGAGAATCAATACCATACTCTTGGATTTTTTGAGTGATAAGGTCTAGCAATTCTTGACCATATAATACCTTTGTCTTGAGATCTTTTTTCATCAATTTGTCCCAAAAATTGTTATAATAGATGCGGTATAAACACGGAATCTGTTCTTCGGTATTACCGACTTCTAGGATCCATTTATGGATCCAAGGGATAGAGAATTCTATGAAAAAATAGATCTATTCAATTTGTTCCATATAACAAATATGATCAGTGTGATATAGTTTATTTAAATCCGGTGAAATCTTAACCCATTCTTTATATAATTTTAAGAAAGGATCCGGTAGAATCTTTATAGTCGGGCCGTGGTATGACCACCATTTCAAGAACCAATTAGGGATTGGTTCATCAAATATCTTTGAACAAACCTTCACAAACCAAGTATGTTTATGCCTCTCATTATTATAGTAGAGGACTCTACTAAAAACGTTAATATAATCCTAATAAGTATAATTAGTGGGTACCTTGTTTAAACTGATCTGTCTTTCTTTCATTGAGGAAATATCCCAATCTTCTATCAAAATAATTTGCTTTATGATCATTTTAGAGAAGTTATAAACATTCTCGCTGGTATTGTCTCCTGAAAAGTGCTAAAAATCAACACTACCAGTGCTTATCAAAATGGTCTCATAATATGAGCAGGTTTTATATGATTTACCCTGGAAATATAATCCGTTAATCAGATAACACTGGAATATCTTCCAGGGTTTGTCTTTCCTCTAAATTTCAGAGTTTTCCAAAAGAAATATTATTTCTTTTTTAACTACCTTTTCATATGATTTGATATCATGAACATTGTCTTTGGCAATAGAGGCAAAGGTATCACCTTTTTCCTTTTGTGAAAAATATGCTTGTAGCTCTGGAATAACTTCCAAATGTACTGACAATGATGTCACCTTTTGCGCTCCTTTTGAGTGAAAGTTTATCAAACTCATGCCTCCGCGCTAAGGCTAGTAAACGGGCCGGTTTTTGTCCGATTCGGTTCGGTTCCCGTACCGGTAAGCCCGGTACCGATTGAACCGGTAAGGAACCGATCTTATAGGTATCGGAACCGGTACTGAAATGGAACCCAAATTTTTATCCGATTGATCCGGTTCCGGTCCGGTAAGAACTGGTATCGGTCCAGTTCAACGGTCGAATTAATTTTTTATTTTTTATTTTGTTTGAACGTTAAGAGCCGTTGGGCCCTTTTAGTCGTTGGGCTGGGGCCCAAAATGGCTCCAAACAGCCCCCCACCCCTCTCTACCCCTTAACACTATATATATATCCATATTTTTTCATTTAAATAAAAAATTCTCAAGCTATTTCATTAATATCTTATAAAATCTCTTAATTTTCAATCTCTCATAAATTCATAATTATTATTTTGTGATATTGACTTGGAGTTCAAATTTCGGAGATTTATTTGAAGTAAATCGGAAGCTTCAATTGGCATCTCTCAATTCCGGCTTTGGTTATACGTCTACTTTTACGTAGACGTTCGGTACATTCGTTCCAACTTTAATTTTTTATTTGTTTATTAATTAAGTTATTTTTTTTTTTTTGTTATTTTATCTTTGCTTGTTTTTCATAATATTAATTATTTTAAACTTGAACATGAATTTTGAAAAATATAGTGGTAAAAGACCAATGTAGGAAAGAAAAAATAATATGGGAGGAGGAAGTAGTTCTAATTCTAAAATCTTGCCACCTCCTAGATTTAGAATGAATACTAATGATTATACTCATGTTGATGAAGCTTCTTTTACACGAAACTCACGACCTATTGAATTTAATTCCGAAAATGAAGTAGATCATGAAACTTTAAATAGATGTTTTACTAATTTTGAGGAAGAATTAGATGAGGAAGTAGAAATAAATGAGGAAGATGATGAGACGCCTATCCCTACTAGTCCGGCTACCGAATTACCGGAACAAGATGAAGTCCCCTCTTTACCTACTTTTTCAAAGACCGCTGTACGTGTTAAAAGATTTTTAATATGAAAATTTTTGGTACAAAATGAGGAAAAAACTACTGTTACTTGCACAAAATGTAAATTGATCATGAAACATGTAACTACGGGTACACAAGGGGGAACAGGACGACTACGAACACATTTGAGAAAGTGTAATAAAGTATTTGCTCGCCTAGATGATATAGAAAGGGCTAATAGAAATGGAATACCCATACCTAAAAATTCTATGGGAGTTGGAGGTTCTAATATGGTTCAAAGTGTATTAAATATGACTAACTCAGCTAGCCGAAGCACACACCGCACATATAGTAAAGAAAAAGATCGTAGAGAATTAGCTAAAATGGTTGCTGTTTGTGGTTTGCCTTTTTCATTTCCTTCACATCCTGGTTTTATTCAGTATATTCGGGAATTGTATAACCCAGATTATGAAGGTATTCCAAGAAGTACAATTAAAAGTGATCTTTTTAAATATAAAAAAGAATATTGTCATTTTCTTCGTTGTTTATTTGTTTATTATGATGGTAGATTATCTATTACTTCTGCTATGGGACGTAATCCTAATGGTAATGATTATTTTACAATTACTATCCATTGGATTGACCATGAATGGAACATGCAAAAACGAATATTAGGATATAAATATGTTGAAGAAACTAAAACGATTCTTATATAACAACAAAAATAAGCTCTATTTTACAATTTTATGGAATATGTGATAAAATAATGAGTGTCACTTTAGATAATGCTTCTAATAATTTAAAAGCAATTGATTATTTAAAATGTAGACTTTGTTCAATTGATAATGATTCTTTTCATATTAAGTGTGCCGCACATGTGTATAATTTGATAGTAAAAGATGGTATTTCTTAATTTGGAATTTCTTGTGAAAAAATTAGACTTGCTTGTAATTGGATTTTTAAAGCTAAAATAAAAGCTAGAATTACATAATTTAAAAATTGTTGTAAAGAAAATATCCATCACATACTATCAATGATTTTCCATAGGATAATCTCATGTACGTCTTGGTTTAGCGGAACCACCTTTAAGATAGTTACCAATGTTTTATCGGTAAAGAAGGGTTTGAGAAAGCTCATTCTTAAGAAGTTAGATATTCTCTAGATAACAAATCTAGAAGAGAATTATCACTCCCTTTTTTATAATGGATTTCGAAATCAAACGGGGCTAACTGTGCCTGCCACCTGGCGAATATCAGTTTTCAAGCATCATGCTTAAAATCTTTATCAAACATATATCTGACAGATTGAGCATCAGTTTTTATAAGAAACTTTTGATTATATAAATCATTCTGAAATTTCAAAACACATTTAATGATGGTTAGCATTTAATGGGCCACCGTAGCATATTTTTTCTGAGTATCACTTCATTTTCCTGAATGAAATCGAATTAGATATTCAATTTTATCATGAGGATTAATTTGTTTCAAAATTCCTCCATAACCAGTATTGGACGCATCCGTTTCGACTATTTTCTGCCAAGCAGAATTAGCAAGAGTTAAACATGGCAATGATTGAACACGAAGTTTGATATTCTTTACCAAAGTAGTGAGACTATTAGTCCAAGGTGACTTATTATCCTTTTTAGCCTATCATATTCAGACAAAGTCTAGATATTTCATGGTAGATATAAAAGTGAAGTTAGTTATCCAACATAGATATAATTCTTTAGCCAGACATAGTCACGGTATTAATAACAACAACTACAACAACAACAACAATAATAACAAAAATAATAATAATACTAATAATGATAATAACAATAATAATAAAAATAAAAAATAATAATAATAAAAAACAAAAATAAAAATAAAAAAAATAAAATAATAATAACAATAATAATAATAGCAATAATAATAAGAACAATAATAACAATAATAATAATAAAAAAATAATAACAATAATAATAATAATAATAAGAACAATAATAATAATGAGAAGAATAAGAACAATAACAATAATAATAAAAATAATAAAAATAATAATAAAAATAATAATAATAATAATAATAATAATAATAATAACAATAATAACAACAACAACAATAATAACAACAACAACAACAACAATAATAATAATAACAACAACAATAAGGATTTCAGAAGACGGGCAGTAGTCTGCACAGTCATCTTCAATCTAGTTTATTAACATCCGAATTCAAGGAATAAATTCAAATCGAAATACATACAAATTTTTATATAGTTTAATGACTGTATAGAAGGATCTGACCTTTTTACCCAAGAAAAGGGTCTGTTGAGATTCAAATATGTATTGTTAGTGAGCCCATGTGTTTAGCAGTTCTAACTGGGTATAAGGCGCCCTTTTACTCCTTATCGGGCTGAGACTACGGCTGGCCAGACAGAGTCACTAAGACAAAGCCACTAACTTGTTGTATTGAATCTGACTGTACCACTATCTCGGAACCAAGTCAAGAAACCATATATAAATTTATGCATATTTAGATAAAGTCTAGATCTTTCATGGCAGATATAAAAGTGAAGTTAGTTATCCGACATAGATATAATTCTTTAGCCGAACATAGTCACGGCTTAGATCTGAGAAAGTAATATAGTAAAGAAAAGGAAGGAGAGGAAGACAAATAGTACCTTAAAACTTTATTCCACAACTCTGGTAGTTCTCCGGCAAGCTGACAATTTACAATACAAAGGAAGAGAAGAGAATAAGAGAGAGTACAAAGGAGAGAGAGTGGTTGCTGAAAACCTGCCATTTACAAAATAAAACCAACTTATTTATTGAAACTTAAAAGCATCTAGGAATAGTAGTAGGGGGTCCTCTATGTGGGTCCTAGAAATAATATATCTACTGTTGCAACAGTGTTTCTATTGTTGATAATGCTTATCCGCTAACTCTTATTTTTTAAGCTTTGAAAGGAAATCTTCTACTTTCTTCAGTGTCTTCTAAAACTGGCCCTTCTGATTCCTATGGCTGAGCCTCGTGAGTATCATCACTTGTTTCACTGCGCATAGATGAGTCTAATTTTGCGTAGTGTGTTATATTAAGAAGACGATTTTTCTTGACTTCTTCCAAATAACTATTAATCGTTTCATTTTGATCATCATCTTCTTGGTTAGAAATTTTTCTAGCCATATGTCTAACTGAAGTGTCAGCAATTATCCCTTTATGAGGAATTGATTTATAATCCTGAATTGTCTTGGAAATTAGATCTATCAGTTCTTGTCCGTATAAGGACTTGGTTTGAGGGTCCCTTTTCATTAATTTATCCCAAAAATTGTTGAAATAGGTTCGATATAAACATGGGATTTGTTCTTTAGTGAAATCCACTTCTGGATCCCATTTGTGAATCCAGGGAACATAAAATTCTACAAAGAAATATATTTGTTCGATTTGTTGCATATAACAAATGTGTTCTTGGTGATATAGATTGTTAAGGTTTGGAGAAACCTTAACCCATTCTCTGTATAACTTGAGAAACGGTTCAGACAATATTTTTATCGTTGGCCCGTGGTATGACCACTAATTTAAAAACCAGTTTGGAATAGAGTTAGCAAATATCTTTGCACATACTTTAATGAACCAAGTAAGGTTGTGTCTCTCATTATTATAATAGAGAACTTTATTAAAAGCCTGAATATAGTCCCAATATGTAAATTTCATAGAGACTTTGTTAAGGCTAAACTGTCTTTCTGTCATTGAGGAAATACTCCAATCTTCAATAAAAATGATTTGTTTTATAATCATTTTGGAGAAGTTATAAATGTTCTCACTGGTATTATATCCTGAAAAGTGCTGAAATTCAACGCATGTGCTTATCGGCAGATTTTCACAATATGACCGAGTTTTGTATGACTCATCCGGGAAATAAAGTCCATTGAGTAAATATCGTTGGAATATCTTCCATGGTTCTTCTTTTCTTTGGATCTCAAGTTTTCCAAGAGAAATATCATTTCTCTTTTTTCTACCTTTTCATATGATTTGATATCAACATCATCTTTAGCTATTGAGGCAAACATATTACTTTGCTTTTGTGATAAATATGCCTGTAGTTAGGCATATAATGGATTATTTTCTGGAATATCTTCTAGGTGTATTGATGAAGCTGCCTCTTGAGCTTTTGAGTTTAAATTAAATAAACTCATTCCTCCTTTCTGTATAATTGGAGTGTTGGATGAAGATCTGTATGACGATCTTGATGAACTCAGAGAGTATCTTCCCCTTCCTCTTGGGTTATTTCCCTTTCCTCGACCCTTAGTTACCCAAGGAGGTTCCATCCTACAAACAAAACATCAAGATTTATTCCCAATAAGCGTCATAATAAGTATTGGATTCTTCCATTGCTAGGAAAAGGTCCATCACCATTCCATCTATAATTTTTCAGTAGATTAGTTTTTTCATGTCTCGATTGAGAGGAAGAACTTTTAATATTGTAATCAATCTTTTTTTTGTAAAAAAAGAAAAGAAAATGGGAACATCACCATTTTCTGAGTTGCTAATGATGTTACTCATTTTGAAGATATTCTCTAGATAGGAAGTCTGGGAGAGAGTTATCACTTCCTTTCTTATAAAGGATTTCAAAATCAAAAGGGGCTAGTTGTGCTTGCCATCTGGCAAACATTAATTTTGAAGCATCATGCTTAAAATCTTTATCAAACATATATTTGACTGATTGAGCGTCAATATTAATAAGAAACTTTTGATTGTATAAGTCATCTTGGAATTTTAAAACACACTTAACGATGGTTAACATTTCATGAGCCACCGTAGCATATTTTTTCTGAGCCTCATTCCACTTTATTGAATGAAATCGAATTAAATACTCAGTTTTATCATGAGGATTAATTTGTTTTAGAATTCCTCCGTAACCTATATTAGACGCATCAGTCTCAAGTATCTTTTGCCAAGTAGGGTTAGCAATAGTTAAACATGGCAAAGATTTAACACGAAGTTTGATACATATGGAAGAGTCACAATATGCTTTTTTCGATTCCAGAAAGCACTAGGGTGATCAACACAAATATCAATGGCCATTTGTTTGGAAATTAATTTAATATTTTCCTGCACTTTAATAGATTTTAAAGTGTCGAATATATTTATACTAAATATTTCAAGTTGTAGAGAATCAACATGTTTTTGTTTCATATTAATCAAAACATTAATATCACGAGAAATAGGATCAGTGATAAAAGTATAACTAATATCTTGATTTTTGTAAGTAGCAGAAAATCCTTTACCAGTTATATTAGTAAAAGGATAAATCACATTTATAAAAGGAGTTCCCAGTATAATATGAGGGTATAACTGATTTTTTACCAAGAAAAAGAAATGCGGAATGCAAACTTTATTTTGGCATATACGAGTATTAGGTAGTTTATACTTTATAGCTAAATCATGTCCTGAAGCAGATCTAACCATATGAGTTGTTTTCTCAAAATATTTGGTAGGCACAAGACCTTCCTGAATACAGCTTACGTCAGCTCCACTATCTATCATAGCAACATCAGTTATAAAGAAAGTATTATCAATTAATATGGTACATTTAATATACCATTTATGCGTTGTAACAACCTGCATCATTCCTAAAAACATATTTTATTTAGGATCAATATTAATGGGGTTTCAAAAGTATTTTCTTCAGCAATATTTTTACCTTTGTTGTTAGCAGACTCAATCTGATTAAGGTGGTGATCACAAATAATCTGATTTTGTTTAAGAGATTTAATCTCTTGTTTTAATTGTTCAATTTCTCCTTTTAAGTCATCAAAAGAAGTATCACGAATAACAACATGCTGATTAGAAAGTCTATTATTGACTTCAAACAAAGAATAAGGAGCAGAATATTCAAATTCATTTTTTGACGTTTCAACAATATTAGACGAGCTAGCCTTATTATTAGCAGCAAGCTGAATAATCTTTCCACGTAAGGTGTTATCAGTAACTTCTTTTAACAGCTCTATCACATTATCTGAAGTAATAATATTCATATTCAAATCTTTAAATTGAGATTGTAATTTATAAAATTCATCATGTTCACAAGAGCAAATATCACCTCTACATTTACAAGCATCTATAGTTGATGACTGAGTATTACCAGAAGTTTCAGGTTTATCAGTTTTAGATCTTGATTCAGAATAATCGTCATCACAATCGGACTCAGAACCAGAGGTGTATAAGAAACTATAGACCTTATCGTGCAAATCTTCCTCTAACTCTAGAGTTTTAAGCTTTTCAAGCCTACAATTTGGTGCTATATGTCCGAATTTTTCACATTTCTAGCACTTAATCTTTGCGTGATCTCGCCTAGATCTATTCTTGGTAAATCTATTAGATTTACGATGAGTCCTTGGCTCTTCTCGTTCTTCCCTAGATCTTCTTTTCCTATGAGGTTTATCAGGATTAGAGTCTCTAGAATCTCTGGGTTTGGTCTGTTTTCATGAATTTGGTAAACCAAACTGAACGCAAAAATCTCCTAACTGAGATCTTTCTCTAAGTTTATCAATCTTAAGCTGTCTAGAGAGTTTCAATTCATTGCACAAATTAATACCTTCTTGGGTGCAAGCTCCTATTAAATTTCCATAAGTAAAATTGCCATAAGGAATAGCTCCTTGCAAATTCCTTAGAGTTTTTTTTAACTCTCTCGGCAAATAAAGGAGGTAAATCATCTATGAACTTAGCTTTCCAGTGTTCAAGACCGTTTTCGGGTAGTTCCATTACCCGGCTTAGATAGGTGTCTTTATACCACCTGAATTCTCCTAAATGCCTACATCGAAGACCATTTAGCAAAGAACGAACAATCTCATATTAATTGGTAAATCTACCATTGAAATGTTCGAGAATAGTTAAGACTAGGATATAAACAGCGTCTTCTCTATTTTTTACCAAGGCAAATCCTAGGTTATCAATACCTTTATTAGCAGCCTTAACATTGATTACGGCGGCTTTTGCCTCCTTGCTCATATAATTATCCCACTAGCCTCTAAGTTGGCCAGTAAAACTTGCAATTATCATCTTGCAAATAGTTCTATCGGTGTTATTAACACTCTTGCAAATAGTAGCATACATAAGTATTCTATGAACAAGTATAATCAATTGCCTATCAGTCAAACCATTGAGATTCCATTCATAAATCTCACTTCCACTATAAGAAGTATTCGTTTGGTTCCAATTACGATCTTCCATCAGAACGTCTTGAGGAGTTGGACGGGGATAATAATACGTTTGCATACTAGGTTGATGAGAGTATTTAGTATTACCATTATTCTTTTTGTGATAACCACAAAGTTTATTAATTTCTAATTCAACTTGATTTTTAAAATCAAAGGTGGTTTCCATCTCATCTGCAAAGTCTTCAGATAAACTAATATGTTTTGCCCCAAATTGTGAAAACTTTTTATCAAGAAGATTTTCAAGATCATAGAGTGGTTTAAAGATAAAATCCTGAATCATAGGAGGTCTCTGTATAGGTACATCAGGCTGTTTTGACGAAGAAGCCTGCTAAGAAGGTTTTAAATCATTTTTAATTTGACTAATTAAAATTGTCAGATCATCTAATTTTTTATCAAGAGAACTAATATGCTCTCCTAGAACTTTCACATAAAGACCCAAATAGTTGTTTTGAGAAATGAGATTATTAATCTCGTTAATACTTATCGTAGCCACATCATTTTCAATGAATTTTTGGAAAGCAGTGAAAGTAATACTTGTATTATTAGGAAGTATAAATGGCGCCTGAGGTGGATAGACAGCTTTAATAATATTACCTGATTCATCTTTATAAGACCGTTCAAGAACTTTGATGAATAAAGGTAAATAAGTGGTTATAAACCAAGGTACGAAGAACATAATATGATTATGCAAAGCACAAGTTTCATAAAAATCTTGCAAAATATTATGCAAGTCTTCCGAGCTATAAGTGTCAAAAAACCAAGTTTTAAACTGGCTCCATTTATCATTTGCAAATTCGTTTTGAATATATTTTCTTGCCAATGAACCTGGACTCAAATCGATTTGGTGTACATTCATCATTAAGTATCATTAAGTTTGAAATCCATTTTGGATGCAGAAGGAATATCCTTATCAGAAATATCAGATGATTTATCATTTATTTGAACAATATTTAATCGAGGATTAATTTTAATTTTATTTTTATCATCAGATATGACCGAAGATAATGTATGTAAAGAAGCAGCACGATGACGAGCTGGACCATAACTAGGGTCAATCGGCGAGATGTGTTGGATGGCAAGTAATCTTCTATCAGAAGAGAAAGAATGTCTATTATAAGGAACATTTTTTTCCTCAAACTGAATACAAGTCTTTCCATCAGCATTTTGAGTAATATGAGAATATTCAGAATTAGTGACAATAGCAGTCATTTGTTCTGGAGGTATAACAAAGTCTAAAGTCCATGTAGTAGGAAAATTAATTTCTTCCCATTTTATAGGTCTTCTAGTAGTGGCCTTAAACTTAGCGAAATTAATTTCCGCTAAAATAGTTTGATCAGATGTATCATATAATTTACATCTAGGATTCAAAGTAGCAAGTAATTTGAAATAGATAAACAAATTAATTCAGATCCAGGTGCATAATTATAACCATGCGTTTTAACATTCAAAGTTAAAGCATCTAATATATTAGAATCAGTCAAAGATAACTGCAAATTCGGCTGAGTATTAAAATAAACTGGACCATAGGCATCGTAGATACGATCGAACCCATCAAAGATTGTCTAAAATTTAAATTTCTCGCATAGCGAAGAGCAGCTAAAAATGTCTCACGTTACCCTTGAAGAGTTAGGGGTTTAAAAGCAATTTGAACCATGCCAATATGTAAGAACTTGTATTGATTTTTATAAACATCAATATCGCGTTTGTTTAACAAATGAATAGTCTATTCTGACGAATTTAACTCTAGAGATTGTTTAGTAGTTTTAATTGGCTGTTTATTAGAGATCTTATCAAACCAACCATAGTCATAAATGGTTTTTATATCAACTTTCGGAATAGTCAATTTGTTTAACAAATCAAGGTTTTGAGGTTTATCTACCTCTTCCAATCGAGTACTTTTAGTACTAGTATCTCCTAAATCCATGGTTAAAAGAATATATCTATGCCGAAATACTTCACCTCAATCTCATATTTACCATGAAAGGTCCTAGACTCTGATACCAACGAAATAGGATCTCAGAAGACGGGCAGTAGTTCGCACGGTCATCTTCAATCTAGCTTGTTAACATTTGAATTCAAGGAATAAATTCGAATTGAAATACAAACAAATTTTTATATAGTTTAATGACTGTATGTAAGGATCTGATCCTTTTACCCAAGCAAAGGGTCTGTCGAGATTCAAATACGTATTGTTAGTGAGCCCATATGTCTAGCAGCTCTAACCGGGTATAAGGCACCCTTTTACTCCTTATCGGGCTGAGACCACGGCTGGCTAGACGAAGTCACTAAGACAAAGCCACTAACTTGTTGTATTGAATCTGACTGTACCACTATCTCAGAACCAAGTCAAGAAACCATATATAAATTTATGCATATTTAGATAAAGTCAAGATCTAATAATAATAATAACAATAACAATAATAATAATAATAATAATAATAATAATAATAATAATAATAATAATTATAAATAATAATAATAATAATAATAATAAAACGTGGTGTTCCCAGGTTGGTAATAAATTATAAGCCATTAAACAAATATTTAAAATGGATTAGGTATCCTATTCCAAACAAAAAGGATTTGCTTTCAAGATTACACGACGCCAATATATTTTCTAAATTTGATTTAAAATTAGGATATTGGCGGATTCAAATATTTAAAGAGCACTCTTATAGAACTGCCTTTAATGTTCCATTTGGACAATACGAATGGAATGTTATGCCATTTGGTTTAAAAAACACTCCTTCTGAATTCCAGAAAATTATGAATGATATTTTTAACCCATATCTGGATTTTATCATTGTTTATATTGATGATACCTTAGTTTAGTCAAAGATTCTTGAAATGCACATGAAACATTTGAACATTTTCAAGAAAATAGTTATACAAAACGGTTTGGTAATTTCTAAACCAAAAATGAGTTTATTTCAAACTGAGGTCAGATTTTTAGGACATTTTATTTGCCAGGGGAAGATTACCCCAATTAAACAATCAATTGATTTTGCTTCAAAATTTCCTGATGTTATTACAGATAGGACACAACTGCAAAGATTCTTGCGAAGTTTAAATTATATTTCCCCTTTTTACAAATATCAATCTTCTGATGTAGCCCCATTATACGACAGGCTAAAGAAAAATCATAAAACTCCTTGGACTGATAGTCTCACCAATTTAATAAAAAATATCAAACTTCGTGTTAAATCTTTGTCGTGTTTAACTATTGCTAACCCTACTTGGCAAAAGATAGTTGAGACTGATGCGTCTAATATAGGTTACGGAGAAATTCTAAAACAAATCAATCCTCATCATAAAACTGAGTATTTAATTCGATTTCATTCAGGAAAGTGGAACGAGGCTCAGTAAAAATATGCTACGGTGGCTCATGAAATGTTAACCATCGTTAAATGTGTTTTAAAAATCCAAGATGATTTATACAATCAAAAGTTTCTTATTAATACTAATGCTCAATCAGTCAAATATATGTTTGATAAAGATTTTAAGCATGATGTTTCAAAATTAATGTTTGCCAGATGGCAAGCACAGCTAGCCCCTTTTGATTTTGAAATTCTTTATAAGAAAGGAAGTGATAACTCTCTCCCAGACTTCCTATCTAGAGAATATCTTCAAAATGAGTAACAACATTAGCAACTCAAAAAATGGTGATGTTCCCATTTCCTTTTTTTTTTTTATAGAAAAAAGATTGATTACATTATTAAAAGTTCTTCCTCTCAATCGAGACATGAAAGAAGTAATCTGTTGGAAAATTATAGATGGAATGGTGATGGACCTTTTCCTAGCAACAGAAGAATCCAATGCTTATTATGACGCTTAATGGGAATAAATCTTGATGTTTTGTTTGTAAGATGGAACCCCCTTGGGTAACTAAGGGTCGAGGAAAGGGAAATAACCCAAGAGGAAGGGGAAGATACTCTCTGAGTTCATCAAGATCGTCATACGGATCTTCATCCAACACTCCAATTATACAGAAAGAAGGAATGAGTTTATTTAATTTAAACTCAAAAGCTCAAGATGCAGCTTCATCAATACACCTGGAAGATATTCCAGAAAATAATCCATTATATGCCTAATTACATGCATATTTATCACAAAAGCAAAGTAATACCTTTGCCTCAATAGCTAAAGATGATGTTGATAATATCAAATCATATGAAAAGGTAGAAAAAAGAGAAATGATATTTCTCTTGGAAAACTCTGAGATCCAAAGAAAAGAAGAACCATGGAAGATATTCCAACGATATTTACTCAATGGACTTTATTTCCCGGGTGAGTCATACAAAACTCGGTAATATTATGAAAATCTGTTGATAAGCACATGCGTTGAATTTCAGCACTTCTCAGGATATAATACCAGTGAGAACGTTTATAACTTCTCCAAAATGATTATAAAACAAATCATTTCTATTGAAGATTGGAGTATTTCCTCAATGACAGAAAGGTAGTTTAGCCTTAACAAAGTCTCTATGAAATTTACATATTGGGACTAGATTCAGGTTTTTAATAAAGTTCTCTATTATAATAACGAGAGACACAAACATACTTGGTTCATTAAAGTATGTGCAAAGATATTTGCTAACTCTATTCCAAACTGGTTTCTAAATTGGTGGTCATACCATGGGCCAACGATAAAAATATTGTCTGAACCGTTTCTCAAGTTATACAGAGAATGGGTTAAGGTTTTTCTAGACCTTAATAATCTATATCACCAAGAACACATTTATTATATGCAACAAATCGAACATATATATTTCTTTATAGAATTTTTTGTTGCCTAGATTCACAAATGGGCTCTAGAAGTGGATTTCACTGAAGAACAAATCCCATGTTTATATCGAACCTATTTCAACAATTTTTGGGATAAATTAATGAAAAGGGACCCTCAAACCAAGTCCTTATACGGACAAGAACTGATAGATCTAATTTCCAAGACAATTCAGGATTATAAATCAATTCCTCATAAAGGGATAATTGCTGAGACTAAAAATGAAGAAAAATGAGTAAAAACAATATCCAAGCCCGCCGCAACATATTAATCTACACCGATTCAGCAGTAATATTCTTGACTTATCCTCTCCAGGATACAACAATCTATCAATGTCGTACAACCCAAGCAACTCCGCATTAGTTGAAGCGTTCAAAGCTCCACAAAAAAACACTTGCCTCCAACATATAACTACTCTCTTTTGTATAGTGAATTAGTTGAAAACTTAGAATATTTTTCTTTGTCTCAACTCTCTCTTTTACTACACTAACCTCAATATAAACACAATATAGTACTTCTCATCTTTTTGACGGTATGTTTTCTTGTATATTTCTTATTGTCAACACAAAGTAAGACCATCACTATTTATAGTTGAGAAAATCTTTCTTGCAATGAATAGGAAGATAATGAGGTAGTTAATAGGATAAGTGAATGACCTAAAAGTTACAAGAATAATTAGGTAGAATAATGGGAAAAAGGGTAAAATATATCCCTCAACTTTGGTTTATTAGTTGACTATACTCTTATCATTAAAATGAAGTTATTCTTACCACTATTGTTACTAATTTGTCATTTGTGCCCCTATGTTAATGGAAATCCCCAAATCGACTCAAATTAACTGAATATTTAATAACAACCCATTTTCCATTTTAAACTCAATGCCCCGATCCCTCTAACGTATAACCCATTCTCTCCAATTTTCCATATAACCCATTCCTTTTTACCCATTAACTTCTCCTCCGATTGTTCTTCATTTCCCTTACCCATTACCCTTCCCTTTGATCGTTCTTCCACCGTCCCCTCTATTTCCTTCGCCTCTGATAGTTCTTCTAATGTCACAAATAATTATTCGTCTCAAAGAAAATGAGCTTGTGGTTTAGTGGTCAAAACATTGATTTTGAGTACTATATCTAATATGGAGAGAAAATTTGTCAGATTTCCTCTGTTAAACCTCGAGGCTACCCCCTAGACGCAACACGATGCTTAGTCTCACAAGTGACCCCAAGCTAATCCATAGTATGACATATCTGTACAAGTTCAATTAAAACAAGCATTGTACGAAAGCTAAAATAGTTTAATGTCTAAAATAGAGAAAATTAAAGTATATCTGAATATATATAAAATATGTGAAGAGTACAGTAATGACTAAAAACAAAACTAGCAACTCAAGCTGAATCTAATATATGTCTAAAAGCCTTTTACTGAACTAGGTTGCTGGGGCATGCCACCAACTAACTCTAACAAGTCTGAAACTGAAAAGTAAAGCATGTCTATCATCCTCGAACTATGAGGACTCACCCCTGAAGCTGCTAAGTACAGACTGGAAGTCAAGCTAAGTGCGATCTGAATGTTGAGCGCCTAAACCTACATCATACAATGATGTGCACAAAAGTATGCGTTAATACTTTGAATGTACTGACCATGCAAGTTATGTGCTAAGCTGAACAATAAAGAAACTAAATATGCAAATATATATACTAAAGCATAACTGAAAGATGGGCTAGATGCAATGACTAAGTCCTAATCATTAAAATATAACATGCTGAACTGAATTCTAAAATAAATTCTAAATACATGGTCAATGCAACATGAATCTGACTGTCGGAGATACTAATAAGCGACATACCCCAAGTTGAGCTTACTATGGGGCTAACCTGTAACCCTGGATGGAAGGGTGTTCATACCTTGCCAAGGATACGAGCAAGTTTGACGTGGATCCACTAAGTGATGTCCACAAGGGACAAAGGTGTCAAGCCTAATATGATGGGTGACCCCTTTAGAACCCACACTAGCGTTGTAGTTCTAGGACTCAGGATTTGCTACTAAATGTCTCCCTAAACTGACGAGTGAGCCTTCATCCCTTTGTTCGCTCGGTGCTAAGTTTACTCCATGTTAAATATTAAGCTAAAAATGCAAGTATAATACTGGATAGCTCAAAATATTGATAATTATCCGAGAATGCATCATACATATATAGAAAGATATTAAAATTGAATTCTGAAGCATGATTGTTTGACTAATCTGCCTAGCAAGTAGAATTCATGAAATACAGATAATTAACAAAATCTAGGGTTTCTTAGTTTTATACATAGGACTATACTACCTCTCCAAGTAACATGTAATTAATATTATAGAAACTATAGCAACTCAATTACAGTGAATCCCTAATATTTAGGAATCCCTGAAGAACTGACTATATTCTAGGGACTTAATGGGTGAAAGGAACCCACTAGTGAAATCCCACATACCTGATGAAGAAAACTACGGAGTAATCCTTTGGATTTCGGGGCTGAACTTGAAGGAGAGCTCTGCTTGTCCTTGAGAGAAAACTGTCACGTCTTTCTTTTCTTTTCTTCCTAAGTTTTGTAAGAGAATAAATGTTTTAGGTAGTTTGTGACTAATTAACTAGGCTTAGATGAAAATGACGTAGTTTAAGTACCAAATGCATATGGGGAAAGTCCAAAATGACCCTAACTTTTAAAGCTGCAAACGTGCCCAACATAGTCAGTCTCACGAGTTGTCTACTACTTCATGGGCCATTTAAAGCATCACAGACCATCTAGTGGGTCGTCATGTTTTCCTGCCCGATAGGACTTCACCAAAATGAGCATAACTTATTACTCTTGTCTTGAAGTTAGGCAAACTTGGTTGCATTGGAAAGAGGACTCAAAAACTTTTAATTTGATAGGTCATGGGCCACCTAATTCATTTTGTGCTGAGAGATATAATCGTTTGAAGTTGAACCTAAATGTAAAAGTTGAAGAGTCCCTTTCACGGGCGACTTCGTGGTCTGTGTTAAGCTTCACAGACTGTCTAAGTGACCATGATCCTTCATGGTCGCTGGGTGTAACTTCATGGTCATTAGGTGCAACTTCATGGGCAGGGTGACATGTTGTGGAACTCTTCAGGACCCATGAACCCCTCCATGGACTGCCCTTTGTTCTTTACCATTCCAAGTTCAAATTTCTGAGGTGTTAGAATATCTCTCCCTTGGGATCATTCATCCTCGAATGAGGACTAAACAAGATGAGTTTGGAGGGAACGAGCTTCAATCCCTACCAACTGAGTAATAAAAGCTGATATCTAACTGAGTTTAGGCTTATGGACATGAAAACATGTTGAAACATAGGAATAGCTGAGGGAACATGATACTGAGACTGAATTACACATTAGTAAACTGAGAGGCTGGAAAGAAACTATTACCTCAAGTTGAAACTGAATTGGAGGAGAAGAGGTGAGGGTACTTGTCCATTATGGTTGTTCTGGCTTCCAAAGTAGCTCTCTCTATAGACTGATTCCTCCACAAAACCTTTACTAAAGCAACTTCCTTATTTCTCAACCTACGAACCTGACGGTCGAGAATCTCAACTGGAACCTCCTTATAGGTGAAGCTATCCTTTATAACCACACTCTCTAAAGGTACTATCGATATTGGATGAGCCGCTGCTAGTTATGCTGGCAATTCTAACTCATAAACCACATTACCAACCCTTTTCAAGATTCTGTACGGACCTACATACCTTGGATCGAGCTTTCCTTTCTTTCCAAATCTCATCACCCCCTTCAGTGACACCCTTAGGAAAACCCAATCATCTATTTCAAACTCTAAGTCTTCTTTACATCTGCATAGGACTTCTGGCGACTCATCTGTCTTTAGTCTATCTCTGATAATATGAACTTTATCCATAGCCTTATGAACCGAATATGGCCCACTCAAGTCTCTTTCACCTACTTCGAACCAACTAACCAGAGACCTGTATCTACGCCCATACAATGCCTTATAAGAGACCATATAAATATCGGTATAGAAGATATTATTATAGACAAACTCTAAGAAAGGTAGGCGATCATCCCAACTACCCTTGAAATCGATCACGTAAGATCTCAACATGTCCTCTAAGATATGAACGGTACGCTTTGCCTGACCATCCGTCAATGGATGAAATGCGGTACTGAGATTTACCTGAGTACTAAGACCTTTCTGAACAATCTCCAAAAATGAGAGGTAAGATGAGGACCTCTATTTGAGATGATAGACAAAGGAACCCTATGCAACCGGAATATCTCGGTAATTTAGAGTCTGGCATAATCCCACACTGAATTTTTAGCCTTGACGCCAAGAATGAGCTGACTTAGTCACTTTGTCCACTATCACCCAAATAGAGTCATGTTGACTTCGAGTACGAGGAAAACCCATAATGAAATCCATGTTGACCACTTCCCACTTCCAAGTAGGAATGCTAATCTCCTGAGTCACACCTCCTGGTTTCTGATTTTGTACTTTAAATTGCTGACAGTTGGGACACTTAGCCATAAAATCTGTGATGTCCATCTTTATGTTGTTCCACCAATAGACTTCTTATAGATCACGGTACATCTTAGTGGCACCCGAATGAATAGAATATCTGGAACTATGGGCTTCTGTAAGGATCTGCTACCTCAACTCACCCACATTAGGGATATATAACCTAGTAGTGAAGCACACCATCTCCCTCTAGGGAGAAAACCTCAACTTTTTGCTGTTGAAATACACCTTTCAACTGAAGCAATATAGGATCACTATCCTGTTTCTTCTTAACCGCCGCTACCAATGAATATTTTGATCCATTCTAAACTATCACACCATCATCTGACGTGTCCATAAGGCAAACTCCTAAGCGAGCAGGCTAGTGAACATCTTTGGCTAATTCTTTCTTTTCTTCCTCAACATGTGCCATACTACCCATAGATAGTCTACTGAGGGCATTAGCCACTACATTGGCCTTACCCGGATGGTAGAAAATGTTCATGTCATAGTCTTTGAGGAATTCAAGCTATCTCCTCTGACGAAGATTCAATTATTTCTGGGTGAACACATACCGAAGGCTCTTATGATCTGTGAACACATCAACATTAACACCATACAAATAATGTCTCTAAATATTTAGGGCAAACATGATGACTGCAAGCTCGAGGTCATGAGTCGGGTAGTTCTTCTCATGGACCTTAAGTTGTCTGGAAGCATAAGCTATGACCTTACCCCGCGATATCAACACACAACCTAGGTTGACCCTGGATGCATAACAATAAACCACATAAACGCCTGAACCCTCTGGTAGAGTCAAGACAAGAGTTGTAGTCAACCTGGTCTTCAGTTCTAAGACGCTTTTCTCACACTCATTAGACCACTGAAACTTGACCTTTTTCCTGAGTCAACTTGGTCAATGGGGCAGTTATGGATGAAAATCCTTCAACGAACCTCCTTTAGTAATCAACCAAACCCAAGAAACTTTTGATGTCAGTCGGAGAGGTGGGTCTGGGCCAAGGCTTTACTGCCTCAATTTTATAAGAATCTAGTCGGATCCCTTCGCTGGATACCACATAACCAAGGAAAGCGACAAATTGTAACTAGAATTCACATTTGCTGAACTTAGCGAATAACTAGTGATATTTGAGGGTTTTTAGAACAATTCTCAGATGAGTCGCATGCTCTTTCTCATTCCTAGAATAAACGAGTATATCATCAATAAAGACAACAAAGAACAAGGCCAAATACTATTTGAACACCCTATTTATTAAGTTCATGAAAGCTATAAGAGAGTTTTTTAGTCCAAAAGACATAACTACAAATTCATAGTGACCATATCGAGTCTTGAAGGTTGTCTTTGGGATGTCACTATCTCTGAGTCTAAGATGATGATAGTCGGATCTGAGGTCTATCTTAGAAAAGAAGTAGCATACTAAAGTTGGTCAAATAAGTCATCAATCCTAGGGATGGGATATTTATTCTTGATTTCTACTTTGTTCAACTGACAGTAGCCAATGTACATCCTGAGAGAACCATATTTCTTACGCATGAACAACACTGGAGCACCCTATAGAGAGATGCTAGGTCTGATTAAGCCCTTATCTAGAAGGTCTTTCAACATGTTCTTTCAATTTCTTAAGATCAACTGGAGCCATTCTGTAAGGAGGAATCGAACTAGGCTAGGTATCTGGAAGGAAATCTATTCTGAAGTCGATTTCCCTTTTGGGAGGAACTTTGGAAAGATCTTCTGGAAATATTTCTGGAAAATCATTCACTACTTGTCTTAACTCAAGAGTTGCAGTCTCAGAGTTTGAATCCTTAACCAGAATAAGGTGATAGATATACTTTTTTCATTTTACTGGTCTTAAGGTAAGAGGTAAATCGACCTACATGCATTGTGTTACTACCCTTCCACTCTAAGACTGCTCGTTTGGAAACTGAAACCAACAATCCTAAATCTACAATTGACTGAAGCTTAACAGGATTGTTACCAATCCATGCTAGAATGATATCAAAATCTATCATTTCTAACTTTACAAGGTTTGTTGAGGTGACTTCCTAGGAAACTGTGACAAGGCAATATCTGTATACCCATCTAGCTATAACTAGATCACCAACTAGAGTAGAGACTGAGAAGGGTTTTGGGAGAGTTTCTGGACTGACACCAAAGTTTACTGCTATATAAGAAGTTGCAAAAGAAAGTGTAGCCGCTGGATCTAACAATGCATAAACATCTAAATGGAAGACTTGTAATATACCCCTGACCACATCAAGAGAATTCTCCCGAACTTGTCGGGCCTGAAGAGCATAGAACCTGTTCTGGCGCTCACCACCACCTATACTAGATGAGACTCCCAACTGAGTGGTGTGACCTACTTGAGTTGCTGCAGAGCTCGCCTGACTCTACAAAAGAATGTCTCTGCTCTTCTGAGAATTTTCAGGGTACTCTTTCATTTTGTGGCTTGGCTTACCACCCCGAAGCAATTTCCACTGCCTTGCATGAACTCACCCTGATCGTTCTTACCACACTTTTTACACACTGGATGAGTGGACCCACTAGTAATTGTACCTTGAGACTTAGAGCCAGACACTCTATCCCGTTGATCCTTCTTAAATTTTAGCACTGGGAAATAGTAGAAGAAGCAGCTAGAGATGAATTCTTCTGAAGGAACTAGGAGTGGTTGCCACCCTCGGACCTCTTCTGAGAGTAGCTAATGTTATCGATCCTAGCCCTCTTATTGTCTCTTCCCCTTTCCTTGATTTTCTATTCCTCAATCTACTGATCATTAGTGACCAACCTAGAGATGTCTATTCCTTTAATAAGCATGGTTGTTTTGCATTTCTTGACCACATCATTAGACACACAAGACACAAACTTGCTCATACGAAATTTGGAGTCAGTTACTATTTCTAAAGCATATTTGGATAGTTATGTGAACTTAAGAGCATAATATTTCACACTCATGTAATTCTGCTTCAAATTAATAAATTCCTAGACCTTGGTCTCCTCGAGCTCAAGTGGGAACTCCAGAAAAGCAGTCTTGAAAAGATTCCAACTCACTGGACCTGCATTAGTACCACGAGATTCCTTCCAGTGTTTGATACCAAGTGTAGGCCACTCCCTTAAATTGATAGGCATCCAAATCTGCACTCTCGACTGGAGTGACACCCATAATGTCTATTACCTTATGGATGTCGTCAAAAAACTCTTGTAGATCATCTTCTGACTTAGACCCATGAAACTCCAGAGGGTTCATCTGAGTGAAGTCCCAGATTCTTGCTGCAACAATGTTAGTCTATGGCAGAGATGGGGCCACAGATTGCTGATTGACCTAGGTGGTCATGGCCTGAACAAGCACTTGGAAAGTAACCCTAAACTCGACATGCGTGACTTGCTCATCCAATGGGTGTGCTGGATATGCTGGCTAATTCCTGGCATTAGCTCTTTTGGGAGGCATTTTTTGAAAAAAACGAATAGAAGGAGTTAGAAGGAGATTAAATAAATTTATACTATATAGCACGAGCTGGAAAATAAAAAAGGGAAGTTTTTCCTAACGATGTCTCACAACTCCTCCCCCATAAGTGTGGCACGCTTCACACCATAAAGAAGACCCTACTGGACGCGGCTTTTAGACACCCTAGGAAACTTAAACCTGAGGCTCTGATACCGAGTTTGTCACGCCCCAAGGCTACCCCCTAGATGCAACACGGTGCTTAGTGTCATAAATGACCCCAAGCTAACCCATGACATGTCATATCTATACAAGTTAAATTAAAACATGCACAATGTGGAAACTAAAACAATTTAATATTTGAAATGGGGGAAAATCTCAAAATATCTGAATATATATAAAATATGTGCAGAGTATAGTGATGACTGAAAACAACACTAACAACTCAAGTTGAATCCAATCTATGTTAGAAAACCTTTAACTGATCTGGGTTGCAAGGACATGCCCTCCCAGCTAACTCTAACAAGTCTAAAACTGAAAAGTAAATACGAAAAAATTAAAGCATGTATATCATCCTCGAACTATGAGGACTCACCACTAAAGTTGTTATGTACTGACTGGAAGTCGAGCTAATCACGGTCTAGATGCTGAGTGCCTAAACCTACATCATACAACAATGTATTACAAAAGTAGGCATTGGTACATTGAATGTACTGAGAATGCGGGATATATGCTAAGTTGAACAATATAGAAACTAAACATGGAAATAGATATACCGAAGCATAACTGAAAGTTGAGCTGGATGCAATGACCAAGTACTAATCATGAACATATAACATGCTGAATTGAATAATGAAATAAATACTGAATACATGGTCCATGCGACATGAATCTGACGGTGGGAGACACTAATAACTGACATACCCCAAGCTTAGCTAACTATGGGGCCAACCTGTAACCTTGGATGGAAGGGTGTGCATATCTTACCTAGGATACAAGCAAGTCTAACGTGGATCCACTAACTGATGTCCACAAGGGTCAAGAGTTTCAAGCCAAATATGACAGGTGACCACTTTAGAACCCACGGTGGTGCCGTAGTTCTGTGATTCGAGTATTTACTACTAAAGGTCTCATCCTAAACTAACGAGTGAGCCTTCATCCCGTTGTCCGCTCGGTGCTAAGTTTACTCCCAAATGAATATAAAGCTAAAAATGCAACTGTAATACTATATAGTTGGAAATACTGCTAATTATCTGATAAGGCATCATACATATATTGGAAGATATGGCATTCGAATTCTTAAGCATGATTGTATGACTAATCTTCCTAACAAGTATAATTCATGAAATACGGATAATTAATGCAAGCTAGGGTTTCTGAGTTTTATATGTGGGGCTATACTACTTCTCCAAGAAACATGTAATTAATATCATAGAAATTATAACAGCTAAATTACAATGAATCCCTAAGATTTTGTAACCCTAGGTCTGAACAATTCATGGAGAAGCTAAAGAACTGACTGAATTTTAGTGACCTAATGGGTGAAAGGAACTTAATAGTGAAATCTCACATACCTGGTGAAGAAACCTACAAAGTAATTCTTTGGATTTTGGGGATAAACTTGAAGGAGAGCTTTGTTTGTCCTGGAGAGAAAATTGTCGCCTCTTTCTCTTCTTTACTTTATAAGTCTGATGATTTTTCGGAGAATGAATTTTTAAGGTAGTTTTTGACTAATTAAATAATCTTAGATGAAGTAAAACGATGTAGTTTAAGTACCAAACATATAGGGGGAAAGACCAAAATGACCCCTACTTTTAAAGCTATAAACGGGCCTAAATCGGCCAGTCTCACGAGTTGTCTACGAGCTGTTTGAAGCATCACTACCCATCTAGTGGGTTGTCATGTTGCCCTGCCCGACAAGGCTTCATTAAAACAAGCATGATATTTTTTACTCCGGGCTCAAAATTAGGCAAACTGGGTGACGTTGGAAAGAGGACTCAAAGACCTTTAATTTGATAGGTCATAGGCCACCTACTTCATTTTGTGCTGAAAGATATGATTGTTTGAAGTTGATCCAAAACTTAAAAGTTGATAACTCCCCTTCATGGTTGACTTCACGGTATATGTGAAGCTTCACGGACCGTATTAATCTTTACGGACCGTTTAAGTGCCTATGATCCTTCATAGTTGCTGGGTGCAACTTCACGGGTGAGGTGAAGGGTTGTGGACCTCTTCACGGCCCGTGAACCCCTCCATGAACTGCCATTTTTTCTTTTCGATTCCAAATTCAAATTTCTGAGGTGTTACATTCTCGTCCGGATGTAAGTATATTAATTGATTCCTTTCTATTATTCAATTTTTTGTTCTTAATTATTGTTATTATTGTATGCAGTTTTCTTCACGTGGATATTGAGAATGATAAGACTAAGCTTTTCTCAAAATAACTTACTAACGTAATTTGGAGTTGTTGTTGAAAGATGTGAAGATTGAAATGGATAATTCAAAGATTGAAGTGAAGAATTTGAAGATTGAAATTGAGAACTTGAAGATTGCTATGGAAAATTTGAAGACTGAAGGAGGTCATTTGTCAAAAAAATTGCTACATTGGAGGCAACTAATAATTTGGAAGTGAAAAAAGTTAGGACATTTGAAGACAAGTATCACAAGAAAGTGTACAAATTTATGATTTCATGTTTTCTTTTTGTTGGATTTGTAGGTGCATTAATGACAGTGAATTCCTTTGTTAGTGTTTACTTTTCGAATCAGTTGTTAGTGTTTAGTATCTTTCGTGATGTTGGATTTTTGTTCTTCTTTTTGGTGTTTTAGTGAATGTCCTAAGTATTGATGTAATATGAAGTAATGTTTAGTCGTTGAATTGATGTTCATGATCTTTCTTATACACATTCATAGAACCTGAACAAAATTGCAAGATCAAATATTGAAAAGAAAGTGATACAGAACATTACATATATATTGATGAACACTTCATATATATTGACAAAAATCTGATTCAAACATAGAGAATTTAGTTCGTACATACCCCAAAAGAAGTTAGTGTAAACACAAAAAGATTTTAAACACATAAACATGTTTGTTTATGACATTAGTATCCCAAAAAAATGCAACAAAATAACAAAATATTGTCTTCATTACTAAACTTATCTTTGTTGTGCCTTGCCATTAACCTTTTTTGTCTAAATTTTCACCACTCTTAATTGCTCCAACATTCTTTCAGTAATAGATGCATTCACCTTCCATGTAATTCTTTTTGGTGCATACAAGCCTCTTGGTGCAGTCAGACCATCACCAAGGAAGTTTATTTTTCTTGACCATGTAGGTTGTGCTTGTTTCTGTCTTTGTTGGATTCAAAACTTCAACTTTCAAAAGCCTCTTGGCTTCCATGGCATGTCATCCTCAACTTCTAGACCAAAATATTCATCTGATGTACAATCTTGAGTAGGTTGTGGAGCTGTCAACAAAAAGTCCTCAACATCTTCTTTATCAACTAGTGTTCTATGTCTCTCTTTTGTTTATTTCTTTTCCTTGTTGGATCGCATTCCAAAAGACCGAAATGATTTTAGTCCAATACTTGGGCATCACACTCTAAAATAAGTTACTAATTTGTCAAAATTTCATACTTTTTCTTTCTTAATTTCTCTAACATTTTTCTAGTTTCAGATGCATTCCCCTTCCATGTAGGCTATTTTGGTGCATAGTCCAGTTACCTGGTACAATCAGACCATCACCAACAAAGTTGATTTTTGTTGATTCAATAGGTTGTGCTTGTGTCTATCCTTATTGAATTCTAGATTTCAACTTTGAAACACTTCTTGAATTCTAGGGTATGGCATCCTCATCTTCAAGACCAAAATCTTCAAAATGTTCATATGATAACAATCTTGACTAGGTTGTAGAGCTGTCAAGGGAAAGTCTTCCATTGTTGCAGCGTTTGGAGATCTGGTAGAGCTATGCTCAACATCTTCTTCATCAATTAGTGTCTTATGCCTCTCCTTTTTTTTTCCCTTGTCGCATTGCTTATCCATCTGATAAAATAAAAAAAATGTTCATTTTTAGCATCACATTCTAAAATGACTACTAAATTGTCCAGCCTTCTTACCTTTTGCTTTTTTTCTCTTTTAATTGTCCAGCCTTCGAAGTGCTTTCACCAATCATTTGGTTCATTTGATAATGTTATAATGATTATAATACTCAAGCAATACTGAAGAATCACATTCTAAAATAAGTGACAACTAAAAAAGAGATTTACGTTTTGCTTCTTACTCTTAATCTATCCAGTTTTAGACATGACTTCTTTACTATTTTTTTTAACTAATAAAATAATAGAAATATCACAATTACAAGATAATTTGATAATATTTTTGACCCCCCACAATAACAAACTCTAACAAATAATTGATTACATAGCAAATGAAGTGTTTTACCTTATGACAACCTCTTGCATTGTATCTAGGAATCCCACAACTTGAACATATCATTTTCCCTCTTCTTGGTGCAACCCACTCAATTTGTCTTTTAAGTGTTCCATCTTTATTTCTTTTCCCATTCATTCTAGGTCCACCAGCTAAATTTATCAATTATGGTAGTTCCATTGCTTGTTCTGCTTCTATTTTTCAAAAAAATTGACCAGACACTGGTTATAGCTTAAAATGGTAAGTCAAAAGATATGCCTCTCTTTCAATGGATCAAGATTCTTGTAAATAAGTGACTTGATTGAAGGGGACATGGTATTCTTGTGACGACCTGAGCCTACACCCTGGATGTGGCCGACACTCAAGAACCATTCTCCAAGTGAACCCTCATCATGGCTGACTACAAGATGAAGACTAACTTAAGCATAAGCATCAAATTGAAAGAAACTTATAAAAACAACTTACTAAATCTCAAAACTGCTGAATATACTGAGTATGCAGATAAAACATTTGAAAATTAAAAAACTCTCCAAAACTATCTATCTATGAAGCCTCTACTATATATAGACGAGTGTCGGGACAAGACCCACGACTACTCAAAATGTTACTACTACTAACAACTCATAAAACTAGAGTCCTCCGAAAGCAAGGATGTCGTACTCAAAAGTTGGCGAGCAGACAAAATGATCTCAACGGACTCTTGTTGAGGATCCTAAGAACCTGTATCTGCATCATTAAATATGTAGGTTGAATGACATTAGTACAATGAATGTACCAGTATGTAATATAGAATTACAAATAACTGAATGAAAGGGCTGCAATATATATAGATACATACTCAACTGAATGTAAAAAAATAAATGAGTGAAATCATTAAAACTTTACAAAAATACTTACTCATCTATGAACTCAACATATTAAGTGATATAATAAAAATACACTTTTAACTCTATTTGGAAAGATTCTCTAACTAACAACCATCACTATGAGCTACGTGATGATACAACGTCTCGCCCACGCTACCAGAACTGTCTTATACCTTGTCGGGGTATAGAACACCTCAACTAAGTGGATCCACTAAGCAATAATGATTCATCTAAAAAAGTATGATCCTTTACCCATGTTGGCATACATAGTTTATGAGGATTTTGAGTTATCTGAACTCATCCTCATATCGATGCTCAATACTACTCCCAACAATATATATACGCATGCTCAAATATATAAAACATACTTTTTCTTTGTTTTGAGGTAACTATTCAAAATAATGTGTTAAAAGAGGTAACTTCTCTAAAATATCTCTGAACTCATTAACTCATTTAGAAATCAAAGTTTCTCTTTTCTCAATGTAAAAATTGTTACCTTTGGGAATACTTAGTTCACTTGTACTCTTACTCAATTCATATATGAATTTTTTTTCTCAAAACTATATAAAAAATCATATTGTGATTTGATCATTGATGACTCGGGAAGTCATATTGCATAAACATTGATGGTATATCTAAATACCATACTGCTTAAACATTGATGCCATACTAATCATGTTTTCAAACTCTTTCTCAAACTTCTCTTTACTTTCTCAAAAACTCAATCTAAAACAAAAATGTTGGCTTTAAAAGATTCTCAAAATTTATAACTCAAAATAGGGTTCATGCTGAAATATAGACATGAACAACTAAACTCAAGGATCTCAAAAAAAATATAGAAAACTCAATACTCAGAACTCAATGATACTACTCATCTCAAGAATACTCAATTCATAGGGTTCATGCTGAAATATAGACATGAATGAATCAACTCAAGAATATCAATGCATAACATATAACAATTCAATAATTAGGAATAGAATTTAAAAAAATATCAGGAACTCAAGAACTCAAAGTCAACTCATCTCAAGAATACTCAAATCTAAGGATAGAACCCTAGATTACTCTTTTACTGATTTGGAAGTAGATGTAAGGCGTGAGGAGGAACTAGTCCAACACTATGATAGCCTTACATACCTTGAAGAACAAGGTTCTTGAAGAATCTTGAAAAAAAACTTAATTAGAAGCCTTGAAACCCTAGCTTGAAAAAGAAAAATTAAGAAAACTTTTCTTGAGATTTCTTGAATTAGTTTCTTGAAACTCTACTGCCAAGAACTGGGATTCTCATTAACGATTCATACTTGTATGAAGAAAATTGAGTTGGAAAGAATGAAATTATTGGAGAAGAACTTACCTTGAAGAAGAATCTTGAAAAAGATCGAAAGAATCTTGAATTGAAGTCTTCTACTTTGATTTTTCCTTAGGATTTTGCCTTAGGGTTTGAGAGATAAGGGAATGGGGGATTAAAGGATGAAAATCTGATTGTTTTGGACCTTTAATTAGTCAAGAAATTCGTTTAGGGTTTTTCTTAGAGGTAAAAAGACAAAAACGACTCTTTTTAATGTTTTTGCGTCGGCTAATTCGTCACTGCACTGTAGCAGATTACTAAAATGGTCATAACTTTTTACTCAAAACTCGGATTGTTGCGAAATTGGTGGCGTTGGAAAGAAGATTCAAATTGCTTTAATTTGATAGGTTATGGGCCACACAACTCTTTATATTCTAAGAGATATGTTTGTTTGAAGTTGACTCAGGTGGAGTCTTAGATCAAAACTTATTAGGTATGAAGATTTTTACTCAACTTCATATGGTCGGTCAACTGGGATCCATCGGTGGTAGCTGACAGTTATTTTTCAGTGTCAGTTGGGTCTTTTCCCAATTAATTAATTTCTATACTATGTCATTTTACGTAAGTTTAGAACCCATATATAAGCTTTTTTACCCCTAAATTCCTCCCATATAATTCATTCTTCCAAATTCCCCAAGAGAAATCAAACCACCTCTCACAATATTCTCTCTGTAGAACTTGAAGAAGAAGAAGAAGTAGGATTCAACTAGGGTTTAAAGCTAAGGGCCCAATTTCTTCATTGAAGGCTAGCATTTGGATTCAGGGTATGGTAATTTTCATCCATAAATCTCTTTCATTCATGAAGTATTATGAGTAACATCTATCAAATACACTTCATCCAATTCTAAGTGTAGACGGTCGTTAAGAAATATATAACCCAACAATAGAGTTGGAGTCGAATCCCACAAAGAGTGGTACGTGTTCAAATTCAATCAAGAAGTATGAGTATGATATAACTAGATATAAGAATAGAAATTATCAAAAAAGACATAAAACAAATTAAAAGGTTTGGCATGAATGTCAGATGGGGGGTTTTGGTTTTGCAATTATCAACTACAACGCAATCACAAGCAATTTGCAATAACAATAAGGAGAGAAATACTCGGGATGTGATCAATTATAGGCAAATTTTGATATATGAGTAATTGAAGCTACTAGTAAATGGCTAAAAATCAGTGAGTAGGCTAGACTATAAGGGAGATAGTTTTCCCTCGAACAACTACCTCGAATCAGGTGATTTCTTTCGAACATCAACAAGCATAACAATGAAGAACAACACGCACCTTAATTCATCCACTCTCTCGGGCTAAATGAGTAGGATTGGGTTTAGGATTCACCCTCTTGAGTTGAACCCAGCTCAACCCAATACCTACAAATCATTAATCAATAATCTTAGTTCTAAAACTTCTCTCTTGAGCAAGCCAAGAAGACAAAATTAGAATTGCATTTGCAACTACAATTCATAAATTGAACTACAATTAATGATTAAACTCACTATAATTTAGCATTTAAACTAGTAATTAACAATACCTATAAACTAATTTAACCCATAATCACATGATCACACCCCAAGAATTGGGGTTTTACCTAAACATCATAAAAGAGTAAAAACGATTACCAAAACGATTAGCCATCAACTGGGTAAGAGTAATTTAGTCTTTACAATGCTTCAATTTGCTGAAAATTCAAAACCCACTTGAAAAATCTCCAAATTGAATCTCCAAAATCCTTCAAGTCTACCGAGAAACTATGAAAAACTCAAGAGAAAAGTATTCTAAACTAATTCAGCTTACTAAATTAACTATTCAAAATCTAATTTATAGTTGCCAAAAATAAGCCATAAAGGGCCATTAGGCGAGGAAAGTCGGGTTCACCGAACCACTCAACGAAACTCCCATTGCTCTTTTCTATCACCTTTTTGCCTTGGCTCTCAGCATCCTCAAGTCTTGTAACTTTGGGAGATCTTTCTTTGCATCGCAAAACTGCTCAACGATTCACCGACTTCCCCTTTTCTATCGCTGACTTGGTTTTTTTCCCTCAAGGCTGGCACACTGGAACTTTAGGCGGTCAAAGTAACCACTCGGCAACACACCAAGTGCTCTTGGGGATCCTTAGGCTCGCCTTTCTTCACTTTTTTAGTTTGTTTTGTTCCTTTTTCCCTATTAGTGTCCTTGTTTTGCTCCTCAATCCATATACCTAAAAATCAAGGCTTTAACATCAGTTTATGGCATAAATTAAGCATTTGAGAACACTAAATCTATATAAACAATACCCCAAATCTCGAATTCATCATGAAGTCCCCAAATTCCTCTATTTTGAAAGGTAGAATTTCCAAATTAGCTAGGGTTTTCTTCAATTACCATGGGTTCTTTTGATTAGTGATCTTAATGTTTGAATTATATTTTAATTTGCATGAATTGATTATTTCAATGTTTTTATGATGTTTCCCCTACGAACCCATGCAAACCCTGATGTTTTGCAAATGGTGATCATATGATGGGGGTTGTTGATTATGAAAGAGGAGTTTTATGATCTAAAGTATGAAGTGATAGAATCACATGAATTTATGATATAATCCCTATCTAATGCATGATTTCTAGATTTGGTGATTGCAATCAAGCTTTGAACCTTGAAAGGGAAAAGTATGAGTTTATGAATGATCTTATGAAACTTATGTTAATATTTTAAGGGTGCTTTGAAAGTAAAGTGCCAATGATGATGTTTAATGTTGTGTTGTGAAGGGACATTCTCAAAACACATAATAGCATGATATGAAAGGTTTTCTCACATATTAATGATTCTTAGATTGAAAGTCTTTCTCACCAAATTGAATCAAAGAGTAAAGGTTGTCCTAATGAAACTAGCTTGGATTGGTAATCCTAGGATACTTCTCCATGGATACCAAGAATAAGTAAGAAATGAATATTCCATGGGAATTATGCTTAGCATCGAGTGGATATTGACGTGAGATGGAAGCTCTCCCATTAGTAGAGGTCGGGTTTCTAGAAAAAATATCTTGAGATGGAAGCTCCAGCATTAGTAGAGGCTTGGTTTCTAGTAACAATTGCCTTATCCCATAAACTATGTGCCCCCATAGAATGATTAGCTAGTGGATCCACTTAAGCTAGAAGTTCATGGTTCTATTTTAGGCGAGTAAAACAACCCTTTTCGGTGTGGGAGACATCGGGGGATCATGTTATAGCTCACATGGTCTCTATATCGGTTATGGCTAATTTTCCCACAACAAGACTAAAAGTGAATTAAGGTTACTCAAGGGGTATCTCATATGTGTTCAAAGATTTAAAGATGATTTAGCTTGCATTTACCATGATGTTATGATTTATGCTTTCTAACTTTCTTATATCATGTTTTACTTGGTCAATTACATGTTATGACATGAAATGTCCCCTTTAGCATGTTTTAAATGTTTTATGCATAGCTACCATAATTAGTGCTTTTTGTACTAACGCATAATCTTGCCTACATTTTCCCCAAATGTAGGGTCTGTTAGACAGGGTTCCCAATATTGTGGCTAGATCTTGGATTTTGATTCTTTCCTGAGCTTGGTGAGTCCTCATGGTTCATGGATGGACTTCATTGTTATAGTTTCTTTCTTGTATTTCCTTTTTGGTCAGGATGTATAGGCTAGGCCTAATTTCATTCTATTGTATCAGGTGGCCATGATGAGACATGAGTTTAGACTTCCGTTTTTCCTTTTTATAAAATGTTTTGGATTGTGACTATTGATTTACTCTTATTGTTTTAATTTTTATGTTATGAGAGCTATGCGGCTTATATGGAGTCCTTCGGCATTCTATATGCCATGTTACATTTAGGGTGTACCCTGGGTCATGACAAACTTGGTAATTAGAGCACAAGATTTAGAATGGTCCTAGGATGTATCATAAGTTACGTCTAGTTTAGTCTTGTTCATGAGTGTGAAGCGTGCCACATTTATGAATGAGAGGCTACAAGATGATTAGGAAACTCCACTTCTTTCATTACTCTAAAGTCGTGTCATAGTTTAACTCTATTACGTCTCTCTCATAATCCTTACCATATGCTCTACAGGATATGTCTACGCGAAGAGCTTATACTAGAAGGAATGTGAGGGAGAATACAGAACAAGAAGCTTCTCCCCAAGCTCCTCCTCATGCTTTGATCGATCCTTTGGCCGAACAAGTTACAAATGCGGAGTTTAGATCGGCTTTTCAAGTGTTGGTTCGAGCCGTGATGGCCAAAGCCAATAGAGAGGTAGTAGTCCCTGTGAACCCATATGTCGGTACGACGACTTCAAGAGTGAGGGACTTTATGAGGATGAACCCTCTGGAATTTCATGGCTCCAAAGTTGAGGAAGATCCTCAAAGGGTTTATCAATGAGGTCTATAAGGTACTTGCTATCATAGGAGTGACTCCGGGAGAGAAGGCAGAATTGGCCACTTATAAATTGAAAGGTGTTGCTCAAGTGTGGTACAACTAATAGAAGAAAACAAGACCGGTAAGAGCGGGTTCCATATAGTGGGAATTGTTTAAATCTGCTTTTCTTGATAGGTTACTTCCCTTTGAGATGAGGGAAACAAAGGTGGTTGAGTTCATCAACATTCGTCAAGGAAGTATGAGTATGAGTTAATATACTCTGAAGTTCACACAAATATCCAAATATGCTCCAACAATGGTTACCAATTCTAGGGCAATGATGAGTAAGTTCATGTTGGGTATGTCCGAAATAGTAGTTTTGTGCCGCAATGCTCATTGGTGACATGGACATCTCTCGTCTCATGGTGCATGCACAATAAATTGAAGAGGAGAAACTCAAGGAAAAGTCTAGGGAGGTAAAAAGGGCTAAGACCGGTGATGGTAATTTCTCTTATGCTAGATCCGATGGACATGGTCATCCTAAGTTTTGACAAGGGTTTTCCAGTCAAGGTTCCTCCAATGCTCCTCCTAAGTTTAACAAAGATAGGGTGTCTAACCCTAAACCTCAAGGAGGGAATGGTGGTGGTTCTTCATTGGCTAGGTCTACTTGTGCTAAGTATGAAAAAAAGGACTATGGTAAGTGCCTAGCCGGCACAATGGGTGCTTTAGTTGTGGGAAGAGTGGTCACAAAATAAGGGATTTCCCAATACTTGCAGCTAAGGGGATAGAGGGCGAGCAATCTATTCCTAGTGGTTCGGGTTCCAATGCTCCCAAGCAAAACCACTTTTATGCACTTCAGACCCAAGGTGAATAAGAGGGTTCTCCGGATGTGGTTACTGGTATGTTAAAAAAATTCAACTTGTTGTATATGTTTTACTTGATTTCGATGCTACTTTGTCTTTTGTGACACCTTATGTGGCTATAAGGTTTAATGTTCTTCTGGATGAGTTGTTAGAACCTTTTTCTATCTCTACTCTTGTTTGTGATTCTATTATGGCTAAGAGGATCTATAGAAAGTGTTGTGTTTCCTTATCCTATAGAGTTACTCTTGTTGACTTGGTAGAGCTTGACACGTTTATGGTTTTGATGAATAAGGTGTTTAGACAATACCTTGATATGCTCGTAATTGTGTTTATTGATGATATTTTGATCTATTCGAGAAGTGGTAATGAGCATATTAACCATTTGAGGATTGTGTTGCAAATTCTTAAGGACCAACAACTTTTTGCAAAGTTTAGCAAATGTGAATTTTGGCTAAGGTCCGTAGCTTCTCTTGGTCATATTGTGTCAAGCAAAGGAATTAAGGTAAATCCAAAAAAGACGGATGCTGTCAAGAGTTGGCCTAGACCTCTAACTTCTTCGGATATTAGAAGTTTGGCCGATTACTATAGAAGGTTTGTTGAGGGGTTTTCCTCCATTGCTTCTCCTTTGACGGCTTTGACTCAAAAGAAGGCTAAATTCATATGGTCGGAAGCTTGTGAGAAAAGTTTCCAAGAGTTGAAAGATAGACTTACTTTCGCTCCGGTGTTGACCTTATCAGAAGGTACAAATGACTTTATGGTATATTGTGATTCCTCTAGAATTGGGTTGGAATGTGTGCTTATGCAAAATGGTAAGGTTATTGCTTATGCTTCAAGGCAACTTAAGATCCACAAGAAGAATTATCCTACCCATGACCTTGAGTTAGTGGCGGTTGTTTTTGCCTTAAAGATATGGAGGCATTATTTGTATGTGGTCCATGTTGATGTTTTCACCGATCATAAGAGTTTGCAATATGTGTTCAACTAAACTGACTTAAATCTTCGCCAAAAAAGGTGGCTAGAATTTTTGAAGGATTATGACATGAGTGTTCTCTATCACCCCGATAAAGCAAATATGGTGGCAAATGCTCTTAGTCGTCTATCAATGGGTAGTGTTTCTCGTGTTGAAGGTGAAAAGAAAGAGTTAGTTCGAAATGTTAATAGGTTGGCTCGATTAGGTGTTCAACTAGTGGATTCCACCAAGGGTAGTGGTATGGTTCATAATGGGTCTGAATCTTCTTTTGTGATGGCTATGAAGGACAAGCAAGGTCTTGATCCAATTTTGGTAGAATTGAAAGAGTCGGTGCTCAAAAAGTCCGTTGAGGCTTTCTCCCAAAGGGGAGATGGGGTACTTAGATATCAAGGTTGGTTATGTGTTCCTAATGTTGATAACTTGAGGGAACATATCTTGGCAAAATCCCATAGTTCTAGGTATTCTATTCACTTGGGAGCCACCAAAATGTATCGTGATCTGTGGGAGATCTATTGCTAGAATGGGATGAAGAAGGATATTGCGGAATTTGTGGTTAAGTGTCTTAATTGTCAACAAGTGATGGTTGAGCATCACAAACTGGGAGGTTTATCCCAAGACATTAGTATTTCTACTTGGAAGTAGGAAGATGTGAATATGTACTTTATTGTAGGGTTGCCACGTACTCAGTAACAACATGACTCGATTTGGGTAATAGTGGATCAAATGACAAAATCTGCTCATTTTATTCTCGTCAAGGTTTCTTATTCAGTGGAAAATTATGCTAAGTTGTATTTGAGAGAAATTGTAAGGTTGCATGGAGTGCCCTTGTCCATTATTTCCTATCGTGGTACCCAA
Source organism: Solanum commersonii (assembly GCA_029007595.1). NCBI lineage: Eukaryota > Viridiplantae > Streptophyta > Magnoliopsida > Solanales > Solanaceae > Solanum > Solanum commersonii. Next base: position 4,869,891 of record JAJTWQ010000022.1, read on the forward strand.
TTCATTTCTCAGTTTTGGAAGTCATTCCAAAAGGGTCTTGGTACAAAGGTTAAGCTTAGCATGACTTTTCATCCCCAAATCGATGGGAAAGCGGATCATACCATCCAAACTTTGGAAGACATGTTGAGGGCTTTTGTGATTGATTTTAAGGGTAATTAGTATGTCCATTTGCCATTGATTGAGTTTGCTTATAAGAATAGTTATCACTCAAGTATTGATATGGCTCTATTTGAGGCTCTTTATGGCAAGAGGTGTAGGTCTCCTATAGGATGGTTTGAGGTGGGTGAAGTTGCTCTCATAGGTCCCGAATTGGTATATGAGGCCATAAAGAAGATTCGACTTATTAAGGAGAGGTTGAGAATGGCTCAAAGTTGACAAAAGTCTTATGTCGATGTTAGAAAAAAGGGATCTTGAGTTTGATGTTCATGAGTGGGTTTACATTAAAATTTCACCCATGAATGGTGTAATGAGGTTTGGTAAGAAAGGACGCTTAGTCCTCGTTTTGTAGGCCCATATAAGATTTTGAGGCGTATTGGTAAGGTTGCATAGGAGCTTGATTTGCCAAATGAGTTGGCATCGGTGCATCTATTTTTTCATGTCTCCATGATGAAGAAATGTGTTGGTGATCCGAAATCCATGGTTTCCTTAGAGGGTTTGGAAGTTAAAGAGAATCTTTCTTATGAGGAAGTTCCGGTTGAGATTTTAAATCGGCAAGTCACGAAGTTGAGAAACAAGGAAGTTGCTTCCTTAAAGGTGTTAGGAGGAATCATTTAGTTGAGGGTTCTACTTGGGAGGCCAAGGTCGATATGATGTCCCGATATCCTCGTATCTTTCCTTCTACTCCTACTCTAGCTTGAGGTAATGAGTTCCTTTTGGTTGTTCTAAGTTTAGGAGTCATGTGTAATTTATGTGTTTCCATGATTTTCTTATCTTAAGCATGTTCATGAAAAGCATAAGTTTTGAAAGAAATGACTTATATGATTTATTTTCCTCATATTGTTGTGCATTGAGTATGAGTTGCCTATAGACTTCATGAGATGATTGTTGAACATGCATTAGATATGCTTTTTGAGAATGAATTGCATATTGGCTCTATGAGATTGTGTTGAGCATGTTTTTAGCTTGGAGAAGGTAGTTCCTCCTTGAATATAAGAAATCTAAAATTTTCATGCATTTTGAGTTGCTAGATGTAGTTCCCACTTCCATATGATGCATTGAGTCTGTCTAGCTTGGATTTGATGTTTCCTCCTCAGTTATGTGCATTTTGATGAGTTGCATGTATGATGGGCTGCTAGTCTTAAGTCTTTTTCGTTTAAAATATGCATAGAATCTCATTCAAGGACGAATGATCCCAAGAGATAGATATTGTAACACCTCGTATTCGAACTAGGCCAAAATAGCAGCTTTCCAAAGTTGCAGGTTCCATACCACGCCGGCCACCCACGGCCCATGGATAGAACCACGGATCGTAGGTGTGGTTGGTGGCCATAGTCTAAGGGCGAAGACCCACGGACCGTAGGTCAGACCACGGTCTCTGGTCAAGGTTCGTGGTTTGATGCCCCCAAAATCAAGTCTCTAATGACCAACGACGATCCACCAGAACGGACCGTAGGTCAGACTACGGTCCGTTAGTGACAACTGATAGTTATTTTTTAGGGTCAATTGGATCTTTTTCTAATTAATTAATTCATATACTATGTCATTTTTCCTAAGCTTAGAACCTATATATAAGCCTTTTTACCCCCAAATTCAACCAATTTAATTCATTCTTCCAAATTCCCCAAGAGAAATCAAACCTCCTCTCAAAATATTCTCTCTCTAGAACTTGAGGAAGAAGAAGGATTCAACTAGGGTTTCAAGCTAAGGGTCCAATTTCTTCATTGAAGGCTAACATTTGGATTCAAGGTATGGTAGTTTTCATCCATGAATCTCTTTCATTCATGGAGTCCCCAAATTCCTTTAGTTCAAAAGGTAGAATTCCCCAATTAACTAGGATTTTCTTCAATTACCATGGGTTCTTTTGATTATTGATCTTAATGTTTGAATTATGTTTTAATATGCATGAATTGATGATTTTCAATGCTTTTATGATGTTTACCCTATGAACCCATGCAAACCCCCATGTTTTCCAAATGGTGATCATTTGATGAGGGTTGTTGAATATGAAAGATGAATTTTATGATCTAAAGCATAAAGTGATAGAATCACATGAATTTATGATATAATCCCTATCTAATGCATGATTTCTAGATTTGGTTATTGAAAGCAAGCTTTGAACCTTGAAAGGGAAAACTATGAGTTTATGCATGATCTAATGAAACCTATGTAAATATTTTAAGGGTGCTTTGAAAGTAAAGTGCCAATGATGATGTTTAATGATATGTTGTGAAAGGATATTCTTATAAACGCATGATAGCATGATGTGAAAGGTTTTCTCACATAGTAAGGATTATTAGGTTGAAAGGCTTTCTCACCTAATTGAATAAAAGAGTAAGAGCTATCCTAATGAAACTAGCTTGGATTGGTAATCCTAGGATACCTCTCCATCAATAACAAGAATAAGTAAGAAATGACTATTCCATGGAATTTTTCTTAGCACCGAGTGGATATTGATGTGAGATGGAAGCTCTTCCGTTTGTAGAGGCCGGGTTTCTAGAAGAAATCTCTTGAGACAGAAGCTCCCCCGTTAGTAGAGGTCGGGTTTCTAGTAACAATCTCCTTATCCCATTAACTATGTGCCCCCATAGGATAATTCTCTAGTGGATCCACTTAAGCTAGAAGTTCATGGTTCTACCTTAGGCAAGTTGAACAACCCTTTTCGGTGTGGAAGACACCGAGGGATCATGTTATAGCTCACATGCTTTATGTCGGTTAAGGCTAATTTTCCCACAATAAGACTAAAAGTGAACTAAGGTTACTCAAGGAGTATCTCATATGTGTTCAAAAAAGATTTAAAGATGATTTAGCTTGCATTGACCATAATATTATGATTTATGCTTTCTAACCTTCTTATATCATGTTTTACTTGGTCAATTGCATATTATGAAATGAAATGTCCCTTTCAACATGTTTTAAATATTTTATGCATAGCTACCATATTTAGTGCATTTTTGTATTATCGCATACTCTTGCCTACATACCCCCAATGTAGGGTCCATCAAACAGGGCTCCCAATATTATGGCTAAAACTTGGACTTTGATTCTTTCCCGAGCTTGGTGAGTCCTCATGGTTCGAGGATGGACTTCATTGTTATAGTTTCTTTTTTGTATTTCCTTTTTGGACATGATGTATGGGTTAGGCCCAATTTCATTCTATTGTATTAGATGGCTATGATGAGACATGAGTTTAGACTTTCGCTTTTCCATTTTATAAAATGTTTTGGACTTGGACTATTGATTTACTCTTATTGTTATAACTCTTATACTATGAGAGCTAAGTGGCTTGTATGGAGTCCTTTGGGGTTCCATACGCCATGTTACATCTAGGGTGTATCCCTGGGTCGTGACAGTGTCAAAAAATACTCTACACCAAGTTTGTATTGAAAAATACAACAAATGGTTTTTTTGCTTCTTCAGACAGTTGATCTAATGTCTTCAAATGATCATCTAACTCCTTTTTGTAGGTGCTCCATGCAAACCACCACAATAACTTAGACATCAATTTAGATTTCATGCCCTTTTTTCTCCAATTGGCCTCTATGTGTCTCACACAATATCTATGCATAGCATTATGTAAAACATCTTTAACATCTTCAATTAATTCCTGTTTATCAGTCATAAAAATATACATGACAGATGAAAATACATAAGATAATGATATATACATAAACACTGACAAGAACAAATAAAAATACGTAAGATAAAGATACAGTAAGAATGAAAAAATCAGTGAGATTTTACCTTTTGCATATCAGAGATAAATGTGATTCTTTCTCCATTGTTGTTATTTAGAGACTTCTGAAGCAATTCCAAGAACCACACCCAAGATATATTACACTTTATGTCCACAATAACCCAAGAAATAGAATATAAATGGTTCATTTAGTCCTGACCAATTGCACATAACGTAGACATTTAGCTTTACCCATCAAAAATGTACCATCCAGGACAATGAAAGGTCTCAACCCATTCTTAACACCATTCTTCATTGTTTCAAAACAAATGTACATTCTCAAAAATTTCCTTTTCCATCGATAATGCATCTCTTGAAACTTTAAGGACAACATCACTTCATGCATTACTCTCTTTTAAAGCATTTGCATACCCAACAAGCTTATATAATCATCACAAAAACTGCCTTCCATATTCTTCAAAATCATTCTTTTGGCTCTCTTACACTTTTCAAAATGAGCATTAATGTTGAAAGCATTTTTGGGATCAACTCTCATTTTCTTTATCTTGTATTTGAGATTAGCCTGCAACTTCTCCTTAAAGTAGAAAGCAATTGTCGTTGCACTAACCTTGTAGTTACCACATGGATCATCACATTTATGCTCTCCTTTCAATGTTTTCACACTAACACCGTGAGAATGTTTTTCACTAGAAATTAGGAATACAAAATTGCATTAATTTTTGCAAACAACCCTAAATCTTTTTTAGTGACGTTTTTTAATGGTTAAATTATAGTCACTTGCCAATGCATGCAAACCAATGTATCTTCTAGCTTCAGCTATATCCTTAAATGCATTAACCTGTGTAAATCCTTGTAATCACACAAGTTGCAATCGATTATCCTCTTTCTTTCTTGTACAAGAAGCTCCAATTCTTCAGAATTATAATCAAAATTATCAGTGGAAATATCACTATCATTATCAGTACCATCAGCAGAAGTACAATCAGTAGCTACTTCATCAATCACTACCATACTCTCTTTCAGTTTGGTTATATTCTCAACATCAACATCTAACTCACTATCCTCAACAACAAATAAGTTAATAACATTAAATTTTCATTAACAAAGGATAATAATGTCCTAATCCCCTCATCACTTTCTATTTCATAATATTTTTCAGTCGGGACATATACAATTAATTGTTGCACACCCACATATCTTAATTTATCCTTATATTCATTAGTAATATCTATAAAAGATAAGAGATCTCATAAAGCAACCTAGACTCTCTTATCCATTCTCCACCATAGTGAAATACCAGACCAATCAGAACCATTTTAGGTAACCTAAGGCACACAAAAAAACATTAACAACTTCCAAACCTAAACCAATTTACAAAAACAATAATGAGACAGAAATATTAACTAAACATAAACTAAAAAAGGTAAAAGGAGTAAAAAACAAATAAAAAGGCACACAAAGACAACAAACAAATTAAAAATTATAACATTTCAACAAACAAAATAGGGACCACATTCAATCAAGAATGAATAAAATATTGGGACCATAAATCAACCCATACTCAATAACATCTCCGAAACCTAAACCACCTCCTTCAAAATCATACAATACCCTAAAACCTACCCACAAGCCCTAACTCATAAAAACCCAAACAAATAGCTAAGAATTTTTTATAAAATCTTAACGCACAAAACCTAAATCGTAAATCAACAACTACATTAACAAATCGTAAAGTTTTATTGGTAAAAAGGTAAATCAATTACTCAGATATTTGAAGAAAACCTTAACCCACAAACCCTAACTCGTAAATCAACAACTAAACTAAGAGATAATAAAATTTTATTGGTAAAAAGGCAGACCAATAACTCAAAAATTTGAATAAATCCTTAACCCACAAACCCTAACTCGTAAATCAACAACTAAACTAAGAAATTGTAAAATTTTATCGGTAAAAAGGCAAATCAATAACTTAGAAAGTTTTATAAAACCTTAACCGAAAAACTCTAACTCGTAAATCAACAACTAAACTTTATAGAAAGATAATAATTAGAGAGGGTTGGTTAAATTTGATACCTTAACAACGTCTAGTAGAAATTCTGATGGAGAAAAGAGCTAAAAAGTCCTCGATTTCAATGTTCTTCGACTTAGGTTAGGTTCATGAGTTTATCTTTTGAGAGAGAGAATGGGTAAATGGGAATGGGTAAAAGGGGAATGAGTTATACGTTAGAGGGATCGGAGCATTGGGTTTAAAATGGGGAATGGGTCGTTTTTAAATATTCGGGTTAATTTGAGTCGATTTGGGGATTTCCATCAACATAGGGGCACAAATAATGAAATTAATAACGGTAGGGATAAGAATAACTTTGTTTTAACGGTAAGGGCATAGTTAACTAATAAACCAAAGTTGAGGTGTAATTTTGACCCTTTTTTCTAGAATAATTGATGAATAATGAATTAGAGGTTACAAAAGTTATTAACCACTAATAACTACATTCTATCACAAATGATGAGAATAAAAAGACACAAATATAATGTCCACCAATAAATATAATATGATACATATAGTGACATTGATATATTTTTATCAATATTAAAATTTCACACTTCACAAACCATTTAAATGATGCATACAATGAACAATGTACTTAAAAATGAAAACACCAATATATAAGTCTTAAATGATCCTAGTTTTGCAAATATTGCATATTCGGTTGAATTCACATTCAAATTTCAGTTGACTTCTTTCATTGCTGTTTAAGGTAAATTAGATTAGATCACTTTAATATTTTAATTTGAACTAAATAATACAAAGTATTATAAATTATAATTTTTTCATATTAATATACTAAAAATCATAAAATAATAATTTAAATTTGAAAAAATATTTTAAAATGATATAACGTTTTACTTAAGCTAGTTATAAAAAAAATCATATTTTTTAATTTTAAAATATGATTAATAAGGCAAAAGGAAGAGAGTGCCAGCATCTTAGCTTTTGTATGACATTGTCTGTTTGAAAAGGTTAGAGGCCGTACTTTTTGACTAAAAGAAAAACAATTTATGGACCACAACTACGATCATCCAGTACGTCCTAATTCCTATTCTCTGATACACTAATGTTTGCACTGCCATGCACCATGCTAACGTCTTTTCAGATACAACTTTTCCTCCTTTAATTAATTTTAATATCGTGTGTATAAAATAACACTGAATAGAATATATTAGTAAGAGAGAAATATTGATAAGTGAAAACATTATTATACTTGAGGTGAATTATTATTAGTTTTATTCCTACATTATTGAAAACTTTAAAAATAGTCATTTACTTAACTGATTGAACTTAAATACACTCTAATCTTGCTATAAGAGTGAAATACACCCTGATCTTGCTACAAGAGTGAAATACACCCCTCAATTCTTATCAACTTTAGGGGTGTTTTCAACACTTCTTTTGGTTTTTTATTAAGAGTCACGCTTTTATAAGAGTTTGAGACCACTTGCTATGTCATGTGGCAGATCAAAAAGTGTATTCAAGTTTAATTGGTCAAGTAGAGGGGTATTTTTAAAGGTTGTCAATAATTTCGGGATGAAACTAATAATTCACGGCAAGTTCAGGAGTATTTTCAATACTTCTTTCTATAACTTGACATTAGTTATGTTTGTACCAATTATACTAACAAATTAGTGATGGTGATGTAATTTCTTAGCAATATATGATTTTGTTATTAAAAATAGCACATATATTGCATAATTTTATTTTTTTTAAATATGCTTATTTATAAAAAAAATATCTTCCAGAAATATGATTGAAAGGATGTAGAAAATATTTTAAGATATAAAATGTGTCTATAATCATGCTAATGCATTAAAACCTTTTACATTACTATATTAAGAATTTACATATATTAGTTACACAGACTTTCATAACAAATAAAAATATGTACTTAGAGTAAAAAAAATGTACCAACTAAAATACTAGTAATACACAAAATTAATACATACATTATATTTTTTAATACACTCTTCGATACGACAAGTCCTTTATTTGTTTTAAATATCACAAGATGAAATAAATGAAGCAAAGTGTATTTTATTATTTCTCTCTCTGGCTCTGTTAACTCATTGAATCTATCTATCTTGTCTCCCCTTTCCTGATTCACCCTGGTAAGTCCAGCTTATTGGTCCTGACTCACTGACTTATTGCCTATTTAATTTGGCTCATGTTTAGCCTCAGAGTACAAACCTTTGGGTACTCAATTGAACTGGCTCTAATATCTAGTCTACATGATAAATTTTCTTTTTTTATTTTATTGTATAAAAGGACTATTGATGAGCAGCCAGTCATAAGAACCTAGCTACTACTTAAGCTATTACTCTCTCCAGGCTATACATGAAACATGCATGGCAATTGATTTATGCCAGAGACGTGTGATTTTGGATGGATGATACTTTGTGTAATTGGTTTATCTAATTTCTTGTAACACTGATATTTTTAAAAATAAACTCTAGCTAAGCATCACACTTTAAAAAAAAAAAATTGTTCTTTATATGTAATTCCACCTTCTCTTGGGAGCTCTGTAAATTCTCAAGGGGACGTTTGGTAGGACCAGGGGTGAACCTACGTGGTGTCAAGATAAGTTACACCAAAATGTATTAAGTTTATGAAATCTATCAAGAGAGAGAGAAAACAGAACTGAAATCTTATTGAAGGATCTGGAGAAAACTACATTGTAGTCTAATTGGAGAATCACACTATATTTGCTTACCTAGATATTACATAGCTACCTCTATATATAAAGGATTACACCGACTTTAACCAGCTAATGTGCTAACCACGTGACTCTACTAACTAACTGATTTTTAAAACTTAACCTATAGCAATACAGCAACTCTGGCATTTGTAACTCAATACACCCCCTAAAACTGAACGCTGGAAGATATCTAACACACCAAGTTTGGTCAGAAGGAGATGTTGTTGTCTTGTTGATTAGCACCTAGGCTTTTAGTAAGAATATCAGTTGGTTGCACAGTAGTACATAGATGCTTAAGATCAATAAAGTTTGATTTCACTTTTTCTCGAATGAAATGACAATCAATATTTATGTGTTTTGTACGCTCATGAAACACTAGATTCTCAGTTATTTGTATAGATGATTTGCTATCTGTAAACACTGAGATTGGGTTGGCAATGGGGAAGTGTAAGTCATCTAGTAATCCTGCCAAACATATTAGTTATGCAACAAGAGCTGCCAGACTTCTGTATCTGCTTCAGCAGAACTTCTACTAACTGTTTGTTGCTTCTTTGGATTTTAGGAGATCAGAGAATCTCCAAGTTTAACCATGTACCCAGTGACTGATCTTCGTATGTTAGGACATGATGCTCAGTCTGAGTCCCAATATCTAGTGAGTTCTATAACACTCGCTCCTCTTTTAAGCAGTGTTCTAAGTCCTGGAGATCTTTTGACATATCTCACAACCCTTAGTGCAGCTTGCTAGTGTGTGACCTTAGGATATTGCATTAATTGACAGAAAATTTGTACCCTAATGCAAATGTCAAGTCTGCTGATTGTCAAATACAACAACTTACCAATCAATCTTCGGTATGTTCTGATATCTTCTAACTTTGAATCATTAGAGTTACTAATGTATTGATCAAATTCTACACTAGTCAACTTGTGATTAAACTCTAAAGGAGTGCTTGCAGTCTTTTCTCCACTTAGTCCAGCTTCGGAAATAATTTGCAAAGCAAACTTTTTTTGATTCAGTAATATTATTTCTTTTGACTTCAAAACTTCTAGCTATCCCCAAAAAGTATATGAGACTTCCCAAGTCTTTCATTTTGAAATTTTGATGTAGTTTGTCTTTAGCTTCTCGAATCACGTGGGAGCTATTTCCAGTTATTAAGAGGTCATTAATATACTCTAAATTCACATCTAAGTTAGTTCCCTCCTTTCTAATGAACAATGAGTAATCATGAGCACTTTGAGAGTAACCTGCTATTAGTAATGCCTTAGTGTGCTTAATATTTCACTGTTTGGATGCTTGTTTGAGACCATAGAGTGACTTCCTTAGCTTGCAACACCTTAGATTCCTCTGTCCTTGGAAGCTAAGAGGAAGTTCCATATAAATGTCTTCAACTAAATCATTTTGCAAGAAGACATTATTAACATGCATTTGAGAGAGTTCCCAATCATGTTAAGTTGTTAGGCTAAGAACAGTTCTAATGATAATCATTTTTTCAACTGCAGAGATTATGCTATGATAATTAACTCCTTTTCTTTGAGTGTATCTTTTTGCAATAAATCTAGCTTTGTATCTATCCATCTCACCATTTGACTTATACTTGATCTTGTATACCCACTTTGACTCAATTGCTTTCTCATCCTGAGGTACGTCAACAATTGTCCAAGTAACATTATCTTCCAAATCCTAGATCTCTTGCTGCATGGCATCAATCCACAACTTGTCTTGGGATGCTTCATGAAAATATTTGGCTCCACAGTTGGTAAAAAAGCATGCAAGTAGGACTGATAACTTGTGGATACATTATAATAAAAAAACATGGTTAGTGATTGAATAGGGACCAAAATTTTGGACACAACATTGTCTCTGATCCACACATGAGGCTTGCTTGTTTTGATAGTCTTTCTTGAACCAATGTTATCCGAATGCAATTCATCTCCTCATCTGGATGATTACAAGTATCTGCAATCACCGATTCTATGGGCAATGGCTCTACTAGACCATGTACAAGAGGCTCATCTTGGAAAACTTCTAAGTCACCAGTGTCATGTGCAGGAGTTTCATCATATGTATTGCTTGGTTTTGTAAGGCATATGTGTAGGTTGAGAGGAGGATTCTATTAGAAAACCTTGGTCTAGAATGTCAGTGGAATCATCTGTACTATCTAGAAAAAAAAAGGAAAAGGAAAGGATAGAGACCTTCATCATGAGATTTCATAACCTTAAAAATGAATAGTTCTTCTTTGAAAATAGCATCCCTGCTAATGAACACAGTTTTGGTATTAAGGTCATACAATTTATATCCTTTCTGTGAGGAAGTAAACCCTAACAAAACAACTTTCTTTGCTCTGACCTTAAACTTGCCACCTCTTGGCAATGCAGTAGAAAAACATAAACATCTGAATACTCTTATGTGATCCAGTGTAAGAGGTTTTCTAAATAACCTTTCATAATGAGAATGTCCATTTAATACCGTTGTAGGCAATCTGTTAATTAAGTAAATTGTTGTTTGCACACACTCACCCCAAAACCTACTAGGACTATGAGATAGTATCTTTAAAGTTTTACCTATGTCCAAAATATATCTATGTTTCCTTCCAACAATATATTTTGTTGTGAAGTGCAAGGACAACTACTCTGATGTATAATGCCTAAAGAGGATAACAAATCATTTACTTGATTGTTAAGGAAATCAATACCATTGTCATATCTCAAAACCTTCATTGCATAATCAAACTGATTACAAATCATGGATATAAACCTTTAAATTCAACTATTACATTCCTCTTAGTTTGCAGTAAAAATATCCATGTAAATCTGTTAAAATCATCAACTATAGTCAGAAAGTAGTGTTTTCTATTATAAGTGGGGATCCTTATGAGGTCCCTAAATATCTAGATGTACTATCTAAAACATCTTAATATTCTGAGTGACACTAGAAGGAAATTTGAGTCTACATTGTTTTGCCAAAGGACAAATCATACAATATTCTTATACTATCTCATCAAGTTTATGTTGCAAGATGCTGCATTACTTTCAAGGGAGGATGCCCCAATCTAAGATGTCAAAGTCTATATTCTCATGAGTTCTTATTTTTAAGCAATGCTCCAACCATATGTGTTGCTTTATACCTTAGGATATACAAGCATTCCTCTTCTTTACCAATCCCAATAACCTCTCCAGTTTATAGATCCTGCATTACACATAAATCAGGATTAAATGATACCATGCACTTCATATCCTTAGTTAGCTTGAAGACTGATAACAAGTTGAATTTGAAGCCTGGTACATTAGAACATTTTTAACATGTAATTCCCCAAGTATCGAACATGATTCTCTTCGATCCTTGAGTATCATCGATAAAGACAATTACAAATGAATACAAGTAAGGTCAAAACACCCCATTCATAAACTCCGATCCATGAACATTACAGAGGCGTTAGTCAATCCAAATGATATCACCAAGGCTGTCTTAGGGACATTCGATGCCCTAATCTTCAACTGATGATAACCGGACCTCAAATCAATCTTAGAAAACAACGATTCTCCGTGAAGTTGATCAAATAATTCATCAATACACGGGAGAGGATACTTGTTCTTCACTCTTACATTGTTCAACTGTCTGTAGTCAATACTCATCCACATAAAATCATCCTTCTTCTTTAGAAACAAAACAGGAGCTCCCTAAAGAGACACACTAGGGCGATTAAATTCTTTACTCAACAAATCTTATAACTGATCCTTCAACTCAGCTGGAGCCATATGGTAAAGAGGAATATGGATGGTCTTGGTTACCGACTCCAAGTCATTGGCAAAGTTAATATACCTATAAGAAAAAACACTTGGAAGATTAGAAGGAAACACATCTGGAAACTCCATGATTTATCTATTGTTGTATGTTGATGATATGCTTATTGCTGCTAACAACATCATAGAGATAAATATTTTGAAGAAACTGTTAAGCAAGGAATTTGACATGAAGGATTTGGGGGTTGCAAAGAAAATCCTTGGATTGGAGATTACAAGAGAAAATGGTGTTGTACATCTTTCTCAAAAGAGGTACATAGAAAAATTTCTTGAGAGATTCAATATGAATATGAGCAAGCCTATAAGTACACCGTTAGCTTCTCATTTCAAGCTTTCTGAGTTACAAATGCCTCAGTCTATGGATGAGGTGGAGCATATGTCAAAGGTTCATTATGCGAGCGCAGTAGGCAACATTATGTATGTTATGGTGTGCACACGTCCAGATATTGCTCAATCTGTAAGTGTGGTAAGCAGGTACATGGCAAATCCAGGAAAAAGGCATTGGTAAGCTGTCAAGTGGATATTGAGATATCTCAAAGGAGCTCCTGATGTTGCCCTAACCTTTCGAAAAAGTGAAGGTATTTCAATTCTCAATTATGTAGATTCTGACTATGCAGGGGATCTTGATAGAATGAGGTCCACAACTGGATACATCTTTACTCTCGTTGGTAGTGCTATTAGTTGGAAATCAACTTTACAGTCGATTGTCGCTTTGTCTACAACAGAGGCAGAATATATGGCAGCAACAGAGACAGAATATATGGCAGCAACGGAGGCAGTGAAAGAAGCTATCTGGTTGAAAGGTTTGGTGGCAGAATTGAGTTTGGCTCAGCTGGAATCAATTCTAAGATGTGATAGTCAAAGTTCTATTCATTTGATTAAAAATCATAGATTTCATGAGCGCATCAAACATATTGATGTCATATTCCATTTCATTCGAGATGTCGTTGAAGAGGGAGCTATCAAGGTTGAGAAGGTTATCACAGACGATAACGTTGCAGACATGTTGACCAAGATAGTTCCACTTGCCAAGTTTGCACACTGCAAGGACTTGGCAGGAGTATGCATCAATTGATGCAACTCTGAGAAAACAACTGCTAGGTGGAGCTAATATGTTCAACAAAGGTTTGATTCTTCTTGTTTCTTACAACGGGATTGCCCAGTAAGCTTAGAAGTTTTGGTCGGAGTTATTTATACGCATGCTTGGAACGCAAACCAAGGTGAAGATTGAAAGAGTTGGTTTGGTTCTTGTGGAATCAAACTCAATGGAAAATGAATTAATATGAAGATTTGGTAGGAAGATAATTAGTACAAAATAAAAGTCAAGATAGTATCTTGGTAGGTGAAATTTAATTAAACCATAAAATGGTTTCACATGTTTAATCTTGACATTTTTGATACATAGTGATGTCATGGATGACATCAATAGGAAGAATTCATTTCTATAAATAAGTAGTTCTTAATTCATTTTCAAGTCATCCTCTCACTTGCCTTTTCACCTTCTAAGGCATTTGTTGTTCTCTCTTTTGTAGTATTTCACTTGTATTCTTTGTAGAGTGAAATAAATATTAGTGCAGTTGTTCTTTGGTGGACGTAGAATCATTTTGATCTGAATCACGTTAAATATTGTTGTTCTTCCTTGTTCTTTAATTTCACGTTTCCGCTAATAATTTTTGGGGTGTTACATCACGCGATCACGTTGCATACAAAAACAACTTCACGTGATCGCGAGAGAAGGTGTCTCGGCCATGATGAACAAAGTACTTGGCACTATAAAGCAAAAACTAGCAATTCACATAAGGCATAAAAGTTTCCAAATGGATCCTCAAGAATCAATTGAAACCCTGAGTATACAAACTATACATGCTACCCAACTAAACTCGACGTTCCAGACTCAATGGAACCATCAAAATACGAATCTGAGGTCTCCTTGATTCAAAACCCGTGAAAGTCGCAATAAATTAAGATAATGCTTAAAAATTCCAATCTAAGCGCAGAACCTCTAAAAATCAACCTAAATCTCTCTTAGGCCTAAAACATCCATCAAATCCAATGGAACTATCAGAAATCTGACCCGAGCACCCAAACTCCAAATGTTGACCAAAGTCAACTCAAAGGCCAAAATTTCATAAATTTCCAACTTAAGACCTCAAATCCGTGAAACAACTCCGAATTTGAAACTGACCACTCTCCTTGGCCAAATTCCACATTTGCGGAACTGTTGGAACTGACCGAAATTTTATTCCAAAACTTGAAACTCCAATTGACACTAAAAACCACTTTTAATCAACTTAAGCCTTTAAAAACTAAAAACTTTCAAAAATCTCAACCTCCTACTCAAATTTCAAAACCAACGTCACAAACTGATCAGAATTGACTCGGAGCAACTATTTTGATGGATAAAACGGTAATTTTATGAAAATTTCCAAAAATGACTTTTCGGGTCATTACAGTTATCCAAATGTCTTGTTGATTTGCTCTTTTTTTTTTAAAAAAAATCTTTTATTCTTAATTATGATATGTGGAACTCAAACTTGAAATGAACTTACATGTTCACATTCTTTTAATTTGTATTATTATCATGGTGGGATGTGGTGTGGATTGGAGAAATGATTATTTTTATTCTTTTGTTTTGAATTTTTGATACACACAAAAGAAAAATGCAGTATACATACATAGTTGCTTAATTAAATCATATTTTATCAAACTAATTCTTTCTATATGAAAGTCATAGTTATTTTCCTCATTTGTTTCTTCCTTTTTTTTTTGTCATAAGTTGAAAAAAATTACAATTTAAAATGATGGACGAAATCCAAAAAGAAAAAAAAGTGGAAGAGAGAGGTAGTGGAGGAGTGGGTTGTTATTTTTAATTTACTATGGAATCCAAAATCATGTTAATCATATGAGCCCATATGTTAAGTAATTTCAAATTATTTCAATGGAAAAGGGCCTAAATGTCCTTAAACTATGAGATTTGGTACAATATTGACCTCTATCTGCCTTATTATGAATGGGCCGTTAGACATAAATATATGTTTGAGCAAGAAGGTTGACATTAAGAGTATCTGGGGGCTGAAAAGGTGGATACAGGGTAATTTTGTACCAATTCAAATAGTTAAAGAGCATGTTAGACCCTTCTCCATAAAAATAAAAGAGTTCCAAACAAATCTATGTAGGGGAAAGCGATTTGAAAAAAAATCTAAACGGCCGAGATCATCAGGTCAAAACTCCCCTTTTGCCATCCAAAAGGATTGTGATACATAATTTCTAAGATTCACTGTTCTATGTTCATTCGAGATTTAGGGTGTGTTAGGTATTAAGGAAAATATTTTTCATAGAAATTGTAACTTATTTTCTCATGTTTGGTTGGTGAGTAGAAACTATTTTCTGGAAAAAAAAATTTAATGTTTGGTTGGTGAATGAAAAATATTTTTCAAAAAATATCTTTTATTTTTGGCTTGAGATTAAAAAAATATTCTTTAGGAAAATAATCTCTAATCCGAAAATCCGAAAATCAACCCCAATAATTGATTTATGACCCGACCCCAACCCAAACTGGGACAAGACCCCGATGATCGTTCCAAAATCCGACCCTGAGATTTGACCCAGGACCTGACTCTGAATTTCGACCCAGGAAATTTTCTTTCAAAAACATTTTTTAATTTTTTTTACTGGGTGACGGCGGGGGGGGGGGGGGGGAATAGGCGTGGCATGAAAAAATGGTCTTTTGAAAGAAAATTGAAATATTTTTCAAATTCTTTTTTGGGGGTGGCCTGGGGTAGGGGTGTGGGTGGCGTAAAATTTTTTTTTTTTTTTAATTTGAAATATTTTTCAAAAACATTTTTTTTCTTAAAATTTTTTTTTGACGGAAATAGCCTTGGTGGGGTGGGTGGGTAGGGGGTAGGGTGGCGTAAAAAAAATGAAAGTTTTTAAATTTGAAATATTTCCCAAAGATAATTTTTTCTTAATTTTTTTTTTGACGGGAATGACCTGGGTTGGGGGTGGCAGGAGTGGGACGGGAGAAGGGGGTGGCAGGGTATGGGGGTAGGGGTAGGGAGTAGCGTAAAATGAAAAAAATTTAAATTTGAAATATTTTTTAAAATTTTTTTAAAAATAAAATAAAAAAATTGACGGGAATGGCCTATGTAGGGGGTGGCATAAAAGTGAAAAATTTAGCTTAAAATTTTTTTAAAAAAATTGAAATATTTCCCAAAAATTATATTTTGAAAAAGAATTTTGACGGAGGTGTGACCTGGGGGGGGGGGGTGATGTAAAAAATAAATATGAAATATTTTTTAAAAGAATTTGTTTTGGAGGGGGTAGGGGTAAGGGTGGTAGGGATTGTTTGAGATTAAAAAAAAAAAATCTAAATTTGAAACATTATTTAAAAATAATTTTTTATTTTTTTCGTTGGGGGGGGGGGGGGGGGGTATTGTTTGGGGGTATGTATAAAATTATATTTGAAATTTTAAAATAAGAAAATTTAAAAATTTAATTTTTTTTCGAATGGGTAGGGTTGGGTACGGGGTATGAGTAGGGTAAGAAAAAAAATTAAAGGATGAAGTAGAGTTTTGGAAAATGTTTTCTTTAATTTTGGAAGGGAATTTATTTTCCTTAAATTTGAGAAATATGAGTTGATTTGGAAAATATTTTTCAGAAAATGTTTTCCTCCATACCAAACACACCCTTAAGCATTGGGTTGTTTGATATTTGAGATGGGATAAATAAAATTATCTCATAAAATTAGTTAGTTCACTATTTAATAATTCTAATTAAACGCAGAAAAATAACCGTGCATTTTATTATTAGATTATTCCTTATATCTTGTACCAATCGAGTTTTTATACTTGATAGTACATGTTACATATAACTTCTACTTTTTATAATAATAATAACAATAATAACAATAATAATAATAATAATAATAATAATAATTAAAAAAACATGGTGTAAATGTACTTGAAATGATTTTAAAATGACATATTTTTTATCTATTGAGTCAAATTTGTCAATATATATATATATATATATATTAGATCAGATTATCTCTAGCGTCATTTTAAGACTCAAAATTGCCTCTCAATTAATGAATACAATTTTATGATATTTAATTAAATTTAAATTAAATACAATATATTTGTTTGTTGGTTCACATAAAATTGTAACCCAACCTATCCATGCCCCAACCCCACAAAATTCATTTGTTGAGTCATTGACGAGTTGGGTCCTTTGGGGTTGAGTCAAATTTTATGTAGACTAATGAATAAAGGTCACATGTTTGATTAAATATAATTAAATGTCATATAATTTTGTCATTAATTGATGGGCCATCTAAGCATGAAAACAACATCATGGATAAATTTTATCCAATGTAAAAAAAGACCATCTCCGATCTATTTTTATTTTACTCATTATTTTTTATTTACAGAGTAAAATAGAAAATAAGCTCTCCAAACACTCTCTATTTCACTCTCTATATTTCATTTATAGAGAAGTGAATAGTAGT
Source organism: Solanum commersonii (assembly GCA_029007595.1). NCBI lineage: Eukaryota > Viridiplantae > Streptophyta > Magnoliopsida > Solanales > Solanaceae > Solanum > Solanum commersonii. Next base: position 4,887,799 of record JAJTWQ010000022.1, read on the forward strand.
ACTACTCACACTCGCTATTTCACTTTTTGATTATTTTATTATTATTTCTATTATATAATATTTGTAATTAACATACTATAAATCATATAAGACCATTAAATAAATCTCTAATATTTGTAATTCCTTTTTAATGTAATATAGCATTTTTTTTAAAAATATTATTTAATATATACTACTTTCATACCGAATTAATAATATTTCAATTTTTTTTAATTTTTCGTCAATTTAAGTGATATAATTTTAAATTGTTATTTTTCACTATGAATAATGCACAAAATTTATATGATAAGATTAAAATTTTAATTAAAAAATACAACACATAACATGATAATTTAAATACAAGAATACAAAAAAAATGCTCATTTTGAACTCATTATGCTTTAATAGAGCATTTAGAGCAATGTACTAACTTTGATAGTTGAGTATTTATATAATGTTTATGTAATTGTGTCATTAATGATTTTAATTTTTCTTTAATATGTATAATATGTAATATTTTCTTGCAATTTATGTTATCAAGAAATTTAGAATAAAATATTATTTTATGTTAAATAAAGAATTTGATTTTTTTATATTACATGAAAATTATATAGAGTAATTGTTTGAAAGAAAGAATGAAAGGAGTTATATATGAAATATGAAAATAAAATAGAAATAATAATATAATATTGATAAAAGAGAAGAAGATGCTTTTTTTAGAGACTAAAATAAAGAATTAAATTGGAGTTAATTGTGTTAAAAATAGAAAACTCTATATTTGGAGAGTTAAATAGAGAATAGGATCGGAGATGCTTTTGATCGAAGAAAATAATTTGATTCAATAGGCGGATGAAAAACATTTTGAAGCATTTTTACATAACAATTTTTTATCCCTTTTATTTTTATTTTCATATTAGAAACTAATCTCTATTTGATCCTGCAAAAAATGACCCTCTAGAAGTGTCTTAACATGCATTTTCTCTCCTTCCAACTTACCTCTCTTTTTTTTTTTTTTTACTAATTTATATCCAGTATTTATATTGGAGTTGGACTAATTCTAGATTTTCATTGGAAAGTCTCAGATTTGGAGGTAATATACTCTCTAACAAAGATGACTCTATATTCATGAAAGACTCAAACTGACACCTCTGATAAAGAATGAAAAAATAGTTACCACTCTACCGCAAACTTTTGTTGGTCCTTCCAACTCACTTTATTTTATTACTCTCTTAACTACTTTCAGAAAAATGTCATATACTTTTCAGTTCTCTTCGCCGTTGCAAAGCATACTTGTAAAGAGTTAGTAATAATTTCTACAACTTCACCTTAACGAAAGTCTCTAAGTACTCCATGTACTAAAAATAGAAAGAAATAATTATAATGTGATGTTGGCTTCACTACCTTAAAGTTGGTTGCTGAAAGGTATACTTATTCTCACTAGTCACTAATCACTATCATGCAGTTTTTAGAGCCACCTGATTTAACTTGCCTTGAAAGAATGGATTATATCAAATTACACTAAATATCATTTTTAATGTAGTGTAAGCTAATTTTTCAGGGTTCGATTAATTAAATCTAAAGTTAAAACTTGATTTTAAAAAATTAAAATAGAAATAATTTGATAATTTGATAATTTTTTAGATTCCATTGAATTGTATCGAATTCATCTAGGGTGAAGTGATTGTCGAAAGCAGACTTTTCTCATTTTAAAGAGAGTTAACCAACGAGAGTTGTGGTCCAGTAGTAAGTACCTTTTCATTCTTAATTAAAGGTTTTGGGTTCGAGACTCTCTAAATACGGAGTAATCTTTATTAGGGAGTGCCTTGTGTTCCCACCATGCTGTAATGATTTGTTGTAAATGCATTCCTTCAATGTTTAACCCTGCACATGAAGCAAACTGCTTCCATAGTCTTTGAGCTATGGGAGCTGTTAGTAAAAGATGTGTCATTGTTTCCATTTCTCCATGTTCGCAACAATAACATTTCGAAACCACCGACAGCCTCATTCTTTTAAGATTATCATCAGTAGCAATTCTCCTCTTCCATACTCTCCAATGAAAGAAAGCAATTTTGAAAGGTAGACCCTTAATCCAGATCTCTTGTACCCATTCGTGTTCCATTCTTTTCCCCCTTACATTATTAAAGGCTGACTTCACTGTAAATCTCCCTTTGTTGTCTCCTATCCACCAGGCCTTATCTGTGATGTCCTCATTGATTTGAGGCTTTATGTTTTCTATGATGTGGTTCGCCATTTCCTCCGATACATGCTCCTTCAGTTTGTTGCTATCCCATACTCCATTCCTAATGAAGTCCTTGACCTCCAAATCCTCCTCATTCAGTACATTCTCTTCAGTAAAGTATAGTGCCCCTTGTCTAGTCCAATTATCAAACCAAAAACTAGAGTTACCAGCCTTAAGTTGCCACCAAATATCATGCTCCACCTCCTCCCTCACATTGAGCATTTTTATCCATACATGAGAGGCTCCTGCATTTCTTGTAATTATTGGGTGCAATTTTTTGCAGTACTTGTTCCACATGAATCTGCCCCATAATGAAGTTGTGGAGACTCGAAAATTCCACCACAATTTTGCAAATAGCGCCTTATTTATGTCTTTGATAGATCTGAATCCAAGACCTCCCTCTTCTTTAGGAAAACACATCTTATCCCAAGCTATCCAATGTTTCCCTCTAATTCCACCCATATTTCCCCAAAAGAATTTCGCAAATATTTGATGTATGTGCTCTGTTACTTTTTGTGGTGGATTCATAGCTGAAAGTAGGAAAACTGGCATAGACTGAAGTACATGATTGATAAGTACAAACTTACCTCCAAACGAGAGAAACCTGTTATGCCATGTCAAGATTCTCCTTGCAATTTTCCTAACCAGGTCTTCAAAATAACTAGCAACCTTTCTCCCATAAAATACTGGGCATCCCAGATAAACAAAAGGAAAATTCCCTTGTCTTATGCCTGTAAGTCGTCTCATTCTGATTGACACAATCCACTTGAATGATGTATACTATATATGCAAGGAAATAAAACCAAAATGTACATTAGTACCACTTTGCAGTAACATGTTGCTAGCCACTTTGCAGTAAAATGTTGCTAGCCACTTGAGAGAGTGGTCAATTCAGATTCCGGTATAATATTTCTTCCATTTAAAAAAAGAGTAGTCTAGTTTGACTTGATATGGAATTTAAGAAAATAAATAAAAATTTTGAATCTTGTGGTTCTAAATTAAAGTTATATCAAATGTACAAAATTGTCCTTTAATCTCGTGGTCTTAAACATGCCACGTGAAAAGCTGAAAGTAAAATATTACCAAAAAAAGAAATAGATCATTCTTTTTTAAACAAACTAAAAAGGAAATGAGGTCATTTTTTTTAAAACGGAGGGAGTAATTAATTACTAGTACTACTTACTACTCTTATCACGCAGTTTTTCAGCCACATGTGCTGCATGCATTAAAAGATTGGGCTTGATTTTGATGTGTCATCCCAATAGCAATTTGAGTTTATAGCTTAAACAAAAAGGTTATTTTCTATTTTTGTTGAAAGGATAACTCACTCATACTCCCTTTGAAGGGTATGTTTTGTTATGATGTGCAATAATTTTTCCCTCTCAATTATCTTTTCTCAAACATTTATTCTTAAGGAGAAAAAGAAATATATCTTCAACACATCTCTTGTTTCTTGATGTAATTCACTGGCATGGCTGTTAGCACAAGTTAACAAAAGTATCAATCACATTGCACAAGTTAACATATAATTTTCAATCACATTGCACAAGTTAACATAATTTTCAATTACATTGCACAAGTTAACATAATTATCAATCACATTGTCACATCATTCAATTAGGACTGGAAGACCGAAGACGACAATAATTCAAATTCAAATTATAATATATAGTACTGTAAAGGCATTTCCTTCTTCATTTTTTTTAATCTTCATATTGCCAAGGCAAATGTTTCGCTAAAAGAAATAACGAATTAGTGATGGATAAAAATTTGTAACTAAACAACAAATTTTATATCAATCTCATTTAGTTATAAATTAGCAACATATTATGTAAAAAGAAAAAACTACATAATTAGATATATTTCGCTATTATATATTCTACTAGTTTTGACGCGCGTGCGTTGCACATGAATATCAAACCATGCACTATACTATTTTTTAAAATAACGTGGATATTATTAAAAAAATTAGTCACTCTTAAATATACTTTCTCCTCCATTCTCTATAGTGCATTACTTTGTTATTATTGTATTGTTGGTGTTCTTACTATTAATATATTACTAGTATACGTACCCACGCGATTGCCGGATAATATTAAAGAAAATAATTTCATTATATTTATACTCGATTATATAGTATACACTTGTCTACATGAAAAAAAAAACATTTGAATTAGTGTATCAACTATGACACAATTTATCATGAAATTTAAAGTTGTAAGGAGCATCAAATCTTACCTGAATTACCTATATAGAATTAAATAGATAATGGATACGAAATGCTCAATAAGAATTAAATCATCATCTAATACTTTATATTTTTGTTGTGTTAAATTTTATGGTCGAAGAACTGAATAACTCTATGTAACTCAATTTTAACGATTATTGTAGACGTGCTTTGAAAATGAATTGATATTTCAAAAAATATATATAGTTAATTGAATTGCTTCCAAATGGAATCTAATAACAGGAATAGTGAATCATTTCATGAAAAATAAATATTAACACATAAATCAACTTTTATATATAAATATGTATAGCATAGTTTGATCCCATTAATGACCATATATTTCATGTCGATAAAAGAAAATATTGTCTTTTGGTTTTTTTAGTTGCTTCACATGATTATGTGGACAATATGTAAAACTACTTTTAAATAGAAGAAAATGTATATTTTTTTTTTTGTGATTGGAAGAACTTAAAAGTTTCTCCTTCCTAAAAAAATCTTTATGTTATTTTTACGTTTATATTATTATTTTATGATTTAATTTGTAGAATGACTCTTAAATTTACTGTATTGATATTTTTTATTATATTAAATTAAGTATGTTAATATTATATCAATACTTAATATTTTATTTGATTAATCTATGTATGATATTAATTAAAATTTATGATATGTACTTTTTATTTGAATAAAAATTTAAATATTTTTTTATAATAGATATTTAAAATAGTTTGTCTCTATAAAAAAAAATTTAATATTAAAAAATACATTGATACCTATTTTGCTTTTTGTAATTTGTCTCGCAAATGTACTTTTAAAAAAAGATTAATCAACCAAATAAAAGTAATTTTTGAATGAATTTAGTCAAATACAATTTTTTTTGAAAAGCTATTTTATTAAAAAAATAAAATAAAATATTTTTAGTCTGCTTTGCCAAACATGTATCATTGTCTATTACTCTTTTTTTTTTTAACTATACCGTAGATATATTTGTTTAATTATTTTAATATTCTTTAATTTCTTAATCAACTGTTTACCATTCTTCAAAAAAAAAATGTGCCTAGTTTATCACAAGTAAACTAAAAGCACATATGAGGTCATCGAACTTAAAGCTTTTATAGCCATTTTATTTTTATTTTTTGTCTTAATTAATTTCTTAAATATATACAAATAAATAGATTTAAAACTAAATACTATCACCAAATGTTGTTATATTAATTTAAAACCAATAAAATACATTTTATTACTAAATGACTTTCTATTATTTTGCACTTGACTGCATGTTAATTATAACTTTTCTTTCGATATTGATAAGTAAATAATTTTTCTTTGATTTAAAATTTTATTTATTTATGTTCTTTCATTCTATTCCTTTGATTCTTTCATTATTTAAATTTTTTAATAATAATTTTAGGATTATTTAGTACGCATTAAATAATAGTGTAAATAATAAATGAAAATACACATACAACTGCCTAAATGTAATCTTCAATTAATACGCATAAATTTGTTAATAATAATTGTACTATTATTTAATACGCATAAAATATAATAGTATATATAATAAATGAAAATACGCATTTAACTTCTTAAATTTAATCTTCAATTAAAATTCACTTAGATACATCATAAGTTAATATAATATAATACTAACTAATCCCACTTTACATAAAATACAAACTAATCTAACAACATATATGCTTTACAATTTATAGTTAATTTTTACAATATTTTATTCTGCTAAATTTATTTTTGTTATACCTCTTTTTAAAACTAATTAAATTTTATCAGATTTAGAGTTACATATTTATAATTTTTGTGCTTAAGTCTGAGACAATTTATTTTAATTTTTAGTGTTATTAATCATCCATTATTTCTCATTAACTCTACTTTATCAAGAGAAGTACTTCAAAATGGTATCTATTTAATATCATAACTATAATTTTATTTTAAAATTTTTATGAAAATATAAAGACTCGATAGAAACCACATTAGAAGGGAAGAAAATAAATATAAAAAATGACATTACACACTCCATGCTGTTTTTGTAACATGTACAATTTGCAAATTAATCAAACAAATTTGCATGAATTAATTAGCTCATCCCATAATTTATCAAATATCTGTAAATTGAAATAAAAAACTGACTAATTTTTTCATTTATTCTTCATTAATTACCTCTTTTTTGGGTGTTCTCCCTTTACAACACAATATTTACTGATGTATTGACATAAAATATACACCTTCTCTATCCAGCTTTTTATATATATATATATATAATCACAATATAATTAGACAAAAAAATTACTTTGACTTAAATAACCGAGTACGATTCATGAATATTATGCTATCAACTTATTAAAATTGAATGCTTTTCTTCCAAAGTTTGATAAGTTACATTTATGCGCATTTGTAAAATTTGAAGTAGAAAAATTTCGACATAAAACGTAAAATAGAAAAACAATATTTTCAGTATAGTCTTGTTTCACATTCTTTTCCACCTAAAAAAATACGTCCAATACAAACTCATTTATTAGTTCATAACAAAATGAAGTAAAATAAACATAATACATGCTAATTTGGATGGAATAATTACTTGCCTAATTACAATTTAACTACTAAAACCTATATTGAATAATAATAATTCTAAATTGTGAATAAAGAAGGAGAAGTATATGTGTAATTGCTTAAAAATAAAAATAAAAGAGGACCTAGCAAGTCATCATTTCAAACCATAAAGACTCATTAGCAGAAACAAAGGGACTATTAGAAAAGAAATTACAGGAACCGAAAGAGCACCATGAAAAGCAAGAAACTTTATCATATTAAAAGAGGTTGAATAAAGATAAGATAATAAGAAACTTATTCTGATGTGGCTAGATTTTTAAAGTGATGAAGTTAACTATTAATGACAAAAAAATTTCCCTTGGATTAAGTAGTTTTTAGGGATAAGATTAAGTATCCATCTTTTAAAATTTAAATTTTAAATTAATTATTTAGACATTTTAAAAATTATATATAAAAAGGAGAACGAAGAAAGAGTTGTGTTGATGTGTATTTCTTAGTTAGTTCTATAATAGGGGATAGAAACGTGCATAGATTAGAATACTTTTTAAAAATCTTATAATAGTGTTTTTTTTAAAGAATAAAAAATTGCAAAAAAGTCGTAATTATATTTTTTAATAATTGTGTATGATTCAAAAAATAATTCTAATAATTTATTTTATAATTAATTTTTTTTTTTGAAATTGTCTTATTTTAAAAATTGTTTTAGAATTTAGAATGTATCAAAAAGGTGTTATGCTTTATTAGAAATTTGTATTGTTTTTATAATTTTAAGTGATCATTAGCAAGAAAAACTCTCCATGTGACTCTCCCTCCACAATACACGTTCTATTCAACTACTCATCTTTTAAAAAGCAAATAATTTCTATTCGATCTGATTCATCTTTGTAAGATCGTTCAAGAACGTTGATAAATAAAGGCAAATAAGTGGTTATAAACCAAGGCACAAAGAACATAATATGATTATGTAATGCACAGGTTTCATAAAACTCTTGAGAAATATTATTTAAATCTTCTTTACTATAAGTGTCAAAAAATATGATTATGTAATGCACAGGTTTCATAAAACTCTTGAGAAATATTATTTAAGTAAACCAAGTTTTGAACCGGTTCCATTTTTCATTTAAAAATTCGTTTTGAATATATTTTCTTGCGAGTGAACCTGGACTAAAATCAATTCGATGTTCACTCATCATTAAGTATCATTAAGATTAAAATCCATCTCGGATACAAAAGGAATATCCTTATTAGAAACATCAGATGATTTATCATTCGTTTGAACAATGTTTAACCGTTATTATTATTATTATTATATTACTATTATTATTATTATATTACAACTCTTATTATTATATTTTTATTTTTATTTTTATTATTATTATTATATTATTATTAAGTGCTTTATTTTAAAATATTTTTCGGACTTGATATTTTATGAAAGATGATACTAATTCTTATAATATTATTTTATTTCTCCTATTTATTTTTCAAAATCAAAAGAATAAAAAATATTTCAAAAAGCAGTAAAAAATTAAGGTAATTGTAAATTTTTGAATTTTTTAAAAAAGCTGTGAAAACTGTTCTTTGAATGTTTCATTATTTTTGTAGTGATTGCAGCTTTTGTTTTCTATTTTTAGATTTTTAAATTAATTTTCATAATCCTTAAATTTTTAATTTTTTTTTGGTGCTGACACTTAGGCACTATCACTTCTCATTTGATATATATAATATATATAGATTAATATTATTGTTGTTGTTGTTGTTTTTAAATATTGATTTTATTACTGATTTGTACACTATTACTGATCAATATTATTATACAAATCAGTATTAATTTTACCTATGTATTTTCTGATTCAAAAATTGATTAGAATAAATATTATTTGTTAAAAAAGAAAAGAACAAAAACTAACGTGTATTTTAGTTTCTTAAATATAGGAGCCCGAAAACATGTTTTTTATCCTCTATATTTTCGTGGAAACTAATTGATTTGCAATTCAATTTCATTGTTATCCAAATTATTATTATTATTGTTGTTGTTGTTGTTTTAAAATATTAATTTTATTACTGATTTGTACACTATTACTGATCAATATTATTATACAAATCAGGATTAATTTTACCTATGTATTTTTAACTATCCCTTTATTAATATTTTCTTTTTCCTATTTTTTCGTTAGTTATTTTGTTTTTTTATTTACTTTGTATCATGTCATTTGAAATTTTTTTTCTAATCAAATAGTTAATTTTGTTGTTTATTAATTTTTTTCTTTTCTTTTTGTTTTGTTCTAGAACTGCCAAATGATTTGTAAGCAAAAGAAAATCAAAGATTTAATAATTTCTCAGTGTATATATATAGTAATTGCTTCTTATTTTTATAAAAATTGAGTTTACATATATTATATTTCTATCCAAAACATATACATTAATTATGTTACATCTCCTAATTTACCTGTTAACCTCCACTAAGATAACAAAGAATCTTAAATAACTTCAAATAAAAATTGAGATTATTCCATAATTTTTCTAAAGCAAATTAAATCATATATGCTCATTTCTATATTACTAAATTTGTGATCATTACTAATTTATCTGGTGCAAAGATTGAATTATTTTGTTTTTAGAAAAAAGACATGATTTATATCGTAAACAAACTTATTAAATTCTAAAAATAAATAACTATAAACACGTACCTCTGGTGTTGATTTTATAATTCAAAGATCCAATCTCACTTTTTGTATTTGGCTACACAAACACTAAAAAATAAAATGGAGATTAGCAATTAAATTTACTAATTTAAATAAAAATGAAAAAACTACGACTATATAGAAGAGATAAATTAAAGAAGAGAAAAATAAAGAGAGAAGTACAAAAGAAAGTTGAGAGAAAGGTACGAAAACCTAGTGGAGGGTACCATGGCTACTGCCAACAATGGTTGGCCGCCTCTTCCAGGCGGAGAGCCACCACCAATACCTGTAATACCTTCGTACTTGAACTCCTTAACCTCAAAAGTTGCCAAACCTAAACACTCTATTTCCATAAAGGACATAACTTATGTACATGGTGAACCAACAGTCTTGTGGGATGTAGAAGAAGTGGATAATATGATTATACAAGAAGATTTGGAATTTGCTATCATCGGAAAATTCTCTTACGGATGGCTCGAGTTAGAGGAAATACGAAAAATTGTGCCTCTTCAGTGCGAGATCAAGGCAGAATGCAAAATAGGCTTTTTAAGAGATAGACATGTTTTAATTCGACTCACCACCATGGAGGATTACGTACACGTAATGTCAAAACATGCATACTTTCTTCGTGCCAAGGATGGGTTCTATCAGATGAGGCCCCTTAAGTGGGAACCATGGTTTAATCCAGAGGCGAAACAACCACTAAGACGGGCTTGGATCTCGTTTTCTGGTTTGTCCCCTAATTTCTTTGTTCAAGAGTCCTTATTTCCTATGGCTAAGGCAGTTGGAAAGCCTCTACATGTGGATATGACTACTAAAAACAAATCCAGACCAAGTTGTTCCGAGATCAAGGTGGAAGTTGATCTTTTGAGAGATTTTCCCAAACAAATTAATGTTGGAGTGATGAAGGCTAGTTCGGGGGAAATCATATCAAAATGGATTAACATAAAATATGATTATATGCCAAAGTATTGTAAAACTTGCAAGCTTCAAGGGCATATAGAGATGGAGTGTTTTGTCCTTCATCCAGAGTTGAAAGTATTGAATGATGAAGGAGAAAACAATGGTGATATTCAACATTAGAATAAGGGATAAAAAATTCTAGCAAGTAGTAAGGATGTAGGGACACAAACTTAGAAGCAAGAAGTTAGAATTAATAAAGAAACAAAGATGATGGACTTTCAAAATAGAGGGACATGAAGACAATAGAGAAATCCTAATCTACAAGTCTGGAACATAACAAAGGATATGCGAGTTTTTACCCTAAACAAAGGGAGAAGACCTCAGCTAGAGAAGATAGCAGAGATCCCAATGGTGAATTCTTTTGTTGCACTAGATAACAAGGAGGAGGAACAAGTGGAGAAGCATCCTAAGAAAGCACATGATAGTTCTTGTAAATCTTGGGTTGAATCATCCTTTGGAAAACAAAAATCCCCAGCTCCAAAGGACACAATAACATATGATGGTGAAGATGCTGAAAATTCTGGGCAACATGTTTTGCAAGTGGAAAACGAGAATCAAACAAAGAACTGGACACTGGTTGCACACAAAAAATCAACTAGTAGTCGGAGTCTTTCCCCTACTAGTCAAAATAATTCTCCGTGTAGTGAAAAGGGTTCGACTGAAAATTTTCATAACAGTGAGAAGAGGCAAGATACTAGTAATGCCTCAAGAGACTTATTATGTTCGAATAGCTTTGATGCTTTATTGAAGACTACTGGAAAGCAAGTAAGGTTAACAGAGAATGACCATGATTTGATCCAAGAAAAACAAGTCTCACCACCTGCTTTAAATAGCAAATTAAGTCCAGAAGCTCCTGTATTTGTGCCTAAATGTGTGCTTGCAAGGAAGAATGAGTCAAATGCCTTAGTGTCAAATACAATTGATTTGGGTGAGGATTCTCTTGATGAAGATGGAGTGGATTTGGGGTGAAGATTCTCTTGATGAAGATGAGGAAGACAATATATTGGACATTTGCTTTGATAGAGTGGCTAGGGAAGGGGATATATCACCTAGGCAACACAGAAGTGAAAGCAACAAAAGCCAAAAGGAGACATATGGAAGGCAACATAGTTGGGACGGTAAAATGACTGAGGAGTTTGTTCCAAGGCACCTACCAATGCGACAGGCAAAGAAAAACCATTTGATAGTATCAATAGGTTCAATTATATCCAATAAATCAGTAAAGAAGGTATGAATCATCAAGTGTTATTGGACAGGTTTGAAGAAGAAGACAAGAAAAAAATACTTCAAGTTACTTTTGATGGGCAATCAATCTTTTATAATTCATGCTTTAGTAATAGAGAGTTTGAGGCTGGTAACTCAACTTTCTTCTTGATTGACATATTTTTACATTATTTAAGCATTCTCATTTGTAATATCATCATGGAGTGTATTACAAACTCTGTGATGATAAAAAAAATTTGTTCTCTCTAGCTCTTATTTTCTTCATGCTTGTTAGGTAGCAGAAGTTAGGTACTTCTTTAAGATTAGTAATGTAAGGCCTAACCCCCCTTGCTTGCACTTGTCCCTATTGATATTTTTTATGTTTAATAAAAAACCGCTAGACACTGTCTAGTAAAAAAAAAAAAAGTTGAGAGAAAGGTGTGCAATTAGTGTACTTTTTTTTTATTTTTAAAAAAGGTAGTATATATAAAACGTTTTTTAATTCTGTAACTGTTCTTTTTTAGTGTGTGTTTATTATAACTGTTCTTTTAGTGTGTGTTTATTATAACTGTTTTTTTTTTACAGTGACACAATTATTTTTGTAACTATATTTTTTTTTACCGTGACACAAATGTTAGAGAAAGGTGCAAAAACTCTAAATTGTTTATTGGTATTTAAACTCCTACTGAACTTCCTTTCCTACTTTTTTTTTCCTTTTTCGTTAATTTCATTTTTTTTTTTAAATGTAATAATTTTTCTCAGCACCTCTCTTATATATACATATATCTAGAGCTGTCAAAAAGGATTGGCCCAGCTCCATCCGGTCCAAGCCTCGCGGATCAAGGAATTTGAAGGGCTAGGATGGGTCGGCCCTTCATTTGGTAGGGCCTGAAAATGCTCAACCCAACCCAACCCTAGAAGGGCCGAGGGCTGGGGCGGGCTAGCCCTTCTGTTTTTCTTTTTTAATTTTTTTTTCTTTTTAAACTTATAATTCTATAACATCAAGTAAATGAGAAGATTTTCAAATCAAATATGACAAACAATGGTGTTGTTTCAATAACACTAGCAAAAATCTAGTGTTATTAGCATGTATCTTGCATACCAGATAAGCGAGTGAGATAAGAGAGTGACAAACAGGATGGGAGGGAGGCGAGGGCACGAGATTTGTATATGTATCCTAGATACATGCGAATCTACTTGGACAGAGTGTATCTAAAACCAATTAACCTAATTTTGAGTCCATATATTTCGAGATACATGTATCCGGTACGAAGATTCATAATATTACAACATAGCGTGTATTCAAATAATTAGATTATATACCAGTGAGATTATTATAAATTATTCTTAAATAAAAAGTTTTGGCCCATGGGCCGACCCCGACCCAACCTCGATCAAGCCTCAAGGGCCAATGACTTACATGGGCCGGGCTTATAAGCCATAGTTTTAAATGGGCTTGAAAAATTATATCTCAACCCTACCCCAATAACAGGTAGGGTTGGGCAGGCCCCATGGGCTAAGCCCATTTTGATGGCTCTACATATATCTAAAAAACAAATTAAATTGATAGTTTTTAATGTATTAAATCTCAATTTATAAATAAAATTTATAGACTACTTTATCAATACCACACATATAATATTTCAGCCTTTTTTTATGTGTTCCTATAATTTAGGTGCATTTATTTTTTTAGTATAACACGATGTATGTAACCTACTGTTAAATTTGAATTAAAAAAGACAGTTTAAAAAATTCTAATAGTCTTACTATTTTTATTTTCAGATATTAAATCAATTATAATAAAATTATAATAATTCATAATTATTTTTTAAAAAAATTTAAAAGTTAAATTCACAGTAAAAATCTTTTGTTAACGCTTACAATTTTTATTTTTTATTTTTATTTTCAAATTTTAAATTAATTATAATAATTCATAATAATGTTTTTTTATTTTCAAATGTTAAATTAATTATAAAAAATTTTAAAATTCAAATTTTGTAAAAACTGATCTCAACATACGTTTTTTCCTCTATATTCTGTTACTTTTAAGAAAAAAACAGTTTCTTAATTTCAATTTTAAAAAATATATTTATAGTTCCAATCAATAGTTAAATTAAGTGATATTTTCAAAGTAAAAAATAGAGATTAATTGTGGCGCTAACACGTAAACACTATCACCTCTTCTATTTTATATATATAATATAAATAAATATTGTTATAAAATATACAAGATATACTACATTTGATGTTTTTAGTTGGAGTATTAGATTAATTATACATTCATGTTAGGGAGTGTTCTAATTTCACTGACCGTTGAGATTGTCAACATTTGTAAATCAATCTTGAGGTTTTAAGAAAAGAAGAATAGAAAACATAAAAAAAACGTAGTTTAAAAATGTGAGGAAACTCCTCCATTTATAGTTAAAATATGTAGTATTAGTATGTGCATATTGTTCCTAATAAAAATATAGAAGATATACTAAATAGAGTGTTTTAAGAACAAGAAGAATAATGAATATTTAAAAAAAAAATGTAGTTTAAACTTTTGAGGAAGCCCTTCTTTTTATATCCAACAAATGATAGTGTATGAAAAACTGCTTATTGTGTCTTATCAAAAAAATGTCACAACCCTTTAGAAAACTCACAATCCTTCAAAAAGGTCATAACTCATCGAAAAAGTCATAACCCTTCAAAAAGTCAACCCTTCAGAAAAATCACAATTCTTTCGAAAAGTCGCAACCTATAGAAAAGTTACAGCCCTTCACAAAGGTCACAACTAATCGGAAAAGTGATAACTCTTCGAAAATGTCACAACCCTTGAATGTGAAAAGGTGTATGTCTTTAATATAATATAGTATAATACACATAAATAAATATAATACAATATAAAATATAGAAGATATACTACATTTGGTGTTTTAAGTTAGGTAGTATAGATAGATAAAAAAAGAGATAGATATAGATTGATCTAATTTTAATTTGATATGAAATTTTAAAAAATAAAGAAGACTTTTAATTTAAGGATCATATGCAGAATATATAAATATGTCTTTTAACTTTGTTGTCTTAAAGCTGCGCCCCCACCCCCAAGAAAAAAGAACATTCTATATTAAATTATATAAAAATAAAAGTACACTAAATAAATTGGAAACGAAGAGTACTTATTAAATGTAGTTTGGACTCTTCAAACAAGTTTTTGATCAAATACTTTTTCTCCAACAATTTGAGACTTTTCAGATTCTGAACACCAAGTTGTATTTTGTACAATGGAAAATCATTGAACTTCTTGTCAAGTAGAAGTTGCTACAAAAGTATATTTTATAGGTATGAAAATGAGTACATATAAATTATCAAGATAGTCTTCTCGTTTGAAGTTGAGTTATTTCATTCTTCTTGTTGCATCAATTTTTGTTGATCTATCTAATTTACCCACAAAATATATTGTAATTGCATATTTGAACAACTCTCACAATCTTCCTTGTTTTAAGAAGAAGAATAGAAAACTTACAAAATTCGTAGTTTAAAAGTGTGATAAACCCCCTCTATTTAAAAACAACAAAGGATAATATGAAAAGGTTCTTATCGTGTTTTTTCAGATAAGTCATAACCCTTCAGAAAAATCACAACTTTTCGAAAATGTTATAACTCATTGAAAAAGTCACAACGCTATAAAAAAAGTCACAACCCTTCGGAAAAGTCACTACCATCAATGTGACAATGTGTATGCTTTTAATATAATATAGCATAAATAAATATAATATTAAATATATAATATATACTAAATTTAGTATTTTAAGTTGGGGTATTATAATAATTTAACATTCATGTTAGGGAGTTCATACTTTTAAGGTAGTATAATAATATAGATATAGATAGATAGATTATTATCTATACTTTCAAATATTAAGTATCTTACCATATATTGAAGAAAATATACTTAGATACATGTATTTTTATTACTAGACAGGGGCGGTTTTACTAAGACCCAAAGAGTGCCACGGGACACTGCTTCGTCGGAAAAAATTAGAAATATATATATATATATATATATATATATATAAAGAAAACAATACACTCCTTAACAAAAAATAATGTGTGCAACATAGATGGCTGTGCGTGTCAATTTCACTAGACAGGTCACGAATTTGATCCTGTATGACATCATTTTGATACATTTTAATTTTTAGGTTCACCTTTAGCCTTCTTAATATTTTTTTCACCTTCTTTCTCACAAAAAAAATTTGATTAAGAACAATTTATGAAATCAATTGAATAATAAGTTGTTTAATAATTTTTGTGTTCTACACTAAAAATTGCATTATTATTTTTAATGAGGCTATTTTGAAAACATTTCAAACAAAAAAATGAAAACTCATGGAGGAAAAGCTGTACTAATATTTTTGTTATTTTTTTTTATTAGAAAAGGTATAGTACTTTATGTAAATTGAGTTTTAGTTATTATTTTGTCATTTTATTAATATGATATTATATTATTTAATTTATTATTTCTCATATTAAAAGGTGACATCGCTTACAAAAACTCATGCGTAGGCAATTGTTACCAGATACCCAAAAATAGGGAGAGAGGACCGAAATTTTATGTATTTCAGATGCATGTGAATCACACTAAATACACATTAGATACATGTATGTATCTGGAGTATTGATTCACATGTATCTGAGATACTAGATACATGTGAGAGTAGCGAGCGAGATTTACTATGTATCTCAGATACATGTGAATCTACTTGGATACAATGTATCAAGAACAAATTACACCTAATTTTGACATCATGTATCCGATGAAGTTAAAGTTCATCAAAGATGAAGTTGCTTAACTGCGGCTTCTAATTTAAAGTTCCGATAAAGTTAAAGTTCGTCAAGATAAAGTTAAAGTTCATCAAGATAAAGTTAAATTTCATCAAAGATACAAGAACAAGCTCTGAATCCCTTGAATCCTAAATCAAGTTCAAGATCAAGACAATCAAGTTCAAGTACATATCAAGTCATTAAATCCACAAAATCAAGTTTAAGTTCATCAAAGATTCAATAATAAGCTCCAGAGCCCTTGAAACCAAGATCAAATTCAAGAACAAATTTAAGATCAAGCTCAAGATCCTTTGAATTCTATATGAAAAAATGAATTAGAGGAATCATAGAGATTGTAACACTCATATTCTGAAATTAGTAAATACTACTATTGCATTATTTTCTAGTCTTAATTATTGTAACACCCCAAATTTTTTTAAGCTGAGTCCTGAACTGTTCTTTATTTGCATACAAGGTCTTATCGGGTTATTCTTAAATTGCTCATATTTGTAAAAGTAAATTTTTTAGTATGAGAATGATTTCGGATATCAGTGAAGGTCACTAAAAACTCTTAGCACAAAGTAGAGTTGAAAATTTCCTTATCGATAAAGTTTTGATATAAGATTCTACTTGGATCAACTTCAAACAATCATATCTCTTAGAATATAAAGGGTTAGGTGGCCCATAACCTATCAAATTAAAGGTATTTAAATCTTCTTTCCAACGCCATCAATTTCGCAACAATTCGAGGTTTGAGTAAAAAGTTATGACCATTTTAGTAATCTGATACAGTGCAGTGACAAATTAGCCGATGGGAAAACAGTAAAAAGGCTTTTTTTTTGTCTTTACCTCTAAGAAAACCCTAAATGAATTTCTTGACTAATTAAACACCAAAAACAATTAGATTTTTATCTCTTAACACATCATTCTCTTCTCTCCCAAATCCTAAGACAAAACCCTAAGGAAAAATCAAAGTAGAAGACTCTATTCAAGATTCTTTCAATCTTTTTCAAGATTTTTCTTCAAGGTAAGTCATTCTCCAAGAATTTCATTCTTTTCAAGTCAAATTCCTCCATACAATTATGAATCAGTAATGAAAATCATAATTCTTGATCATAGATATTTCAAGAAAGTAATTCAAGAATCTAAAGAAAGATTTTCTTGATTGTTCTCCTTCAAGCTAGTGTTTCAAGGCTTCTAACCAAGTTTTTTTCAAGATTCTTCAAGAATCTTGTTCTTCCAGGTATGTAAGGCTATCATAGTGTTGGACTAGTTTGTCCTCACGTCATACATCTACTTTCAAATCAGTAAAAGAGAAATCTAAGATTCTACCCCTAGAATTGAGTATTCTTGAGATGAGTTGATTTTGAGTTCTCGAGTTTCTGTTTCTTTTTGAAATTCTATTCCTAATTATTGAATTGCTATATGTTATGCATTAAGATTCTTGAGTTGATTCCTTCATGTTTATATTTCAGCATGAACCCTATGAATTGAGTATTTTTTAGAAGAGTAGTATCGTTGAGTTCTGAGTACTAAGTTTCCATATTGCTAATAAGGACCCTGAGTTGAGTCGTTCATGTTCATAATTTCACATGAACCCTATGAATTGAGTTATAAATCTTAAGAAGCTTTTAAAATCCAACACTTGAGTTTTAAACTGAGTTTTTGAAGAAGTAAAGATGAGTTTTGAGAAAAAATTTCTAAAACATGATTAGTATGACAATCGAGTATGTCATCAATGTTTAAGCAGTATGGTATCTAGTTGTGCCATCAATGTTTATGCAGTATGACTTCCCGACTCATCAATGGTCATATCACAATATGATTTTGATATATTTTTGAGAAAGAGTTTTCATGTATGAATTGAGTAAGAGTATAAAGGACCTAAGTATTCTCAAAGGTATTAGTTTTTACATTGATAAAAGAGAAACTTTGATTTCTAAATAAGTTATGAGTTCAAAGATATTTTAAGAGCAAATACCTCTTTTAAGAGGATAGTTTGAGAAATTATATTAAATCAGAGGAAGAGTATGTTTTTTTAAACATTGAGCCTGAGTATATATTATTGGGAGTAGTATTGAGCACCGATATGAGGATGATTTAGACAACTCACATTCCTCATACACCATGTATGCCAACTTGGGTACATGATCATACTTTTTAGATGAATCCTAAGTGCCTTCGGACAGAGCTTAGTGGATCCACTTAGTTGAGGTGTTCTATAATTTGGCAAGGTATAGGACAGCTCTGGCAGTGTAGGCGAGACGTTGTATCATCACTTAGCTCATACTGATGGTTATTGGTTAGAGAATCTCCCAAATAGAGTTAAAAGTGTATTTTTATTATATTACTTTATATATTGAGTTCAGGGATAAGTAAGTATTTTTGTAAAGTTTTAATGATTTCACTCATTTATTTCTTTACATTCAGTTGAGTATATATCTATATCTTTTGCAGTCCTTTCATTCAGTTATTTATTATTCAGTTATATTACATACCTGTATATTCAATGTACTGATGTCATTAGAGTTACATCTTTTAATGATGCAGATACATGTTCTTAGGATCCTTAACAAGAGTCTGTTGAGATCACTTCACCCGCTCATTAGCTTTTGAGTAAGACCTCCTTGCTTCCGGATGACTCCAGTTTTGTGAGTTATTAGTAATGATTTTTGAGGAGTCATGGATTTTTTCCCGACACTCATAATTATGCAGTAGAGGCTTCATAGATAGACAGTTTTGTAGAGTCTTTCAGTTCCAAATGTTTTATTTAAAACTTATTGTTTTAGAAATAAAAACTAAAGTTTCGAAAATCAACTTAACTTTTTAAGGAAAAATTGATTTTCAAAGAGATTTGCCACCTTTGAAAGAAATTAAGAAAACTTAAGATTTTCAAAAGATTTAAAATAGAGAAAAATCATTTGAAATCCAAATGGGGATTCGGGTTTCAATTTACACTTCGAGAAGGTTTTAGGCATTCGAAGTGTCCGCTAACGTGCGGTTGACCCACGACTTGACTAAAATATTTGACTAATTAAAGAAAATTAATTAAGTAATGAAAATCCATTTTTTTTTTGGAAGGAAATAAACCTAAAGGGATTTTAAAGAGAATGATTCATATATTGACAAGACAACTAATAGAATAATTCATAAATAAAAATATTTCAATTTGAACATAAAAAGAAGAAATGACTTTCTTTTGGGAATTTAATTAAATAAAAAACCAATTCAAAAAAAAAGTTAGTTAATACAATAAATAAATAAATAAACAAAATAAAGGAAGAAACATTAAACTTGGGCCATTTGCCCAAATTCCAAATCTGATGGGCCCAAATCTTGTCATAATACTAAAATTATCCAAAAATTTGGGCATTGGCCCATCTAAGTCAAATTCAGCTGCTAGCCATTCTTTTGGGCCTCTTGGGGCCCATTTTTGCCTGAACCTGCTGGAATTTCAATTGGGGCTTTGGCCCATTTTGCTCCTCAAAAACCTGTGTATACATTTGATGTATACCACTGTATATGAGTTGTATTTAGGCTTTTTCCTTGTATATCATACCGTATACCATATGTATACAACCCAATTCAATTTCAGAGCACCTGTATTTTGCACCAAACCTACAATTCGGTGTTCTAAAATTGTATATCAATGTATAATGAGTGTATATAGCAAGTATACAACTTCCCTTTTTGGGCTTTTGAGACTTGCATTTTTAACTTGAGCTCACATTTATTGTCTTCAACTTGTACACCAGTTTTGCAGCTTGCTATAGGGGCTGACTGGAAAGAAAAATAGGATTTAGGGCCTTTATGGCCCATCCAAAATACCAAGGGAAGAAGATAGGATTCCAAGAGGACTCGGATGGTATCATATGCAGCAAAAGATAGTAAGAATTAGCGCCCCAAAATAATAGAGCAATAATATACCTAAAACAAATCATAGCAGCTCCTAAACTAATATATGGCAAATAATTCGATTGACCTAAAATGCAGACCTGGATAAAGGAACAAGCTCCAAAATACTAAAACCCAAGTCATGCCAATGAAAAATAATGACTACTTAAGCTACTGCTTTAACACTTAAAGTCCACAACAACACATATATCCTCCAACCAATTTAATAAATAAAATGCATGTTGATAAGTAGTAGTAGTACTAATAGTTAAGAGCAAAAACATTCAAATTCATTCTCAAATGGAACACCACGATTGAGCGCAGACAAATTTTGAAAACAAAACTCTACTCAAACTGGGTATGCTATATCACATACAATAGAGAAAAGAACACACAATGAAAAACCTCCATCCGGAAATAGAACATTTGAACCATGACAAGAAACATAATTGAAGCAAAATAAGGGAACAAGGAGATCACTTTTAACTGAGATATGCAAATGAACTAAAGGCTTCAAAATCCTTTCAGATTAATGTATAATGGCATAACATATGCTCAATCTTATAGACTTGATTTTTCAACAAACATTGATTAAGAAACAAGAATGGACGGATAACGACATTCAACACATACATAATCTTTGAACGCTAAGGATCATGAACAAACGAACAACAACCTCCAATGCATACAAAACTCCCGATTAACCATGACAAGTCAAATACATTCAGGCTATCCCAAAACCAAAGAAAACCAGTGATAGGAACAAAATCAAGATAGTGACGCAATAACATGAGCAAAAATTAAATAGAGATTTACAAAGCACTGTTAACAAGAGGTTCAATCTAAGAGAAGACATAAATAAGAACTACAAATCAGGCTTCAAAAAAAAAAAAACATCTAAGCACACAAGCAATAAATAATGAAGAACTGAAAAGAGTGTAGATTACCTTTCTCGGAGCAGTGAGACTGAGGCGAGAACGAGCTAACGACAACGAGCTTCCACCACCATAGTAGAACTCCAACGAACTCTAAGAACGACGAACATAACAAAAGAGTAAAGCTCAGACTCAATCTCTAAAAGTGCTATTTAGCATAGGTTTCCACTTCTTTTTGTGTGTATTTCATAGGTGAAGGAAAATATTTTATTTATAAATTCAAAGGTTCTTGAATCTTACTTCAAGTTCTATCTATTTTCTTGTATCTATGTATTTTCTGTATATTGAAAATAATTAGTAACATCCCTATTTATAAAGGTAAAAACCAAATTAAACTAGGACTAGGAACTACTCTAACTAACAAATCCTAATCAAACATAAATAAGTAAATACCATAAATAACAAATCCTAAACAACTTAGGATTCCTACTCCAACTTTGAATTATTATTTCCAACATTCTCCCGTAATTCAAAGTTGTATACTCTTGCCTTTTTCTTCTTGTTATTATTGTTGTATTGGAGTACTTGCCTTCAATCTTCAATTGTTGGAGTACTTCTTTCAATCTCTCAATTTTTGGAGTACTTCTCTTCAATCCTCAATTGTTGGAGTACTTCTCTTCAATGCTCTTTTTTTTTCTTGGTTGTGTTGGAGCACCTTCTCTCCAACTTCCAAGTGTTGGAACACTTTCTCTCCAACTCATGATTTTTTTTTTCTTGATTGTGTTGGAGTACTTCTCTTCAACTTCCAAGTGTTGGAGCACTCTCTCCAATGCATGATATTTTTTCTCTTGGTTGTGTTGGAGCACTTCTCTCAAACTTTCAAGGTTGATACCCTTCCCACCAGCGCTTTTTCTTTTTGTTTTTTTTTGTTTTTGGTGTTGGTGTTGGAGCACTCTCTCTCCAACTCTCTTTGATGCCCTTCCCATCAACTTCTTTTCTTTTTGTAATTTTTTTTTTGGTGTTGGAGCACTCTTTCTCCAACTCTCATTGATGGCCTTCCCATCAACTCCTTTTTTTTTTTTTTTTACTTTCTCTAACTTTTAATTCAGAGAAGAGTTTTTTCCTCTTGTGCTTGTCTGCAATATTTTTGTAAATCTTTCCTCCTATCATATTCTTTTCATGCTTATATTATTCCTCTAGCCTTTGTCAACATAATCGTTGGAAGTCTTTCCTCCTAGCATATTCTTTTCATGCATATATTGTTCGTCTAGCCTTTATCAACATGGTCGTTGGCCAGACGGACTGCATCTATGGGTCATGCCGCCCGCCAGCAGTAGAAACTCTAAGATCTTCTATCAAGATCGTAGAAGCTCCGATACTAATTTGAAAGAAAATATTTTTTTATAAAATCAAAGGTTCTTAAATCTTACTTCAAGTTCTATCTATTTTCTTGTATTTCTATATTTTCTGCATATTGAAAATAATTAGTAACATCCCTATTTATAAAGGTAAAAACCAAATTAAACTAGGGCTGGGAACTATTCTAACTAACAAATCCTAATCAAACATAAATAAGTAAATACCATAAATAGCAAATCCTAAACAACTTAGAATTCCTACTCCAACTTTGAATTATTATTTCCAATAGTAGGTATTCTTTGTGAATTATTTTTTTCTGTATGTCTCTCTCTATATGTAAATTGTGTCTCCTCTAATTTCCAACCCCCTCAAACAGTGAAAGAAGAGGAATATATAAGAGAGAATAGAGGGGATGAATTGGGGGGGGGGGGGGGAATGGGCAGATTATGACAAATTTGAATTCGAAATTTGAATTCCTTACTTGGAGGATAAGGTTGGCGACGGATTATGTAACAATTCAAACGGAGAGAGCATGCGTGAATGGAGTGGGCTACTGGATTCGCTGCTCGCGATTGCATCGCGTACTACTGCTGCGTTCTTCGCGTCTGGAAGAAACGTACAAGGGTCGGGTCGGGTATGTGTTGCTGAAGAGGGAATTATAGTGTTGTTTGGAGAAATGAGTTTGCTGAGATTTTGAGGCAACAGTGGGCTGAGGTGGGCTGCTGGAGAAAGAATTGGGCCTAAATTCTGTTCAATATGAAGGCAAAAATGGGTTTAAGGGTAGAGTTAAAAGAGTAGGTTATATTTGCAATCAAAGACTAGATTTGGATTGAGAATTTGGTCCAATTAATTGCAATTATAGCCAACCAAAGTTAAGGGCATGGCCAAATTAAATTAATTGGTGAATTCGACTAAAATTTAAATTAGATGAATTAATATTAATTAATTAACAAGCTTCTTAACCTAACGAAATAAAAAATAATTAACTTAAATAAACTAAATAGCTCAAAAATATAAACTAAACCAAATTAGTGAAATATTTAACTAAAAAAATGTAAAATCTTTTGAGATAATTTTCAAATAATTATAAAATATACTAATTATATAAAAATATATTCATTATTAAAAATTATAAAAGCGACCAAATTTACTTCAAAACTTGAAAAATATTTTGAACTCTATAAAAACTAATTATTTCAAGTTGTTTGGCATTTAAAAAGCTTGATGATTAATTCATATAGTGGAGGTCCAAAATTGGGTGTCAGCACTTATGTTTCATACTCAGTATATTCAACAAAGTTATGAGATTTAGTAAACTATTTTTAAACGTTTCTTTCAATTTGATGCTTATGTATGCTTGAGTTAGTCTTTCGCTTGTAGTTAGCCAGGATGAGGGTTCAGTTGGGGTCAGTAATGATTCTCGAGTGCCGGCCACGTCCAGAGTGTAGGCTCGGATCGTGACAATTATTATTTTTTCAACGTTAATTTTATTTTCTACAAATTTTGGCACGCCCAATGCGACAATCTCTACCTCTTATCTCAACTTTTCAAGTATCCAATAATATCAAAATGAGTTGCAGTATAGGAGAACAACTAGCAAGCTTGACCAAAATAATTGAAGAATTGACAAAATGCGCACACGAACAAGATGCTAAGATTTCCAAGCTAGCAAATAATATGGATAACATGATTGAGAAAAGATCGAGTCAAGCACCTTTGAAACTTCCTAAAATTCAAGATGAAAGAGAGTCTTACATAAAGCAAACAAAGATCAAAGATATCATCTCTTCACTAAAGGTTTGATTCTCATAGATCAATTGAAGGAGTTTATCATAGAGGTTATCAAAGTTAAATCTGAGTCTTCGTCCAAATTTTCTTCCACATATTCAAAGTCATAAACACAAAGGATTGATAACTTGAAAATTACGGAGGTCTATCAACCTCCTAAGTTTCAATAATTTGATGGCAAAGAAAATTCCAGACAGCGTATAGTGCACTTTATCAAGACTTGCAATGATGCTGGAAGTATGATGATTATCTCATGAAAGATTTCTTTCTATCTCTCAAATAAAATGTCTTTGATTGGTACACAAATCTCGAACTTAGTTCTATATATTGTTGGGAGAAGTTAAAGCAAGACTTCCTCAATTATTTCTATAGCACAAGACGTGTCCTTAATATGATTGAACTTACAAAGGCTCATCAAGGTGAATATTAGCTAGTTGTTGACTTTATCAATCATGGGAGAAGTTTGAGCATCAACTACAAAAATCGTCTTGGTAAAACTTCTAGCATTGAAATGTGCATCCACGACATAGATTTGGGTCTTCACTATATATTTCAAGGATTAAAGCCCAATATATTCAAAGAGTTGAAAACTCATGCGCATGACATGGAATTAATTATGACCTTAAGAGAAGATCAATGATCTTCTGTTTGTGGGCCTCATAAAGATAAATATATAGAAGAACTCCAAAGTAGGGGAAAGTCTGCATCCGAAGATGACTTTGAAAATTCAATGTATATCTAGACACTCTTCATCACATGAGCCTAAACTGCAAGTTACACGCTTTTCCTGTTAAGAGTAGGTAACCCGTTCCCACCCGATCTATCCTCCTGGGAGGTGTTTGGTTTCAAAGAACGCTCCTTAATGCATGAGTCTAAATTGTAAGTTACAATGCTCCTCATCGCATAAGCCTAAATTGTAAGTTATAATGCTCCTCATCGCATGAGCCTAAATTGTAAGTTACAATGTTCCTCACCGCATGAGCCTAAACTGCAAGTTAAAATGCTTTTTGACTGTATGTCATAAAGCTCTTCAAATTTGAGTTAAATCTTTAAGCTAAAAAATGTTCCTTGAAACACGAGCTTAAATTGTATGTCACAAAGGTCTCTAAATTCAAGCTAAATCTCTAAGTTGTAAAGCTCTTCAAATTTCAGCTAAACCCCCTAGTTAAAATGCTCATCATTGCATGAGCCTAAATTGCAATCTAAAATGCTCCTTTAAACAAGAGTTTAAACGGTATGTCACAAATCTCTTCAAATTTGAGTTAAATCTTCAAGAGAAAATGCTCCTTGAAATAGAAGCTTAAACTTATGCCACAAAGATCTTCAAATTTGAGTTAAATATGCAAAGCTGAAATGCCCTTAGAAATAGAAGCTTAAACTATATGTCATACTGAAATGCCCTTAGAAACAAGAACTTAAACTGTATGTCACAAAGATCTTCAAATTTGATTTAATCTTAAAGTTGAAATGCTCCTTTGTAAGTCACAAATCTCTTCAAATTTGAGTCAAATCTTCAAGCTAAAATGCTCTTTGAAATAGAAGCTTAAACTGTATGTCATAAAGCTCTTTCAATTTGAGCTAAATCTTCAAGTTGAAATGCTCCTTGAAACATGAGCTTAAACTATATGTCACAAAGCTCTTCAAATTTGATTTAATGTTCAACTTGAAATATTCCTAGAAACACGAGCCTAAATTGTATATCATGAAGCTCTTTAAATTCGAGCTAAATATTCAAGTTAAAGTGCTCTTTAAGGTACAACCATAAACTGCATGTCACTCCTACCCCGTAAGAGTATAAACTCTATATGACACCTTAAAAAAAGAAAATACTCTCCTAAAACTACGTTGTGACATGATCCTCTTCATTGAGGTACTTCAATGATCCTCTTCATTGAGGTACAAACATAAACTGCATGATCCTTTTTGAAGTTTACCCTAAACTTTAAGTCTGATAAACCCCCTTTATGGACGAATTCACGGTCTATGTGGGGCTTCATAGGCCATTTAGACGTCTATGGTCCTTAATCAGTGACTAGGGGAGAACCCCTTTTGAGTGGGACACTTGACGACCCCTTGGGCGGTCTGTCAACCTCACCACGGGTCGTCTAGGCGTTCGTGTGAGACAGACCTACCTAGGGCGGGTTATGGAACCCTCCACGAGCAGCCAAATGGATCGTGGTACTCTACACGGCCCGTTTAGGGATCCGTGAAGGGTTTCATGGTCCACTTTTGGGTTTTGGACATGTCTACTCGACTCCTTTCTAGCCTTTTTCTAATTTGAGGTGTTACACCCCGTACCCCTAGATTGTTTGTTAACTCATGAATTCTTCAACATTTTAGTTTAATTGCGATAATTGATAACCAAAGCATTATATAAATTTGGTGGAAGTATCCACCACTTGTTCTTACATTGAAAATGAATGATCTTAAAATTCAAATCTCTTGATAGGAATTCTCCACAATATACTAGTTTTTGTGGAATTCGACTCCGACTCTTCGTTGAGTTTTTACTAACTACAATCGCTCACTCTTTTGATTAGTTTTGAAGAGTGATTTGAGCGTTATCAGATATCTCTTGCAAAAATTGACAAGGATAGAGGATAATCACCATCATCTCCAGTATGGGTATCTCTATTACACTCATCATCTTTAATATCATTTTTTCCTTCACTAGATTCAACGTCATCACTAGCCTGGGTACTACTGTCCTAGTAGTTGTCAATCTCGATCATTGTATCAGAATTTGAGTTAGACTCAGGTTCTTCAACTATTTTTTTTTCTTTTTTGAAGCTTTGGAAACTTCTTCAACCTTTTGTTTCTTATTTTTAGAAGCATTGAGAACCAGTCGTTTAACGATGCCGCCTCTGGTTTAGCCAAACTGTACTATATACAAAAACAAAATTTTCATATCAAAATATCAACCACTTGTCTATTAACATAATCAGAGTAATGCTAAAAAATATGCAAAACAAGTTGCAGTTCCAACAGAAATCGATAATGTTATTGACACAAACACCATTAAGGTCGACCAAAATACTGTAAAAAAATTCAAATCGATAGTCGAGATAAACATAAAATTTTCAAAATTTTCTAGGCATTATCCAAAGTAAAATGTCATGAATGATGCGGAGTCAAAAACATGAACTAAAACGGGTCAAATTTTCGGAAGTTTAAGCAAAAATCTGAACTTCACTACACTATCACAATAAAGAAAAATCAAATAGGCTAAAAGTTACTGAAAACACAATTAAACTTACCCGAGAGAAGGAAGATTGAAGAAGATTCAACTGAACTTGGGGAAGAAGATTGATGAAAAAAGGATCCACTCCAATTTGTTTTGGAATTTTAAAGAATGATTATGGGATCTCACATTTATTCACGTTTTTAATAATGGAAGATGAAAAGATCAGATGTTGGAGAAAGGTGAGTTTTATGGAGGTTTATGATTTCGATAAAGTGGGTATATGGAAGACGAAGAGGCACATTGGAGAAGACGTTCTCTGAGAATGTTTTGAGGTTTCCTCGGAAAAGGTTCTAAAATATTGAACTTTATTAAATATTTTTTATATTGGGATTGTAATTTTATTTTTGGAGGGATGAAATTTATGTAATGTTTGAAGTGTTGGGATGAAAATGACTTTTTATTAACTTGTATTTTATCTCCCAAGTTCTTAAAGTGATGAAAAGGTCTATGACCCCACTGCCCAACCTCACTTTTTCACTTTTTCTTAACCTAATCCTAAAAATTAAATCAAAAAAAAATTTAGTGGCTATTTGTCAAAATAAATTTTGGGAGTGTCCCCTTTCCCAATTATTCTCCACTAAATTAGGCCTAAAGATAAATTTTCTTAACAATGGGTGAAAAACAACGCATACCCTAAAATATATGGATTTTCCATCAAGATTCTTCCTACAAACGACTATTACTAATGCAAAACTTTCGCTATATTGTTTAACATGACCACACTCTAATTAATCAAGAGAAATCTACTTTCTTTGTGTGTGAATTTTTTAAAAAGAAAAATCCAAAGCTCATTTGAAATTACTTCAAGATTGTAAGCATTTAAGTTCAATTGTACTTCTCATGGTTAATGGAACTACCTTATTAGCTAGTAAGTTTTAGGGCTTATTGGGTGTTGGTTACACGTTCTAGCGCAAAAAAAAGGGGGGGGGGGGATTATAGGGAAAAGACATAAATTCCCCCTGAACTTGTGCCGTCAATTACACGCTCAAATTATTGTGGCGACCTATTACACACCTAATTTTGTTCAAAGTGATATTAATACCCCCTTCCGAAGACAATCTCAGTTTTGTGTAAAAAAGTGTTGTACACGCGTTTTCACACATAAGTAATATTATTTTAAAACCTTTTTCCTTGATATTCTCTTTAACCTTTGCAAAAAATAAAAATCGCGGCATCTTCCTTCTCTCACCATACATATCTCTTTTTAAAATATATTTCTTCTTCCTTCTCCATTGTTCATAAATTGAAGGTGAAAATAAAAATTTGAAGAGAAAATAAGAGTCAGTAAGTCGATTATGAAGTATAGATGTTGGCGGCGGTAATAGGCGATGGGCAACACCACTGTGGCTGATGAAACAAATAAAAAAATTCAGATCTATAAAATTCTTTAAAAATCTTGATAACTACATATGTAAATCAAGCATTTCATTAGTACTTTTTGTGTCTAATTGATTAATCAAATATGATATTGATGATATGAGACATAAAAATAACATTGTGGTGGTTGTTGGTAGTTCTCCGGCGAGAATAAAGAAGACAAAGATTGAGAAATCATTTTCTTCGGTGAACTTTTGAAAAATTTAGACAATATAATCATGAATTTTATGCATAAATGTCATAGAATTTTCAATAGAAATCATTATCTTTCTCATGATTCTTTTTCGGTGAATCCTCCGCGAGTTCGAACGGAAAAATCATGAACTCTAAGTTGAAAATTATTAACTTTTTGATGAAAGTCATCATTTTCTCCACTCCTTCCTATTTTTTAAGAGTTCCTCTTTATAGGTAGAGTGTTGGATGTGCTTCCATCAAACAGTCAATGGTGACAAAATACAGTGATTCCTTAAGAAGAAGAAGAACTCAAAATAAAGAAAAATGTTAAATCTTTAAAGAAATTGGGGTCACCAATAAAAAGATTAAAAAAAAGAAAGAAAATTGAAATAATTAATATATTAAAAATTATAATACATAATTATACAATGTCCAATAAAATAGTGCCATGTGTTGAAATTCGTCATTTTAACACATATTTTTTTCTTCTCACGCACCTTAAGGAAGGTGAAGACACTTTCTTTACCATGTCATGTTCTAAGGGGATATTAATATCACTTTGAACAAGATTAGGTGTGCAATAGGTCGTCACAATAGTTTGAGCGTGTAACTCATTTTTTGACACAAATTTAGGAGGGAATTTATGTCTTTTCCCGGGGATTATATAATGCATTTATTATATATAACGATAGTTAAACATAATTGTCACTAACTCAAGGGGCGCAACTGGCTCCTAATGCCAAACTCAAGCTCGAGCCGACCTTGCTGAACCATTTGTTACTAGCGCATGGCAGACACATGCAATCAAGAAAACAAACAAGTATATTTTGGCTTAAAATTAAGCCCTCGGCTGGCAAGACCCCTATCAACAGATCTATAAAATAAACAACTACTCCCAAGAGTTCATACAAAGAAATAGCCAACTAGCACAGAAATCTTGATTGGGCTGTCGAGGCCACTATGATCTCTATACCGAAACTGAAAGTAAGTATATATCAAGACAATATATCAAACAACTAACAAGTTTCAACAAACTAACAAACTAGGCCAACATGGCCATAACATAGCTATGCACCCCACACACTAGTCTACAAACCTGTAAGAGTAGTAAAGATTGGCGGGAAAGGGCCCCAGCCTACCCATAAAAATATATACAACAAAAGCTAACAAACCTCCTAACTCTGGCAGCTTCGGAGGAAAGGGGCTAGCCAACTGGATAAAAGTCAATCCTGCTGCTGAAGAGGTCTACTAGGTTGTCTGTCGGGACCTGCAGGAATGAATGAAGTACCCCCAGGCAATGGGGCATCAATATGAAATATTGTACCGAGTATGAAAGGCAATTGACTATGAGCAGATCCTAATATACTGAACTAATCCGATAAATAAATCAAAGATAAGATAAGTGTACTAACTTGCTCCTAAATCTAAACATATAAAAAATAATAAAACAACAATCTAACCAAGCCTCCATAAGCTCGGCAGGTACAAACAACACACAAGACCACCTACCCAGGCCCCCATAAGCCTAGAAGGTGCCAATCAGTCGATATACCCCTATCGGTAGTCCCCTAGCCCCCTAGGCAGTCACATAGCCCTCTTAGACAATAATATAGCTCCTTAGGCAGCACATAGCTCTCTTAAGCATCAATATAGCTTATAGACAACTCATAGCCCTCTTAGGTAACAACATGACCCTATAGGCAACACATAGCCTTCTTAGGTGTCAATCTAGCCCCATAGGCAATTCATAGCCCTTCTAGGAATCAATATATCCCCGTAGGCAGAACATAGCCCTTCTAGGCATAGATCACATTCCTGCAGGTAACCATAATAGCTCTAAGAGCAAAAATAACAATCCAATAGGCTAAAAATGAGCAATTTAGCTATAAACAACCTATACAAATAGTCTGTAAGTCGTGTCCAACATAGGGACGCTACAAAATGAATAAGAATCTTGACAAGTGAGGATTATATCCACACGATCAGCCAACAATCAACAATAATGGCTACAAGTATAACAACGATAACAACCCAATTACATTGCTCCTAAGCTTTAAAGAAACATGCCGTAAGAAGGGAATAGCCTTAACATACCTTTTTCGCTAAATTAATGAGGCCTAACGACTTTTACTCACAACCCCCTTGATACTACAATACGGCAGGACCATAATCAACATACAAGAATAGAAGATACCACCATAATCCGATAAAAGATATGTATTTCCATCAAAAATTTCTATTTGCGGCTTATCAAAGCTAGAGTCGATGAAAGAAGGATCTTACCTTGATCCTAAGTTCATAATACACCTCAAAACCTTATAACATGTCGAAACCCTTGCTGTCCCAACACTAAAGTATGATATGCTATGAAATTGATAAAACAAATTATACCACGATGACGAGCTCAACACGTAGAACAACTTTCGTCAAATACTTAAGTCAAGAAAATCTATAATTTAGTTGATCTTAGAAATGGGTTTTCTAAGTTTTATGGTTCTTAATTTAAAAAATTGATGAAAAAGTCGAAGAAGAAGATATATAAAAAGTTCCATCGACCTAGGGCCCCACCTCACATGCCTGTTTGCACAGTCTTGCAAAAATGGAAATATCTCTCTATTTTGAAGTCGTATGAAGAAACGATTTGATGCATTGGAAACTAGACTCGTAGACCTTTGATTTGATAGGTCGTAGGCCCTATAACTATTTATGTATTCGTAGAAAATCTCCTTGACATTTGACCCAAAAGTTAAGAGAAATATTTAAAAAGGAACTTATGATAACTTTTGCCAACTTTTATTTTGCCACTTACCTAACTGTAAAACTTGAGATAATACCCTTGAACACTTAAAATATGACATACCATACTATTCTTAATTTATTACTCACCCTCTTTGTCTTTCCACGAAGGTACGAGTTAATTAGACGTTTCGAAAAGTCGGGGTGTTACATCCTCCCCCCCTTAGAAACATTCGTCCTCGAATGAAAAATTTGAGTCACGCAGTTAAGTCCTTAGGAGTTGCCAAAATTTAGGCAGATATCCTTTGTAAATGTGACTATCCAGGAACCTAAAACACATAAATTCTAACCTAGGTGTCTCACATGAGGACATAAATAACTAAGCATTATTGCTCCGCAATAACAATACGAGTACAAATATAACAACAAAAGCCATAATAATAAGCAACAATAAAAAAAATCAGATAGGTATCTTACTTCACTACATTAATATAAACTGATATGCCATCACCTTGGGGTATGAAACAAGTGAGCATATTTGGACCTCATGCCATCCTCAGCTTCCCAGGTCACCTCTTCTCTAGTCTTATTTCTCCACAATAATTTAACCAAAGCCTCCTCTTCGGTCCTCAATTTATGGACCTATCAATCTAATATGTCAGCTGGAGTTTCCTCATAGGACAACTCCTTTGTGATCTGAACATCCTCAACTGGAACAACCCGAGAAGGGTCTCCAACGCACTTCTGTAGCATCGATACATGGAAAACTAGATGAACATACTCTAGCCCCGAAGGCAATTCTAACTCATAAGAAACTCGTCCTACCCTCCGAAGGATTCGGTATGGCCCAATGAATCTTGGACTAAGGTTGCCTTGTTTGCCAAATCTCATAACACCTTTTATAGGAAAAACTTTTAAGAATACCCAATCATCGACACAAAACTCTAAGTCCCTTCGTCGCATATCTGGGTATGACTTCTGTTGGCTTTGAGCTATTAACAACCTTTCCCGAATGAGCTTAACCTGTTCCACTATCTGTTGTACTAAGTCGGGTTCAATCAACCCTGACTCACCTACCTCGAACCATCCAATGGGGGATCTATATTTTTGCCCATACAAAGGCGCATAAGGTGCCATCCCAATGCTGGAATGATAATTATTATTGTATGTGAACTCAATAAGAGGCAAGTGGTCATCCCAACTTCTCTTGAAGTCTAGCACACACACCCATAACATATCCTTGAGTGTCAAAATTGTGCGCTCAGCCTGACCATCTGTCTGATGGTGAAAGGTTATACTAAGATTAACATGTGTCCCCAATCTTTTCTAGAAGGACTTCCAGAATTTAGTGGTAAATTGTGCTCTTCTATCAGAGATAATAGATACTGGGACCCTGTGTAGCCTAACAATCTCTCTAATATATAGCCTTGCATATTTTTTGGCTGTAAAAGTAGCACTGATTGGTAAGAAGTGGGATGATTTTGATAGTCTGTCAACAATTACCCAAATAGAGTCAAACTTACGATGCGATCGAGGTTAACCTGTAATAAAATCAATATTAATTGCTTCCCACCTTCATAAAGGAATGGCTATATCCTAGACTAGCCCAGCGGGCTTTTGATGCTCAACCTTCAACTATTGGCAGTTAGGACATTGTGCCACAAACTC
Source organism: Solanum commersonii (assembly GCA_029007595.1). Classification (NCBI taxonomy): domain Eukaryota; kingdom Viridiplantae; phylum Streptophyta; class Magnoliopsida; order Solanales; family Solanaceae; genus Solanum; species Solanum commersonii. The sequence goes on from JAJTWQ010000022.1 coordinate 4,921,586, forward strand.
AGCAACGTCCTTTTTCATCCCGTGTTCTAAGCTAGGATCCTCCTGTTTTCGTGCTCTGAGCTGCTCTAAGCTAGGATCCTCCTGTTTTCGTGCTTTAACCTCTACAACTAGAGATAATACGGTTGTGTCCTGAATTGTGACCCCATTATCGTCTGCCTCTAACAATCTGACTCCTAAGCTAGCTAACTGATGAAACTCTCGCGCTAGCTCACTCTCAATACCTAAATAGGATAAACTACCCATAGATCTTCGACTGAGGGGGTCAACTACTATATTCGCCATTCTTATATGATATAAAATATCCACATCGTAGTCTTTCAGTAACTCAAGTCATCGACGCTGTCGTAGATTTAAATCATTCTGTCTAAAGATGTATCGAAGGATTTTATGATCTTTGAAGATGTCAACATGAACGCCATACAAATAATGTCTCCAGATCTTTAACGCATGCACAACTACAACCAACTCTAAATCGTAGGTCAGATAGTTTTTCTCATGCTTTCTCAATTGCCTTAAAGCATATGCGATAACCTTACCATGTTGCGTTAGAACACATCCCAACCCAACACCAGAAGCATCACAGTACACCGCATAGCTTTCTGAACCCTCTGGCAATACTAGAACTGGTGTTGATGTCAACCTGTCCTTCAGTTCCTGGAAACTATGCTCGCAAGCCTCAGTCCACTGAAATTTAACTATTTTTTGAGTCAGCTTCATTAATGGTGCTGAAAGTGAAGAAAACCCCTTTACAAACCTTCTGTAGTACCCAGCTAACCCTAGGAAACTATGAACCTCAGTCGGAGTCATGGGTCTGGGCCAAGTATTTACGGTCTCAATCTTTTGTGTATCAGCCGCAATACCTGCATTTGATACAATATGGCCTAAGAAAGCTATAGAGTCCAACCAGAACTCACACTTATAAAACTTTGCATAAAGTTCTTGCTCTCGAAAAACCTTAAGGACTGCTCGCAGATGATTTGCATGCTCAGCTTTTGAACGGGAATACACAAAAATATCATCAATAAATATAATCACAAATAAGTCTAGGCCTGAATATATACAATCACAAACAAGTCTATTCATCAGGTCCATGAACACTTCTGGGGCATTAGTTAATCCAAAAGACATTACCAAGAACTCAAAGTGTCCATATCTAGTTCTAAAAGCTGTCTTTGGAACGTCTTTCTCCCGAACTCGTATCTGGTGGTACCTTGATCTTAAATCAATCTTTGAGAATCACTCAACACCTTGTAACTGATCAAACAAGTCATCGATCCTCGGAAGAGGATACTTATTCTTTATAGTCGCCTTATTCAACTGTCGGTAATCGATACATATATTCAGTGATCCATTTTTCTTCCTCACGAATAACACTGGTGCACCCCATGGCGAAGCACTAGGCCTGATAAAGCCTTTATCCAGCAAGTTTTTCAGCCGATCCTTCAAATCCTTTAGCTCAGTAGGAGCCATTCTATACGGAGGGATAGATATGGGTTGTCTACTTGGTAGCATATCGATATCAAAATAAATTTCCCGTTCTAGAGGGATACTAGGAAGCTCGTCTGGAAATACATCTAGAAACTCATTAACTACTAGAATAGACTGAATAGTCGGTGGTTTTGTATCTATTTCATGAACGCGAATAAGATGATCCATACAACCCTTAGTAATCATCCGCATCGCCTTAAGATAGGAAATAAACTTACCTTTCGGTATTGTTGTATCTCCTTTCCATTCTTGAACTGACTCTCCTCGAAAGTGGAATCTAACAATCTTTGTACAACACTCAACATTAACATAGCAAGACGCTATACAGTCCATATCGATAATGACGTCGAAATCGACCAACTCTAACTCTACCAGGTCTACAGAGGTTTGATGGTCGACCATTTCTACCGTGCAACCTTGATAGACTCTCCTGGCAATAATAGACTCACCAACTGGTGTAGATACAATAAAGGGTCCATCTAATGACTCTGCTACTATGCATAACTTCCCAAAATAAATGGAGTAACATAATACAGAGTAGATCCAAGATCTATCAAGGCATAAACACAATGGGGGTAGACAATCAATGCACCTATCATAACATCTGGTGATGATTCTGAGTCTTGTCAGCCGGCTAGTGAATATGTACGGTTCTGGCCACAGCCAGATCTAGATGCTCCCTCTTTGCCTCTGCCTCTGCCTGCTGAAGTCTGGGGTCCACGCCCTGTAGACTGTGCTGATGAGGAGGAACCGTTACTGACCCGGTCGACTGACCTATACCACCCTGACCTATGGTCGGGCAGTTCCTCCACCCATGCCCCTTCTGTCCACAAGAATAAAAACCTGTGGAACCCCGCCTGCACCTCCCGGAATGTATCCTACCGCCAGTAGCGCAACGCGACGAGGTTGCCTTAGCCTGGCCTGAACCCTTCTGTTGTTGAGAGCCTGATGATCGTGAACCCTCACCTGGGATGACTGTCCCTGGCAATCAAATCTATTACCCTGGAACTACTGTGGTGGAGGTCTAGGTGGCCTACTAGAATATCAAGGTCTGGGACCACCTTGAAAACCTCTTTGTAAACCAACCGACCTAGCCCTCTTCTGTTTGTCTCTCTCGACCCTCACTTATATATTGTAGATGTCGGTGATCCTCTATGCCTTGTGCAAAGGCCTGAATTCGTGAGATATCCATATTATCATTTAGTGCAGCGGTAGAATAAGCATTGATATAGTCTGAGTCAAGCCCTCATACAAATCTACGCACCCTTTAATGCATCGTATCAACAAATGCCAGTGCATATCTATCCAATGAATCAAATCTCAGCCTATACTCTCGAACACTCATGTTGCCCTGATAGAAGTTCAGAAACTGGTCCACCCGACCATCCCTAATCTCTCGAGGTAAATAGTAATCTATGAAAGCTTTTGTAAAGCTATCCTAAGTGGGTAGAGATGCATCTTTTCCTCTAGATCTCTCCCAACTTTCGTACCACAATACTGCAACATCATGCAATCGAAATGCTGCTAACTCGACTGACTCAATCGTTGAGGCATGCATGACTCTGAAGATCCTATGAAGCTGATCAACAAAGTGTTAAGGGTCCTCTTTGCAATCTGTCCCTATAAATTGTAAAGGATTCAAGGCAAGAAATTCACGAACTCTCAAACTTCCGAGCCCTTCAGAAGGTCCGGCAACATCTGGCGCTGTGCAGCTACTAACTGTGCTAACATACATACTGCACTCTTCAAATCCCGATCAGATGGAATATGAGGAACTAGAGGTGGTACTGCTGGTGGAGTCGGGGCTTCTAAAGCGGTGGAAAAGCTATAGGGGGCTGAGAAGATGTCTCCCCCTAGGTCTCACAATGGGCTACCTCCACCTGTGGTACTTTGCTGGTACCGTCGCCTGCAACTGTATCTAGCCCATGGCTAGCTGTGACTGTCTGGTGTCAGTCATCTCTATCTACATACAAATATCAATTATAAACCAGAAACCTCAACCCTTATGACACAGCTCTATAGCACGAGGTGAGCAAAAGAAGGATAATCATTCTAATATGCCAGTAGCTTCTTGCTTATCAAATGTGGTGCACAACACATTTATAAACAAGACTCTACTAGACATGGCTTGCAGAATCCCTAGGATACGACGTTTCTCTGATACCAAGATTGTCGCGCCCCAAACTCAAGAGGCACAAATAGTTCTTAATGCCAAAACTCAGGCCCGAGCTGACCCTGCCAAACCATTTTCTACTAGTGCATAGAAGCCACACGCAATCAAGAAAACAAACAAGTATATCTCGACTTAAAATTAAGCCCTCGACTGGCAAGACCCCTGTCAAAAGATCTATAAAAGAAACAACTACTCCCAATAGTTCATATAAAGAAATAGCCAACTAGCACCATAAGTCCTGATTGGGCCGTCGAGGCTACCATGATCTCTATATCGAAATTGAAAGCAAATATATATCAAGATAATACATCAAACAACTAACAAGCTTCAGCAAATTAACTAACTAGGCCAACATGGCCATAACGTAGCTATACACCCCCACACGCTAGTCTGCAAGCCTTTAAGAGTAGTAAAGATTGGTGGGACAGGGCCCCAGCCTATCCATAAAAATATATACGACAAAAGCTAACAAACCTCCTAACTTTGGCAGCTCCGGAGGAAAGGGGCGAGCCAACCAGATAGAAGTCAATCCTATTGCTGAGGAGGTCTACTGGGTCATTTGTCGGGACCTACAGGAATGAATGCAGTAGCCCCAAGCAATGGGGCATCAATATGAAATATTATATCGAGTAGGCAATAGACATGAGCAAGTATCCTAATATACTGGGAGTAATCCGATAAATAAATCAAGGATACGATAAGTGTACTAACCTGCTCCTAAATCTAAACATATAAAAATAAATAAAACAACAACCTAACCAAGCCCCCATAAGCTCGGTAGGTACAAACAGCACACAAGACCACCTACCCAAGCCCCTATAAGCCTAGAAGGTGCCAATCAGTCTATATACCACTATTAGTAGTCCCCAGCCCCGTAGGCAGTCATATAGACCTCTTAGGCAATAATATAGCTCCGTAGGCAACACATAGCTCTCTTAAGCATCAATATAGCTTATAGACAGCTTATAGACAACTCATAGACCTCTTAGGCAACAACATGGCCCTATAGGCAGCACATAGCCTTCTTAGGCGTCAACGTAGACCCGTAGGCAATTCATAGCCCTTCTAGGCATCAATATATCCCCGTAGGCAGAACATAGCCCTTCTAGGCATAGATCATATTCCTGCAGGTAACCACAATAGCTCCAAGAGTAACAATAACAATCCAATAGGCTAAAAGCGAGCAATTTAGCTATAAGCAACCTATAAGAATAGCCTCTAAGTCGTGTCCAACATAGGGACGCTACTAAATGAATAAGAATCTCGACAAGTGAGGATTATATCCACTCGAGCAGCCAACAATCAACAATAATGGCTACAAGTATAACAACGATAACAACCCAATTACATTGCTCCTAAGCTTTAAGGAAACATGTCGTAAAAAGGGAATAACCTTAACATAACTTTTTTGCTGAATTCACGAGGCCTAACGAATTTTACTCATAATCCCCTTGATACTATAATAAGGCAGGACCATAATCAACATACAAGAATAGAATATACCACGATAATCCGATAAAAGATATGTATTTCCGTCGCAAATTGCTATTTGCGGCTTATCAAAGCTAGAGTCGATGAAAGAAGGGTCTTACCTTAATTCTAAGTTCGTAATACACCTCAAAACCTTATAATATGTCGAAACCCTTGCTGTCCCAACACCAAAGTATGATATGCTATGAAATTGATAAAACAAATCATACCACGATGATGAGCTCAACGCGTAGAACAATTTTCATCAAGGGCTTCAGTCGAGAAAATCTATAATTTGGTTGATCCTAGAAATAAGTTTTCTAAGTTTTCTGATTCTTAACTAAAAAAAAGAAGAAAAAGTCGAAGAAGAAGAAGATATATAAAAAGTTCCACCGACCTAAGGCTCCACCTCACGTGCCTGCTTGCGCAATTTCACAAAAATGCAAATATCTCTCTATTCTAAAGTCGTATGAACAAATGGTTTGATGCATTGGAAACTAGACTCGTAGACCTTCGATTTGATAGGTTGTAGGCCCCATAACTCTTTATAGATTGGGATAAAACCTCCGAGACATTTAACCCAAATTTCAGGAAAATCTTTAAAAAGGAACTTACAATAACTTTTGCCAACTTTTATTTTTCCACTTACTTAACTTTTATTTTTCCACTTACCTAACTTCAAAAATATGACATACTACATCATTCTTAATTTATTACTCACCCTCTTTGTCTTTCCATGAAGGTATGAGTTAATTAAATGTTTCAAAAAGTCGGGGTGTTACAATAACGATTCACAACTATAGTTAGGATTTTTATAGCAAATTTCTCTTTCCTCTCTCCTTTCTTCCTTCCTTCCTCGCCTTTTTCCTCTCTCTGCACTCTCGCTCGTCTCTCTTCTCTCTTTGTACCCTCTCTCGCTCGCCTTTCTTTGCCTTCTCTCTCTCTTTTATTCCTCTCTCTGCAATACAAATACAAATATTAATAGTCGATGATAGAAATAATAACAATTAATAATACAAATACAGATACGGGAAGGCTAACTCCCATAATAAAATAATGTGAATATAAACAATTGCTATATCGTTAAGGAAAAAAAGAACTTTGGAGAGAGAAAGAACCACACGTGGTAATGGACTGTAATGTCAACTTCAAGCAGAGTTTAATTCAATAATGAGGGAAAAATCATACTCGAAAAGGATAGTTAGTAACTGGAAACGCCAAGCACTATCGAACAATTGAATTATATTTTCCAATCTACATCATATATAGTGGAACACAGGAATACTAGAAATAAAAGTGTTTTTCCCTCTACGATTTAGTGAGACATTTATATTATAAAACATTATTTTTCTACTCATTTTTCATCGAAATAGTTTACTCAAAAAATGCACAATGAGAAATAGATTCTCTCTGAAATAGTGGAAAACTTCCTAATTTTTTCTGGACGAAAACATAACTACTATGTTTTTTTCCACTGATTCAATCAAAATATTTGTGGGAACACTACTTTAGCGGTAATTATTTAACAACAATAACTTAATTGCTGCTAAATATATATTTTAGAGACAATTTAACACTCTTTGTAAATGTCCCTAAAACCTATAGTGACATTGAATCCAATAACAACTAACTAAATGCCAATAAGGTTTTACCACTTTTTGTTAATGTGCATATTTATTGCCGTTAAAAACTATTTTTATCATAATGGAATAGCCACTAAAGATTTCACAAACCAAAAAAACATTGAAGAAATTGATAAAAGCTTGCAAGCAGATAATGAGAAAGAAAATGAACAAACTAGAAAGGTAAACAGAAAAGACTTTGAGAAAAAAGTTAATGAAATGGCAACTGCCACAGTACCAGAAAGGGACACCGATGTTTTAACTACTCTATTAGCTCATTGAAATAAAAAACAAACTAATGTGGAATCAGAGGTTCATTGATATAATAAAATATTTTTTCCTAAAATGTATTCTTATATATGGTCATCTTCTAATTGCATGGGACAGTGTGAGAGAAGGGTCTTTTGGAAAGAAAAAAAAAACACTTCCTCATTTAAGCTTATTAAGGGTGTGTTTGGTATGAAAGAAAATATTTTCCAGAAAATATTTTTCAATTCTTTCATGTTTGATTGGGTAAAATGTTTTGAAAAATGTTTTTCAAATCAACCTATTTTCCTCAAATTTAAGGAAAATGACTTCCCTTCAAAAATTAACGAAAGCATTTTTCAAAACTCTCCTCCAACTTCATATTACAATTCTTTTACCCACCCTACCCCCCGCCAGCCCCTAACCCCCCCCCCCCAAAAAAATAATAATTTAAGTTTGTTTTTGAAAAATATCTCCAATTTCAAATTTTATTTTCACCTCACCCCCACACATACCCTCGACCCCTCCCACCGCCAGCCCCCAACCTCCACTCCCCCCAAAAAAATTAAAAAATTAAAGTTTGTTTCTAAAAAATATTTTCAAATTCAAATTCTTATTTTTTCACCCCACCCCACCCCCCGGCCCAGCCCCCCTCCAAAAATAAATTAAAGTTTGTTTTTAAAAAAATATTTTCAATTTCAATTTTTTTATTTTTTGACCCCACCCTCACCCTACCCTCCTCACCCCCCGCCAACCCTCTACCCATCCCTCAACCCCCAAAATAAAAATAAAATTTAAGTTTATTTTTAGAAAATATTTTCATTTTCAATTTTTTTATTTTTTCACCCCACCCATCTCCTACTGGAGACCCCCTCCCCCCCCACCCCCTCCAAAAAAATTTGTTTTAAAAAATATTTTCAATTTCAAATTTTTATTTTTTTCACCCTCTACCTGCGACCCCCCCCCCCCTTCCCCAATCAGCCCCCCACCCCCTCCAAAAAAAATTAGATTTATTTTTAAAAAATATTTTCAATTTCAAATTTTTATTTTTTCACTCTACCCCCACCCCCTCCAAAAAGAAATTTAAGTTTGTTTTTAAAAAATATTTTCAATTTCAAATTTTTATTTTTTTACCCCATCTCACCCCTATCCCCACACCCCCCCAACCCAAAAAGAAATCTAAGTTTATTTTTTTAAAAATATTTTCAATTTCAATTCAAAAATTATTTTCTACTCTCTAGCAAAAATAAAAGATGTTTTCTCAAAAATATTTTTCATTAATTAATCAAACACTAAAAAATCTTTTCCGGAAAATATTTTCTACTTACCAACCAAACATGAGAAAATAAGTCCAAATCTACTTGTTTTCCAAGAAAACATTTTCCATGGAAAACATTTTCCTTCCTACCAAACACACCCTAAGTTTGTTTTTTGCTACATAAAGCTTTTCGTAAAAGTAGTTTCTTTTATTTTCATAAACTTCTAAAACTATAAGTACCAAATAGTGGTTTGTTTTTTGCTACATAAAGCTTTTCGTAAAAATATTTTCTTTTATTTTCATAAACTTCTAAAACTATAAGTACCAAATAGTGGTGGAGCTAGAAATTTCACAGAGGGTGTCCAAAAAAAATTAATAAAAATAAATATTGTTACTAGTGAGATTCAAACATGTGAGCACCCTAAACATTGGCTCTTTCAAGACGTCTAAAATCATTGGGCTACAATATCTTGTTCTGTCAAGGGCATCTAGAATATGTTACTTAATCACTTCGTATATTATTTTACTTATATACGGTATTATTTTCCGACGAAGGATGTCTTGGTCACCCTCATGACTATAACATAGCTACGCGCCTACACCCTTGCGAAATAGTTATATTTATACATGCCATATGAAACTAGGGGGAGACCCATCCTTATCCGAGAGGGAAAAATTACATTGTATATAGAGGTCAATTTTGGTATATATTTAAAAGTATTTACATTTTTTACACATGTAAATATTTAGTTTAGTAATTAAGGCGTTGTGAAAATTCTTTGAAGTTGTGCATCTAGTCCTACTAGCCTCATAAGTATAACTTTTTATTATAACTATTGATATCCCTTAATGACAATCCTCGATCCACTCTCGTTGGACTATATAAGGAAACGATGAATGCATGGTTAATGATTCAATGAATCAATATGATGCATCACTTAAAGGAGGTGATCATTTGTTACTTGTCTGTTTGCCTATTATTTAGTCTGACAAACATGATTTTGTGGCCAGTAAAAAAGATAATTAAGATGACTTAAACAATTTTAATAATTAGGTTACTTGTTTAATTTAATTTATTAGTATAATTTATAAGTATAGATTGTTTCTGACCAATTTTTGAGTTGATAGTGTATAGCATATATGCTACAAATGGCAAAATACATAAGAGAGACGTTGATGAAGTTGTTGAAAATATTTTGGCGGAGTTTGCGGGTTTCTCTTTGTAAGTTTGCTATTATCGAATTGCTTTCATCGAGAGAATCATAAGCTGTACTTGTCATATATGTAGACTATAGTTTCAACGGACAAGCCCAATACAAAACAAAACAATCAAATATCCATGACAAATCTCTTCCCCCCACCCACCCCCTCCTCTTTGGTGAGGTTTGGGTTTCATTTATATATAGACTTCTTTTCCTAAAGATCTATTATGTACTCCATCCATTTCATTTTATTTGGTTCATTTTGACTCAGTCGTCCTTTTAAAGAAAAGTATTATTAATGTGCAGCTGATTCTATACCAGCCGATTCAATTGTTCAGTTACTTCGAAAAAACTTACTATTATGGCTATGTAAGGGGACTGGCTTCCCCTTTTTCAATATTTTATTAAATTAATTGTGTTTGTTATTCTTTGAAAATTCGAATTTGGCTAGCTATCAGTATTTTATGTAGTTATTTAATGATATGGGTAATATTGGAAGAAAATGATAAATTTCTCTTGATTTGCTAAAATAGACAAATAAAGAAGAAAAAACTATTTTAGTATAAAGTAGAGACGATGGGTTCATTCTAACTTCCTTATGTGGAAAATTACATTATTAGTTGATGATTAAATTTTTTTAGTATGTATATATTATAAGATAATATTGAACCCTCTTTGACTTTTTCAGGCGTTTATTTCTTCATATATTTTGCGAAGAGAGTACGAAAAAAAGAAGCTTTCTTGTTGCGTGTATTATCAAAATATCTTCAGAATAGAGAGAATTGGGAAATTTTTGTATATTGCTCAAAACGTGTTAATCACTTCTGTACAGTACATGCGTATATATACAAGTATAAACTGACTTAAGCTTAACTAACTAATGGAAAGAATTTTCTAACAGAATAACAGAATTAGTAACTAGCCACTAACACTATGACACCTGTACAAACTGTAACCACTTAGACAGCTTAACTCATCAGCCACTTTCTTCCATATGCTCAATACCCCCTTCAAGCTAGGTGGTATGAAGATGTTCTTCATTCCTAGCTTGGATACTAAATGATCATGTTGCAACTTGCTCAGGCCTTTGGTAAGTATGTATGCAGGTTGTTCAACAGAAGACAAATGCAGAGTATGTACAAGCCCACTTTGTATCTTCTCCCTAATGAAATGACAATCTATGTCAATGTGTTTTTCTCTCTCATGAAACACAGGGTTTGTTGCTATTTGTAAAGCAGCCTTGCTGTCACAATGTAGTCTCACTGGCAATTTCATTTCAACACCTAATTCTCTGAACAATCCAATTAACCAAACAACTTCAGCTACTGTAGATGCCAAGCTTCTGTACTCAGCCTCTACTGAGCTTCTAGACACAGTAGGCTGTTTCTTGGACTTCCAAGAGATTAATGAATTACCAAACATAATCATGTACCCAATGATGGATCTTCTGGTGTTGATACAGGACCCCCAATCAGCATCACAAAAACCCTGAAGAATGTTGGTTTGTTTAGTAGACATCAAGACACCAAAACCAGGCGCTTGTTTTACATATCTTACTGCTCTAAGAGCTGCCTCCATGTGTGATGACTTAGGAACATACATAAACTGACTAAGACTTTGTACAACAAAGGCAATATAAGGCCTGGTAATTGTAAGGTATAGTAGTCTTCCAATAAGTCTTTGATAACAACCTGGATCTAGCAGAGCATGACCATTATTAAGCTTGAAATGATCATCAAAATCTGAAGTGGTCAGTTTCTAGCTGACCTCTACTGGTGTAGCACATGGTTTTGATCCACTCATTTCGGAGTTTGATATAAGTTCCGTAGCATATTTCCTTTGATGCATAAGTATTCCTTCTGAGTTTCTTGCAAAATCTATACCAAGGAAATATCTGAGATCTCCTAGGTCTTTGATTTTGAAATTACTTTTCAGGACATGTTTAGCATTGTCTATCATCTTTTTGCTACTTCCTGTAATCAACAGATCATCTACATAAATCAATACTATCACAATTCCTTCTACTGTCCTTTTGGTCATCAATTAATAATCCAAATGACTTTGATGAAACCCTGCTTTGAGCAAAGCATTTGTGAGTTTCACATTCCATTGCCTAGATGTTTGTTTCAAGCCATAAAGTGACTTAATTAGTCTGCAAACTTGTGATCCCTCACTGATATCACTGTTGAATCCTAGTGGTGATTGCATATAGACTTCCTCATGTAGATCTCCCTGTAAAAAAGTATTATCTACATCCATCTGTTGAATGCTCCATCCATTTGCTACAGCCAAAGAAATTACAGACCTCACAGTCACCATTTTTACAACTGGAGAAAAGGTTTCTTGGTAGTCAAGACCCTCCTTTTGATTGTAACCTTTTGCTACCAATCTAGCCTTAAACCTTTCTATAGCACCATCAGCCTTATACTTTATCTTGAAGACCCATTTGCAACCAATGACCTTCTTACCAGGTGGCAAAGAAACTACTTTCCAAGTCCCATTATTCTGTAGAGCCTTAATTTCAGACTTCATTGCTTCAACCCATCTTTTATCCAAGATGGCATGTTCATAAGATTGTGGCTCAGTCTCTATAGACATCTGAGCTATAAAATTTTGATAGGGGACAACCAGGTTATCATAAGTAACATTATCTTCAATGGGGTATAAACAAGAGTTTGCAGATTTTGAACTTGGTTTTGTGATGAAATCTTTCTGCTAGATAGGTGGTCTACTAACCCTTGTTGATGTTCTCTTTGCTAGTGGTTGCCCAACTGAATCCATGGAGCTTGCAGCTTCCACTATCGTTTCAGAAGCTTCAACCATTGTCTCAGTTGTAATTGGATCAATAAGTGGTGTACTATCACATTCTTCAAGCCTTGCAACTGGAACTTCTTCAGTAATTTTAGTTGGATGTAAAATAGGCATTAACATAGTATCATTTGCATCCATCTTACTTAGATCATCCATAGTGTATGACTGAAAAGGAAATAAGTGCTCATAAAAACATACATTTGTACTTGTAAAGAAGACTTTATTCTGCAAATCATAGAGCCTATAACCTTTTTGAGTAGTCCCATATCCCAACAATACAGCTTTGACAGCTCTTGCCCCAAACTTGTCTCCCTTAACCAAGTTTGTTGCATAACATAAACATCCAATGACTCTCATGTGTAATAAGCTTGCCTGTGTTTGATACAACATGACAAAAGGGGTTTTATTCCTTAAAACAGTTGATGGGACTCTGTTAATGATATAGACAGCAGTAGTGATACATTCACCCCAAAATCTAGAAGGTAAACCTTGAAATCGAATGGCCCTGGCAGTTTCAAGAATATGCCTATGTTTCCTTTCCACCACTCTATTTTGTTGTGGAGTGTCTGGACATGAGCTTTGATGAATAATACCATGATGATCAAATAACTCCCTACATTGAGTATTAAAGAATTCTCCCCCATTATCAGATCTAAGTACCTTCACTTGCCTTCCAAATTGAGTTTTTATCAAAGTCAGAAAGCTTTTAAGTAAAGTGCAAACATTAGATTTAAGATGCATCAAGAATGTCCAAGTCTATCTAGAATTTTCATCAACTAAAGTGAGAAAATATCTCATATTATTATGAGTAGCAACTTTGTAAGGTCCCCAAACATCCATATGGATCAAATCAAAATAATGAGAAGCTATAGTGTCACTATTAGGAAAAGGAAGTCTAACTTGTCTAGCCAATGGACATATATCACAATGCTGTAAAGAAAATGCTTGTTTATTCTTTACTATGTCTAATCTCCTAATCACAGACATGGGTACATGGCCCATCCTCTTGTGCCACAACTCATCTGTTTCCTTGCATTCTGCTATATTCAGAGACTTTATCCTTACAGGTTCTTTCTCAACTTTGGTGTTCAGTGTGTACAAACCATTTCGTTCCTCACCAATCCCCTTCATTTTCCTATTGAAGAGGTCCTGAATAATGAAGAAGTCAGGGAAAAATAAATCACAACATTGTAACTCTTTTGTCAATCTAGCTACAGATAACAGATTAAACTGAAACTCAGGCACACATAATACATTTGTAATCGCATCATCTTCTTCTAACTGACATTTCCCAGAGTGAGTTATCACAGCTGACTCACCTGTGGGCAATTGAACCTTCCCTGGTGTGGCAACTGTTAATCCAGTATTAAAGAGTGAGCTATCACTCACCATGTGATTTGTAGCTCCACTATCAACTATCCATTGTGGATGTGTAGGATGTGTATAGGTTAAACTAGAAGAGGTGGCAAATATACCTGTCATGTTTGCATTTGCAGAAGTCTCATTCAACTGAGGTTTGTTTAACAGCCTCAGGATTTGATTGTATTGATCCATTGTGAAGTAAGGCTGTTGGACAGGGTATGGAGTGACTCCAGTGTCTCCAGTGTGTTGAGATTGGACATTAGCTGCAAATATTTTCTTCTTCCTTTTGAAATCAGCAGGGTAACCTATGAGTTTGTAACAATTGTCCCTAGTATGACCCCTTATGTTGCAATAGTTGCATTGCATTGCCTTAAAACAAGCCTCCTTAGTGTGTCCTCTGAAATTGCAGATCTTGCAGTAGGGAGAGAGCCTTCTAGACCTAGAGCTACTTGCTCCTGAGCTACCAGCTCCTCCTCTAGATCCAAAGCCACTGCCTCCATAATATCCAAATCCACCTGTATTTCCACCTCCAGAACTACCTTTTGTGTTACCTGTATAACCACCTCCTCTAGGTCTGTTAGTGAATAGTGTTGTGGGATCAATGTTACCTATGCCTTCAATTTTGTTGGAAAGCAAGGTTATGTGATCGATTGCACTGTTATCACCAATTTGCTCCCCACATAAAACCTTTTGACTCTCATCCTGGATGAGCATAGCATAACATTTCACAGTAGGAATAGATGTCATCATGAAAATTTGACTACGAGCCTGACTGTAGTTATCATTCAATTCCATGAGAAATTAGAGAAGTCGTTGTCTTATCAAACCATCAGCATAATCCTTCGATGTTGGACAGTCACAACTAGGAGGAGGTACAATCGAATAAAATTCATCCCAAAGGTCTTTCAGTTTTGAAAAATACACAACAACAGGGGAAACACCTTATGTTAAGGTAGCAATTGCTTTGTGAAGATGATATATCCTAGACATGTTAACCTTATCAAATCACTCCTTTAAATCTCTCCAGAACACACTAGCATTAGAGCAGAAAAGAATTCCACTTACAAGTTCCTTGCTGACATTGTTGACGATCCATGAAATCACCATTGCATTACATCGATCACAATCCTGTTTCTCAGAATCAACTGCAAAAGAATCTCGTGTGATTGTGCCATCGATAAATCCCAATTTGTTTCTGGTAAGCAAATTGAGTCGCATCGCGCGACTCCATAAGGTGTAGTTCTCCATGCCTGTCAACTGAATTCCAATTTGCACAGATCCAACGACATTTGAAAAAGATAAGAACAAAAGATGATTATGGTCGTTCCTTCCTGCCATTAAAATCAATTTCCAGATCTCTGTTTTCTACTTGATGAATCTCTCAATCTTTCGATGGTTGCAGATGAAGAATTCCTAGATCCAATCAGGAAAGGTCTGATTCCATATCAAATTATCTTCAAAACAGAGGGAGTTGGGAATTTTTTGTATATTGCTCAAAACGTGTTAATCACTTCTGTACAGTACATGCGTATATATACAAGTATAAACTGACTTAAGCACTTACGCTTAACTAACTAATGGAAAGAATCTTCTAACAGAATAACAGAATTAATATCTAGCCACTAACTCTATGACACCTGTACAAACTGTAACCACTTAGACAGCGCAGCTCATCAACCACTTTCTTCCATATGCTCAATATGTATGGCCATAAATATTTGGATGTGGGTAACACAAATCAATCTCTAGGTAAATAAGCCCATAAATCTTAGCATAATTATTCATGGCTTACTTCGATGGAAATATTATTGAGTGTGTGAAAAAAAATACTTTATTCACTACAAAAGTTAATAAGAGAAAAATAAAGGTTAAATATAAAATCGAAGTATTATTAATGGTGTGATTGTGTGAAACACTTTGGAAAAAAAGTCAAAACGAGCTTAACTTAAAGGGGACTATCACATGTTAAGAATGTGTTTGGACTATTCTAAGCCAACATGCAACTGATACTATTGGTTTAATTGAGGCAATTATAAAACAATTATGCGTGAGGTTTTTTTTCAAGAGTTAATTTGATTAATTTTCACAGTTAAATTAGATAATATTAATTTAATATTTTAAAATTAAACTTTAGATATTCAAAACTATATGGAAAGTACTATTAATTGCAACTTTTTTCATATCAATTTATAAAAAAATACATCTAAAAATATTAGTCAAAATTCATATTATTTGATTCTTTTTCTAATTCAATTCTGTTTAATTCGATTCTTCGAAATAAGTTTGATCAAATGGATTATTCATCGTTTGTAAAATGGATTAAATTTTATTCAAAATGAACTATTTTACTCAAATGGCATCCTTCACTTGCTAAATACACTCAGATTAATTAGTACACAGTGAAAATACCTAGAGAATTCATTAAATTGATAACTGAATAATGAACATTCATGGTTTTACAACTAGCGTTTATGGTAATGATTTGTTTCAATCGTTATGAATAGGGCAACAGTGAAAAAAGTTGGGCCAGAAATCTTTTTGGATAGTGACTTAAAAGTTTTGACTATGCCAGTCTCAGTAATCTAGGCTAGGTGCGGGTCTAGGGCCCTTCGAGAATAGGTGAGGTGTAATGTCGGAGTTTGGTTTGATATATTCTTGTAACCAATAGAAAACTAAGGAACGCATAGGACTTTACGAAATTGAATTCGGGCGAGTAAAACTCCCAAAATTGAATTCGGCATGAAGGGATAGTTCAGGACGTCAAGGGAAAGAGGTATGTTGTGAAAATAAGTTTTTAGGAATTTCGAGTCTCTAAAGTTCACATATTTTTCTATAGCGGGTCTCAGATTGCTATAGCGAAGTGTATCCATTGTAGCGGAGTAAGTTCTGCTATAGCGGGCTGGGTCGCTGTGGCAGAGTGAAATAATTTGTTATGCAAAAGCAACCCCAAAACCTCTTATCTTCTGCACTTTTTTGTTCTTGGACTTGTTAGGGGTGGTTTAGGCCTGTTTGCACTCAATTTCTCACGAATTTCATTGGTAAAGGTAAGATTGTTACTCCCCAATCTTGTACAATGATTCTTAAGCCTTAGAATCTAAGATATTGCTCTTTCGGGAGGGTTTTGGGATGATTTCATGGTGGGAAAAGCCCTAGGTTGGGGAGGCTGATCATTAATTTGTTTGGGTTAGAGTTTGAGTATTATTTGGGTATAATTAGGCCTTTGTGATTGATTGTTGCTCTTATTTATTGTTTTAGACCAAGAACAGGTCAAGAGACTTTGACAAGGAAAATCTCGAGTTCTTTAGAGTTTTCAAGAGGCTTGATTTGAGGTAGGTGATAGTTGTATGTTTCCAATATATATATATATATATATATATATATATATATATATATTATGTATGCATGTATACTACTTTATAGTATCATTTATAAAATGTATGTTAAGGAAACATAGGGACACATGCACTACTAAAAAACTACCAAAAGAGACGAAAAAAAGCGACGGACTGAGTCACTTTTTTGGGCAAAAGCAATGCAATGAATCTCGTCGCTTTTTTGCTGGACGCTTTTCCAAAAGCAACGGACTGCGTCGCTTTTATTTTTTTTTAAAATATTTTGTTTGAAGAATGCGACGTCCTCCGTCGCTTTTTTTTAAAAAAATTTAAAAAAGATACGAAGTCCGTCACTTTAATTAATTTTTAATTTTTTTAGAATCTTGAAAAGCGATGAACAAAACCACCCTGTCCGTCGCTTTTTCTGCAATTTTTTTGGCAGCAGAAACTAGCAGTTTCTGCTGCCCACCTGCAAAAGCAATTCAATTCAATTCAGCCCCAATCAAACACAAAACATTATAAATAAACTACACAAAATATAAAACAACAAACTTAAATTAACATTCAAAACAATCTAAATCACAATATAAAGACTTATAAAGTCTATCAAAATTCGTTTCAAAATTACAAATAGTTCATAAAGACTACCACTACTAAAAAACTGTCAAAAAACGACGGCCAAAAGCGACGGACGGCATCGCTTTTCAAAAAGCGACGGACTGTGTCGCTAAAAAGCGACGGACAACATCGTTTTTAAAAAAGCGACGGACTGCATAGCTAAAAAAGAGACAGACTGAGTCGCTTTTTTACTATTTTTTTTGAATGTTTTAAAAAAAGCGACGGACTGTATCGCTTTATTTTAATTTTAATTTTTTTTATTTTTAAAGGGCGACGCAGTCCGTCGCTTTTCTGGAAATTTATTTTTTGAAAATCCCAGAAAAGCGACGGATAAAAGGATACTGTCCGTCACTTTTCTGAAAATTTTATTTTTAAAAACCCAAAAAAGCGACGGACAAAACCACGCTGTCCGTCGCTTTTTTGAGTTTAAAAAAAAATTAAAACCCAAAAAAGCAACGGACTAAACCACGCTGTCCGTCGTTTTTCTGTAATATTTTTGGCAGTAGCAGCTCGCAGCTTCTGCTACCCACCTGCAAATGAAATTCAATTCAATTCTACACTATTCAGCCCAATCAAACACACACAATTATAAACAATTTAAACAAAACATAAAACAACAAACTTAAAATAACATTCAAAAATATCTAAATCATAAATTAAAGACTTATAAAGTCTTTTAAAATTCGTTTTAAAATTTCAAAAAGTTCATAAATGTCCAGAGATCTAAACTAGGGAGTGAAATCTACATAATCATCCTCATCACTCTCGTCGTCAGTGTCATCGGGAGCCGAAGTAGTAGGTCGACGAGTGAGGTTCATCACTTGTTCTTTGATTTGCTGAACGGTCTCACTCATGCTTTGTTGTTCAGCTACTCTTTTTCGCTCCGACTCTGCTAGTGCCGCTGTAAGTTTAGTAATTTGATCCGACATAGCATCAATCTGAACACCGTTAAGTGTCTCAGCTTGACGTGACGATCCAATACCTTCTAAGCTTGACTAAAGGAGTCTAACATCGTTGCGAGAGCCTAGACCATAACATCTACCCCTGTGTGTCCCCCCTACCATTTTTTCTTTCCAAATCTGAGTGGACAGTTTAGGTGTCAATTGAACCGAACTATCTAAATTTTCAGCAACGTACTTATGAAAGTCATTCTGCATAGTAAATATAAATATTGACATCAATATATATATATATATATATATATATATATATATATATATATTTATATTCACTATTGATATATATTATTAATACAACACTAAATCCACCAACTAAACCACATTAATTAATTTAACTTATTTAAACAACTTAACAATTTTATAACTTGAACTAGTTTACTTTTGACTTAATTCCAACAACTAAATCCATCAACAAAACCACATTTTTTAATTTAACTTATTTAAACAACTTAACAATTTTATAACTTGAACTAGTTTACTTTTGACTTAATTCCAACAACTAAATCCATCAACAAAACCACATTTTTTAATTTAACTTATTTAAACAACTTAACAACTTGAACTAGTTTAGTTTTGACTTAACTCCAACAACTAAATCCATCAACAAAACCACATTATTTAATCTAACTTATTTAAACAACTTAACAACTTTATAACTTGAACTAGTTTAGTTTTGACTTAATTCCAACAACTAAATCCATCAACAAAACCACATTATTTAATTTAACTTATTTAAACAACTTAACAACTTTATAACTTGAACTAGTTTACTTTTGACTTAGTTCCAACAATTAAATCCATCAACAAAATCACATTTTTTAATTTAATTTATTTAAACAACTTAACAACTTTAACTAGTTTAGTTTTGACTTAATTCCAACAACTAAATCCATCAACAAAACCACATTATTTAATGTAACTTATTTAAACAACTTAACAACTTTATAACTTTAACTAGTTTAGTTTTGACTTAATTTCAATAACTAAATCCATCAATAAAACCACATTATTTAATTTAACTTATTTAAACAACTTTATAACTTGAATTAGTTTACTTTTGACTTAATTCCAACAACTAAATTCATCAACAAAATCACATTTTTTAATTTAATTTATTTAAACAACTTAACAACTTTAACTAGTTTAGTTTTGACTTAATTTCAACAACTAAATTCATCAACAAAATCACATTTTTTAATTTAACTTATTTAAACAACTTAACAACTTTATAACTTTAACTAGTTTAGTTTTGACTTAATTCCAACAACTACATCCATCAACAAAACCACATTTTTTAATTTAACTTATTTAAACAACTTAACAACTTTAACTAGTTTAGTTTTGACTTAATTCAACACTAAATCCACCAACTAAACCACATTAATTAATTTAAATTATTTAAACAACTTAACAACTTTATAACTTGAACTAGTTTACTTTTGACTTAATTCCAACAACTAAATCCATCAACAAAACCACATTATTTAATTTAACTTATGTAAACAACTTAACAACTTTAACTAGTTTACTTTTGACTTAATTCCAACAACTAAATCCATCAACAAAACCACATTTTTTAATTCAACTTATTTAAATTTAAAGCTAAGTGTCAACACTAGATGGACACAAATCGATCTTGCAAGAAAATCAATTTTGTCATCAATATGATCAACTAGTGTTGGTACTCATGCTTAACAAATCTATTATTTCTAAATTTAAAGCTAAGTGTCAACACTAGATGGACACAAATCGATTTTGCAAGAAAATCAATTTTGTCATCAATAGGATCAACTAGTGTTGGTACTCATGCTTAACAAATATATTATTTCTAAATTTAATGCTAAGTGTCAACACTAGATGGACACAAATCGATCTTGCAAGAAAATCAATTTTATCATCAATAGGATCAACTAGTGTTGGTACTCATGCTTAACAAATATATTATTTCTAAATTTAATGTTAAGTGTCAACACTAGATGGACACAAATCGATCTTGTAAGAAAATCAATTTTGTCATCAATAGGATCAACTAGTATTGGTACTTATGCTTAACGAACAATCGATGGACACAAAAATATTATCATAAAATTGAAGCTAAATATCAATACTAGATGGACACAAACACATTATTGAAAATAATTGTACTTGAACTTTAGAAATTTAGAAGCACCAACCTTATCTCCTACTTTGATGAAAGAAGCAATATAGTCTTATATCAATTTTTTTAAATGTTGAGCTTCCACAGTTGCCTAGCACGAAAAGTTCTAAAATTAGTTAAATTTCAAGTTAAAGTTCTAATTCTAAGTTCAAGTTCAAGTTCTAATTCTAAGTTTAAGTTCAAGTTCAAATTCTAATTTTAAGTTCAAGTTCTAAGCTCAAGTTCAATTTATAATTTCAAGTTCAAGTTTTAATTCTAAGTTCAAGTTCTAATTTCAACATCAAGTTCTAAGTTTAACTTCAAATTCTAAGTTCAAGTCCAGGTTCAAGTTCAAGTTCTAATTTCAAGTTCAAGTTCTAATTTAAAGTTCAAGTTCAAGTTCTAATTCTAAGTTCAAGTTCAAGTTCTAATTTCAACATCAAGTTCTAAGTTTAACTTCAAATTCTAAGTTCAAGTTCAAGTTCAAGTTCTAATTTCAAGTTCAAATTCTAATTTCAAGTTCAAGTTCTAAGTTCAAGTTCAAATTCTAATTTCAAGTTCAAATTCTAAGTTCAAGTTCAAGTTTCAAGTTCTAATTCTAAGTTCAAGTTCAATTTATAGTTTCTAGTTCAAGTTCTAATTCTAAGTTCAAGTTCATGTTCAAATTCTAAGTTCAACTTCAATAACTAAGTTCAAGTTCACGTTCTAAGTTCAAGTTCAAGTTCAAGTTCAAGTTCTAATTTCAAGTTCAAATTCTAAGTTCAAGTTCAAGTTCTAAGTTCAAGTGCAAGTTCTAAGTTCTAAGTTCAAGTTCTAATTTCAAGTTCATGTTCAAGTTCTAAGTTCAACTTCAATACCTAAGTTCAAGTTCAAATTCTAAGTTCAAGTTCTAGTTCAAGTTCAAGTTCTAATTTCAAGTTCAAATTCTAGGTTCAAGTTCAAGTTCTAAGTTCAAGTTCAAGTTCTAAGTTCAAGTTCTAATTTCAAGTACTAATTTCAAGTTCAAGTTCTAAGTTTAACTTCAAATTCTAAGATCAAGTTCAAGTTCAAGTTCAAGTTTTAATTTCAAGTTCAAGTTCTAAGTTCAAGTTGTAATTTCAAGTTCATGTTCAAATTCTAAGTTCAAGTTCAAGTTCAATTTATAATTTCTAGTTCAAGTTCTAATTCTAAGTTCAAGTTCTAATTTCAAGTTCATGTTCTAATTCTAAGTTCAACTTCAATAACTAAGTTCAAGTTCACGTTCTAAGTTCAAGTTCTACTTCAGGTTCAAGTTTTAATTTCAAGTTCAAATTCTAAGTTCAAGTTCAAGTTCTAAATTCAAGTTCAAGTTCTAAGTTCAAGTTCTAATTTCAAGTTCTAATTTCAAGTTCATGTTCAAATTCTAAGTTCAACTTCAATAACTAAGTTCAAGTTCAAATTCTAAGTTCAAGTGCTAGTTCAAGTTCAAGTTATAATTTCAAGTTCAAATTCTAAGTTCAAGTTCAAGTTATAAGTTCAAGTTCAAGTTCTAAGTTCAAGTTCTAATTTCAAGTTCAAGTTCTAAGTTCAAGTTCTAATTTCAAGTTCAAGTTCTAATTTCAACATCAAGTTCTAAGTTTAGTTCAAGTTCAAGTTATAATTTCAAGTTCAAATTCTAAGTTCAAGTTATAATTTCAAGTTCAAATTCTAAGTTCAAGTTCAAGTTATAAGTTCAAGTTCAAGTTCTAATTTCAAGTTCAAGTCAAATTCTAAGTTCAAGTTCAAATTCTAACTTCAAGTTCAAGTTCTAAGTTCAAGTTCTAATTTCAAGTTCTAAGTTCAAGTTCAATTTATAATATCTAGTTCAAGTTCTAATTTCAAGTTTATGTTCAAATTCTAAGTTCAACTTCAATAACTAAGTTCGAGTTCAAGTTCTAGTTCAAGTTCAAGTTCAAGTTCAAGTTCTAATTTCAAGTTCAAATTCTAAGTTCAAGTTCAAGTTCTAAGTTCAAGTTCAAATTTTAATTTCAAGTTCTAATTTCAAGTTCAAGTTCAAGTTCTAATTCAATACACTAATTAATAAATTCAATACTCAAATTTCAAGTTCTAAGTTCAAGTTCTAATTCTAAGTTCAAGCTGTAATTTCAAGTTCTAAGTTCAAGTTTAATTTCTAATTTCAAGTTCAACTTATAATTCTAAGTTCAAGTTCTAATTTTAAGTTCAAGTTCTAAATTCAAGTTCAAGTTCAAGTTCTAAGTTCAAGTTCTAAGTTTAAGTTCATGTTCTAAGTTCAAATTCTAGTTCAAGATCAAGTTCTAATTTCAAGTTCAAGTTCTAAGTTTAACTTCAAATTCTAAGTTCAAGTTCAAGTTCATGTTCAAATTCTAAGTTCAACTTTAATAATAATTCAAACTAGTCCTAAATTCAAAATTCAAACTAGTCTTAAAATCACAAATTTAAATTAGTCCTAAAATCCCAAAATCTAACTAATGCTAATTAAAATCTTAAATTCAAACAACTCCTTAAATACCCTAATTCAATCTAATCTTACAATTCCAAAATTTAACTAATTAACTCAAGAAATACCGAATTTCAAACAAATCCTAAGATACCCTAATTCAAACAAACTCCAACATTAAAATTTTCATTTCACAATCAACAAACACAAACTAACAATCAAATAATCCCTAATTCAAACTAACCATCAAAAACCCCTAAATCATTCACTTACTAACTAACAATCACTCAAACTAACAATCAATAAAAAAAACTAATTCAATACACTAATTAACAAATTCAACACTCAAATTTGAAGTTCTAAGTTAAAGTTCAAATTCTAATTTCAAGTTCAAGTTCTAATTTCAAGTTCAAGTTCTAATTCGAAGTTCAAGTTGTAATTTCAAGTTCTAAGTTCAAGTTCAATTTATAATTTCAAGTTCAACTTCTAATTCGAAGTTTAAGTTCAAGTTCAAGTTCTAAGTTCAAGTTCAAGTTCAAGTTCTAAGTTCAAGTTCAAGTTCAAGTTCTAAGTTCAAGTTCAAGTTCAAGTTCTAAGTTCAAGTTTTAAGTTTAAGTTCAAGTTCTAAGTTCAAGTTCTAGTTCAAGATCAAGTTCTAATTTCAAGTTCAAATTCTAAGTTCAAGTTCTAATTTCAAGTTCAAGTTCTAAGTTTAACTTCAAATTCTAAGTTCAAGTTCATGTTCATATTCAAATTCTAAGTTCAACTTCAATAATAATTCAAACTAGTCCTAAATTCAAAATTCAAACTAGTCCTAAAATACGAAAATCTAACTAGTGCTAAAATCCTAAATTCAAACAACTCCTTAAATACCCTAATTCAATCTAATCTTACAATTCCAAAATCAAACTAATTAACTCAAGAAATACCAAATTTCAAACAAATCCTAAGATACCCTAATTCAAACAAACCCCAACATTAAAATTTTCATTTCACAATCAACAAACACAAACTAACAGTCAAATAATCCCTAATTCAAACTAACCATCAAAACCCCTAAATCATTCACTTACTAACTAACAATCAATAAAAAAACTAATTCAATACACTAATTAACAAATTCAATACTCAAATTGAAAGAAATTAAAAATAATATTATGAAACCCTAACATTCAATTAAAGGAGAAGAGACGGGAGGGAGCAAGGAGAGGAGATGAGAAGAGGAGGGCGAGAGTAAGGAGAGAAGAGACGGGAGGGAGCAAGGAGAGAAGAGATGAGAAGAGGAGGGCGGCGGGAGGAGGAGGGAAACGGGAGGAGGAGGGCGACGGGAGCAAGGAGAGAAGAGATGAGTTTTCAAACTTAGAGGGTTTGGTCATTTTTTAGGTCAAAAATAGTAAGGTTAGTTAGATTTAATTTGAGCCATTGGATTAGTTAAGATGAACAACTAGGATTTGATCTAGGATTCACTTAAAGGATGGACGGTTAAGATTTAAACTAATGTTTCAAGATTTGGACAAAAAGGGTTATAAATGCAATGAATGAATGGCTAAAATTGCAACTAAAATTGATATAAGAGGCTATAATTGAAAAACGAAATTGGATTGAAGTGGCTAGAATTGCAATGAATTGAATAAGGAAAAAGCTAAAATTGAAAGGAATTGGATTAGAATGGGTTAAAAATTAAATGATTTCGAGAAAAATTAAAGAAATTCTATCCAATTAAAATACTACAAATATTATAACATTTTATCTAATAAAAATCACTTAAGTTTTAAAACATTTGAATAAAATAATTATTCCAAGTTTTACTTATAATTTTAAAAATATTTACGATAATTTTATAAAGCATGCAAACCAAAATATATAATTTTTAGACAAAATCGATTAAAAATTTAAACTCGAAATATTTTAAAAAAAACACGTATTCAACCAAATAGCACTTCCGAAAGGGTTATAGGTCTGTCAAAATTGGGTGTCAACATACCGACATCGTGAAGTCGATATTATCTAAATAAAATAATTATTTAAATATACCAACCTCTTTAGGTCGGTATTTATTAATTTATTTTAATATAAACTCACCTTTTGAGGTTGATTTTATTAATTAAATTACATATACATATACATTTTAGCCTTGTTCCATTTTAACCCTTAAACTCCATTTTTTCTGTACCATTTAAACACTTATACTAATTTTTATGATTTGTTTTTATTTATGTTCTTCAATTGCAATTTCTTAATTTAAAAAAATAGACGTGTGCCTGTTAATTAAAAAAATTAAACATTTGCGAACGAACATAAAAAATTTCAAACAATAATATTATTTTTTTATATTTCTCTGTATTTTTGCATGAAAATAAATTGACGAAAGTTTTTTGATTTTCTTTCTTAAACATTCAATCAAATTTAATAACACTAGTTATTTATTTTTTCTTATCATCTAGGCTATCTAAATTTAACGCAAATACTCACTTTTTAAATTTTTAATATAAATCAATACGAATAAAAAAACCCATCTTCAAAAAGACTCCACTGACTTAGTTAATAACACTACTAAAAAAAGACTCTTGTTCATTGCTAATAACACTACTAAACAATGTTAAAACTCGACTGACTTTGTTAGGTATTCAATGATTTTAAAGAAAGAAAATCAACACAATTTCATCGGTTATTTTTCACACAAAAATACATAACACTCTTAAAAAGAAATTATTATTTTTTAAAAAGAATTATTTTTTGTTAATTTTTAATTTTTTAACTAAAATTAAATGACACATGTCGATTTAAAATAAGAAGTTGCAATTGAAGAATATATATAAAAATAAATAAATCATAAAAATAGTATTTCGTGTTAAAATGGAACATAAAAAATGAAGTTCAAGTGTTAAAATGGAACAAGGCTAAGATAAAGTGTCAAAATAAAAAATGTGGACAAGTTAGAGGGGTTGTATATGTGTTTGGCCATATATATAATTTAACTACACATCAACAAAAGTTTAATTTAATAAATTTAATTTATCGATCAAGTTAATTTTATAAATTTAAATTATATACCCTCTAATTATATAAATTTAATTTTATTGATCAACAAAAGTTTATCAATATCAAATTTAATATATAAATCTCCTTGAATTGATCATCGATATTTCTTTAATTGATAATATATTTCATATCTAAATTTGTTAAACTACTCGAGGAATATATATATATATATATATATATATATATATAATTAATCAACGTATTTCATACTCCGATGAAGTATCCTTTACATGTCATCATAATCAAGGTGTATTGACATCCATTCAAGATCGAACGTATATAATACTACTATCACGCATTTCATACTGGAATGGATTATATATTAGCTCTTCACCTCTACTACATCATGACATGAGATATTAAGTTTATGATTAGACAACGGACTGATAGGATTTATACATTACTCTATAAATATAAGTATAATTATCTCCTAATTCATATCAACGTAGTTTCATACTCTAAATATGGATTATAGATATTTTTTTATTTATTTCACGAATTCTAACATTTTATTTGTAAAAGTATACAAAATTGTTACATTTTTTGAACAATTAATCGTAGGTGTAAAATGAAATTTTAATATTATGCACAATACAAAATTATGATTAATAAGAATATTTTAAACATACCGACCTCCAGATGTCGCTTTTATTAAAATTAATTAGATATAATAAAAAATACCGACCTCATGAGGTCGGTGCACATTAAATTTTAAGATAAATAAAAAGTAATCATGTTAATTAAATAATATTGACATTGGGAGGTCGGTATTTTATATTAAATTATTTTTTAACTTATATAAAACCACATTCGGAGGACGATTTATTTAAAGTTAATTAAAAATATTAATTTATTACACACAGTTTAATTTTACCGACATTTGGAAGTCAGTATTATAATTATTTTTTTTAATTTTACACGAAACCATTCTCCGAAAGACGATTTAAATAAAATTAAATCAAAATATTTCTCAATTTAGTTTTTTATATGGAGAAATGGGGAAAATCGCGTCTGCTAGTGCAAATATTTTTAAAAAAGCGACGAAAAACGTTTTTATGTCCGTCGCTTTTTAAAAAAAAGTTTGACCAACATTTTGACCAAAAAGCGACAGACTAAGAGACATTGTCCGTCGCTTTCTTAAAATATTTGATCAAATATTTTGACCAAGAAGCGACGGACATAAAGATGTTGTCCGTCGCTAATTTAAAAAATAATTAAACAATTAAAATTAATAAAAAGCTACGGTCGGTGTGACCTTTTTTTAATTAATAAATAATTATTTTTAATAAAAAGCGACGGACTGCGTCGCTATCTATATAAAATAATTAATTAGCAAAAATCCGCGAAAAAAAGCGACGGACTAAGCGACTCCGTCCGTCGCTTTTAAAAAAATTAATTAAAAAGCGACGGACTAAGAGACGCTGTCTATCGCTTTTGAAAAATGTTTGACTAGATATTTTGACCAAAAAGCAACGGACTAAGAGATGTCGTCCGTCGCTTTTTTAAAAAACTAATTAATAAAATAAAATAAATTAAAACGACGGACAACGTAGTTATTGTTTAATTTATAAATAATTATTTTTAATAAAAAGTGACGTTGTCCGTCGCTTTTTCTTCCGTTGTTTTTTAGCAGTTTTTTAGTAGTGTACATTTTATCAAGATTTCTAAAGTTCAACCTAATAATTAGTTCATAAATTCTATAAATCAAGATTCCTAAAGTTCACAACCTAAAGTTTAAAATCCTACAATAATTCAACATTTCTAATGCTCACAACTTAAAGTTCTAAAATTTCACAATAATTCAAGATTTCTAAAGTTCACAACCTAAAGTTCTAAAATCCTACAATAATTCAAGATTTCTAAAGTTTACAACCTAAAACTCTAAGATCCTACAAAAATTCAAGTTCTCTAAAGTTCACAACTTAGAATTCTAAAATCCTACAAAAATTCAAGTTCTCTAAAATTCACAACTTGAACTTCTAATATTCTACTATAATTCAAGATTACTAACGTTTCACAACCTAAAGTTCTAAAATCCTACAAAAATTCAAGTTCTCTAAAGTTTACAATTTAAAGTTCTAAAATCCTACAATAATTCAAGATTTCTAACGATCACAACCTTATAAAGTTCTAAAATCCTACAAAAATTCAAGTTCTCTAAAGTTCACAACTTTAAGTTCTAAAATCATACAATAATTCAAGATTTCTAAAGTTCACAACCTAAAGTTCTAAAATCATACAATAATTCAAGATTTCTAAAGTTCACAACCTAATTAAAGTTCTAAAATCCTACAAAAATTCAAGTTCTAATTAAATTCAATAATTCCTATCCAATTTCTAAAATTAGTTATATATAAACTTCTAATCCAAGAATTAATTAGTTATATTCAAGTTCCAAGTTCAAGTTCTAAATTCAAGTTCATATCTAGTTATATATAAACTTCTAATTCATCAATTAGTTATATATTCAAGTTCTAATTCAAAAAACAACTAATCAATCAATATATATTCATGACATTCAAACATTCATCACTATATAGTCATGACATTCAAACATTCATCATATACACTTCAATTACTAATTTCTAACTTCAAAGTAACACTTTACTAACTAACAATATATCAATCAAATTTAAAAAAAATCTCAATTCACAATCAAATTACATATTCTCAAGTTCAAACTAGTCCTAAAATAAAAAAAAACCTAATTCATTCACTAATTACAATACCCAATTTAAAAATGCCCAATTTAAAAGAAAATCCTAAAATAAAAAATCTCCAATTCTCTACTTAACTAACAATAATCAACTCAAATTAACAATAACACAACCCAACATACCAAAACAATAATATACTAACTAACAATCAACTATAATCACTAGAATTGAAAATAAAAAACCTAAAACTAAACACCAACCTTAACAAAGAGGAGAGGCAGCGACGGGCGATGACGTACGGCGACGGACAAGGGCAGTGATGGCGGTGGAGGTGGAGGTGGCATATGGTGGAGGGAGATCGATAGAGAGAAGGGAGAGAATAAGAGAAGAAGAGAGAAGAAAATAAGAAAATCTCGATCTGGGTCAAAGATATTTTAAGAAAAGCAACGGACAACGTCTCTTTATCCGTCACTTTTTTAAAAATAGTTGACCAAAAAAGCGACGGACTAAGAGACGCTGTCCGTCGCTTTTCTTAAATGTTTGACTAGTCATGTTGACCAAAAAGTGACGGACTTAGAGATGTTGTCTGTCGCTCCTTTAAAAAAATAATTAAACAATTAATTATTAATTATATATATATATTTCGCAAAAAAATCCGCAAAAAGAAGTGACGGACTAAGAGATGCCGTTCGCTGCTTTTTGAAAAATAATTTTAAAAATAATTATTTTTATTAAAAACCAACGGACAGTGTGGAAAATGGCGTCGCTTTTTGGAGCGACGCCGTCCATCGCTTTTCTGTCCATCGTTTTTTAGTAGTGATATGAAATGGTGTCGTGTTGATAATCTTATACACTGAACTGATTATGTGACTTGTGGTTTCTAGTGTTATTGTTCATGGTGTTTGTGATTGTACATGATTGTTTGTGTTTGCTAGTTGACTTAGGTACTAGTACACCTGATATAGGACATCCCCACGATTGACTCAAATTTCACGCATGATATATGTTAATGGTTGGCTTAGGTACGACGTCTAGTACGAGGATATCCATATATGATTGGCTCGGGTACCACGTCGATACACTAACTATAGATAGCTCGGGTACCATATTGGTACACTAACAAATTGAGTTTGGGTTCATGAGAGGATTATGCATGTGTTTTTGGATCCATGAGAGGACCGCACAATGCATTTGTGATTATGTGAGACATGCATCCAGTTATTTGTTGTTTCATGATATGTGACTGGGAGTCTGTACAGATTGATAGTTGTGTATGTGTGATCCTACCAGTATACTATGGTTTGTGTACTGATATTGCACATGTTCTTTTCTTGTTGAGTACATGCCATCTTTCAGCTGTTGATTCAAGACCTCAAGTTAAGGGATGTCTAACTTTGAATCCAAGGTGAACTATTCTTTCAGGCCGTCATGAATTTCTCTATTCTTCTTGTCCGTCTTTCTGAACTACGACATTCTTAGATTTTTGTTATTGTTTTAAGCTTCGGGGTTGCATCCCCTTTATTTAGACATTAGAATTTTGATATCATGACTTTCAATTCTTAGGGGTTTATTTTCGCACAAATATTTTTTATTATTGGATTGAGTTTATGAGGGCTCGATTCTTTCACTACTAAATTGCTTTGGACTATTGATTGAGTTTATGAATACTCAATCCTTAGTTGTTTGAAAAATTATTTATCTTATTTTTATATGATGAACTTGCTTAAAATAATGACATTTGGGGTTTAGTTATCAGTTCTTCCAACAGGTGATTTAGTGTGAGTGACACTCATGATGATCTAGATCGTGACATTTACACTACTAAAACATTACTATTTATTCATGGGAAAGTATAGGTATTTTTGTAAATATATTTTAATTAAATCAGTAAAAAAAAACTACAGTATTTTCATAGGAAAAAATTATAAAAATTAGTGTGTTTCAATGAGAATCCATTTTCATTGAAACATCAATAACGTTCACATTTAGCTTTTCACTTTTTTCAATAATGTTTGCACACACGTAACACAATTGATGGACCCCAAAGCATCGAAAAGTCATCACTCATTTGAGCATTGAACTAAACAAACTCCATATAAAACGACAAACAATAATTTTCCCGTCACCAATTCCCAAAACCCTTTTAACACTATTCTATTCAAACTCTTGGATTCTTTGTCCTAATACATTTCCCTCTAAACTTTTCCTTTTGGCCTCTTCTTTTCATTTCCATGATACCCTACACATACACCTAAGTCAAAACCCCTACAAATACATATCCTTCATTCATTTCCCACAAACTATTATTATCTCTTGTTTCATATCTTGAAAAGAGAAAAAAAATATGGTGCAACTTGAAAATGGTACAAATTTTTTCATCAATGACAATGTTGATGTGTTGATAGTGATATTGCAAAGGCTAGATGGTGGTTCCTTAGGTGTAGCTGCATGTGTTTGTAAGTTATGGTGTTCCATCACTAGAAATGATTCCCTTTGGGAGCACCTTTGCTTTCGCCACGTGTCTCCTCCCCCGGAGGGTGTGAGGACGGTGGTTTTGGCTCTTGGAGGGTACCGAAGACTTTATATGGTGTGTGTTAAGCAGGTCTTGGACCGGCTTAGGAAGTGGAAGAAAGGAACGGCTTTTAATGAGTCGGAGGTAATGAGAAGAGTTTGGATGCAGCACGAAGTGGAACTTTCATTATCGTTGTTTTGTGTGGATTATTATGAAAGAGTGTTTTTGGGTGGTGGAGGTGGTGCAGCAGCATCATCGCTTATGTTCCTATGCAATGCCGTAAATGTTTAGGAAAGTAATGAAAAGAAGGATGTTGCGTTAAGATACCGGGAGGGTTAATTCTTTTTATCTTTGCTCTTATTTTTTATTTTTGGTAATTCGAGATTTCTACCATTTATTGTTAATGAAGTAGAGCACTACTTATTAATAAATAAAACTACTTAATATTCTAATTAGATTATTGTTTATGCATTCTTACTATGGGTCGCTTCATGTAAACTGACCTGACAATCCACCCTATCACTTATAAGTTAATGTGGAAATGGGTGTCACTTAACTTTCTATTCTTCAAAAGATAATTTTTTTTTTCTGATTTGTTTTCTCCCAACACACGAGAGAAAAGGCATTTAGTTCGTTGATTAAACGTTGTGAGTTTGACTTGGGGAATTTTTTGATGGTGGGATTGGGTTCAATAATCAACATTGGGTTATAAAGGTACATAATTCGTTGTTCTCGCTTTGCTGTTTAATCGTATATTGATATATACTAGAATCAAAATTTTCATACAACATGTTTGATTTGTTTGTTCTTAAGATAAGGGTATACCAAATATATACTCTCTTATTTGGAAATTACCATGGACACGAAGCAGATAAAGTATTACTACTATTTGATTAAATACTCTAATAAACAATCACGTATAAATTAATAAAGAAATATAAGGGCAAATAATTGATTAAATCATGAGGTACACCAACCATTTGAAAAATACAAGTCAAATACAGGGTGGATCATGTCCTTGAGTTTATTTCAATGTTTATGCCAAAAAATGGGACTAGCTAGTTTGATTATTACCAGAATAAGAATCACCCCAATGTGGGTGCTAATTTAGGAGTTTTTTAAGTGATTACTTAAAAGCTAAAAGTCAAAAGTAGCTAGGTAGCTATCTACTTTTGACATTTGCTTTATTTGTTTTTACTTCTAACTCTTTTTATTTATATGTCGTTTTTATTAAAAATTAGAGCTGTTAATATGGATTGACCCATTTCATTCAGACTAACCCATACAAGCTTTGAAATTTGACGGGTCAGGTCAGGCTAGTTCATTTTTTGTGTTGACTAGAAAATGATCGGTCCATCCCACAAGTTCGTGGGCTATGGGTTTGCCTGACCAGTCTTTTTTCTTAAAAGTATATTTTTTTTATAATTTAAAAATATTATCATAAATATCGACAAGACAATATTATATGGTGTTAGTGTTCTACTTGTTAATCAAATACATAAATAAAATTATTTTTATAATATTTATTAAGTTTGATTTTAAGTAAAAGCATAAATAACTAAATAGAAATATTAACCTAATTATTTTCCAATGATCATAATAAAACACAAAAACTATGACAATATTCCATAGGTTATGACCTATGTAGTGATTTCCTAGAAATTTTAGGAAATTTTTATTTTACATAATATGTATTCTATAAACATAATTTGTATTTAAATTGTAATATTTCAAACTTTAAACTGATTTTGAGTTTAGACTCTTGTTATTTTTAATACTCTATATTATTTTTTATTTTTAAATAATTTTTATTTGGTCCACGGGCCAACCCTATCCATATTTCTCAAGCCCCACAAATCGGCAGACTTATTCAGGCCGGGCTAAAAAACCCTTTCTTAAATGGGCTCCAAAAATCGTAGCCCAACCCTATCAAATCCCGAGTTAGGCCAAGCCGGCCCAACGGGCCTAGCCCATATTGACGGCTCTATTAAAAATAAAGGGTCCCTAATATTTGTCATTTCACAAAATAAATACATAAATGACATTTGTCTTTATATTTTACCCTTCGAAAGTTATTTGCCTTGAAAATATATATTTGACTAACATGGAAAAACTAAGCAATCAATTCATATTCATTGATCAAATTAGTTAATCAAAGTAAATTAATTATGTTCATGTATTGAAAACTTGACTTCAAGAGAACACTAAATAAGTATATAATGGTAAACTTACCTAGTTTCTTCAGGAGCGTGAAACTTAAAATGATAACAATTAAATAGAAACGGAGGGAGTACTTTTTAAGCCTAAAGTAAGCTTTTAAGCGCTTTGTATCTTTGTCAAACACCTCTAGAAATTAAAATAAAAAATAAAAAATTGTGCATTATAGCAAAATATTAATTCAAAATAAATGTTATAACTACCGTTCATTTAATTCCAATTCGCAGCAAACGTTTCACTTTTCTTGTCATTCGGATGTTCTTGACATTCGTCTCTCTCTCCTCTCTCTAGAATCTCGCACACCACTCTCGTCTTTTCCAGTCTCTCTCCCTTGCCTCTCTCCTCTCCCTGCCCTGTCTCTCTCTCTCTCTCGATTCTCTTCTGTTAATCTCTCTTTCACTTTATACAAACACAAACGTATAATTTGTGTTTGTGTTTGCATAAAGTGAGAGAGACTGTATATACAAATACAAATCTCTCCACCCTATACACTTATAATTATACAAATACAAATCTTCCCATGCCCAGTTCTCTTTTGCTTCTCTCTCTCTCCCGCTTTATAGAAACACAAATTATAAAGCGAGAGAGATTTGATATACAAATGTTTTAACTCGATTCAATTGTATACGAATTCAAATTTTATGCAGATATACAAACACAATCATTGATACATATATATAGTAGTTACATATATACAATTATCTAATCGAAATACATATACAATTCACCTCTCTCACTCGCCTCTCTCCTCTCTCTTCCAATCTCATTCACCACTCTAGCCTAACACATAGAACATATACATATACAAACACAATTTTCATAGACATAGACGAATTAGCGCCCGATTTATACAAATCGCTGTAATTTATACAAATCAGATGCTCCATAGCAAACATAATTTAGCTATGGAGCGCAAATAGCAAAACTGTAGCAATAAAATGCTAATATGATTATTATCTTTGCTATTTCTAAAATTTACTCTTAAAAAAATGCTTAAAAGCCAAAAAAAGCACTTATAAACAAGTCAATCCAAACACCCTCTAATATTCACAAGTCTAACATAAATAACAACTTTATGCAATTAACTATTCTTAAGTCTATGCCATTGAGTTTATCACATAGTTTATGCTAAATTCTTGACTCTCTCAATCTCAAGATTGGATTTTTATGAAGGTATTCCAATCCAGAATTTCAGGTAAATTTCTACAATAATTCTACTTGAATCACATTCTTTAGCTTGTTGTGCCTGCTCTCTCTCTCTCTATACTCCAAGTGTTTAAATTATTGAGTTTATTTTATACTCTAGGCACACTCGTTAACCTATTTAGTTTTTCTCTTCTAGTTATATTACAATTTTTAGTTTATTGAGCCACTTAATACTTCTTAAAAATCAAGCCCATGTACATACAAAAATAGGAAAATTACACTAGCTGACGGCCCATAAGATTTGTTTATCATATTTTAAGCCCAATTTATAAATTTTACTAAAACTGGCCATTTGGCCTATTCAAAAAAATTGTCTTCTTCATCCTTCATCTTTTTTCTGCATTTTTCTTCATTCTTGTTCTTGTTCATATTCTTTGTCCTCCTTATTCATCTTCTAATTTTGTTTCTGCTGATTAATTTTCTTCTTCATGCTCTTCTTTCTCCTTTTTCTTCTTCTTTAAAATTAAATGTGAATCATTTCGTATAAATTATATATCAAAAGATTCGAAACATTGTGCGGATTTCATATCTAAAATTTTAAAATGCTTAAAGATAATTTTGAGTTGATCGAAATTGAATTCTGTGTATAATTCATGTATAGTTAATGTATACTTCATGTATAGTTAAGTTGTTTCAATGTATCATAGTATATATTCAATGTATATCTCATGTATATTTAAGTTATATTGTATAGTAGTGTATACTTTCTATGACTTTGGTAAGATATATTTTATAGTTAGTGTATATTTCTTATGATTTTTTACTGTTGACTATTTTTTATGTAGCTAAAACATGACTATATTTATATATATATATATATATATATATATATATATATATATATATATATATATATATATATATGAAATCAACCCTTTATATAATGTAATGTATAAACAATGCATATGAATGTGTGTATATATATATATATATATATATATATATATATTTCATTACTATTTATACAATATCGATACATTACATATACAACAATTATTTTTATTGAAATTTTTTCGGTCACATGTATCGAAGAGTTAGAAATTTGCTCCATCATATTATTTTCATTGAGATACAAAAAAATCAGCCTACCCACATTTTTTCTCCCATTTAGCCACAGTTTTCGTGTGGTAAAACCTCGCAATTTAATACTTTTGGGATATTTTTTATGTAAAAAGTTTATGGCAACATTTATTATAAGCTAATTACTTTGTTGTATATATATGAATTGATTCTTAAAAAATACCCCACATAAACCACTAGTAGAATCCCATGGTTATTCTCTTTTCTTGACCATGACAATCCACAAAATTTGAGTGTAATTTATGGGGGAATGAAACCAAGAAACATAAAAGACATAGGAATGTTAAACGAAATTATCTTGAGATTACTCACACAAAAGTTTTTTAGAATTTCTAACATCTTGCTCCATGTTAGAATTTCGATGAACTGAAAGCTCACTATATATTCAGGTTGAAAGTCAAATAAAAAAGATTTTTTACATTAATGAATTCTTTTAGATTAATTATTACTCTTTTTGGAATTTTTTTAATACAGCCTATAGCTTAATTTATCTTAAAATCACTTATTATTTCCTTCTTCTCTCTCCTTCTCCTCCAACCCCTCGTCTTCCTCCTCCATCAACCCCTCAACTTTCTCCTTCTCCTTCTTTAGCCAACCTTGTTGGAGATGACTTCTCTAGCAAACAAAACAATGAATAGAAGATACCCCAACTCCCATCAATCGTTCTCACTTTCACACCCCCACCAAATAGACCAAACAACACAATGACCAAATTGAAAAATCACCAAATTTCAACCAAAAATAAGGAGCTCCAGTGAGTTCCATAAAAAATATGATGTCTAGTCTTTATTCTCCTTTTCTTTTATGTTTGTTTTATTTTATTTTTCAATTTATAATTATTAGAACCAAAGAAGATTGTAGTTTCTATGCTCGTTGCTTAAGTAGAAGTGTAGAACATAAAATCAATGGTGTTGTTAAATTTGAACACAACTCCGATAGTATTTGTTGCTTTGATGAGCTTTATGAAAATCAATGTTCAGATCTGACCTAAAAACTCTTTCCGATGTTCAAATTTGATGGTAGTGTTTGGACCAAAAAATGGACAAAAGGAGTTTGATGGTTGTAGGTAGACTGCGTGGTGATTTGTGTTGGGATTGACTTGAGCTACTGATAGTCCGATGGAGGTTTGGTGTAGGTGAATCACCCAAGAAAAAAAGGTGTATCTTTGAAATATTGTATTACAATTGTGTTAAAAAGGTACTAAATAAAAATGATATTTGTAATACAATTCAAATTCAATATTATACATTGTTATGAATTCCACTATTGTTATTTCAACAAATATAATACATTCTAACAACGTAAAATTAATTTAAATTATACTAGATATTTGAATTTCACATAAAATACTTATAATACATTTGTATTAAAAATGTTTTAGTTATATATTCATCACGTTTATTGAAACATGCATATAATATGTATTATATATTGAATTCAAAATGTATTATATTCTTTTTAATTTTTTCTCTTATTAGCGATGTTAAAATATATTAGTTATATATTCACTATGTGCATTGAAAAATGGCTATCACATGTATAGTTTATTGAATTCAAAATGTATTACAATTGTAGTTTATATTTATTTCTTTTATTAATGATGTCAAAAAAAAATCTTCCTATTTTCATATCATCAAAAAAAATAAAAATGTTAGCTTGCATTTGGCCCCAAAATTCCCAAATATTTTTGGCAAATTATTTTTGGGTGAAGTTTCACCATGCGTTTGACCATAAATTTTGGGAGAAATATTTGACTATTTCAAAATATATGATTTATACCCATAAGTTTCAAAAATTATTAAAATACCTTTAAGTTTGTATTGTCATTTTATAATGAACATGTTCTGTTAAAAAATAATCTTATAAGTTATAACATAATTGATAATAATCAACAACAACAAAATAACAATATGAGCAAGAGCAATTGTCACGACCCAAGGTACACCTTAGACATGACATGATGTATAGGATCCTAAGAGATCCTACACAAGTCACTTGACATACATACAAAACAATACAATATACAATAAGAGAGTTTAAGTAAGATGTCTCATATCATAGAGGAGAGTTTGAACATGAAAGCGGAATCATAACTATGTCTTGACAAGCCATTCTTAAACAACATAAGAGTGGTTAAGACGTAACCCATACACCACATACGAAGTCTCAAGAGTAAACAATAAAAGTAATAAATGATTTCAAGCTTTTGGCATTAAGATATGATAATATTCACCTATCGAGTCCTTTCCTTCACAGGTTTCCTAAATTCTCCTATTTTCACAAGGTAGAATCTCCAAGGGAAGTTAGAGTTTTTACTCAATCTCATGGGTTCTTTTCAATTATGGTATTATCTATTGATTTATGTATTTTTATGTATGAATTGAAGAAATTGCATGTTTCTAAGTTGAATCCCCATGAACCAATGTGAAATCCATGTTTTCTAGAATTGATCATATGATGAAGCTTATGAATCATGAAAGATGAGTTTATGAAGATATGCAGGTTCTTTATGAAATTGATGAAAATGATTTAAGTTGCTTGAGAGTAAAACATCCGTTGTGAAAGGATTTCTCACATACACATGAAAACATGATTGTGAAAGGGTTTTCTCACATACATGATCCTTAGAGTTGAAAGATTTTTTCAACTAAACTTCGAATCGAGATTTAGGAGCTATTCTAATGAAACCTAGTTTAGATTGGCTACTTGATGTGCCTTCCATAGATGATAAGGCAAGTGGTGATTACCCATGACTGTTAATGATAAGACAAGTTATGAATAATTACTACTCCACGGGACTTACGTACTCTTAACACCGAGATGATATTGAGATAGAAGTTCTCCCATAGCTAGAGGCTGGATTTCTAGTAGCAATCTCATTATCCCATACCTATGTGCCTCCATAGGATGATTGTCTTAGATGACATTAGCTAATAGATCCACATAAGCTAGAATTTCATGGTCTTACCTTGGCAAATAGGACACCCCTTTTCAATGTGGGGGTAGACATCGGATTCCATGTTAATAGCTCCCATGGCCTCAATATTGGTTATAGGTAAATCTCTCACAAGAATGAACTAAGGTTACTTCTAGAAGTACCTCACGAATGTTTTAAAGATATTAGCTTTCATTGACCATGTTTTATGATTTATATTTTCTAACTCTTTTATCTTATGATTTAGTTTGGTCATTGCATGTCACGAAAAGGTCCCTTTTAGTATGATTTCATACTTTTATGCATTGCAATCATACTTGGTATATTTTTGTTCTAATGCATACTCTTTCCTATATTCTTATACAAATGTAGGGTTTGACTCTCCGATTTGTCATCCCCGTGGCTAGAGATAGCCGTAGTAGATATTATAGATTGGTGAGTATTCATGTTCCGAGGACCGAGCTTTTATTTCCTATTTTCTTTACTTTTTAGTATTGTATGTGATGTACGGGTTACGTCTCGATCATTCTTGATGCACTAATGGGATTTGAGACTCTGTTAGACTACCGCTACATTTTATAAACTCTTATATTTTGAAATTGTATTTTAAACTCTCTTAATTTTCTATTATATTGTATGATGTATGCTAAGTGGATTGTGTAGGGCCTCTTCAGGTCCTATATGCCATGTTACGCTTAGGCCATGCTTTGGGTCGTGACAAACTTAGTATCAGAGCACAAAGTTTAGAAAGGTCTTAGGAAATTTCATAAGCCACGTCAAATAGAGTCTTGTTCATGAGTGTGAAGCGCGCCACACTTATGAATGAGAGGCTATAAGATGTTTAGGAAAATCCACTTCTTTCATTAATCTAAAGTCGTGCGATAGAGTTTAACTTTATAATGTCTCTCTCCTAATCCTTATATGATGATCTAGAACATATGGCCACTCCAAGGGAATATGCTAGAAGGAATGCGGGAGAGAATGTGGAACGAGAAGCTCCTTCTCAAGCTCCTTAAGTTTCGGTTGACCCTTTGGCCGAACAAGTGACTAATGCGGAGTTTAGGAATGTTTTTCAAGTGTTGTCTCAAGCCAATAAGAAGGTTGTGGTGCCCGTGAACCCAAATGTGGGTACGCCGACAACTAGAGTAAGAGACTTCACTAGAATGAATCCTCCAGAGTTTCATGGTTCTAAGGTTGTGGAATACCCTCAAGATTTCATTGATGAAATGTACAAGGTGATGATGATCATGGGAGTGACGCTGGCGGAAAAAGGTGGAATTGGTTGCTTATCAGCTTAAGGGTGTTTCTCAAATATGGTTCAACCAATGGAACGAACAGAGGGAGAAAGATATGGGTCCTCTTGATTGGGAAAAGTTCAAAGTTACTTTCCTTGATAGGTTCTTTCCTCAAGAAATGAGGGAGGCAAAGGTGCATGAATTCATCAACCTTTGTCAAGGAAATATGAGTGTGAAGAAAAATTATTTAAAGTCCACACAATTGTATCGATATGCTCCTACTATAATTGCTGATCCTAAGGAAATGATTAGTAAATTCGTTTCGGGTGTATCCAAAATAGTGGTTAAGGAATGTCGTATCACTATGCTTATCACAGATATGGACATTTCTTGTCTTATGGTTCATGCTCAATATATAGAAGAGGAGAAACTTAGGGGAATATCTAGGGAGACAAAAAAGTCAAGGATCGGTGATGGGAACTTCTCACATTCAAGGTTCGATGGACATGATCGTTCTAAATTATGACAAAGGTTTTACGGTCAAGGTTCATCCAATGCTCCTCCTAAGTTGAACAAAGATAGGGTGTCTGACCCTAAATCTCAAGAAGGGAATTGTGGTGGATCTTCATTGTCTACTTGTGCTAAGTGTGGAGGGAAGCAAGAGGGTAAATGCTTAGCCGACACGGATGATTGCTTTAGTTATGGTAAGAGTGGTCATAAAATAGGGGGATTGTCTATCGCTTACGACTAAGGAAAAATAAGGTAAGTAAGTTCCACCTAGTGGTTCAGGTTCAAGTGCCCCAAAGCAAAATAGATTTTTGCACTCCAGACTCATCATGAGCAAGAGGGTTCCCCCGATGTGATTACTGGTATGTTGAAAGTCTTCCAACTTGATGTTTATGCTTTACTTGACCCCAGTTCTACCTTGTATTTTGTGACGCCATATGTGTCTATGGGTTTGATATTCTTCCGGATGTGTTGTTAGATCCTTTCTCTGTCTCTACTTTCGTTGTTAAATCTATTGTGGCTAACAGAGTCTATAGAATGTGTCCCATCTTCTTATCCCGTAAAGTCACTCATGTTGATCTTGTAGAGCTTGATATGTTAGATTTCAATGTTATCCTTGGTATGGATTGGCTGCATTCATGTTATGCTTCTATTAATTGTCGAACCTGAGTAGTCAAGTTCCAGTTTCCAAATAAAGCCATCCTAGAGTGGGAAGGGAGAAATTCTATGCCTAAGGGTCAGTTTGTCTCTTGTCTTAAAGCTAGAAATATGATTTCTAAGGGTTGCATATACCATCTTGTTCGGGTTAGGGATATGGATTCTGAAGCCCCTACTCTTGAGTTGGTCCCCGTTGTTAATGAGTTCCCAGAAGTGTTTCTCTAAGATCTACCAATTGTTCCTCCCAAAGGGAAAATCAATTTTGGTATTGACTTTCTCCCAGGTACGCAACCTATATGTATTCCTCCTTATCATATGGCTCAAGTAGAACTTAAGGAATTAAAGGAGCAATTGAAAGATTTTTCGGATAAGGGTTTCATCTGACCAAGTATCTCTCTATGGGGTGCTCCAATTTTATTTGTTTGGAAGAAATATGGTTCGCTCCATATATGTATTGACTACCGGCAATTGAACAAGGTTACCGTTAAGAAAAAATATTATCTCCCAAGGATAAATGACTTGTTTGATCAACTTCAAGGAGAAAGTTACTAAGATTAACCTTCAGTCGGGTTATCACCAATTGAGGGTAAAGAAAGATAACATTTCGAACTTGATATGTTCATTATGAGTTCTTTTGGTAATGTCATTTGGTTTGTTTAATGCTTCGGCGACATTCATGGATTTGATGAATAAGGTGTTTAGACAATACCTTGATATGTTTGTGATTGTGTTCATTGATGATATATTGATCTATTCGAGGAGTGAAGACGAGCATACTGATTATTTGAGGATTATGTTGCAAGTTCTCAAGGACTAACGACTCTTTACAAAGTTTAGAAAATGTGAGTTTTGGTTAAGGTCCATAGCTTTTCTTGGTCATATTGTTTCTGGTAAGGGTATTGAGGTAGATCCTAAGAAGACGGATGCGGTTAAGAGTTGGCCTAGACCTCTATCCCCTTTAGATGTTAGAAGTTTCTTGGGTTTAGTTGGTTACTATAGAAGGTCTGTGGAAGAGTTTTCTTTGATTGCCTCTCCATTGACAACATTGACCAAAAAGAAGGCTAAGTTCATATGGTCGGAAACATCTGAGGAGAATTTCCAAAAATTAAAAGATAGACTTACTTCTGCTCCCGTGTTGACCTTATTGGAAGGAACCGATGGGCTTGTTGTTATGCTTCAAGAATTGGGTTAGGATGTGTCCTTATGAAAAATGGGAATGTCATTGCCTATTATTCAAGGCAACCTAAGATTCATGTAAAGAATTATCCTACCCATGACCTTGAACTAGCAGAGGTTGTGTTTTCTCTAAAGATTTGGAGGCATTACTTGTATGGTGTTCATGTTAATGTCTTTATCGACCACAAAAGTTTGCAATGTTTGTTTAAATAGAAAGATCTAAATTTTCGCCAAAGAAGGTGGCTTGAGTTACTAAAGGATAATTACATGAGTGTTCTCTATCACCACGACAAGACAAATGTGGTGGCAAATGCTCTTAGTCGGTTATCGATGTGTAGTGTTTCTCATATTCAGGATGATAAAAGGTAGTTAATTCGAGATCATATATTTTCCCGATTGGGTGTTTGGTTAGTTAATTCTACCAAAGGCGGTGATATGGTTCAGAATGGTTCAAAATCATCTTTTGTGGCATATGTGAAAACCAAGCAAGGTCTTGATCCAACTTTGATTGAATTGAAGGAAGTGGTGCTTACAAATTTCGTAGAGGCTTTCTCCCAAGGGGGAGATGGTGTGCTTAGGTATCAAGGTTATTTGTGTGTTCCTAATGTTGACGACTTGAGAGGGAAAATCTTATCAGAATCCCATAGTTCTCGATATTCCATTCACTCGGGAGCCATCACGATGTACTGTGACTTGCGGGAGATCTATTGGGGAATAGAATGAAGAAGGATATTGCGGAATTTGTGGCTAAGTGTCCTAATTGTAACCAAGTGAAAGTTGAACATCAAAATCTAGGAGGTTTATCTCAAGATATTAGCATTCCTACTTAGAAGAAGGAGGATATGAATATGGACTTCATTGTTGGTTTACCATGCACCAGGTGGCAACTTGACTCAATTTGGGTTATTGTAGATCAAATGATGAAATCAACTCATTTTGTTCCCGTCAAGGTTTTTTATTTGGTGGATGACTATGCTAAGTTGTATTTGAGATAAATGGTTAGGTTGCATGGAGTGCCCTTGTCCATTATCTCCGACTGTGGTACCCAAATCACTTCTCAGTTTTGGAAATCTTTCCAAAAGCCTAGTATGACATTTTCATCCACGAATCGATGGAAAAGCGGAGCGTAATATACAAACTTTGGAAGATATGTTGAGATCATGTGCAATTTACTTCAAGGGTAGTTGGGATAATCACTTTCCTTTGATTGGATTTGCGTATAATAATAGCATTCACTCAAGCATTGAAATGGCTCCATTTGAGGCTCTATATGGTAGGAGATGTCGATCTCCTATAGGTTGGTTTAAAGTGGGTGAAGTTTCTCTAATAGGTTCTAAGTTGGTGCATGAGGCTATGGATAAAGTTTGGCTTATTAGAGAAAGGTTGAAAATGATTCAAAGTCAGCAAATGTCCTATGTTAATGTTAGAAGGAGAGACATTGAGTTTGATGTACATGATTGGGTCTACTTGAAAATCTCACCCATGAAGGGTGTGATGAGCTTTGGGAATAAAGGGAAGCTTAGTCCCCGTTACTTGGGTCCATATCGGATTTGAGGCCTGTTGGTAAAGTTGTTTATGACTCGATTTGCCTAATGATTTCTCTTCAGTGCATCTGTTTTTCCATCTCTCCTTGTTGAAGAAATGTGTTGGAAATCTGACATCCATAGTTCCCTTAGAAGGTTTGGGAGTTAAGGATTATATTTCTTATGAGGAAGTTCTGGTTGGGAGTTAAGAATAATCTTTCTTATGAGGAACATCTGGTTGAGATTTTAGATTGGTAGGTTAAGAAGTTGAGAAACAAGGAGG
Source organism: Solanum commersonii (assembly GCA_029007595.1). Classification (NCBI taxonomy): domain Eukaryota; kingdom Viridiplantae; phylum Streptophyta; class Magnoliopsida; order Solanales; family Solanaceae; genus Solanum; species Solanum commersonii. The sequence continues at coordinate 4,965,710 of JAJTWQ010000022.1, forward strand.
TTGCTTCTGTAAAAGTCCTATGGAGGAATCAGTTAGTTGAGGGTGCTATTTGGGAGGCCGAGGCCGATATGATGTCTCATTATCCTTATCTCTTTCCCTCTGTCCCTAATCTAGCTTGAGGTGTCCAGCTCCTCATGGTTTAATCTTTTGGTTTCATGTGTTTTAGATATTTCCATGATTCCTCATTTATGCATGTTCATGAAAACTTGATTTTTGAGAAAATGAGTTAGCTTGATAGATTTCTTCATGTTACGTGCATTTGAGTAGAAGTTGGATATAGACTTCATGATATGATGTTTTGAACATGCTTTAGTTTGGAGTTGATGTTTCTTCCTTGGATATGTGCATTATGTGATTCCATTTCACGTTGGGCTGTTAGGTTAAGTTCCTACCCTTCTTACGATGTCTTGAATCTCATTCGAGGATGAATGTTTCCAAGGGGGAGATAATGTAACTATCAGATTAGAGAAATGCTAGAAAAGGGATAAGCATACTAGTCAACAACCCAAAAGTGGACCATGGAATCCTCCACGGAACCCTAGATGGGCTGTGAAGGGGACCACGGTCTATTAAGGGGCTCATGGTAATTTTCCAGAACTTGAAACAGGCAGGTTTTACTCACACGGACGCCTATACGGCCCGTTGTATGTTGACAAACCGTCAAACGGGTCATCAAGTGGACTAATCAGAAGCAGTTTCTCCCCTAGTCACTGTTAAGGGTGAATGACGTCTAGACGGCCTGTAAAGCTTCACATGGACCATGAAGTCATCCGTGAAGGAGACTTGTTAGACTTAAAGTTTAGGGTGAACTTCAAACGATCATATCTTTCATAACAGAATGAATTAGGTATCATATGACCTATCAAATTAAAGATAATTGAGTCCTCTTTCCAACACAACCGAGTTACTTGATTCCAAGCTTGGAGTAATTCTTTTTCCCAAAATAGTGAAGCCGTGTAGGGCAAAGCATCTTCACGACCCACTAGATGGTCCGTGAAGTCCTTCCATGTACTCAATTCGACGGTTTTAAGTTAGAGTCGTTCCAGTATTTTCCCAATTATTTTAACTAAATACTATATCATTTTACCTTGTATCCTAGGCCCTATATAAACATTTTTACCCTCAAAATCACTCAATTCAATTCATTCTCTCAAATTACTAAAAGAAGAGCAATTTCATCTTCCTAAATATTTTTCTATCTAACGGTTGAAGAAGAAGGCTAGGGTTTCAAGTCAAGTCTCCAATTTCACCAATGATTTCAATATTTTGGCATCAAGGTATGATAGTATTCACCTATAAAGTCTTTTCTCCATAGGGTTCCTAAATTCTCCTATTTTCACAAGGTAGAATCTCCAAGGGAAGTTAAGTTTTTACTCAATCTCTTGGGTTTTTTTCAATTATAGTATTATTTATTGATTTATGTCTTTTTATGCATGAATTGAAGAAATTGCATGTTTCTAAGTTGAATCCTCATGAACCCATGTGAAATCCATGTTTCCTAGAATTGATCATATGAGAAAGCTTTTGAATCATGAAAGATGTGTTTATGAAGATATGCAAGTTGTTTATGAAATTGATGAAAATGATTTAAATTTCTTTGAGAGTAAAGTATCCATGTTGTTGTTGTGAAAGGATTTCTCACATACACATGAAATCATAATTGTGAAAGGGTTTTCTCACATAAAGGATTTTAGAGTTGAAAGGTTTTCTCAACTAAACTTTAAATCAAGATTTAGGAGCTGCTTTAATGAAACCTAGCTTGGATTGGCTACTTGATGTGCTTTCCATGGATGACAAGGCAAGTGAAGATTACCCATGCCTCTTAATGAAAAGACATGTTAAGAATAATGACTATTCTGTGGGATTTATGCTTAGCACCGAGAGGATATTGAGATGGAAGCTCTCATGTAGCTAGAGGTCAGGTTTCTAGTAGCAATCTCCTTATTTCATACCTATGTGCCCCCATAGGGTGATTGTCTTAGATAGTGTAATGAACGAGTTTCGTCGTTATAGAAAAACCATCGGGAAAAATTTGGGCTGAAAAACTTTTTCGTAGTCACTTGAGATTTTCCAACCTAGTTCAGATTTGGACGAAATCGAAGTCTGTGAGGTCTAGGGAAATCAGGTAGCAATTGGTTAATTTAATTATCATTTTGATCACATGAGTAGATAGCTAATGCATTAAGAAACTCGTACGACTTTACATAATTGAATTCGGGCGAGTAAAACTCCCAGATTGATCTTTGCATGAACGGGTAATTTCTGAGTGTCGTTGGTTGAAGGTGTGTTGTGAAATGGGGTCTTGGAATTATTAATTTTGTTCATTGGTTTCGTTAAAGCCACTGAGGCAGGATTTTTGCCGCCAGGGTGGGGCCGCTGTAGCGGGGTGAGTGCCGCCATGACGGGGCAGACGCGACTTAAAGTCGGAAATAAACCCCAAAATCATTTTATTTTGTAATTTTTGAACTTGAGAGCTAAGGAATGAACGCAGGGTTTTTCTTGACAGTTTTCTACCACTCTCAAGGCAAAAGGTAAGATTTTCACTCCCTGAATACATTTTTCGATCCGTAGAATGTAATTTAATGGGTAATTATCAATGGGGAAGAGTTTTGATCTGAAAATTATGGTGGAAAAGCCCTAATCTGGGTATGAGGATCATGGTATGATCTATGATTGATAGAATTGTTAGTAATTCTGGTAATTAGTGATTGTTTATTAATTTTCGTGTTATTATGATTATTTGTAGACCTAGAACAAGCGAAACAAATCTGAAAAGGGAAGAATCAAGTTTATTAGGGTTTCAAGCTTGTTTCGAGGTGGGTGATGGTTGTGATTCTATGATTGTGTGATGTATGTTTGTTCTTGCTTCATTATGATACATGTATGTATGCAAATGTTGCATTATTGATCACATTAATTGTAAATGAGGATATATGAATGATGAATTCCATGAATCACAATTTGATTGTATGATTATGAGAATGTACTTTGTGATTGTAATTGTGGCTTGTTGAATGGATCGGGTGTTGCGTTCCTACACACTAACTTAGTTCGGTTGCCACATCTCGACATAAATATGGGATCGATTGCCACGTTTCGGCATAAACATTGGATCGGGTACCATGTTCCAGTATGCTAACAATTTGGATTTGGGTTCCATGAGAGGATCAATGAATTGATATAACTATGCTATTTGAGAATCATGAATTTGTTCGTTCTTCGTAAAATGATGATGATATTGTATATGTTCGGTGTATGCATGTTATTGTATTGTTGTTTTTACTTATGTATGTTTTACTTTGTGGGATAGCCGCGTTATCCTACACATTATAATTGTGTACTAATACGGCACTTACTCTTTCTTTTTTTGAGTACAGGGTATCTGCAGGCGGCTATTGACAGACCTCGCTTAGAAGATCAGTGATCGTTCGAATTCAAGGGTGAGCCAGTTCTTCTGGGCTTCCATGAGTTCTCTTTCTATCTATGTCCATATTTCGGACTTGAACTTTCTAGTTAGTTATTAGTTCATTTGATTGGGGTTGTAACCCTTCTTGTTTAGACTTATGGATCTCTTTAGAGTTTTGGTACATTGACTTTCAGGTTCTAGGTAGTATTTCCATATTTGTTTTCTTAGACTCTTGTTGGAGTTTATGGGAACTCCTTACTTTCCTTTCCTTAGCATTTAACTTGTTTCCGTAACTTAAATGCCTTAGTTTTTTTTATTAAAGTTGGTTAACTAATTAGTATTAATGGTTCTCCCACCGGAGGGTTAGTGTGGGTGCTAATCACGATTGTCTGGGTCGTGACAAAGTTGGTATCAGAGACTAGGTTTGTTGATGTCAATGTACCAAAACGAGTCTAATAGAGTCTTGTGGTACGGTACAAAGACGTCTGTACTTTTCTTCGAGAGGCTATAGGACTTTAGGAAATCTCTCTATTTTCTCTTGTCTCATTTCGTGCTATAACTTGATTCCAATTGGTATCTGGAGATTCAAATTGGTACCTATCCTCCTTCACTTTTCTATCTGCAGATGGTTAATACTAGATTCAACGGCGTCAGACCCGTAGCTCTCGTCAATGCTTTAGTTGAGGAATCTATAAAAAGAGGTCGCGGTCGCGATCGAGGCAGGGGTAGAGGAAGAGATAGGGGTAGATGCCGAGGAAGAGTAGTGCCTACTAGGGATAGAGCACCGGTTGGAAATGCTCCCAGAAATGAGTCCCCTCCTGCGCATTATGAAGAGGTAGAGGAGAACATAGAGGTTGAGGATGAGGAGAATGTTGGGCAATAGGAAGAGGTGCAGGCTGAGACTTACATGTATTCCTCCTTTGGACCCAGTGTTAGCTCAGTAGTTCATGTCATTCTTGAAAGGGTTGGTTGGTCCGGGAGTGCTTCCTTCTGTTCAAGAAACTCAAGCTCCTACCAATCCCCCTGTTGCTATCACTGCACTCAAGGTGGGTGGAACTAGAGGTAATGATGCTTTCTTCTGTCCTTTGTTGGGTTCTGTTATGACTGGTAATGAGCATGAAATGTTGAATAAGTTTTTGAAGCTAAAGCCTCCTGTATTTGTTGGTTCCGAGAGTGAGGATGCTTATGAGTTTATCTTAGACTGCTATGAGAGGCTTCATAAGTTGGGAATTGTCCATCAACACGGGGTTGAGTTTGTGACTTTTCAACTTCAAGGTGAGGCTAAGCTGTGGTGGTGAGTTTATGTGGAGTGCAGATTTTCAACTTTACCCCAACTCTCTTGGACCCAATTTCATGCTCTGTTTTTTGAGAAATATGTGCCTAGGACTTTGAGAGATCGCAAGTAGGATGAGTTCATGGGTTTGGAGCAAGGTGGTATGTATGTGGCTGCTTATGAGGCCAAGTTCTATGCCTTGTCTAGATATGCTACTCAATTGGTGACTACTGAGGAGGAGAGGATCTGTTTATTTTTTAGGGGACTAAATTTTGAGTTGTAGGTATTATCTGTTCATATGACCTTTGCAGGGAGGAGCGTTAATGAGGTAACACACTTTGTTAAGAAAGTGGAGGGGGTGAGGCGAGACGGTCAGACTAAGGCATCAGCTAAAAGGTCCAAAAACTTGGGTAACTTTCAAGGTTCTTACTCCAAGGAGTCAGGGAGACCAACACTTGCAGCCAGGCTAATTCAGTTCGCTATGGCCCCCTTTACAAGTAATTACTCGGGAACTCTACCTCATAATTTGATTCAGGATAGCCAGAAAGCCGTACCTTCGGCGGGCAATATGCCATCTTTTAATCGTACATGTTACAACTGTGGAGAACCTGGGCATATGAGGAGAGATTGTTCCCACCTACGTTTGATGGAGTCCACGCATAGCAGGCTAGAACAGTGGTACCCGCGGGAAATAATAATAATGGTCGAGGGCGTCCATAAGGTGGGCGAGGAGGTAATCAGTGAGGCCATGGGGGGTAGAGGACATGGTAATGCAGGCAGGGAAGTCACCTGTCAAGATGATAGGGCTCAATGTTAGCCTTTTCGGGCAAGAATGAGGCTGAGGCATCTGGCGCAGTGATCACATGTACTATTCTTGTTTGTGACCGGATGGCTAATATGTTATTTGATCTGGGTTCTACTTATTCTTATGTATCCATGTGATTTGCCTTAGAATTTGCTATGATTTGTGATATACTTGATACTCTCATCCATGTTTCTACCCCAGTTGAAAAGTCTTTCATAGTCACCCATGTCTATAGTTCTTGTCCTATTGTGTTTATGGGTTTTCAGACTTGAGCTGATTTGGTGATTTTGGATATGACTAATTTTGATATAATCTTACGCATGACTTGGTTGTCCCTCCCTATTATGCTGTACTTCACTGTTATACTAAGTCTGTAACTCTAGAAATTCTGGGAAGGGAAAATTTAGAGTGGGAAGGGGTGTACAAGCCAAGAAAGCTAAGATCATATCCTCCATTCGGGCTAGTAAACTGGTAGAGCAGGGTTGTTTGGCTTATTTGGCTCATATTCGGGATGTTGAGGTTGAGTCTCCATTTATTGAGTCTATTCCTGTGGTGTCAGAATTTAGAGAAGTATTTCCTAATGATTTTCCTAATATGTCTCCGGATAGAGATATATATATTTTTGCATTGATTTAGAACCTGGTACTCGTCCCATTTCTATCCCTCCATTTCGCATGGCTCCGGCAGAATTAAGAGAGCTGAAGGCTCAAATCCAAGAGCTCCTTGATAAGGGATTTATTCGTCCTAGTGCTTCCCCATAGGGTGCTCCAGTTTTGTTTGTTAAGAAAAAGGATGGTAGTATGAGAATGTGTATAGATTATCGATAATTGAATAGGGTCACTATTCGAAACAAGTACCCTTTGCCTCGAATAGATGATCTTTTTGACCAATTGCAAGGAGCATCAATTTCCCCAAGATTGATTGAAGGTCTGGCTACCATCAATTGAAAATTAGGCTTAAGGATGTGCCCAAGACGGCGTTTAGAACCTGCTATGGGCACTATGAGTTCCTGGTTATGTCTTTTGGTTTGACTAATGCGCCTAGAACTTTCATGAATTTGATAAATGGAGTGTTCAAGACATTTCTTGACTTGTTTTTTATAGTCTTTATTGATGACATTTTGGTCTATTCAAAAAGTGAGGAAAAGCATGCTGACCATCTTCGTATTGTTCTGGGTTTTCTGGGGAAACAAAGGTTGCATGCAAAAATTTTTAAATGCAAATTTTGGTTGACTTCTGTTGCGTTTTTGGGACATGTAGTTTCAAAATAAGGGGTAATGATAGATCCCCAAAAGATTGAGGAGGTTAAGAACTGGGTTCGGCTTAGCTTTGTGACGAAACTTAAGAGTTTTGTGGGTCTCACTAGCTACTATTGTTGATTTGTGCAGAACTTCGCTTCTATTGCCACTCACTTGACAAATTTGACCGAAAAGGAGATACCATTTGAATGGATTGAAAAATGTGAGGAGAACTTCCAAAAGCTCAAGACTCTCTTGACCACTGATGTTTGCGTAATAAAGACAACTTCTGATGCAGGTGTCTACGATCGTGCAATAGTTTAGTAACCCAACCAAGGGTTGGGATCGTTCCCAAGAGAGTGGTTTTGAGAATTAATAGAAAAATAAAATTTAGTTCTAACTAGTCGTAGCTAAAGACATTAACGATTAAAAACATTGTTAATGAAAGGGGGACACAAGAGTGTCAATTAACAATGGGGTTTTGTCACTAGCAAGTAAAAAGAACAAAATAAACAAGGATTTCTAAGTAATGAGAGGGGATCCTAGGGATGTGATGGGAATACGGGTTAAGCTAGATTATTGGGTACATGCTTTCGATAGAAGATTCATAGAATAATTGTGACTAGGCTAAACTTTAAGGGGGATAAGCTCTCTCTTGAGCAACTTACCCTGTTTCAAATGCGTTCCTCTTGGACACCCACTTACCACATGAAGACTAGCCTACGCCTTAACAAACTCACTTTCTCGAGCTGAGTGTGTGGGAATGAGACTAGGATTCACTCTCTCAAGCTGAACCTCATGTTGACCCACTCCCACCGACCATCAATTTAGTAGTTTTAGTTTTACGACCTCTCTCTCTCGCAAGCCAAAAACACATAAATAAACTTGTATTTGCAATTACAAATTCATTAAATTCATCCACAACTACTAAATGAAATCACAATTAAACTACGATTAAATTATTAGCAAGCAAGACTCAATAATTATCTTAACCCATATTCGCTAAATCACACCCTAAGAATTGGGGGTTTTAGCCACACATGTGTAAGAGATAGAAATTTTTACCAAATTGATCTCGCATTTAACTGGGTATGAAGATTTAAGTCTTAATACAGGCCAAAATTAAAGAATCCAAGAGACCAAAACCATAATCTTGAAAATGAAACCCTTTGGATCTTCAAGTCTTCAAAACCCTCTCAAACTTAGAGCAAAAATATCAAAAAGTACTATTCTATATGAAAATAATAATAATTGTTCAACTCTTAAAACTACAACTCTAACTAGTAATTATAGTTTTCACAGATTTGTGCTGCAGTGGATCATTCGGCGTCGTTCATCAGAATCGCTGATTAACTCGGCGATTTGCCCTTTGGTGTAGTTCATCACTGTCTTGCACCAGCCTTCAGCATCATCATGCTTTGGGTCATTGGGAGACATGGCACTTTTTCGCGGAATTTCTTGACGATGCGCCGATTGCTTCCTTTTTCCGTCGACTTGATCCTTTCTTTCAGGGCTCAGCACACTGGAGCAAAAGGAGAGGTAAGACCCTTCGATGACTCGCCAAGTGGACTCGGTGATCCTCAGGCCTTCATTTGTTTGTTCTTTTCAGCCTTTTCGTTCCTTTTTACGACAGTGTCCATGCTTTCCTTCAAACTTCAAATACCTGAAACCTAAGGGTTTTCATCAGATATTGAGATAAAATAAGCATTTGAGGACACAATTTCTATTAATATATATCACTAAATGAGTCCAATTTGTGGAGTCATCAACACCCCCAACTTAAACTTTTGCTTGTCCTCAAGCAAATTCAAGTTCAGCCGTTCAAAAAGGGTGTCTCGAACTGTGCTACACAAGACTCAATTTACTTATGCAAAAATCAAATGTGTACTCAAAGATTCAAGTTGTCACTCACCAATTTCAACGAATCTCATGCTCACAATACTTGCTTCAAATGCAAGTTCAAGCTCAACCATAATGTTCAAATGCCCTCACAGATAGAATGATTCCATATTCACACAATGGTTTAATTATTTAAAGTTTCAGAATCAATTGCAGCGCTCACTCTCACAAGGAAGAACATAATGCATGCTTTCACCCATAGGTTTGCTCGTATTTTCCAATCAACATTTGTTTCAACTCACTCAAGATCAAAAAGGTCTTTTCAAGGCTTGTAATGGGGCTGAGTGCAAATGTATGTTCATTTTGGCTAGTGACTTTCATCCTAATGAAATGTGGTGCTCACAACACTTCCTTTCCATTTCCTTCATCATTCTCTTTAGTGCTCATAAGTCATCCTATTATTCACTTCCCATGAATTGTTTGGAAACCCCATTTCTTTTGTACTTTATTCCACAACTTTCTTTTTTCTTTCTTTTTCATTTTCTTTTCTTTCTCTTCTTTTTTTTTTATATGGAGGGGTTCCATTTTTCTCAAAACCATGGGTAAAAGGAGATTTTCCTTGCACTTCTTGACTTGCCCCTATCTTTTCACCGCACCCCAACTTAGGCTTTTGGCCTAAGTTTGCTATTCAACTAACCACAACTTCATGAGGATTATGGGTGATGGATAAAGAAAGGTCATTGCTTTCATCAAGTTTCTTCCAAAGAAAAGGGAAAACTCAAGGGGTGTTCAAAAATGGTTCACACACTCACAAGGTAAGTCACAAAAGAGGTATATGTCAAATTAGCTCACACTCGTAGAAGTTGCCTAAGATCATATCAAGAGTTAGCATCACTTAGTTGACCGGACCAATGGGGAAAATTCTAGGTTCTATCATGCACAGTTCACAGGTAAGCTCATCACACTGGGCATTAACACTATAAGTTAAACAAGACTCCACACTTTAGCTAGTGTGCAATGATCATCACAAGAGAATCAATTCGATACTAGGCTAGTCATAACGAGATGAAAAAAGTTCACATATTGTCTATGCAACTTCATTTGGTCTCATTGTAGCCGCGCTTTCATGTTCGTTCGATTGAGAGCACTATTGAAGTCATCAGTATTGATCGGAACCGAGACTCAAATTTTTGCAAAAGAACAACCACATTCAACACACGAGAGTTGGAAAAAATTTCGAACGGGTCAAAATCATTTTGCAATTTAAAATAAAAGGAGCCTCAAGCTCAAACATCCACAGAAAGCAGTATTTAACACAATTTAAACACAAAACCCAAATATAAACAAAATACGAACATCAAATAGCACACAAAGGTGGGCCTTACCCCACCACACATGAAAACAATTTGTCCTCAAATACAATTAACATAATATCCAGAATTTAGAATAAAGAAAGATAGAGAGAGGTAAAGAGGAATCCTGTGTACATAGTCGCTCCAACTGTCTAGGCATTAGTACTCGATGTGTCAGCCTGGAATTTGATAATGGGCCCTTGAGCTTCTTTAGAAAATTTAGCGGCAACTGACTTACAAAGATTGTCCAAGTCATGAGCCGCTAAAAAGGAGTGGATAGCTGTGAAGAATCCATGTCTCCATGAGGGAATAGTGGGGTCTAGTGGATTTGTTCTCTTGCTGGCACTGGGCTTCTTGCCCTCGTTATCCATTTTGGGAGGGTTTGTTACCTTTATATTTTTCCTAAAATTTTTCGCTCTTGTTTGTCGGGGTGGCATAGCCATTTCTGCAAAGCTTTGAGAAAAAGTTAGAAAGTATTCAGACAAAAACAAGATAGTTCAATTGCAGAATCACTTCGCCAAACTAGTTGGCGAAGCGTGCAATTACTTGAGCGGTTCGCCGAGTGTAGTGCATAGAGACTACAAGGGTGCATACAAAGGGTGAACTAGAAGTCTTTCGACGAGACGCCGAATACATTCGACGACATCACGCTTCTCGCTGAAAGTTACATAAATCATCACATTTAGCATTGAATTAAATGTGAGATGAGACTTTAGGTGAACCGCCAAGTGGTTTGGCGCGCTCGACCCAGCTCGCCAAATGACCCAACGTGCCTGCTTTTGACCCAACTTCCCAAATTCAACCCCGCAACCCTCGAAAACAAAATTAAGGCATGCACAACTCAAATTAGGCTTAGAACCAGTGACAATCATGCATAACCCATGTTTTTTAATCCAGTTTTAAGGCATGCAATTATGAGAATTCAACAGTCACAATTCCCCGAGCAAGGATATCAAATTAAATCATGCATGTAAACAATCTAATCCTCTCAGGGAGGAGTAGAACACTTTAACCAGATCATGCTATTGTAAATGAGTGTAGTTTATGATAAATTAAACTTGTGGCATAGAGAACTAACCTTTTGTGTCGCTAAGGAGAGGATTGAAATGCTAAGCGGCAATGTAATCCAAGTCCGAGCACAATTCAACAACTAAAATTCTCTTAAAGTGCAAGAAATATAGAACCTAGAGTGCATGTATGAGTTTGGACAGATAAAAAGTGAAGGAAAATGAATGAAGTTGAAACTTTTAAATCTTTGGCTAGCAAAAACCGTCCAGTTTTTGCCCACTCGACGATATTAGTCAAGCTTGCCTACTCACTCGGCGTAACGCCGACCGTTTAGCTTCTTTGCCAAAATTTATAGGACCTCTAGTTTACGGGGGCGGGGGGGGGGGGGGGTCCAAACAGCGATTTCCATCGTGATCACCGACATGGTCAGTGATTCACCAATAATTTCCAGAGCTCGGCGAGTTTTACATACTCCAATTTTGATGATGTCTTGAGTCAAACGACAGACAAGGTCAGATTCACTGACCCCTTTGGCGACTCGCCGACTGGATCTATTGCTTGCCATCTTTCACTTTTTTGAACACTTCTCATACTTTAACCTATACAAACAACACACTATTATTTTGCCAAGAAATAATAAAACAATTAAAGGGGTTTTGGGTTGCCTCCCAAAGAACGCCTTAGTTAATGTCGCGGCACAACGCAAGTCCACATTCAAACTTCACTCTTGGGGTTAGCCATAATATTACTAGGCAAACCCCCTTGTTGTCTCAGATTGAGGTGAGACGAGATATGGACCGGTGCTACCTCTGGATCTAAGAATCAACTCTACTTAGTTGTCTCAATTACATCGATCCTTGTGAAGGTAGAAAGAGATTTTCAAAGGGATAATCATTCTGGTCCTGGTAGAAGTGGCTGTATCGCCTGGAAAGAGGCTCGCTAGACTTTTGACAGAAGGTTCGCTGTCCCCCTTCTCACAAGATAAAAGTAGTGGTATTTATTTCACTCAATAATGATTGTGGATGGACTCCTCTATTCTTGACCCATTTGTGTCTCCAACTGCTTGATTGAAACATAATGGGAGGTGACGGTCTAGCTAAGCGTAGAAATATCTTCTTTCATGCCTTTCAACATTTTGTCTGACCCTTCAACTTTGTTGAAGATACGTGAGAGCATATCCTCATACCTACCACCTTCCTAATCCTTGGGCTTCTGGCGCTCACGGGGAGGCACATATTTATCCTTCTCCCTATCTTTCCAGTTTGGATTTCGGTCTCTCCATTCACGATCTCTATCTTTCCAGCCTTCGTCTTTAGCCTAGCCTTGGTTACCACCCTTTCTTGGGTAGTTTGAACGATAGCCCCCGCCTTGATTTGCTAGAAAATTTACCTTCTCGTTATATAGGGCTTCAAATTTTATCTTTTTAAGATTTGCACACCCAACCCCCCAATGTTGACACTATGGGCACCAGCCCCCATGACATTTTTTGGATAGAATATCAAGCTGTGTTATGATTTTGGCCATGTTTTGGTTTCTCTCATTGTCTTTTTCAATCTGATCCTTAGATAGCTTGAATATGAGAGGGGATACTTGGTCCTCACGAGTGTACCATGCTCTCATGATGGTTGTCATGCCATCTAAAAGTTAGGCGACTACTGCATATGATTTCTGCATTAAGCCTCCAGGAGAGAGTTGGTCAACGACACCTTTGTTTACCGAATCTTAACTCTGGTAAAAGTATTTAAGTAGCATGTTGTGCGGCAAACCGTGGGTTGGGCATTGTAGCACCAACATTTTAAACCTTAGCCAACTTTCGTGCAGAGGCTCTCCTTCTAGACGTTTAAAGATCTGGATGCTATCCCGCAGTGACATCATCTTTGAAAGAGGGAAAAACGCACTTGAAATGCGGTTACCAACTCCTCCCAAGAAGTGATGGATTCACATGGTAGCTCGGCTAGCCACTTGCACGCCTCTCCCATCAACGAGAAAGGGAATAACCTTAATCGAACCAACTCCTGGGAGTTGTTTTTGAACAAAAATGGTCGGCATACATCTACAACATTTTGAAGATGCTCGTGAGGATCCTCAAGAGCCAGTCCGTTGAAAAGTCCCTTTAGTTGCAAGAGTTGCAACATGGTGCTTGTTATCTGGAACACTGCATTTCCCTCAGCTGGGGGGTAAACGGATGGCTCCAACACCTCCCATGAGATGGGGGCCATTGATGTTGCCTCTTGGACATCGTTGAGATTTCCAATGTCATCTTGGTGGCCTACCTGGCTACCGTTTCTACCATTAACACTCATGCTTTCTGAAATATTCACACAGCAAACAAAACAAAACTTAAAATTAGGTAAGTAGACTACAACTAAGAAGAACAAAAATTCTACTAATCTAAAAATTCTCAAATAACACCACTCCTTGGCAGCGGCGCCATTTTGATATTTATGTAATGAAGACACAACTTCCGATGCAAGTGTCTACGATCGTGCAATAGTTTAGTAACCCAACCAAGGGTTGGGATCATTCCCAAGATAGTGGTTTTGAGAATTAATAGAAAAATAAAATTTAGTTCTAACTAGTCGTAGCTAAAGACATTAATGATTAAAAACAATGTAAATTAAAGGGGGACACAAGAGTGTCAATTAACAATGTGGTTTTGTCACTAGTAAGTGAAAACAACAAAATAAACAAGAATTTTTAAGTAATGAGATGGGATCCTTGGGATGTGACGGGAATATAGGTTATGCTAGATTATTGGATACATGCTTTCGATAGAAGATTCATAGAATAATTGTGACTAGGCTAAACTTTAAGGGGGATAAGCTCTCTCTCGAGCAACTTACCCCGTTTCAAATGCATTCCTCTTGGACACCCACTTGCCGCATGAAGACCAGCCTACGCCTTATGTAACGACCCTAAAAATGAAATAGCAAGAACTAGAGCCTCACATGTGTATTGAAGTTGGTAACTTAATTAAATAATGTAAATCGGCTTTTTGAGTTTAGTTCTAAGAGATTTGGGGTCCGTAGATGCTGCCAGTTTTTGATATTTTAATTTTTAGTTGGGGCTTTCTAAATTAATTAGTTATTAGATTAAGGTCTTAGGGGGTCGGTTAGGAGTTAATTAAATGACTTATATAAGGTTTTAAGTCTTTTAATAAGTCATTTACTCTCTTTTCCTAAAATCAAAATCCCAAAGTCTTCCCTCTCTCTATATTTCTCTCTAAATCAAAGAAGAAGATGAAGTGGGAGCTAGGGTTGAGGATTTCTTGGTGTTTCTTCTTCAATTTTCGTGGGATTCATGAAGGTTAAGGTATGGGGATCTTTTATCCTTGATTCCTTTTCCATTCAAGGAGCCAAATCAAAGTGTTTTGAAAGTTTTTCAAAAACTCAATAAAGTCCTAATTTCGGTTCTAGCATGGGTTCTTGCATTAAATGATTTTTAATGATGATTTATGTTATTATTGATGTTTATTGATGGTTTTAAGAAAGAAAAGTCCATGAACCCATGTCTTTCCAAGTTTCCTAAATTTGGCTTATGAAGTGGGTTGAATGTTTATGATTGAATGGTGATGGAAAAATGCTTAGGTTGAGTTGAGTAGTTGATTTCTATTATTATCTATGTTTATCTATTGAGAATTGTTGATGAATTGAGGAATGGTGATTGTGGCTTTGGAAAAGGGTAAATTGACCTAACTTCATTGTTAATGTAGAATTGATATAGAATTGTGATAGATTGATGTGTTTACTTATTGAATATATTATGATTATGGCCTTGAAGGCATTATATGAGGAATTGAAGTGTTGACATGATATCATATATGTGAATGTGATGTAAAGGATTTGAATGAGAATCTAATGAAGTAAAGGTAATCATGTTGTGAATATAAATGTGTTCATGGGATCCCAAGGTGAGCTTGAATAAAGTATTATTGTATTGTGATTAAAAGTATGTTCTCTCTTAACACTTATGAATGAAGATGATGGAATGTGAAATGCCTTATTTTATTGAATGTCATTTCTTGAACTTAGTGCTCTTCTTGATAAATGAAAAGCTATGTTGAATATAAATCGATAGGCTATGGCATTCCTTTCATATGTAAGTGATGAACTCTATTTCTGAGCTGGGTAGTGTTTGGTAATTTATGCATATCTTGTTCTCTAGAACTTCGTTTATAATGAATAAATATGATTTGGAAAGAAAACTTGTATACCTACAACTCTTATGTTTATGTAAAACTCTAATTTAACTATTATGGACACGAAATATGGGATGCAACATTGGGAAAGTTTTGCCCAGATTTCGGAAATTGAAATCCTGTATGATCAGCTGTAGTGTTTTGAATATATCTTTTTGTACAAAATATATTTTGCGGTGATTCTTGTTGATTTGCAACCTTTAGAAATGTACCTACATCTTTCATGAAGGTTATAAAGTTTAGTTTTGCCGTTTTCCTTTTCAAATCTAACTTACGACTTGAGGTACCAGGCTGGACAGATTCACTATTTTGGGAGCATAGTTGTATTTGTACATGTTAGGATTACTTATGATGATGATCCTATTTTACATCGACATTACTAAGCAAAGAGAAGTTAAAGAAGTTATTTAATTGTATTTTTAAGGTTGTATATACTCGTGAACAAGTTGAGGACCTTGAAACGTTGGTTGGTCTACGGTCTGAACTCACATAGTTGTGTTGGACTGGTTCTTTGCTAAAGCACTGAGTTTGGGTATAAACTTGTACTTGCACTCTTTTAACTGCGGAAATATTTGAAAGTTGATCTTGGTACCTTGGCTACCTCTTGTCACTTTGCATTGTCATGTTGGTATCCTTTAAGACGTTAAAGACGCTCATGTAACTCACCCACTTGAACGGATTGTTTAATCACCTGGCACTCTTGTTGGGACCTTGTTCTTCTTGTGGCTGTGACTTTGTCACTCTTGACATGCCTCTTGATTCAGATTACTTGCCATCTTGACTCTGGATTTTTAGTCCGTCTTATGAATGGAAGTTGTCCATTTTAAGTACGAATTAAAAAGCCATTTTAAATATGGTTCTTGTTTCTCTTGATTATTGGGCTTTGACCCCTCTTGATACCGGGCGTCGGGCCTTCTTGATACTTGCTTGTGCTTGGTGTGACGACATGATGTATATATTGGGCGAGCCTTGTTATTGAATCTCTTGGAAATTTGTGCTATGAGCATTCTTGACACTTGGATCTTTAAATGTAGAACTTGATATTCTTAGTGTGAACTCTAGTTACTTAATAGGTTCTACAATGTATAGATAGTAGTATAGGATGCTATCTACACATGGCATGAGTAGGCTTTGAAGGTGCCAAAATGAGTTCCCTAAGTTTATATGACTATAGTGTGAAGTCCCCTAAATGCATGAATGTGTCCTAAATGACTTTAAAAAAGAATGTTGACTTATTGTTTAAATGATTTGTTGAATGAATAGCTTATGTTAACGAAGTGAGTTACTTAGTATGCTACCTTGAAGCATGATGGTTCTTGTCTATAGTTGCCTTGAGGAACACTTAGGTGTGTATGAAGAGGTTGTATGGGCGGCCACTTCATGTCTCACTCAAGTGTGTCTTAGGGTAACTTTAGATAAGGGTTCTTGGATGATAAAATGAGTTACGCGTTGAAAATGTTGAGTATGTCTATAATGTGGTTAATCTCTTATATGTTGGTTATGTTCTATAATATGTCTAATATGTCAATATTCATGAAGTTTTACTAAATTGGCATAGGGCATGACTTTCAACCAAATGTCCTTTTTAGCATGTTTTTGCATGGTTTCCATACTTAGTACTTAATTGTACCAACCCTTTTATTTCCCTTTTGACTAAAGTGTAGGGATATAGAGATGTTGATATTCCATGGTTGATGGATAGGTTTCTAAGATGTTTGAAGATGAAGACTTGGTGAGTCCTCATATATTAGAGGACAATAACCAACATGTTCCTTTATGTCTTGTAGTTTTGTTATAGTTTTGAGTGGGCTTAGTCCCAATGTTGTATTCAAGTATTAGATGGTTTTGAGACATCTTGGATAAAGTCTAGAAAGTCTTCTGCTTGCTTTTTATTTAAAAGGTGTTCTTTTGATTGTAAAGGAAGCTTTAAATTTCTGTTCTATATTTTTTTGGTATCGTATTTTAATGAATGATCCATGAGGCTTGTATTTGACCTCTTCAAGGTCGAATACGCCGGTTACGACTAGAGGGTGCTCTCGGGTCGTGACACCTTAACCCACTCACTCTCTCGAGCTGAGTGTGTGGGAATGAGACTAGGTGTCACGCCCCAAGCTACCCCCGAGACGCGGACACGGGACCTAGGACCACAAGTGATCCCAAGCTAACCCTACTGGCATGATCATGAGCATACTAAAGATAATAAACTGATGCCGAGGCTAAATCATAAATAAATCTGACAAGATGGGGAATACCTATATACTATAACTGAATATATCAAATTTGAGAGTTTAATACAAAAGAAATATCAAACTCAAAATACTAAGCTGAATCTAACTATGTCTGAAATAAGCCTCTAAACTGACTAGAAATGTTGGGACATGCCCCAACATTATCTAGCAAAACTGAAACTAAGACTAAAAGCGATAAAGATAAACATGTCACTAGTCCTCAAAGAATGAGGACTCACCACTGATGTTGCTGAACTAAAGATCGAGAATCAATCTAAGCGTGATCTGGATGCTGAGAACCTGAACCTACATCACGAGAAGATGTAGCGCACGTATGCGTCAGTACTTGAAAGGTACTGAGCATGCAGGATAGAGTAAAGCTGAAATATCACATAACTGAACAAAGCATATTGAGCAATGATATAATTTGAACATGATATAGATGCTGAAAATACTGAATACTGAGCAAACTGAATGCAATGACCAAATTTATAACATGCTGATACTAAATACTGACTGTACTGAAATATGGTCAATGCAATAGAGTCTGACTAGACTGTGAGAGATACTAATAACCGACATAAAACCACATGAGCTAAATATGAAGTCCGATGTATACGCCCCATCGAGAGGACCCAATATACCCTGCCAGAGGTATAGAGGCATGCTGGCGTGATCACTAAACTGATGTTGCCCACAGAGGGGACTTACACCTACGTGGCTCGTAGTTACGGGACTATATGGGTACGCCGAACCCTAGTCCAACTAGGTATTAGGCTACTCCCAATGAATTAAGTGGTTAACTGGTTATGATTGAATTTACGTAAATCTTTGGATAGCTCGGCGAACATGCAAACTGAGAATGCAACAATTAATCTGATAATGATGCATTCATAAACTGAGGCACGTAAAACTGAATACTGATATATCTGACCTAACATGTGTAATTCAAGAACTAAAAAAATACATAGCTAGAATTCTGAAATTCATGCGATAAACTGAGCAATAACATGATAATCTGATTTGGAACATTCAAATAATTAATTCATGATGATTTGCTGTAATTCTAGAAACCCTAGGTCTGTTCATAATCATGGAATCAAGAATCTAACTGAATTCTAGGGACCTAATGGGCGAAAGGAACCCACTAGTGAAATCCCACATACCTGGTGACGAATTCCACGGAGAAATATTTCGATTTTGGGTCTGGAACTGATGGAACCTTGCTGCGTTCTTGAACTAGGGTTCTTGACCTCTCTTCTCCTTTTAGCGTTCTAATTTTCTAAGTTTTGATTAATTATTTGACTAAGGTAAGTTCTAGTTATGTTTCTAGGCTTAAACTGATTAAAACCTCATGATTTAGGGTTTAAACGACGTAGCTACGGGGTTAAACAAAATAGGAAAAGACCAAAAGACCCCTGAATGAATTGCTGTCGGAGTGATCGACGGAATGGACTGACGGGCCGTCATTCAATCGACGGTTCGTCGATCGAGTCTTCCCGATAGGGCTTCACTAAAACGGACATAACTTTTTACTCGGAGGTCAGAATTTAGTAAACTTGGTGGCGTTGGAAATATAATTCAATTATCTATCATATCATAGGTAATGGGACACACAATTCATTTTGTGATAAAAGTTATGACCATCTGAAGTTGACCCATTAGAATTTTCAGCTAACTGGCTGCTGATCCTCATCTACTATCAGACCTACGAACCGTGGATCGATTGACTGTCCGTGCTGGTCGATCGTAGTTCGTGTCAGAGGCTGGGTAAAGAAGGTATTGATCCACGAACACAGACCACGGACCGTGGGTCTGTCCGTGAGTCGAGACTTAGCTAATTTTTCTAAGCGTGGCTGGGGAGGGGTTGCAGTGCTGAATCATGGACCACCCGCACGGACCGTGGTCTGACCTACGGTTCGTGGATGTCAACCGTGGGTTGCACTTGCAACTTTTCAAAATCTGCATTTTGGTTTGTTTTCGGATACGGGGTGTTACATTATCTCCCCCTTGGGACTATTCGTTCTCGAATGAAGACTAATCTAGCTGAAATAGAGGGAGAGGGCTGCAATCCCTACCACTAAACACTGAGAACTGAATTTCTAACTGAACTGAGTTCCAAGAACATGCAAATACGCTGAAAATGCAAGTACAAACTGAAGGAACATGATTCTAAGACTGAATTTTCGCATGAATGACTGAAAAACTGAAGAGGAACTATTACCTTAAGCTGGAATGAAATCGGAAGGAAAAAGGTGAGTATACTTGGATTTCATGTCTGCTTTTGCTTCCCAAGTAGCTCCCTCTACACACTGACTCCTCCATAAAACCTTGACTGAAGCGACTTCTTTATTTCTCAACCTTTTAACCTGACGATCGAGAATCTCAACTGGTACATCCTCATAAGCAAGGCTATCTTTTACAGCCACAGCCTCTAATGACACTACGGATGCTGGATCACACACACACTTCTTCAAAAGAGAAATGTGAAAGACTGGATGCACTGCTGCTAAATCTGTTGGGAACTCTAACTTATAAGGCACTTTACCAATCCTTTTCAAGATTCGGTAAGGGCCTACATATCTGGGACTGAGCTTTCCTTTCTTGCCAAATCTCATCACCCCTTTCATAGGTGACACTTTCAGAAAAACCCAATCATCAACTTGGAACTCTAGTTCCCTTCTTGTCACATCTGCATAAGATTTCTAGCCACTCTAGGCAGTCTTAAGTCTATCTGGAATGGTAACTATTATTGTAGGCGAACTCAATAAGAGGAAGGTGATCATCCCAACTACCCTTGAAGTCGATCACACAAGCTCTCAACATGTCTTCTAAGGTCTGAATGGTACGCTCTGCCTGACCATCTGTCTAAGGATGAAATGTTGTGCTATGGTTAACCTGAGTACTAAGACCTTTCTGAAATGACTTTCAGAAATGAGAGGTAAACTGAGGACCTCTATCTGAGATGATAGACAAAGGAACCCCATGCAACCTCACAATCTCATTAATGTAAAGCTTGGCATAATCCTCCGTTGAATCTGTAGTCTTGACCACCAAAAAGCGAGAAGACTTAGTAACCCTATCAACAATCACCCAAATAGAGTCATGTTGTCTGCGAGTACGAGGTAAACCTGTGATGAAGTCCATGTTGATCACTTCCCACTTCCAAGTAGGAATGTCAATCTCTTGAGTCATACCTCCTGGTTTCTGATGTTCTACCTTTACTTTCTGGTAATTGGGGCACTTAGCCACAAAGTCGGCTATATTTTTTTTCATATCATTCCACCAATAGACTTTCTGTAGATTGCGGTACATCTTAGTGGCGCCTAGATGAATAGAATATCTGGAGTTATGGGCCTCTGCAAGAATATGTTGCCTCAACTCGCCAACATTAGGAACACATAATCGCCCCTGGTAGCGAAGCACACCATCTCCCCCTTGGGAGAAAACCTCCACTCTCTGATTGTGGACTGCACCCTTAAGCTCAAGCAAGATTGGATCACTGTTTTGCTTTTCCTTAACCTCAACTACCAAAGAAGATTCTGCCCTATTCTGAACCGTTACACCACCATCTGATATGCTCATAAGACGAACTCCTAGGCGAGCAAGTCTGTGAACATCCTTTGCTAACTCTTTTCTTTCTTCCTCCACATGTGCTACACTACCCATAGATAGTCTGCTAAGGGCATCTGCTACTACATTCGCCTTACCTGGATGGTAATGCACGCTCATATCATAATCTTTGAGGAACTCAAGCCACCTTCTCTAGCGAAGATTCAATTCTTTCTGGGTGAATACATACTGAAGGCTCTTATGGTTTGTGAACACATCTACATGAACACCATGCAAGTAGTGTGTCCAAATCTTTAGTGCAAACACCACTGCTGCAAGCTCGAGGTCATGAGTTGGATAATTCTTCTCATGTACCTTAAGTTGCCTGGAAGCATAAGCTATAACCTTACCTCGCTGCATCAACACACAACCTAGGCCGACTCTGGATGCATCACAATAGATCACATAACCATCTGAACCCTCTGGTAGAGTCAAGAAAGGAGCTGTAGTCAACCTAGTTTTCAATTCTTCGAAGCTTTTCTCACAATCATCTGACCACTGAAACTTAACCTTTTTCTGAGTCAACCTAGTCAATGGTGAGGCTATGGATGAAAATCCTTCCACAAACTATTTGTAATAGCCCGCTAGACCCAAGAAACTTCTAATATCTATAGCAGAAGTAGGTCTAGGCCATTGTTTCACTGCTTCTATCTTCTGGGAACCTACTCGAATTCCTTCACTAGACACAATATGCCCAAGGAAAGCAACTGATTGTAACCAAAACTCGCACTTGTTAAATTTTGCAAATAACTGGCGATCTTTGAGAGTTTGCAGAACAACTCTCAAATGACTCACATGTTCTTTCTCATTCCTAGATTAAATGAGGATATCGTCAATAAAGATGATAACGAACAAGTCCAAGTACTGCTTGAACACTCTGTTCATCAAATCCATGAAAGCTGCAGGAGATTGGTTAGTCCAAATGACATAACTACAAATTCATAATGACCATACCAAGTTCTGAAGGCTGTCTTCGGAATGCCACTATCTCTGAATCTGAGTTGATGATAACCTGATCTGAGGTCTATCTTTGAGAAATGACTAGCACCCTGAAGTTGGTCGAACAAGTCATCAATTCTGGGGATGGGATACTTATTCTTGATTGTGACTTTGTTCAACTGCCTATAGTCAATGCACATTCTGAGAGAACCATCTTTCTTCTTTACGAACAACACTGGTGTACCCCATGGCGAAATACTACGTCTGATAAAGCCCTTATCTAGAAGGTCTTTCAATTGTTTTTTCAATTTCTTAAGCTTAGCTGGAGCCATTCTGTAAGGAGGAATAAAAATAGGTTGGGTATCTGGAAGGAGATCAATTCCAAAGTCGATTTCCCTTTCGGGAGGAACTCCGGGAAGATCTTCTGGGAACATTTCTGGAAACTCACTGACTACAGGAACTAACTCAAGAGTTGGGGATTCGGAGTTAGAATCCTTAACCCAAACTAGATGATAGAGATAACCCTTAGAGATCATCTTTCTGGCCTTAAGGTAAGAAATGAATCGACCCATAGGCGCTAAGCTACTACCCTTCCATTCTAGGATTGGTTCATTTGGAAACTGAAAATGAACAATCCTAATTCTACAATCGACTGAGGCATAACATGAATGTAACCAATCCATGCCTAGAATGACATCGAAGTCTACCATTTCTAACTCTACAAGATCTGCTGAGGTGACTTTTTGAGAGACTGTGACAGGGCAATTTTTGTATACCCGTCTAGCTATAACTGGGTCACCGACTGGAATAGAGACTGAGAAGGGTTCTGAAAGAGTTTCTAGGCTAACACTGAATTGGATTGCTATATAAGGAGTTACAAATGACAAAGTGGCCCCTGGATCTAATAAAGCATAAACATCAATATCAAAGATTCGTAACGTACCAGTGACTACATCAGGAGAATCTTCCTGATCTTGACGAGCCTGAAGAGCATAGAGACTATTTTGGCGCTGTCCGCCACTAGTACTAGAATAGTTACCCTGCTGAGTCAGGCGACCTGCTGGTGCTGCTGAAGTTGTAGACTGAGCTCTACCATTATTTCCTCCTTGACCTTATCTTGAAGGACAATCCTTCAATCTATGACCAGACTGACCACACCCAAAACATCCTTCCTTACTTGCAAGGCACTCGCTCGGATGGTTCTTACTACACTTCAAGCAAGTTGGGTAGGTTTTGGTGCCTGAAACACTACCTTGAGACTTAGAGCCTGACACCCTACCTTTTGATCATTATGGAACCTGGGGGATGGAACACTAGCTAATGAAGGGGTTGGAGTCGAAGACTTCTGTTGAAACTGCGAGCGATTTCAACCACCTATTTTTTGTTGATGATAGTCATAGTTACCTGTTCTTGCTTTCTTAGTCTTCTTAGCTCGTCCCTAAGCTTATCACTCTCAACCTGCTGAGAATGAGTCATGAGCCTAGAGATGTTCATGTCTCTCAACAACATAGCATTCCTGCACTCGGTTTTCACTAAGTCTAACACTCCATACAGAAACTTATTCATCTGAGCCCTGGAATCAGCAACCATGTGAGGAGCATACCTGGAGAGTTGGTTAAACTTGAGCCCATACTCTTGGACAGTCATGTTACCCTACCTTAAGTTCATAAATTCCTAGGCCCTTGCTTCTCTCAACTCTATGGGGAAAAACCTGTCCAAAAAGGTTTCGCTGAAACAATCCCAAGTAATATGAGCGGCATCTGTACCCATATTTTCCTTCCACAGAGTGTACCAGATAGGAGCCACATCTTTCAGTTGGTAAGATGCTAACTCAACCCGATCATTCTCAGTGACTTGCATCACCTCAAAGATCTTCTTGATCTCATCCAAGAAATTCTGGGGATCTTCTCCAATCTGCGATCCTAAGAACTCAGGTGGATTCATCCTAACAAAGTCTCGCACCCTGGCGGCAGCTGACCCAATATTTGTATTCACAGGAGCTTGAACCCACTGATTGTTCTGGTTGGCCACACTCTGAGCCAACATCGGAATGACATTCCTGAATTCAGCATTTGAGACTTCCTGATCTGGAACTGGAGGAGCTGCATTTGCGTTCCTCGCATTTGCATTCCTAGCATAAACTCTACGAGAAGGCATGATCACTGAAACGTAGAACGTCGAGTTAGAATGTAATTAGATCATACCTTACGCACGATAAGAGTAACAAGAAAATGAAGATATTTCCTAAGACACTTTGTAGCCTCCCTCTCATTAGATGTGGTGCGCACTACACATCCATGAAAAGGACTCTACCTAATGCGGCTTTTCAGACATCCTAGGACACTTAAACCTAGTGCTCTGATACCAAGTTTGTCATGCCCCAAGCTACCCCCGAGACGCGGACACGGGACCTAAGACCACAAGTGATCCCAAGCTAACCCTGCTGGCATGATCATAAGCATACTAAAGATAATAAACTGATATGGAAGCTAAATCATAAATAAATCTGAAAAGATGGGGAATACCCATATACTATAACTGAATAGGATAGAGTAAAGCTGAAATATCACATAACTGAACAAAGCATACTGAGCAATGATATAATCTGAACGTGATATAGATGCTGAAAATACTGAATACTGAGCAAACTGAATGCAATGACCAAATTTATAACATGCTGATACTAAATACTGACTGTACTAAAATATGGTCAATGCAATAGAGTCTGACTCGACTGTGGGAGATACTAATAATCGACATAAAACCAGATGAGCTAAATATGGAGTCCGATGTATACGCCCCATCGAGAGGACCCAATATACCCTGCCAGAGGTATAGAGGCATGTTGGCATGATCACTAAACTGATATTGCCCACAGAGGGGACTTACACCTACGTGGCTCTAGTTCTAGGACTATATGGGTACGCTGAACCCTAGTCCAACTCAGTATTATGCTACTCCCAATGAATTAAGTGGTTAACTGGTTATGACTAAATTTCTGTAAATACTAGATAGCTCGAAACTGAACATGCAAACTGAGAATGCAACAATTAATCTGATAATGATGCATTCATAAACTAAGGCATGTAAAACTGAATACTGAAATATCTAACCTAGCATGTGTAATTCAAGAACTAAAGAAATACATAGCTAGAATTCTGAAATTCATGCGATAAACTGAGCAATAACATGATAATCTGATTTGGAACATTTAAATAATTAATTCATGATGATCTGCTGTAATTCTAGAAACCCTAGGTCTGTTCATAATCACGGAATCAAGAATCTGACTGAATTCTAGGGACCTAATGGGCGAAAGGAACCCACTAGTGAAATCCCACATACCTAGTGACGAATTTCACGGAGAAATCTTTCAATTTTGGGGATAGAACTGATGGAACCTTGCTGCGTTCTTGAACTAGGGTTCTTGACCTCTCTTCTCCTTTTAGCGTTCTAATTTTCTAAGTTTTGATTAATGATTTGACTAAGGTAAGTTCTAGTTATATTTCTAGGCTTAAACTGATTAAAACCTTATGATTTAGGGTTTAAACGACGTAGCTAAGGGGTGAAATAAAATAGGAAAAGGCCAAAAGACCCCTGAATGAACTACTGTCGGAGTGATCGACGGAATGGACTGACGGGCCGTCATTCAATCGACGATCCATCGATTGGGTCCGTCGATCGAGTCTGCCCTACAGGGCTTCACTAAAATGGGTATAACTTTTTACTCGGAGGTTGGAATTTAGCAATCTTGGTGGAGTTGGAAAAATAATTCAATTATCTATCATATCATAGGTAATGGGACACACAATTTATTTTGTGCTAAAAGTTATGACCATCTGAAGTTGACCCATTAGAATTTTCAGCTAACTGGCTGTTGATCCTCATCTACGGTCAAACCTACAAACCGTGGATCGATTGCCGGTCCATGCTGGTCAACTGTAGGTCGTGTCAGAGGCTGGGTAAAGAAGGTCTTGATCCACGGACACAGACCACGGACCGTGGTCTGATCTACGGACCGTGGGTTTGTCCGTGAGTCAAGACTTAGCCAATTTTTCTGAGCTAGGCTGGGGAGGGGTTGCAGTGGTGAATCATGGACCACCAGCACGGGCCGTGGTCTGACCTACGATCCGTGGATGTCAACCGTGGGTTGCACCTACAACTTTTCAAAATCTACATTTTGGTCTGTTTTCGGATATGGGGTGTTACACTAGGATTCCCTCTCTCGAGCTGAACCTCATGTCGACCCACTCCCACCAGCCATCAATTTAGTAGTTTTAGTTTTACGACCTCTCTCTGGAGCAAGCCGAAAACACATAAATAAACTTGTATTTGCAACTACAAATTCATTAAGTTTATCCACAACTACTAAATAAAATCATAATTAAAATACAATTAAACTATTAGTAAGCAAGACCCAACAATTATCTTAACCCATATTCGCTAAATCACACCCCAAGAATTGGGGTTTTTAGCCACACGTGTATAAGAGATAGAAATTTATACCAAATTGAGCTCGCATTCAATTGGGTATGACGATTTAAGTCTTGATACTGGCCAAAATTGAAGAATCAAAGAGACCCAAACCCAAATCTTAAAGATGAAACCCTTTGGATCTTTAAGTCTTCAAAACCCTCTCAAACTTAGAGCAAAAATATCAAAAAGTACTATTCTATATGAAAATAATAATAATTGTTCTACTCTACAAACCACAACTCTAAGTAGTATTTATAGTTTTCACAGATTTATGCTGCAGCAGATCATTCGACGTTGTTAGTCGAAATCCCTGATCACTCTGTAATTCACCCTTTGGTATAGTTCATCGCCGTCTTGCACCATCCTTCAGCATCGTCGTGCTCTGGGTCATTGGGCGACATGGTATTGCTTCGCGGAACTTCTCAGCGATGCACCTACTACTCCTCTTTTCTACCGACTTGATCTTTTCCTTCAGGGCTCATCACACTAGAACAAAAGGTGAAGTAAGATCCTTCGACGACTCGCCAAGTGGACTCAGCGATCCTCAAGTGTTTATTTCTTTATTCTTTTCAGCCTTTTCGTTCCTTTTTGCAACGTAGTGTCCATGCTTTCCTTCAAACTTCAAATACCTAAAACTTAAGGGTTTTCATCAGATATTGAGATAAAATAAGCATTTGAAGACACAATTTCTATTAAAATATAGCCCAAAATGAGTCTAATTTATGGACTCATCAACCACCACACCTATTCTAGTATTACCGATTGAAGGTAAGAATTTATTATTTATTGTGATGCTTCACATTCCGGTTTGGGAGTTGTGTTGATGCAGGATAAGAATATTATAGCTTATACATCGCGTCAATTGAAGGTGCATTAGAGGAATTACCTAACACATGATTTGGAGTTGGCAGCGGTAATGTTCTCTTTTAAGATCTGGTGGCATTATCTATATGGGGTCAAGTGTGAAGTGTTTACTGATCATCTTAGTTTGCAGCATGTGTTCACTCGAAAGGATCTGAATTTGAGACAGTGAAGGTGGATGGAGTTACTTAAATATTATGATGTCACCATTGAATACCATCCGGGCAAGGTTAATGTGTTGGCAGACGCTTTGAGTCGAAAAGCGGTGAGTATGTGTAGTTTAGCTTGCTTCAGTGTGTCCAAGTGACCCTTGGCTAAGGAAATTAAGACCTTGGAGTCTAAATTCATGCAGTTTGGCATCTCATAAAGAGGTGGGGTGTTAGCTAGCATTGAAGTGAGGGCCACATTCATTGAATAGATCAAGGCCAAACAATTTGAGGATGAAAATTTGAATGAACTTAAGAAGAAGACTACGATTGGTAAGGTGCAAAAGACCACTCTTGATGCGGAAGGTGTGCTCAGTTTTAAACAAAGGATTTGTGTTCCTCGAGTTGATGACTTGATTCAGAAATTGTTGACAAAATCTCATGGTTCATGATATTTCATTCATTCGGATGTGACCAAGATATACCGAGATTTGAAGCGAATTTATTGGTGGTCAGGCATGAAGAAGGATATAGCGGAGTTTGTGGCTAAGTGTCAAAATTGCCAACAAGTAAAGTATGAACATCAAAGCCTACAGGTTTTCTGGTTGGCCTTTCTAAGACTTTGGGGAAGTTTGATTCTATTTGGGTAGTGGTTGATAGATTGACTAAGGCAGCCCATTTTATTCTGGTAAGAATAGATTATAATGTTGAACAATTGGCTAAGGTGTATGTGAAGGAAATAGTGAGGTTGCACGGGGTTCCCCTTTCTATCATCTCAGATCGTGGTACGTAGTTTACCTCCAAGTTTTAGAGGAAATTACATGATGAATTGGGAACACAACTCACCTTTAGTACAACTTTCCATCCACAGACGGATGGGCGGCCGGAGAGGATTATTCAAATGTTAGAAGAAATGTTGAGGGCATGTGTGATTGATTTTGGAGGGCATTGGGATAAGTTCTTACCTTTGTGTGAGTTCTCTTATAATAATAGTTATCACTCAAGCATAGATATGGCACCGTTTGAGGCATTATATGGGAGGGGATGTAGATCACCCATAGGATGGTTCGAGGCTCGAGATGTGAATCCTTTGGGGGTTGATTTAGTGAAGGATGCTCAAGATAAGGTGAGGAGTATCCAAACTAAAATCTTAGCAGCCCAGAGTAGACAGGAGAAGTATACATATCATA
Organism: Solanum commersonii; assembly: GCA_029007595.1. Taxonomy (NCBI): domain Eukaryota; kingdom Viridiplantae; phylum Streptophyta; class Magnoliopsida; order Solanales; family Solanaceae; genus Solanum; species Solanum commersonii. Next base: position 4,994,280 of record JAJTWQ010000022.1, read on the forward strand.
AGGTAAGAGACATGGCATATTAGATTGGCGAGAATCTTCTTCTTAAGGTATCACCCATGAAAGGGGTGATGAGATTTGGCAAGAAAGGCAAGCTAAGTCCGCGATACATTGGTCCCTTTGAGATTCTTGAATGTGTAGGTCCAGTGACTTGTAGATTGACTTTACCTCCTAACCTATCGGGAGTTCATTCGATATTTCATGTGTCCATGTTGAAGAGATATCATGGTGACAAATATTATATCATTAAGTGGGACTCAATTGTGTTAGACAAAGAGGTCCAATATGAGGAGGAACCGGTTCCAATTCTTGATCGTGATGTTCGTAAGTTGAGGACCAAGGAGATTAAGTACGTGAAAGTTCAATGGAAGAATCTTCCAGTCGAGGAAGCTACTTGGGAAACCGAGAGGGACATGCCAGACAAGTATCCCCAATTGTTCGTCGATTCAGGTACTACTCCATTCTTTCTTTAGCTTGTTTTTCCTAAGTTTCTCACTCAGGGACGAGCGATGGGTAAATTGGTATCTATTGTAATGACCGGGTTTCGTCGTTATAGAAAAACCATCGGGAAAATTTTTGGGCAGAAAAACTTTTTTCGTAGTGACTTGAGATTTTTCAACCTAGTCAAGATTTGGGTGATATCGGAGTCTGTGAGGTTTATGGAAATCTGGTAGCAATTGGGTGATTTAATTATCATTTTGATCACATGAGTAGATAACTAACGCGTTAAGTAACCCGTACGACTTTACAAAATTGAATTGGGGCGAGTAGAACTCCCGAAATTGATCTTAGCATGAACGGGTAGTTTTTGAGTGTCGTTGATTGAAGGCGTGTTGTGGAATGGGGTCTTGGAATTATTAATTTTGCTCACTGGTTCCGTGAAAACCACTGAGGTGGGATTTCTGTCACTAGGGCGGGGCTGTTGTCGCAGGGTGAGTGCCGCTATGGCGGGGCAGACGCGACTTAAAGTAAAAAATAAACTCCAAATATATTTTATTTTGTAATTTTTGAACTTGAGAGCTAAGGAACGAACCCAGGGCTTTTCTTGACAGTTTTCCACCACTCTTAAGGCTAAAGGTAAGATTTTCACTCCCTGAATCTGTTTTTCGATCTATAGAACGCAATCTAATGGGTAATTATCGATGGGGAAGAGTTTTAATTTGAGAAATATGATGGAAAAAGCCCTAATCTGGGTATGATCTAGGGTTGATAGAATTGTTAGTAATTTGGGTAAGTAGTGATTGTTTACTGATTTCGGTGTTATTATGATTGTTTGTAGACCAAGAACAAGCACAACAAATTTGAAAAGGGAAGAATCAAGTTTCTTAGGGGTTTCAAGCTTGTTTCGAGGTAGGTGATGGTTGTGATTCTATGATTGTGTGATGTATGTTTTTTCTTGCTTCATTATGATACATGTATGTATGTGAATATTGCATTATTGATCACATTAATTGTAAATGAGGATATATGAATGATGAATGCCATGAATCATGACTTGATTGTATGATTATGAGAATTGTACTTTGTAATTGTGATTGTGGCTTGTTGAATGGATCGAGTGTTGCGCTCCTACACACTAACTTGGATCGGTTGCCACGTCCTGGCATAAATATGGGATCGGTTGCCATGTTTTGGCATAAACATTAGATCGGGTACCACGTTCCGATATGCTAATAGTTTGGGTTTGGGTTCCATGAGAGGACCAATGACGTGATATAACTGTGATATTTGAGAATCGTGAAATTGTTCGTTGTTCGTAAAATGATGATGATATTGTATATGTTCGGTGTATTCACGTTATTGTATTATTGTTTTGACTTATGTATGTTGCACTTAGTGGGATAGCCGCGTGATCCTACTAGTACACTGCGGTTGTGTACTGATACTACACTTGCTATTTCTTTGTTGAGTACAAGGCATATTCAGGCAGCTATTAACAAACCTCGCTTAGAAGCCAATTCTTCCGAGCTGCCATGAGTTTTCTTTCTGTCTATGTCCACATTTCGAACTTAGGCTTTCTAGTTAGTTATTAGTTCATTAGTTTGGGGTTGTAACCCTTCTTGTTTAGACTTATGGATCTTGTTAGAGTTTTGGTACATTGACTTTGTTTTGTTAGACTCTTGTTGGAGTTTATGGGAATTCCCTACTTTTCTTTCCTTAACATTTAACTTGCTTCCGTAACTTAAATGCCTTAGTTTTTTTTATTAAAGTTGGTTATCTAATTAGTATTAATGGTTCTCCCACCGGAGTGTTAGTGTGGGAACCAATCACGATGGTCTGTGTCGTGACAAATCGCCATTAGCTAGTGGATCTGCATAAGCTAGAAGTTCATGCTCTAATTGTGGCAAGTAGGACACCCCTTTTCGATGTGGGGTATGTTGACACCCAATTTTGGTTCTCCATATTTAATTAATTAAGCTCTCATAATAATAATAATAATAATAATAATAATAATATATTTGTTACAAAATTTTGTAGGAATATGATTTATTTTTTTAAATATAGTTTTTTCATCTTATTCGATAAATTTTATTTCCTAAATATTATTTCTTATAAAAATTAAATATATTATATAAATATTACTACTTACTTTCTCGTTTTTAAATTTTACGTCAAATAAATATTGTTCTTAAGGGTTAACTCGATTTTTCTAATTAAATATAATTTCTATTATTGCAATAGATATTTTTCGTACATTTTTTCAAAACCAGGAAGCTTAATTAATTAAAGAGTTTACTAATTCAAACTAATTTAATTTTCAAAGAGTGACTAATTTTATCAAATAAGCTAATTTCACAAAATAATTATTCAATTTAATAAATTATAGCTATTTAATAAAGAAAGGGGTTATAATTTAAATGGATTTAATTTGAGCAAAACTTGGCAATCCATGCCTCTTTAAATCGGCCAATCCATGTATGCCACGTAGCCGAGCACATGGATTGTGCTTCTTTAGCTTAAATCTTGGCGGTACAACTTAATCTAAGGGCTTTAATTAATCCATCCTTTTACTATATATATATATATAAATTTAACTCTTATTTTTTTTAAAACCATCTCATGAAATGATCGGACGACCCAAATTAAACCCCAAAATATTTTCTTCTTTTCCCAAAAAATAGTACATCAGCTTCCTGCTTTTCCTCTTCTTTTCCCTAGACTGCACCTTAGTCTAGGAAAAGAAAGAAAATGTTTTCCCTTCCCCAGAGTGTCTCTCCATAGACGCTCCTCTCCTATTCCCCAGAACACTCCCCTAACCCATCAACCTTTTCCTCTTCTGCCAGCATCGGACCATCGAAAAAAATTACAATTTCCCATGGTTTTTAACCATGTTCCTCCATCCCCGTCAATCACAACCTCTTTTCTATCAGCTTTACATCTTTTCCAACTTATTTTCTGACCCAAAGCAGGCCTAGAAACCGCCGCTGCTAGCATGAAAGATGAGGAACACAAAGAACCATCGTATTTGGTTCGTTATGCCTTAATCTAATGGGTTTTAGAGTGGAAGCCTATCCCAAAATTTACTATAAAAAGGAGCTATTTGGTTCCATTCGAAATCAGCTAGCAACAATAAAATAAATCCAAAAACAATTGAAAAAATCGAGAGACATCCGAGAATCCGGAATCTAACAAAAGACACTCAAGATTCGATCAAAGGATCATCCGAAAAACAAAAAAAAGATAGTCCAGAAATTGATCCAAAATATCCGAAAGTTTTCAGCGAGTTTGAGGAGGTTGGAAGTTGGACTCTCTTGGCGTTGAAGCTCTTGTTTGCTGCTCTATACAAGGTTAGTAATCACCCTCATCTTACATTTTGTTTTCGATTTTTGGAAATAAGATTATAGTCTTGTGTCGTTATCTCGATTTTGCCCATCTAAATTCATTAAGTTATAAAAAATAGTTAGTAAAGATTAGTGTCAATAAGAGGGAATGTTGATTTACCAATCTGATTATGTGTGTTTTGTTTCTCTAAATGTAAATGTTGCCTCTTAGATGTATTTTGTACACATAAACTAATTTCAGGTAGTAAACATAAGATGAATCGTTATTTTTGGTAATCTATATAACTGAAATTGGTGTTGCATCTCTTTGTTTCATCTTCAGGTTAACAAACAAAATCCTTGATTAAGAATATGTTTGCTCTTAATTGCTATTTTTATCTGTTAAGATCCAAAGCTATCCAGTTTCAGTTGAAATAGCGTCATAATCCTTTCGTTCTTCAACTGTCACTTCTGTTTCCAACTAAATTTAATCAAATAGTCATTTTTCTAAGAATGATTTACAGTTTCATCCCCTTCTCGCATAACTCGTGACTTAAGTTTTCATGTGAATATGAGTAGTAAAATATAGCGGTAGTAGTATGTAATCCCCTTTTGTTAATTAAGAAAAATGTGTTGTTGATTGTATGTTTATGTAAAAAAATGTATTTATGCGATTTCATACTCTAAATTAATGTCATCAACTTGTTGTTACATTTCTATTAACAGACAATATATTCTATGAAGTTATTCATTTTTTTTCTTGTTGAATGATGTTTAGTGAGGCTTTAGAATATGTAGTACTCAACTAATGTATTTGACTAATGACTTTGAATTATCAAAATCTAGGTGATAGTTATGATTATTGTTGGCATGATTTTTTTTCTCGAATATATGGGTATCTATAATAAAGATAGATAGGGAACAAGCCTCTTGTATACCTTTTTAAATTTTGACTTTGTTACACTTTCCAACATAATATATGCTATGTAAAGTTATGTAAAGTTCTACTCTGTTTTGAATTCATTGTTGTTATTTGAACAGTTCCTAATCTCTTTTCCTCTTCTTATATTTCATGTACAACCGAAGAGTTGAATTTTCTACTTTGGAACTCATTATTGACCTAAAGTATTAGGCCAACAACAATTCGGATCATCACAATACTTGGAGTCTCATAAATAGGAGTCTAACGTTTCTTAGCCTTCCCTTTTACGATTTTGATTATATTTGATATGTTGGCTAACCTTTACTTATGTCTACATAACTCCTAAGTATTGATATATTATATTGCTCGTCTTTTATTTCTGAATATTATTTATGTGACCTAATGTTATTTGTTAACAAGATTGAAGTTATATTATAAGCCCTTAGGCAATTCTTTTAGAACAAAAATGATAAAAATATTTCTTCTTGAAAATAGGTTAACTCATAACATTCTTTTATGCCTTTTAAGTTGAGGAAAAGGGAACTTATAGTTTAAGAGTTCCCAAATGAAGTTTCAAAAGGGCTCAAATAATATTCATTTAGGCCTAATTCATCGCTTGGGACTTCCAAATGAATTTGATATTAGTTCAAAGGATAAAATAATCCCCTTTAGAAATATATTAGGCTAAAATAATTACCCTCGAAAAATATATTTTTTGGGAAGTAGGCTGATAGAAACTGATATGAAATGAAATGAAAATGAAACTTTACTGGTTAAATAAAATGCTAGAATCTTAAACACTGCATTAACCAATAACAATGTCCGTATGGAGTGGACAAATCTCCAGATATAAAGACATAATAATATTTTTCCCTTCCCTAGAATTCTCCTAAAATACAAATATTTATAGTAAACATAAATAACTCCTAACAGATAGATAGAAACAGTTACAAACAGTTACTGCTGTAAATAACTGCTGCTGCCTGTAATAACTTCTATTTTATAACTACTATAGATAATTACTACTTATATATTTTATCCTACTTAATACAAAGAAAGTAAGACAGATAAACTAAGATACATTATCTCCTATTTTCTTCTAGAGTAAGTCCTTAAAGGAGCATTCGTATCATAGGCCCTATATTTTATTAACAAAAAAAATAAAAATGCAAGTTATAAAACAAGTCTCAATAACTAGGCCTATTTTATATTCTTGAACCCATCTCCTTTATAAAAATTATATTTGTTATTATTGTTATCTTGCAAGTCAAATATTACTAAAACATTTTGATCTCTTAACATGCTATCTCAAGATTTTAGATATGCCAACATATTCAAAATACAAGGTATATACATATGTATGTTATGCACATAAAGGTTTAAATTCTATTTTTATATTTAGATTTTCTACACATGACCTATTATTTTGCTATACTTTATATTATTATTTTTCTCATATCTACTATCTCTTTTACAAATATATTTTTATTTACAAATCCCTACACTTTAATATACATGTTATTTTAATACATACATTCTTTCGCCAATCTGTCTATACATATAAATAAAATAGTAAGTGTTCATATTTTAACATTTAGTATCATTATTATTTTATTTGTTTATTTTTAGAAAACTCCATTTTATCTATTTTCATTAAAATTATATCACACATACTACTACATATTTACACCCTGACTACTACCGTATTTTGTTTTATTTTCTTCCACGTTATAATATAATTAAAACGAAAAAATTTAATATCCTTTAGACTCAACATTTATATATTTGGGATAAGTTTATATAAGATATATCTATATTTTTCAACATATAATTTATCATACATTTAAGTACATTAATTTATTTATTTTACTATATGATAAACATACTACTATTAATTTTTTTTATAGATGTATATATGTAATACCTTGTATTTTATTGTTTTTATTAAACTAATGAAATTTACTTATCATTGATTTTAAAACAAATAAATGAATAATTTTTTATAATTATTTTTCCTAAATTGAGTTTAAGTACTATCTTCGGATAGGCTTTGAGGGATGCTTAATACCTTCCCTTCAAGTAACCAAAACTCTTACTCAGAATCTCATTAGTTTCGCAAATCAAAACAGAGTTTGCATTTATATATTTAAAAAATGGTTTTCCTAATGTTTCCTTAAAATTTAGGTGGTGACTCTAAAACAAAAAAACAATTGATTTTCAAAAAATCAGAGTGGCAGGCATATTATGTTGTGAACAGTTTCGGGTAGTTCGAAATAGGGTGCGACAACTTGGCAACTTTGCTGAGGAATCTTACTTAGGTTTTAACCTTAGAAAACTTAATTTAGGAATAATACTTGTGATTAGTTGTTTATTTTTTCTTGTTTTCTTTACCGAATTGATATATTGCTTTGAATGAAAGGTTGCAAGTCAAATCCAAACTTGTGTTCCTTATTTATTGTTGAAGCACTATCTGTTTCTGCTTTCCTCACACTATCATTTGAACTTTCTATCGAGTCTTTGGTCGTACATAAACATACACTGAACACGCTAGGGGTGTTCTTGCACTCCTTCGAAACTTTCTTTGGATTCCTTAGTTTCAGAGTTGGTGCAATTAAGATAGTCCACCTTTTTGCAATTACTGATTCTCACTCTCAATTATCTAGGAAACAATCCTACTCTAGAAATAGATAATGTTGCATAGCCTTAGGCAAGATAATATAATGTATTGTCGTTGCGTTTAGGAAACCACCCAAATGTCAATGAGTTTCTTCTTTACAACTCGACAACATACATTTTGTGTGAAATTGATATGAATGATCCAAACTAAACACTTAGAGGATTTGGAGCAAATAAACTCATCATACCCTTTTACCTTTCTTTCAGATGCAAATGAACCAAAACCTCCCAAATATCAAGATGATAACAGAGGTCCCCCGAACTTTGAATGATTGGTGGGGAAACATCCGAGTGGCATATGGAAATGAGATTATGTCACACCTGGGGTCATTAATTGATCTACTAAATATCGAGGCAAACAAATCGCTCATTACTCTAATGATTGAATTCTGGCAACCAGTAACAATGACTTTCCAGTTCACAATTTTGAAATCACACCAACATTTGAGGAGATAAGTCAAATTGCCGATTTACCATCAGCTGGCAGAGCACCCTTGGCCTCACGCATTAAGTGGGGAATTGGTTTTGTCCAGTCTTTGGGGTTGAGAGTAGGCCCAGGTTTGCAAAGAGTTGATGAGGGATGGGTCAAGTTGGATTATTTGTTTAAAAGGTTCTGTCATGGAGAGAGCTATGATAGGTTCCAACAAGAATTCTTCATCTCTAGGGTTGATTGAGAGAGGCGCAAGGCTATTATTTTCGTGGTAGCCTTTTTGGGTATTATGATCTTCCCAAAGAAAAAAGGTTGTGTTGACATTAACCTACTGCCTATGTTCATTAACATGTTTAGAGGACCTGTTAGAGTGACCATCGTACTCATGATCTTGATAGAAATATTTCGATCATTATCCCTCTGCTCTAGAGGAAGTGATCACTTTAAGGGAAGTAACCTGTTGCTACAGATTTGGGTGTTGGAACACTTCTATAAAAAGACAAGCAAAAAATGGCACTAAACCAGACTTACACAAGAAAATCAAAAGCCATGCGATGAGATTGAGCATGTGGGATGCTCCAAATAATGAAGATGGCTGGCGCCTTTTCCTGACCTACCTCACATGGAATATATTTAGTGACGACTACCATGGCTCCATGGCCGAGATTTGTTGAGAACCAACCACGTCTATTTCATTGAGTTGATTAGGTTAGAAGGCTTCAAACCTTACATACCTCTAAGAGTCCTCCGGCAGTTTAGGATTACCCAATGTGTTCCTTTATTGTCAAATATGGCATTAATAGAGGTCTATTATGAAGGAAGAATCCCGATTGAAAGGATCGCTGCTTTGGTATAAGGATGGTATAGTATTCTTGACTTAGGCATGGGGATTGAGTCATGGTGCACCCCTGAATATTATACTTGGTTTATGATGGGAGGAATTCTCGCAAGGCCCAGCTGTGACAGGATCTTGGGGTTTACTGACACCCAAAGATCAAATCAAATTGGCACGAAGATATTGAATCTCATGCCCATCACCATAACCATGTATCATCAGGTGACCCCATGGCCTGTCCACCATCTCATAAAGGCATGTGATGATGAACCAAAGGAAGAGATGGAGAAAGACCCAAAAGAGGATCTTAGAGAGCCAACTAAAGAGATGGAAGATGATCCAGAAGAATATTTAGAGCATAACCCTAACTTGTATGATCATAGAGATGGAGGAGTGATGTATATGGAGAATAAACCTGTTCCAACAGCAGAAGACACTCACTTAGAATATGGTTCCGTAGGGTTTGATAAAAGGAATGATTCAAACCACTGGGAATGGAAGATCGACGAATCCTCAGAGTATCACCCAAGGCCATAATATAATGTGGATGATGACGATGACGATGCTCTAACTTGGTCCATGATCGCCTTTCTTCATTATACTCTTTCATAGCTCCTCGAAGTATCGTGTGGCCTATCCCTCTTGTATGCCTTGTGGCCACCCTTGTACTTTCATTTCATAGCTCTCTGATCAACTACCGCATTGTAATTGCCAGACTACCTTTGATCAATGAAGTTATGTTTGCTCCAAAACTAAAATGTGTTTAAATGGATTATTCATCAATAAACTAATTGCAATGTAGGCCTACCTTAGATTGATTAACCTCTGAAGCGGATAAGATCCAAAGAAGTCTATACCTGCAGATGAAAGAGGAGCTTCTACGTGAACATTTCTAACAGTGGTTTCTCCTCCAACAGTATTCTATATTAGGATGCTTTTGAATGTCGCTAAATTGGTGTATATATGTGTTACCCTTACATGTTTTTTATATCTATCAATATCTCCCAAACTAACATAGTTTTCCTTTTTCTTTGTTTTCTTTTCTTTTTCATAATTTATCCCCAAAGAACGTTGATTTGTGTTGACTTGCAAACTGACTGACTCACGCTACAACCTTCGATCAAAAGGAAAGATGACAAATAGAGACGAGTTCAACGCTGTCGCAAACATAATGATACCTATTGAAAACCCCGAAGGTTCTCAAAAGGTAACAGACATTCAAAACAAAGAGAAAATGGCTCATATGGAACAAAAACTTGAGATCTTGAGGGACGAATTGCGTCAAGTGCGAGACTTAGCCAAACTGTCGGATACCACTTTCCGAACTTTTAAGATGCCTATCTACTTCCCAAAGGCTGACTTGCCTTCTTCTGACTTACCAAATCAGCCAAAACAAACTCAACACGCTCCGGCTCATGGTCGAGTTCCACTAGCTTCTCCAACCGCTGTTAGGAACATTTTTGACTTCTCTAATCGCAACCCTACCATACCTATAATGCAGCAGATACTTGGGGCACATGTCACCGTTTCTTATGAGCCACATGTTCCACAGGAATAAGACACTGGAGCTCCTACCTTCATAACACTAGCTGTGATTAATGTCTTGTACCACGTTGATCAATATGTAGTGATGGAGAAAGATGCCCAACTGAAAGAAGATGCATTCATAAACGCCTAGCTTCAGGGTCTAAGAAAGGCATTGAAAAGTTTACAAGTTACTAGAGGAACAAAGAGTCTCGATTATGATGACTTGTGCATCCATCCAGACATTGACATGTCGGTAAGGTAAAAACTACCGAAGTTTGACATGTTCGATGGAAAAAGGTGACCCTCACTCACATTTAAGGGCATATTGTGACAAGTTAGTCAGTGTAGGGATAAATGAGAAGCTGAGGATGAAGTTGTTCATTCGGAGTCTGTCAGGAAAAGCATTGACCTAATATATGCGCCAGGACCTCCTAAAAGATGGGACTGGCAGGAAATGGCTGAGGATTTCATGACTCGTTTCAGATTCAATACTGAAATTACAGCTAACAAATTCTCATTAGCCAACATCTAGAAAAAGCCATTTGAGAATTTTCAAGAGTATGCACGATGTTGGAGAACTGAAGACGCAAGGGTGCAGTTACCACTAGATAAGAGTGAGCTCTCTAAGTACTTTATTCGAGCTCAACAAGGTATCTGCTTTGAAAAGATGATGTCAATGATGGGCCAGAAGTTTGCAGAACTGGTTAAGATGGGAGACTTTATAGAAGAAGGTGTCAAATCTGGGAAAATTCAGTCTATGGTTGCATTGCAAGCCGCAAGTAGGGCCATAGAGTTGGGTGCCATTGGCGGCATCAAGAAGAAAAATGAGGGTGTTTTAGATGTCACTTACCAATAGGGAGGAGCGTCCCATCGATACCTCAACAATCCCCAAATTGTTGTACATACTCATACGTCGCATACCAAGTACATAATGCCCAACCACACTATAATCCGCCCCGAGCACCAGCATACAAAAATCCTCCAAGACCATATGTTCCTGTGCAAGCACTGATTTGACGTTTCAAGCACACCTCATCCAATTCTAGATGTTCAACGATCGTAAATTAGTATAAAATCAAACTAAATGAGTTGGGGTCGAATCCCACAGGGAGCGGTACCTGTTTCAGATTCAATTGGGAAGTATAAATACGGTCAAATCAGTCATAGGAATAAAAATTATCGAATAAAGACATCATTCAAATTAAGGGGTGACACGAATGTCAGATAGGGTTTGGTTTTGACTATCAACTACAAACAATAAGAATTAACAATAATGAGACAAATTCTTGGGATGTGATCGATTATAGGCTATTATAGACATATTGGTAATTGCAACTATTAGAAAACAACTAGATATTAGTGAGCAGGCTAGATTATAAGGGAGGTAATTTTCTCTTAACAATTAACCCGAATCAAGTGATTTCTCTCGAACATCAACAAGCATGCAAATTAAGAGCAGCCCACACCTTAATCCATTCACTCAATCGAGCTGAATGTGCAAGATTGGGTTTAGAATTTACTCTCTCGAGCTAAACCCATATCAACGCAATACCCACAAACCATTAATCAAAAACCTTAGTTCTAAAACTTCTCTCTCGAGCAAGCAAAGAGCACAAACATATAACTGCATTGGCAACTAAATTCTTAAATTAAACCACAATTAATGATTAAACTAACTTTTAAATAGCATTTAAATTAACAATTAGCAGTACCCATAAACTAAATCAGTCCATAATCACATGATCACAGCCCATGAATTGGGGTTTTAGCTAGACATCATAAAAATGTAAAATCCGTTACCAAATTGATTATCTATCAACTAGGTAAGAGTGATTTTGTCCTAAAAATGCTCCAATTTGAAGATTCTCAAAGACCTACTTCCAAATTCTCGAATCCCTCAAAGCTAAGGAAAAACTCTCCAGAATATTTGATAGGTTCCAAAGATAAAAACAAGATACAAGATACTCCACTAAAATGTTCAAAATCCTATTTATAGTCGCCAAAAATGTGCTATGAAAGTCCATTCGGCGAAGTAAGTTGGGCTCACCATACCACACGGTGAGATGCCCTTTGGTCTCTTCCATTGCCTTTCTTCCTCGGCATTTAACATTCTCAATGTCTGTAACTTTGGGCGATCAATCTTGGCTTCACGGAATCACTCAAAGATCCGCCAACTGCTTCTTTTCATCGCCAACTTGGTTCTTTCCTTCAAGGCCTGGCACACTGGAACTTTAGGCGGTCTGATGAGCCACTCGATCACACGCCGAGAGCTCTTGGTGATCCTCAGGCTCACCCATCTTTATTTCTTCACCTTGTTTTGTTCCTTTTTGCTTATTAGTGTCCTTGCTTTGTTCCTCAATCCATATTCCTGAAAATCAAGGGTTTAACATAAATTATTGGCACAAAATAAGAATTTGAGGACAATAAATCTCTAAAAACAAAGCCCTAAATGAGTCCAAATATCGAACTCATCAACAACTGATTTGACATTTCAAGCACACCTCATCCAATTCTAGGTGTTCAACGATCATAAATCAGTATAAAATCCAACTAAATAAGTTGGGGTCGAATCCTACATGGAGCGATACATGTTTCAGATTCAATTGGGAAGTACAAATGGGGCCAAATCAGTCATAGGAATAAAATTATCGAATAAAGGCATCATTCAAATTAAGCGGTGACACGAATGTCAGATGGGAGTTTTATTTTTGATTATCAACAACAAACAACAGTCACAAATAATAAGAATTAATAATAATGAGACGGATTCCTAGGATGTGATTGATTGTAGGCTATTATAGACATATGGGTAATTGCAACAGCTAGAAAATAGCTAGATATTAGTGAGTAGGCTAGACTATAAGGGAGGTAATTATCTCTCAAACAATTACCTCGAATAAAGTGATTTCTCTCGAACATCAACAAGCATGCAAATAAGAGCAGCCCACACCTTAATCCATTCACTCCTCCGAGCTGAACATGTGAAATTGGGTTTAGGATTTACTCTCTAGAGCTAAACCCAGGTCACCCCAATACCCACAAATCATTAATCAAAAACATTAGTTCTAAAACCTCTCTCTTGTGCAAGCCAAGAACACATACATAGAACTGCATTTGCAACTACAATTTCTTAAATTGAACCACAATTAATGATTAAACTCACTTTTAAATAGCATTTAAACTAACAATTAGAAATACCCATAAACTAAATCAGCCCATAATCACATGATCACACCCCAAGAATTGGGGTTTTAGCTAGACATCATAAAAAGGTAAAAACCGTTACCAAATTGATTATCCATCAACAGGGTAAAGTGATTTCGTCCTTAGAATACTCCAATTTGAAGATTCTCAAAGACCCACATCAAAATTCTCAAAAGTGAATTTCTTCAATCCCTCAAAGCTAAGGAAAAACTCTCCAGAATATTTGATAAATTCCAAATATAAAGATAAGATGCCAGATACTCAACTAAAATGTTCAAAATCCTATTTATTGTCTCCAAAAATGTGCTACGAAGGTCCATTCAGTGAAGTAAGTTAGGCTAGCCGAACCACTCGGCGAGCTGCCCTTTGGTTTCTTCCATCACCCTTTTGCCTTGGCATTTAACATCCTTAAGGTCTGTAACTTTGGGCAATCTATCTTGGCTTCGCGGAATCACTGACGATCCACTGACTGCTCCTTTTCATCGCCAACTTTGTTCTTTCTTTCAGGGCTTGGAACACTAGAACTTTAGGCGGTCTGATGACCCACTCGTCGACACGCTGAGTGCTCTTGGCGATCCTCAGGCTCACCTATCTTCATTTTTTCATCCTATGTTGTTCCTTTTTGGATGTTAGTGTCCTTGCTTTGTTCCTCAATCCATATTCCTGAAAATCAAGGATTTAACATCAGTTATTGGCATAAAATAAGCATTTAAGGACACTAAATCTCTATAAACAAACCCCTAAATAAGTCCAAATCTCGAACTCATCAACACCCCCAACTTAAACTTTTGTTTGTCCTCAAGTAAAACTCAAGTTCAGCATCTCAGAAAAGATGTCTCAAACAGTGCTACAAAAGACTCAATCATGAATGCTCACAACAAGACTCAACTTACTCATGCTAGGATCAATTGTGCACTCAAAGATTCAAGTTGTGGCTCACCATTATCAAAGATGCTCAAGTTCATAATACTTGCTTCAAATGCAAGTTCAAGCTCAACAAAGGTACTCAAATGCCCTCATGACAAAGATGATTCCATATTCACTTACAATTCTTCAAATATTTATAGTTCCAGAATTACATACGACTCTCACACTCACAAAGATGAGCACATACATGACTTCACCCATAGGTTTGCCCTTATTTTCCAATCAACATTCCTTTCAGCTTACTCAAGATCAAAAAGGTCTTTTCAAGGCTTGTAACGGGGTTGAGTGTAAATGTATGGTTATTTAGGTTCAGTGGTTGCTACCCTCATGAAATGTGGTTTGAACATCACTTTCTTCCTTTCCTTCAACATTTGAATCATGCTCAAAATTAACCCCATTATTCAACTTCCAATGGAATACCAGACGCCCCATTTCTTTTGCAACTTTCACAACTTTTTCATTCTTTTTCTTTTGCATACTTCTTTTCTTTATTTTTTTTATATGGAAAGGTTCCATCTTTTTTTTTTCAAGGCCATTGCTAGAATGGGGAATTTTCGCATTCTTGATTTACCTTCTCTTTTCACCACACCCCCAACTTAGGCTTTTGGCCTAAGTTGGCTATTCAAACAAACCAAACTTCATGAGGATTATAGATGAGTGGACAAAGAGGGGTCACAATTGCATCAAGTTTCTTCCAAGAAAAGGATAAGGCTCAAAGGGGTTAAGCAAGGTTCACACATCTCACAAGGTTGGCCACAAAAGAGGTATATTGTCAAATTGTTCCACTCTTCAAAATTGTTGCCTAAGATCATTTCAAGTGCTTGCATCACTTGGTCAACCGGACCAACGGGACAAATTCTAGGTGTCATCACACAAGGTTCAAAGTAAGCTCATCACCCAAGGCATTGGCACCAATATCAAACAAGACTCCACACTTTCTCTAGTGTGCAATGTTCATCACAAGAGACTCTATTCGATAACCGGCTAGTCACAATGAGATGCAAAAACTCCACATATTGTCTATGCAACTTCGTTTGGCCTCATCGTAGCTGTGCATTCATTTTTATTAGATTAAGATCACTATTTAAGTCATCAGTATTGATCTTAACCGATACTCAAATTTGCACAAGAAAAACCACAATCAAACACACAAGAGGTGGCAAAATTTTTCAAAATTGGTCAAGCACCATTTCCATTCAAAACAAGGAGCCATAAGCTCAAACATCCACAAGATAGAATCAATACACAATTTATAACACAAAAATCCAATATATATACAAAATATATTCACAAAAGGTAGGTATAGAAATACCTCGCCCCACCACAAACAAAAAACAGTTGTCCTCAAATGCAACAAAAGTAATCAAAAGTCAATAAAAATGATAAAGAGGTAGGTAAAGAAGAATCATGTCTACACAGTCACTCCATCTATTGGGGCATCAATGCCCAGTTCAACACTATAATCCTGGGCATCAGTGTCCGGTGTAATAGTAATACTGGCTCCACTAGAGCCTACCATGGACGTCTCTGTCAGCGATATATGAATGACTGACTGTATAATCGTCTCCTCTAAATCTGGCAGGTCTCCATAAATGGTCGCCTCCTAAGCATCAAGTTGCTCCTCATCCATCTTTGTCTCCGTCTCTGACTCATCAGCTGCCAAATCATCCATAGGCACATCTCCGGTGTTGACCGGAGGCATCTCAGAACTGGTCGTGGCATCCTGATCCTTAGCTGACTCAAAGAGGGAAGTGAAGTCTGTGGACTTCAGATATTCCATATCCTTTCTCAAATTTGAAACCTCGACTATCAAAGCCGTCACCTCTAAAGTAACCCCATGTCCTCTTTCACAGATCTCTACTCTCACTGTGAGATCATCAATCGACGTTCGTAGGGGTGTTAACATAGCTAAGATGGCTCGCTCAATCATCCAAGGCACCTCGGCCTTGAGCTGGGTAGCCCACACATTGGCAAAATGGGCTAGGTACCCTATCTTGAGGATCATGGACTGAGTGATCCTGGTGGGCTCGGAAGCAATAGAAGAATCATGAACCTAGGAAGAAGTGGAAGCGGGTGTACCTAAAGGCCCAGAAGACGAAGCAGGAAAAGATGCCTCTGCAGGTATATACTCAACATCGACTTCTGAGAATTCATCCACCAGATTCGCTCTTCTCCTTTCCGCCTCATCCCGAGTGTACTCGACCTTTATGTGTCGAATATCGGTGAAAGATGTGGGAGTGACCTCTATGTCCCTTTTCTCGTCATGAGGAACTCCAGCATGCCGACATAATTTTGTAATCAGGACTGGGAATGAAAGGGATGTCTGGCGCTGTTTGGCCCTCAAAGCCATCTTCAGCTCAATAATGAGTCCAAAGTCGATGCTCCTCCGGGATATGATTGATCCAAGACAAGTCGCCTTTGGATGGCAGAGGATGGACTCATTTTGTGAAGGCATAATGGAGCTGCTTATGAACCCAAACCAATACTGAGCAGTGATGTTCAAGTTTTTCTTCTCAATGGGAGCTCCTGCCTCAATCCACCTCGGGATGGTGTCAGAAATAAGAGTAGCAAGCCATCAATTTAGATCATCCAGAGGTGTCGCAGTGGTAGTCAAACTTAACTAGGCAAACCCTGACCCTCTATCAAGTATAACATTGATATACTCTCCACTACATCTCATTAGTTTCCCCCAGACCATGACGGACTCTACTGGTGTGAAGGCACTGACCTTCTTCGTTTCCTTGGGTACCAGGTCACCGTACGTCGTGTAAAACTCCCATAACCATGTAGAAATATAGGGGCTATGAAGCATGGTGAACTGCTCAAACCTGTGGAACCAGAGAATGTCCCACACATTGGGGTATATGTCCACTACACCATTTATGGACAACTACTTCTATTCAAGAATGGTCCTCAATCCCTCGGTATTTAGCCTGTTGAGAAGCCGGGAAAGAGGACGCTGAACTGGTGATGCTGGAACCACCATTTGTGTTGGAGCTGACATGGAGTCAGTGACAGTAGGGGTAGACTCTGGATACTAAATGAATCTTGATGAGATCATGCACAAATCTGTGCTCCCCGGGACTGTAGTGGTTGGTCATCATCAGACTCGGAGAGTGAGACCTGAGAATTAATAGACTCCCCCTCACTGCTGGACTTGTGCTTCGGTATCTCATATATGAGTGTTTTGCCCTTGCCCTTGCCTTCCTTAGGAGGTGCTTTCTTTCCCTTTTTAGAAAGAGAAGTTGCTCCATCATTAATCACTATGCCCCGTGCTCGTTTGCGGGTCAACATACCACTGTCGTCCAAGTTGGTTCTAGCCATATTTGCAAAATACACCAAGAAGAGTTAGAAATAATCCAAGATAAATACAAAAATAGGTTGCAGAAAGACTCGCCGAACCGTTCGGCGAGTCACTAAGTCATTTTGGTGAGCCAGATCTGGCTTACCGAAAGGACTGGCTAAAAAATTTCTACAAAAAAAGATAGGTCAACGAAATGCAGGGACATTCGGTGAGCTCAGACTAGCCCGCCAAAAGTTACAGTGCATTTTAGGGATTAGGGGCGCCGAAAAGGCGATCAAGGAATACTTTTGGTAAGTCGCCGAGTGCACTTAGTGAGCTCAAGCTTCTCGACGAGAGTTACATACTCAAATTCAACCAAAACATGAAATTAAGGGCAATAAAGGGGGACATTAGTGAACCACCGAGTGGTTCGGCGAGCTAGACCCAGCTCGCCGAATTGCCCAACGTGCCAAATTTCAACCCCATTTCCCAAAATCAAGCCCTCAGCCTCTGAAAATAAAACTAAACCACACACTCATGCAGTTAAGCATAGACCCACTAGACCCATGTTACCAGGGTACTTAGACTACCCCCAATTTTGGCCAAATTGGCCATTTGAAGACTTTTGCCTTTAATAATGACGCCAAACGCTTCATCATTGGGAAAAGTACTATATTTAACACAATTGAGCTTACTCAGACTTCACCCAACTAGAACCAACAACAATTTACCGCAACCCAACAAATTTTGATCAATTTTAAAGCACAAAATTTGAGAAAATCAACAATTTAGGCAATTAAGCACAATTATGAAACTAAAATAGGCAAACTAGCACACAATTACGATTTCAGGGCAATCCCATCACATATTAATATTATTGAAACAATTCCATTTGGATTTAACCGCTATTTAAGAGTTTGTGGTTCAGAAAACCAACCTTTAATACTGAAATACGAGTTTGTAAAGCTAGGCCGCAATGTATTCCAACTTCGAGCATGAGATCAACGAGAAAAAAGCAATAAAAATGGAAAAATATAAAAGCTATATAGTGTGGGTGCAAATATACGAGGCTAAAAGTGAGGGAATATGAATTAATTCGCGGGTCTTTTGGCGATATTAATAGTCCTCGCCGAACCACTCGGGGACACACTGAATGGTTACTTACCACGCCAAGTTTTACAAGACCTCCAATTAATTTGGGGGTCCAAATGACGGATAAAGTCGGGCTCGCTGACCTGTTCTGCGAGTCGCCGATTTATCCAAAGGCCAGCCAAGTTTTATAGACTCCAACTTGATATTTTCCTGAGTCTAACGACGGTCCAAGTCGGGCTTACCGACCTCTTCAGTGAGTTGCCGACTGGACAATTGGCTCGCAAAATTTCAATTTTTCAAACTCATTCCGCTTTTCACCCTGCACCATAAACACTCATTATTTTAAAAAAAAACTTAATGCATTAAAAACATGGGTTGCCTCCCAAGAAGCGCCTTAGTTAACATCGTGGCACGACACAAGTACCCACTCAAACTTCATTCTTGGGTTTGCCATAGTATCACTAGGCAACCCCCTTTGTTGTCTTGGGTTTAAATGTGAAGAACTTTGACCCATTTGGGTCTCCAACTGCTTGATAGAGACGGAACGAGAGGTCACCGTCTAGTTAAGAGTCGATATGTTTTCCTTCATTTCCTTCAAAACTTTATCGGACCCTTCAACCTTGTTGAGAATACGTGAGAGCATTTCCTCAGTTCGTTCGACTCAGAATCTTTGGGCTTTTGACGCTCATGGGGAGGAACATACCTATCCTTCTCCCCATCTCTTTTATTCCACGGGCGTTATAATCATGCCACTCCCTATCACAGTCTCCCCATCCCTCATCTTTGTTCCAACCTTGGTTACCACCTGACCTTGGGTAGTTTGCACGATAACCTCCTCCTTGGTTGTCTTGGAAGTTCACTTCCTCATTGTACAACGCTTCAAATTCGGCCTCTTCGGGGTTTATACCACCAACACCGACAACATTAACACTCCTAGTACCAGCACCCATGACGTTCTTGTCCAAGATGTCCAACTGGGTCATCATCTTTGCCATGTTTTGATCTCTCTCTTGATCTTTTTCAATCTGCTCAATTGTCAATTTGTAAGTAAGAGGAGAGACTTGATCTTCATGGGTGTACCATGCCCGGTTAATCTTGGTTATGCCATCAAGGAATTGGACAACTATTGCATAAGGCTATTGCATTAACCCTCCTGGAGAAAGTTGATCAGCCACTCCCTTGTTCATTGAGTCGATGCTTCTGTAGAAGTATTGCAGCAGTACATTATCGGGCAATCCATGAGTTGGGTATTGCAGCACTAACTTCTTAAACCTTAGCCAAGTCTTATGAATTGGCTCACCCTCTAAATGTTTGAAGCTTTGAATATTGTCACAAAGAGTCATCATCTTCGAAGGATGGAAAAATCACACTTGGAATACGGTAGTAAGCTCTTCCCACAAAGTTATAAAATCTCTTGGCAACTCAGCCAACAACTTGCATGCTTCTCCCATTAGAGAAAATGGAAAGAACCTCAGCCGGACCGATTCTTGAGATATGTTCTTAAAGGAGAACGGTCCATAAATATCAACAAAATTCCTTATATGCTCATGGCGATCCTTATGAGCCAGCCCATTAAACAAACCCTTAAGTTGTAGGAGCTGTAGCATGGTTCTTGTAATATGAAACACCGCATTTCCCTTAGCCGGAGGTAAACGAATGGCACCAACTCTACCCACTAGATTTGGGTCATTGACATTTGGGTTGTTGACATCATTGAGGTTTCCGATATCATCTTGGTGGCCCACTTGGCTACCATTGTTACCGTTTACATTCATTTCCTCTGTTCAACAAACAACACAAAAATCAAAACTAAAAGTAAGTCGATTCAACTATGACCAACAAGAATACAATTCATCTTCACCAAAAGAAATTCAAACAACACCACTCCCCAGCAGCGGCGCCATTTTGATTTGACGTTTCAAGCACACCTCATCCAATTCTAGGTGTTCAACGATCATAAATCAATATAAAACCCAACTAAATGAGTTGGGCTCGAATCCCACAGGGAGCGGTACATTTTTCAAATTCAACTGGAAGTATAAATGCGGTCACATCAGTCATAGGAATAAAAATTATTGAATAAAGATATCATTCAAATTAAGGGGTTACACGAATGTCAAATGAGGGTTTTGGTTTTGATTATCAACTACAAACAACAGTCACAAACATAAGAATTAACAATAATGATACGAATTCTTGGGATGTGATCGATTATAGGCTATTATAGACATATGGGTAATTGCAATTATTAGAAAATAGTTAGATATTAGTGAGTAGGCTAGACTATAAGGGAGGTAATTTTTCTCTCGGACAATTACCCCAAATCAAGTGATTTCTCTTGAACTTCAACAAGATTGCAAATTAAGAGAAACCCACACCTTAATCTATTCACTCCTATGAGCTAAATGTGTGAGATTGTGCTTAGGATTTACTCTCTCGGGCTAAACCTGGGTCAACCCAATACCCACAAACCATTAATAAAAAACGTTAGTTCTAAAACCTCTCTCTCGAGAAAGCCAAGAACACAAACATAGAACTGCATTTACAACTACAATTCTTAAATTAAACCATAATCAATGATTAAAATCACTTTTAAATAGCATTTAAACTAACAATTAGCAATACCCATAAACTAAATCAGCCCATAATCACATGATCACACCCCAAGAATTGGGGTTTTAGCTAGACATCAAAAAAGGTAAAAACCATTACAGAATTAATTATCCATTAACTGGGTAAGAGTGATTTCGTCCTTACAATGCTCCAAGTTGAAGATTCTCAAAGACCCACTTCCAGATTCTCAAAAGTGAATTTCTTCAATCCCTTAAAGCTAAGGAAAAACTCTCCACAATATTTGATAAGTTTCAAAGATAAAAATAAGATACAAGATACTCAACTAAAATGTTCAAAATCCTATTTATAGTTGCCAAAAATGTGCTACAAAATTCCATTCGAAGAAGTAAGTCGGGCTCACTGAACCACTCGGCGAGCCGCCCTTTGGTCTCTTCCATTGCCCTTTTGCCTTGACATTTAACATCCTCAATGTCTGTAACTTTGGGCGATCTATCTTGGCTTCGTGGAATCACTCGGCGATCTGTTGATTGCTCCTTTTCATTGCCAACTTGGTTCTTTCTTTTAGGACTTGGCATACTGGAACTTTAGGCAGTCTGACGAGCCACTCGACGACGCGTTAAGTGCTTTTGGTGATCCTCAGGCTCACCCATCTTTTTTTTCCAGCCTGTTTTGTTCCTTTTTACCTGTTAGTATCCTTGCTTTATTCCTCAATCCATATTCCTGAAAATCAAGGGTTTAACATCAATTATTAGCACAAAATAAGCATTTAAGGACACTAAATCTCTATAAACAAGGCCTTAAATAAGTCTAAATCTTAAACTCATCAAGCACCAATCCACCAAA
Organism: Solanum commersonii; assembly: GCA_029007595.1. Lineage (NCBI taxonomy): Eukaryota > Viridiplantae > Streptophyta > Magnoliopsida > Solanales > Solanaceae > Solanum > Solanum commersonii. Next base: position 5,016,351 of record JAJTWQ010000022.1, read on the forward strand.
ATAGACCATTATATGCACCGAGACCACGTTCAATTCTCGAAGCTAGAAATGCTTGCGCTTACACACTCATTGCCGACCCTTATGCCCAATTGCTTGAGAGGTTGAGGACAGCGGGAGTGTTGCAAACAGTTGAAGGAAAACTTCCTGATCCAATGCCTCGTAATTTTGATGGAAAGAAGTGATGAACTTACCACTCGGGAGTCCAAGGACATGACACAGAAGATTGTTATGGTTTGAAGAACTAGATCGAGTCTTTAAACATGAGAGGAGTAATCAAATGCACTCCCACACTTCCCAATGTGAACAACAACCCATTGCCAAGCCATGAGAATTGAGAAGTCAACATGGTTACTCTAGATGAAGAATATGAGGGCCTTGACTATCCAAGCATTGATGAAACAGATGCCATGACATCTTCGGCGCAACCTGTTATCATTGTTCACTAAGGGAACCTCTGACTGTCCAAAATATCTCCCAAGAGTTGTAGTGACCACTCTAATCACTAGAAAGCTTGAGTATGACACAAAAGCAGTCCCATGGGACTATCGAGCAGGAACCAAAGGAAAGATGATCGACACTACCATGGCTCAAGGGATGACTAGATCAGGAAGGTGTTATGCCCCAGAGGATCTAAATCGAAGAGTTCTTGGAAAGGAACAAAATCCAAGGAAGAATGTTACTGATGCCAAAGTTACAGAATTTTGGAAGAAGATGCAGCCTAAAGACTATTCAATCAAAGAGCAGCTAAAAAAAATGCCAGTTCACATATCCATTTCGTCTCTGCTTATGATTTCTGAAGCTTATAGGAATTCTTTGATGGAGGTGTTAAATGGAGTGAATGTTCCAAAAGATACCACGAGTGAAACCTTAGCCTCAACGATTGGACAAAGGGGCTGCCAGCGGAAGCTAACAAGATTTCTTTCCATGATGATGAGCTACCTATGGAAGGGGCTGGGCACAACAAAGCGCTTCATATCGCATTCAAATGTTGTGATATTATTGTGACTCGAGTTCTAATTGATGGTGGTTCTGGATGCAACATATGTCCTTTCACTACTCTAATGGATTTAGGGGTGAATATGGGAGAGATAAGGGAAAGTCGTATGAAAGTTAGAGTTTTTGACGGAGCGCAAATAAGTGTCATTAGAGAGATCTATCTCACATTGCAAGTAGGGCCGGCTGAATTCTCTATCCTATTTCAAGTGATGGATGTATCATCCAACTACAACCTATTGTTGGGAAGACCATGGGTTCACATGGAAAGGACAGTTCCTTCAACTCTTCATCAGTGTGTAAAGTTTGAATGGGGTCGCACATAAGTTAGCATCGACGGGGAGCTCAGTCACCCTATTCATTCTTTTAATTCTATCCCAGTCCCCGACGAGTTAGATGGAGCCACTGTTCAAACCTTGGAAATCATGCAAGCTGTAAGGGTTAATGAGGAAGCAGAGGCAGATGGTACAAAATTGTCAAATACAGCAAAAATGGTTACCTCAGAGATGTTGAAGTATGGGTATAAGCTTAAGAGTGGACTTGTACCCAAGTCCAATGGCATAGTTGAGCCAATCCAACTTAAGCATCAGATAGGCACCAACGAACTTGCATATGAGCTTGCCTCGGGAAGAGACCATCACGGGTCAAGCAAGACAATTTTTGTACTAGAACAAAGTTTGATTCCAAATCAAGCAAGTGATGATGACATCGTTGAAGGAATAGGCAATTTGTTCGTGGCCATGGTTGGAGAAGAGAAAGAGATAAATCTCAGCAAATTGACCATTCGTGATGCCAAACCTGGAGAAATCGTGCAGAACTGGACCATCATCCCGTCCCTATTTCAACCAGAGTCCTGGTAGTGTGGAAAAGTAGTTTTAATTTTTAAAATTTGCATGATCGAATTGAGGCTTGAATCATGCCTAATCTTTTGTTACTTGCCTCTTCTAAAAGCTAGAATGCTTTCAAATAAAATGACTTTATTTTTCTTTAAAAAATTTCTCGTTATTTTAAATATCTATTTATTTTTCATTCACATTTTACACTTTTCAGCACTCATATTAATAAAAATCCTTGTTCAATGGTTATGACATGTAACGAATCTACCAAGCAAACTGAAAGTGATGAACAAGATCACGAAGAGTATGATGAAATCATGATGCCTGAAAATCTACCACATGAGATCGAGCAAGTTGAAAGTCAGAAGAAGACCAATATTGATGTAACAGAGGTTGTCAACGTAGAAGATGAGAAAATCATGAAGGAAGCACGAGTCAACATACATTTGGAGGCTGAAAGAAAGCAAGAGTTAATAGAGTTGCTTAAGCAGTAAAATGACGTATTTGCTTGGTCTTATGATGACATGCCAGGATTATGCACTGATATTGTCTTACACAAATTACCAATTGATATCACTTGTCTACCCGTCAAGCAAAAGACAAAGAAGTTCAAGCCATATTTGAGTTTAAGGATCAAGGAGGAGGTAACTAAGCAAATCGAAGTAAACATTATGAGGGTTACAAATTACCCCACATGGTTAGCCAATATTGTGCCTATGCCGAAAAAGGATGGGAAAATCAGAATATGTGTGGACTATCGAGATCTCAATAGAGCTAGTCCTAAGGATGATTTCCCTCTTACAAATATTCGTATACTCATCAATAATTGTGCAAAACATGAGTTGCAATCATTTGTCGATTTCTTTGAAGGATATCACCAGATTCTTTTGGATGAAGATAATGTATGAAAGACAATATTTATCACTCCGTTGGGAGTATATTGCTATAGAGTGATGCCATTTGGTCTAAAAAATGTTGGTGCAATCTACATGAGCATCGTGACTACCCTTTTTCACGATATGATCCATAAGGAAATTGAAGTGTACGTGGATGATGTTGTTATCAAATCCAAAAGACATTCAGATCTCCTAGATGATTTATGAAAGTTCTTTAAAAGGTTGCGGAAATATAATCTAAAGTTGAGTCCAGCGAAGTGGGCATTTGGAGTACCCACGAAAAAACTATTAGGATTTATCGTCAGTAGAAAAGGCATAGAGTTGGATCGATCGAAGATAAAGGCAATCTAAGAGCTACCTCCATCCAACACTAGGAAGGACGTAATGAGTGTCTCGGGAAGACTGAATTACATCAGTCGGTTCATAGCTCAATCTACAGTGATCTGTGAACCCATATTCAAATTACTGAAAAAGCATGATGCCAAGAAATAGACAGAGGAATGCCACAAGGCTTTCAATATAATCAAAGAATACTTGTCCAACCCACCGGTATTGGTCCCACCGAAACCTGGAAAGCCTTTGTTATTGTATCTATCTGTCATGGATAATGCATTTGGATATGTATTGGGGCAGCATGATGAGAAGGGTAGAAGAGAGCAAGCCATTTATTATTTGAGCAAGAAGTTCACACCATACGATGCAAGATACACCTTGTTGAAACGAACGTGATGCACTTTGACTTGGATCGCGCAAAAATTTAGGCACTACCTGTCTGCATACACCATATACTTGATCTTAAGAATGGATCCACTCAAGTACATCTTTCAGAAACCAATTCCTATAGGTAAACAGACAAATTTTGTTAAGTGAGTTTGATATTGTGTACGTGACACAGAAGGCCATCAAGTGACAAACCCTGGCTGATCACCTCGCAAAAAACTCGGTGGACCAGGATTACAAGATACCCACCACCTACTTCCTTGATGAAGAGGTTTTATTTGTAGGAGAAGACATATCAGAGTCGTATGATGGATGGAGGATGTTCTTTGATGGAGCATCAAACTCTATTGGAGTTAGAATAAGAGAAGTCTTAATTTCGGAAACAGGTCAGTATTACCCAATCTCAGCCAAGATTAGGTTTTATTGTACCAACAACATGGCGGAATATGAAGTTTGTAATCTTGGACTCAAGACGACCGTCGATATGAACATCAAAGAACTCTTAGTGATTGGAGATTTTGACTTATTGGTTCATCAGGTGCAAGGAGAATGGACCACTAAGAATGTCAAGATCCTTCCTTATTTGCATTACATAAAGGAGTTAGGTAGGAGATTTACAAGGATTGAGTTCAAGCATGTCCCTCGAGCTTAAAATGAATTTGCCGATGCTTTAGCAATATTGTACTCGATGATTCAGCATCCAGACAAAAATTACATCGACCCTATTGATGTAGAGATACACGATCAACATGCATATTGTTTTCATGTAGATGAGGAATTGGATGGAAAACCATGGTACCTTGACATTAGAAGGTTGATATAAGCACAAGAATATCCTGAAAATGCCACAAGCAAGCAAAAATGGACTTTGAGGAGGATGTCCAATTATTTCTTCCTTAACGGAGAAATCCTATATTAGAGAACTTCGGATTTAGGATTGCTGAGGTGTGTCGACGCCGCAGAAGCAATAAGGATTTTGGAAGAAATACATGCAGGAACCTTCGGACCTCACATGAATGGGTTCACTTTAGCAAAGAAGATTTTAAGAGCTGGATACTTTTGGATGACCATGGAGAGAGATAGCATCCGGTATGTGCAAAACTGTCATAAGTGTCAAGTGCATAGAGATTTTATACGGGTTCCACCTAATGAGCTCAATGTGATGGTTCCCCCTGGCCATTTGTTGCTTGGGGCATGGACGTTATTGGACCCATAGAGCCTCCCACATCAAATGGACATCGTTTTATCCTGGTAGCTATCGATTATTTCACAAAATGGGTCAAAGCTTCGATATAGAAGGCATTGACTAAGAAGGTAGTAGCAGATTTTGTTAGCAACAATATAGTTTGTCGGTTTGGAATTCCAGAATCAATCATAACAGATAATGCAGCTAATATCAATAGTGATCTTATGAGGGAAACTTGTGAAAGGTTCAAGATTGCTCATCGAAATTCCATGGTTTATCGTCCATAGATGAATGGAGCAGCTGAGACTGCAAATAAGAATATCAAGAAGATTCTAAGGAAAATAGTGGATAGTCACAGGCAATGGCATGAAAAGCTACCATATGCTTTACACGGTTATCGCACCACAATTAGAACATCCACTGGGGCAACTCCTTATATGTTGGTTTATGGTTCAGAAGCAGTAATACCTGCCGAGGTGGAAATACCATGTTTAAGGATTATCCAAGAGGTTGGTCTAGATGATGCATAATGGATACGTAGAAGGCATGAACAATCGATGCTCATTGATGAAAAGAGGATGGACACAGTTTTTCATGGTCAACTCTATCAAAATAGAATGACCAAATCATTCAACAAGAAAGTCAAACCTCTACAGTTCGCACCGGGGTAACTAGTATTGAAGAAGATATTTCCTCACCAAGGAGAAGCATAAGGGAAATTTGCACCAAATTGACAAGGACCTTACATGGTTCATAGAGTACTCTTTGGAGGAGCAGTAATCTTAAAAGAAATAGATGACAGAGTGAGCACAAAGCCAATCAATTCACACGCTATCAAGAAATACTACATTGAAAACCTCAAGAACTATGTCTGGACTTGACTTCCCACAGTGGGGTACGTAGGCAACCCATATCGGACCCGGTCTCCCTTAGAAAAACCAAAACATCATTTCCATGTATATTAGAACTACTCTCGACCTAAATTCCCTCGGTGGGATATATAGGCAATCCTTGACGGATTCGGTCCCTTGCATTTTTCTTCACCTTTCTTATTGTATATGAACTACGTCTTGACCTGATTCTGATTGGATATGTAGGCAGTCTGAGTTAGGCCCGGTTATTTTCATTTAATATTTTTCACTTTCCTATTGTATTTGAACTGTGTCCTAACCTGATTCCGCTTGGATACATAGGCAGCCTGAGTCAGGCCCGATCATTTTCATTTCATATTTTTCACTTTCCTATTATATTGAACTATGTCCTGACCTAATTATGTTTGGATATGTAGGCAGCCTGAGTCAGGCCCGGTCATTGCATTTCATATTTTGTCAATTCCTATTGTAATCGAACTACGTTACGACTTGATTCCACTTAGATACGTAGGCAAGTTGAGTCAAGCTCGGTCATTCAATTACATACACTTAATCCTCCCACTTGTATTCGAACTACGTTGTGATCTGATTCCTATTTGGGGATACGTAAGCAGCCTGAGTCAGGCTCGATCGATGCACTGCATAATTTCTATTTTTTTCACCCTTAGAAAACACTTTCTCATAGTTAACGTAACCTCAAAATATGAAGAATCTCGATAGTCATAGTATCTCCAAAAGAGTTAAGGAAGCTTCATCAGAAGGGTAGAAGCTACAAGAAGCCTATGTTGGATATAGTCAACCAAATGGAAAGCTCGATGGACTTCGGAACATGTCATAATCTAAAAATGCTGGGAAATTACTATATATATACTAATATATACGTAATATACTTATTTGCTAGAAAAACAAGCTAATTAATTTTCAAAAATATTTTTCTACTCTTCCACCTACCAAGTCACTAGGTTAAGAATCCAGGGTGAGACTAAGAAAGTGCGAAGGATTCCAGTGATGAGGCTTCAGTCAGCGAGTCGATACAAATATACACCTCCTCCCAAACTGAAATTTTCGAAATAGAGGAATCAAGGAAATAACATGAAGTCTCGAGGCATGACCAAAAACGCCATTCGACTTCTCACAATCATGAGCCAAAATACTCTTTCCTTACTTTATTTCCCGAAAGTACTTCAACTTGCATCTTATGTCTAAGAATATTTCATTTAATTTTTTGCAGGTACGCTCAAGATCCGGATCAAATACTGAAGAAAAAGAGTATCCTCATAGGAAAATAGGATAGTTAACTTTCTATCAAAATAACTCCACCAATTGGAGCTTGTAATTTAACCTCATCAACAACTCCGCCAATCGGAGGCCACCGTCTAATAGCATCAAACTCCATAAGCCTAGGGTTGTACAGAGCAAATGTCACTCAAACTCCACCGATCGGAGGCTGTACATAGAAAACATTAGCCAAACTCCACCAATTGAAGATTGTACATAGCAAACATCATCAAACTCCACCAACCGGAGGCTGTACATAGCAAATGTTGACCGAACTCAGCCAATCAGGCCTGCATATAAGTAAAAGAAGCAACACTCTGCCAATCGGAGACCACATTGTAATGATGTCACTGAAGCTCCACCGATCGGGGGCATGTGCGCATAGTAACGTTGTCATACGCCAACAATTAAATGTCACATTACAAGTTTCACCCTACCAGATAAAGGCGTTACATTACAAGTCGCCCTCCTTTCAAGGGCTTTACATTACCAGTTTGGCCCCGCCAGTTGGAGGTCTACATTACAAGTTTTACACAGCTGGATACAGGCTTTTACATTACAATGGCCTCGCCCGATGGAGGTCTACATTACAAGTTTTAAACAGCTAGATACAGGCTTTTACATTACAACAGCCCCGTCAGCCAGAGGCTTTATATTACAAGTTTTACATAGACGGATACATGCTTTTACATTACAACGGCCCTGCCCAGTGGAGGTCTATATTACAAGTTTTACACAGCCAGATACAGACTTTTACATTACAACAGCCCCACTAGTCGGAGGCTTTACATTACAAGCTTTACACAGCTGGATACAAGCTTTTACATTACAACGGCCCCGCCCAGCGGAGGTCTACATTATAAGCTTTACACAGCCAGATGCATGCTTTTACATTACAACAACTCCGACAGTGGGAGGCCTCCATATTACAAGTTACTTTACCTACATCACATTCACAAAAAAAAAAGACATCAACAATCATTTCGACATCTACTCTCTACTATTTACATTACTATTTCAATTTACAATGTTTGAACCGCAACAGGTACTTTTCACCCTTTTACATGTTTTGCAGAACAACGCATTACAACGAGGAACTCCCTCTAAGCAGCAAACTAGGGCAAGTTAGTGCAATGTCAAGCATCACTAGCTACGTCAAGGATTCACTTTCAAAACTCAACTCGATTCGATTTTCAGAAGTTTAGATTTAAATCTTACTTATAACTCTTTCATGTCTCAGTTCATTATAACTCGACACTGGGAGAAATTTGTTTTTTGAAAATTCATCTCCCTACCATAGGTCTTCGTTAGAAATTGCTACGTAGCATTTCTCGTTCAAGTTTCTTAAGGACTATGCACCATCCCTCTATTCGTGTTAATCTCTTCATACCTTACCACCAAAATTTCAGTATTGCAATAATTTTATACTGGGCAAATTTTAATCAAAATTTGTTATGTTTCTACACTCTCGAACTACATATGGCCTAGTTTCTCATGAAACCTGGATATGTAGGCAACTCAGAAGCCAGAGTTCAATCATAACTCCATAAACATTTCTTGCCAACTTGTTGCTTAAAGTATATTTTTGGTGGTCGCCTAAAATTGGATTGTGTCAATATTTCTTTGTCCACATCTTCTTTACTCTCCTCCATAGACAAAGAAAGGGGTAAGCTTTTGACACCCAATTTTGGCTTTCCATATGTAATCAATTAAGCTTCCATAATAATATTAATATATATGTTACGACATTTTGTAGGAATACGAAAACAAAATTAAAAAAATTATAGTTATTTCACCTTATTCGATAAATATTATTTCTTATGAAAAATTAAATATATTACATAAATATTACTACTTAATTTCTCATTTTTAAATTTTACGTCAAATAAATATTGTTCTTAAGGGTTAACTCGATTTTTCTAATTAAAAAGAATTTCTTTTATTGTAATAAATATTTTTCGTACAGTTTTTCAAAATTAGGAAGCTTAATTAATTAATGACTTTACTTATTCAAACTAATTTAATTTTCAAAGAGTGACTAATTTTGTCAAATAAGCTAATTTTGCAAAATAATTATTTAATTTAATAAATTATGGCTATTTAATAAAGAAATGGGGTATAATTTAAATGGATTTAATTTGAGCAAAACTTGGAAATCCAAACCTCTTTAAACCGGTCAATCTGGGTATGCCACGTAGGCGAGCAGATGGATTGTGCTTCTTTAGCTTAAATCTTGGCCCTACAATTTAATCTAAGGGTTTGAATTAATCCATCCTTTTACTATTATATATATATATATATATATATATATATATATATATATATATATATATATATATTATCTTCTTCTTTTTTTAACTCTTGTTTTTTTTAAATCGTTCGATCAAATGATCGGACGACCCGCCTACTTTTCTTCTTTTCCCAAAAAATAGTACATCACCCGCCTACTTTTCCTCTTCTTTTCCCTAGACTGCGCTTTAGTCTAGGAAAAGAAAGAAAATGTTTCCCTTCCCTAGAAAGTCTCTCCATGGACGCGCCTCTCCCCTACCTAGAACGCTCCCCTCACCCATCAATCTATTCCTCTTCTGCCAGCATCAAACCACCATAAAAAGACAATTTCCAGTGGTTTTCAACCATGTTCCTCCATCCCCGTCAATCATAATCTCCTTTCTATGCTAACCCAAAGCAGGCCCATATACTGCCGCTGCTAGCGTGAAAGATGAGGAACACAAAAAACCATCATATTTGGTTCATTATGCCTTAATCTAATGGGTTTTAGAGTGGAAGCCTACCCCAAAATCGGCTATAAAAAGGAGCCATTTGGTTCTGTTCTAAATCATCCAGCAACAATAAAAAAAATCCAAAAATAATCCAGCAAATTGAACAACATTCGAGAATTCAGAAACTAACAAAAGACACTTAAGAATCGATCAAAGGATCATCTGAAAAATGGAAACAAAAAAAAATCCAGAAATTGATCAAAAATATTAGAAAGTTTTCGACGAGTTTGAGGAGCTTTGAAGTTGGAATCTCTTTGCGTCGAAGCTCTAGTTTGCTGCTCTACACAAGGTCAGTAAGCACCTTCGTCTTACATTTTGTTTTAGTTTTTGGAAATGAGAATATATTTTTGTGTCATTATCTCAATTCTGCCCATCTAAATTCGTTCAGTTAAAAAAATGGTTAGTAAAGATTAGTGTCAAGGAGAGGGACTGTTGATTTTCCAATCTAATTATGTGTGTATTATTTCTCTAAATGTAAATGCTGCCTCTTAGATGTACTTTGTACACATAAAATAATTTCATCCTATAAACTTAAGTCAAATCACTGTTTTTGGTAATCTATATAATTGAAATTGGTGCTACATCTCTTTGTTTCATGTTAACAAACAAAATCCTTGATTAAGAACATGTTTGTTGTTAATTGCTATTTTTATCTGTTAACATCCAAAGCTATCCAGTTTCAGTTGAAACAGAGTCGTAATCCTTTCATTCTTCAACTTTCACTTTTGTTTCCAACTAAATTTAATCAAATAGTCATTTTTCTAAGAATGATTTATAGTTTCATCCCCTTCTCGCATAACTCATGACTTAAGTTTTCATGTGAGTGTGAGTAGTAAAATATAGCAGTAGTAGTCTGTAATCCCTTTTTGGTAATTAAGAAAAACATGTTGTTGATTGTAGGTTTATGTAAAAATGTGTTTTCTGCGATTTCATACTCTAAATTAATGTCATCAACTTGATGTTACGTTTCTATGAAAGGACAATATATCTATGAAGTGATTCATTTTTTTTCTTGGTGAATGATGTTTAGTGAGGCTTTAGAACATGTAGTATACTCAACTAATGTGTTAGACTAGTGACTTTGAATTATCAAAATCTAGTTGATTGTTATGATTATTGTTGGCATGATATTTTTTCTTTTTTTTTCACGAATATATGGGTATCTATAAGAAAGATAAATAGGGTTCAAGCCTTTTGTCTTTCTTTTTAAAATTTTGACTTTGTTACACTTTCCAACATAATATATGCTATGTAAAGTTATGTAAAGTGTTTCTCTGTTTTGAATTCGTTGTTATTTGAACAGTTCCTAATCTCTTTTCCTTTACTTATATTTCATATACAACCGGAGAGCTGGAGTTTATACTTTGGAACTCGTTATTGGCCTAAAATATTAGGCCAACAACAATTAGGATCATTGCAATACTTGGAGTCTCATAAATAGGAGTCTAACATTTTTTAGCCTTCCCTTTTACGATTTTGATTATATTGTTTTGATATGTTAGCTAAACTTTACTTATGTCTACATAACTCTTAAGTTTTGATATATTAAATTGCTTGTCTTTTATTTTTGAAGATTATTTATGTGACCTAATGTTATTTGTTAACAAGATTGAAGTTATATTATAAGCCCTTAGGCAATTCTTTTAGAACAAAAATGAAAAAAATATTTCTTCTTGAAAAGAGGTTAACTCATAACATTCTTTTATTCCTTTTAAGTTGAGGAAAAGGGAACTTATAGTTTAAGAGTTCCCAAATGAAGTTTCAAAAGGGCTCAAATAATATTCATTTAGGCCTAATTCATCGCTTGGGACTTCCAAATGAATTTGAGATTAGTTCAAAGGATAAAATAATCCCCTTTAGAAATATATTAGGCTAAAATAATTACCCTCGAGAAATATATTTTTTGGGAAGTAGGCCCTATATTTTATTAACAAAAAAATAAAAATGCAAGTTATAAAACAAGTCTCAATAACTAGGCCTATTTTATATTGTTGAACCCATCTCCTTTATAAAAATTATATTTGCTATTATTGTTATCTTTCAAATCAAATATTACTAAAAAAATTTAATCTCTTAACATGCTATCTCAAGATTTTAGATATGCCAACATATTCAAAATACAAGGTATATACATATATATGTTATGCGCATAAAGGTATAAATTTTATTTTTATATTTAGTTTTTCTACACATGACCTATTGTTTTGCTATACTTTATATTATTATTTTTCTCATATCTACTATCTCTTTTACAAATATATTTTTATTTACAAATCCCTACACTTTAATATACATGTTATTTTACTACATGCAGTCTATCGCCAATCTGTCTATACATATAAATAAAATAGTAAGTGTTCATATTTTAACATTTAGTATCATTATTATTTTATTTGTTTATTTTTAGAAAACTCCATTTTATCTATTTTCATTAAAATTATATCACACATACTACTACATATTTACACCCTGACTACTACCGTATTTTGTTTTATTTTCTTCTACATTATAATATAATTAAAACGAAAAAATTTAATATCCTTTAGACTCAACATTTATATATTTGGGATAAGTTTATATAAGATATATCTAGATTTTTCAACATATAAATTTATCATACATTTAAGTACATTAATTTATTTATTTTACTATACAATAAACATACTACTATTAAATTTTTTTTTATAGATGTATATATGTAATACCTTGTATTTTATTGTTTTTATTAAACTAATGAAATTTACTTATCATTGATTTTAAAACAAATAAATGAATAATTTTTTATAATTATTTTTCCTAAATTGAGTTTAAGTACTATCTTCGGATAGGCTTTGAGGGATGCTTAATACCTTTCCTCCAAGTAACCAAAACTCTTACTCAGAATCTCACTAGTTTCGCAAATCAAAACAAAGTTTGCATTTACATATTTACAAAATGGTTTTCCTAATGTTTCCTTAAAATTTAGGTGGCGACTCTATTCAAAATCAGTGTGGAAGCCATAATATGTTATGAACTGTTTTGGCTAGTTCGAAATAGGGTGTGACAGGGTAGACACCGGATTCCATGTTAATAGCTCACAAGGTTTCAATGTCGGTTAAAGGTAAATCTCCCACAAGAATGAACTAAGTTTACTTCTAGAAGTATCTTACGAATATTTTAAAGATATTAGCTTGCATTGACCATGTTTTATGATTTATGTTTATAACCCTTTTATCACATTATTTAGCTTGGTCATTGCATGCCATGAAAAGGTCCCTTTTAACATGATTTCATACATTTATGCATTGCTATTAGACTTGGTACATTTTTGTACTAACACATACTCTTGCCTATATTCTTATACAAAGGTAGAGTCTGACACTCTTATTTTGCATCTCGTGGCTAAATATCACCTTAGTACATATTGAATATTGGTGAGTCCTCATGTTCCGAGGACCAAATTTTATTTCCTATTGTCTTAGTATGTGATGTATATGTCACGTCCTGATCACTCTTGATGTACTAGATGGCTTTGTGACTGTGTTAGACTTCCACTACATTTGATAAACTCTTATATTTTGAAATTATCTTTTAAACTCTCTTAATGTTCTATTATCTTGTATGATGTATGCTAAGTGGCTTGTGCAAAGCCTCTCAGGGTCCTATACACTATGTTACACCTAGTCCATGCTTTAGGTCGTGACACACACCGAGAACAGAGAGTATACTTGCCAAGGTAGAACTCCATACCATACTGAATATGATAGGAAGGAATAATTTGAAATAAAAAACCTGCATAATGAAGAACATGACTACATACGTACATGATGAAGTGATAAAAAACTATGAAACTTTAATCTTATATATACTTAACGGTATAGAAATAATTGAATTAAGAAAAATAATATGGGAAAAAATATTTAATGATTACGAATCAGAAAATATATTAAATCAAGAATGGTATGAAATAGATTTACAAGATCTATACTTAGATAATGGAAGAATAGAATGGTACGATTTAGAAATAAATTCAAAATAAGATGAATTACGAATATTTACAATATTGGATAGAAACTATTGAAGAAATAAAATTGTTAGAACAATTAATGGCGAAAAATTTATATATGTACCAAGAAACCCAAGATATGTTATATCTAGAATATATCATAAATAATATTAATGAAATATTTGATTAAAACAACTATCGAAAGAATATTACAATAAATATTATTATATATTACCATGAACTTAGCACTACCAAAAAATAATATTAAAGAGATATCAAGATTGAGACACTTAGTAAAAAGATATTATAATAAAATCTTAAAAATAAGTCACTCACTTACTACCCTACTATCTACCACACTACCACTTTCATGAATTCACCAACTACCAGTTCCGCTACGAAAAATGGTATCAGAGCTATGGATGTCGAGAAGTATAAGAAGAACCGTATTAGTAGAAAGTTAAGAAAAATAAGAAGAAAATTAAATAAATTGTATCCGAAGTATAAACAACTCAATACCACAAAAACAGATAACGAAAAATTAAATCACTTAATAGATAATATATCTAAAGTAGAATATAAATATATTCGATATTTAAAATTACAATGAATAACAAGAATAACGAATATAGACAAAAACTTAATGAAATAATTATAGCAAAAAGACAAGAATTAGCACATAGAAAAAATAGACTTAACAGTAACATATATGCAGGAGTTTGTCACAAATCTATATTAGCACAAAGAAAGATTATTTTCTATCTAGAAATACAAATAAATAAGTTAGAATATAAATTTCAACACGATCTATAAATGAATAAGGAAGAATACGCAATAGATGAAAAAACATATGAAAATTATGACGGATTAAAAATAAAAATAATATTTTCTAATCTAGGAAGAAGATATAAGAAAATAGGTGACAATATAAGTTTAATGTTAGAAAAAGAAACGGTAAAACTAGAAGATAGTTTAACCGCTATGGTAAGAATAACAAAAGAAAATGAAGAAATCGATAGAAAAACGGAAATTGAAAAAATAAAACAACAAGCAAAAAAAAGAAGTACAACAATTAGAAGAAGTAAAAAATACCAAAATAATAGAGCTAGAAAAAGAGTTAGCAATATTGAAAGAAATATATGAAATGAAACAAAAAGAAAAAGAACAAAAAACGAAATTAACAAATGAGATAATTAAGTTTAAAGAAAAATTGCAGCTAGAAGATGAATTAGAAGAAAAAGAAGAAAATAACCAAGATAATCTACCCGAAATAAGAGTTGATGAAATAAACGACGATGATCTAGAACAACATTCGGAGACAAGCGAAACATATACGGAACTTTTAGCAAACATAGATAATACAAAGAATTTAGAAATAAATACGGGAGACATAGACATGGATGAAAAACCTAGCACATCGGGGTAAAAAACCCAAAAAATTTTAATCCAAAATATTATGATGAAAACTATGGACAATATAATAGAGAAAAAACTATATGGGATAAAAGATTAAATAAAACATGGACATCTAAACCAATAGCTGGACGACTTGATGTTTTAGATTTAGACAGCGTAGCAGATATAAATAGAACAATCGAATTATGGGTGGGATACATATCAGAACAATTAATAGATAACGAAATAACAATGACGAAACGCCGGGATATATAGAAAGAACACTTATAGGAACGGTAAAATTATGGCTACAAAATTTATCGATGAAAGTTTACAAACTCTAAGAAGTAATAAAAAATTTGATGGTGGAATAGCTACTACAACTATGGAAATTCTACATAAATACGAAATAGCTATAAGAAACGAATTTAGTAGTATGACAACGAAGTAGAAGAACAAAATAAAAAAAAAATTATAAATCGAAATCTAATGACAAAATTAGCAATATGTAATATGTGATACATAGATGAATATACATGTGCATTTAGAGAATACTATTATAAAGGAACATATAGCACGAGAAGAAAGTAAAGAAATAAGAAAATTATATTTTACAAAATTACGAGAACCTTTTAGTTCAAAAATAATAAAAAGCGGAATGAAGCGGGAATTAATGAGACACCTTAGGAGCTAGAATGAAATTCTTGCAACGATGGTTTATGGAATTATGTGAAAAACATAAAGAAGAAATAAAAATGGAAAAAATATTAATAAAAAACTTAGCATGTTGCAAAAACAAAACAGCACCTCAATTTGGTTGTACGGATAAGTATTATAAAAATAGAAAGAAATATAACAAAAAATATAGATCAAAATATAAATATAAAAAACCTAGAAGAAGGTACTATGTAAAAAACTATAAAACTAAAAGACCATATAGACCAAAAAGAAAACTAACGGAATGTACTTGTTATAATTGTGGAAAATTAGGACATATAGCTAGAGATTGTAAATTACCTAAAAATCCAAAGAAAAAACAAATATCGAAATAATAATAGACAACGAAAAATATACACAAATAGAATACGTAGATTATGAATTAGAAAGTGAAGATAGCATATATGAATTATCAGAAAATGAAATAGACGAAATGGAAAATAATTCATTAACAGAATCAGATAGTGAACACTATATAAATGACTGAAGCAGATATACAAACAATAACTAAAGAAAAATATCAAGATGAAGAATCAGTAGAACAAAAAATAATATTTGATAATAATATATTTGAACAAATAAAAGGAAAAGAATTAGATCTAAGTGTAACAAAAATATTCGAAATACCAACAATAAGAAACTGGTTTAAACGACAAAAAGAAGAATATTATGTAGTAAGTCAAAGAGAACATATCATAGATTGCAAATACACTAAAGGAAAGGCCAAAATACCAATAATAAATAAACGAATAATAAATAAAGAAATACAAGATATTAAGGCTAAAAATCCAATTAAATATGTACATTTAGGAGGAACGGAAATATTAATAAAAGCATGCTTTAGAGAAGGAATAGATACACCCATAGAAATATACTTAGCGAGATGATAGGATCATACAACCTATAGAAAAAAGTATAATAAGCGCAGTAAAAGGTAACCTCATATACCAAAAATTTAAATTTATAATAAGTGCTAACTACTCAAAGATGATAAATGACGAGAAATATAGATAAATCCTTAGTATTATATTGGAAAATGTCAGGAATAGAACTAGCCCCAGGAAGTAAAATATTTGCAGCTAGATGTAAAAACTTATATGTTTTAACAACAAAACATAAAATAACAGAAAAAAAATAAAATAGATAAAATAAAAATAGAAGATCCCTTTGAAAGAATAGTTACAGTCATAGATAATAATGATTATAGCTATAAAGAAATTGATATAGAAGAAGATTTAGAAATAGTAAAAGAAAGACTAAGTACATCGAAAAGAATAAACGATGAGATACCCCAAATATCATCAAAAATGAGTACCTCAAGAAAGGGAGATGAAAATATCACTTTAGGAATAAAATGGCTAGAACAAGTAAAACCATATAATTTAGAAGACAAACAGTTAATAATAAATTATGAAAATAAAAGAGTAATAATAAAAAGGACTTTGGTATGATAAAAAGATGAAAATATATATACTTGCAAAGATAATAATAGAAGGATATTACAACAGATATTATACACCAATGATAGATACGGGAGCAGAAGCTAATATATGTAAATATAATTGTTTACCAGGAGGATCCTTTACAAGGATGGGAAAAACATAAAACAAAAATAAAAATTGAGCTAATTGATAACAACAGTATAATAACCCAAAAACCATTAAAGTATAATTTTAGTGATTTAACCGAATTTAAAATACATATAGATAAATTACTAGAAAAAGGATATATACAAGAAAGCAATAGTAAGCATACAAGCCCGGCATTTATCGTAAATAAACATAGTGAACAAAAAAGAGGAAAAAGTAGAATGGTTATTGATTATAGAAACTTAAATGCAAAAACTAAAACATATAATTATCCGATACCAAATAAGATACTAAAAATAGGACAGAGATACAAGGATATAATTATTTTAGCAAATTTGATTGTAAATCGGGATTTTACCACTTAAAATTAGAAGAAGAATCTAAAAAACTAACGGCATTTACAAAGTACCACAATGGATTTTATGAATGGAACGTATTACCATTTGGATATAAAAATGCACAGGGTAGATATCAACACTTTATGGACAATTACTTTAAACAAATAGAAAATTGTGTAGTGTACATTGATGATATATTATTATATTCCAAAACACCAGATGAACACATAAGATTATTAGAAAAATTTATACATATCATAGAATATTCGGGCATAAGTCTAAGTAAAAAGAAGGCTGATATAATGAAAAATCAAATAGAATTCTTAGGAATACAAATTGATAAAAACGGAATAAAAATGCAAACACATATAGTACAAAAAATAATTAACTCAAATGAACAACTAGACACAAAAAAGAAATTACAATCATTCTTAGGACTAGTAAATCAAGTAAGAGAATACATACCAAAATTAGCAGAGAATTTAAAACCATTACAACAAAAATTAAAGAAAGATGTAGAATACCGGTTTGATAAGAAAGATCAAACACAAATACAAAAAATAAAATTATTATGTAAGAACCTACCTAAACTATATTTTCCGGATGAAAATAAAAAATTTACTTATATAATAGAATCGAGATGCGAGTGAAAAAAGTTACGGAGGAATATTAAAATACGAGGTATGATGACACTACGATAGAACATCACTGCAGGTATTATTCAGAACATTTAATAATACGAAATAAAATGGGAAATAAATAGAAAAGAATTATATTCAGTATATAAGTGTTTATTATCATTTGAACCATATATTGTATATAACAAATTTATTATAAGAACGAGATAATACACAAGTAAAATGGTGGCTAACAAGAAAAATACAAGATTCGGTAACAACAAAAGAAATAAGGAGATTGGTATTAAATATATTAAATTTCACATTTACAATTGAAGTAATAAAAACCGATAAGAATGTTATTGCAGATTACCTATCACGACAAAGCTACTCGGGCGAGACCGAGGAAGAAAATACAATTGAAAAGATACTCAAAGCCATTACTACACTTTCTACAAAAGTGGATAGTATGGACAACGAAATACAAAAGCTAAAGACTAATGAAGATAATCGAAGTCTAAAGCTAGTCACAAAGCATGACTATAAAAATGCGGAGCTACGTCGATCGGAAGATGGAAAAAATCCAGAGCTAAAAGGAGACGATGGGAAACTCCTTAAAACCCATAACATTTGTTTAAATACAATTTGCAGTACAAGCAAACGAGTTAGTGAAAAACAAAAGAATACAAACTTAAACCAGCTATTCGAAAAACCATTTACTCCAAGACTAACACCAAAAAACATATTAACTATAGAACCACAAACTTCTACATATGCAGATAGCCTACACCATGACAAAAGGACATACAACCATATTACACGAACCTATATAGAAAATATATACAAAATCCAAAAAATTTTAAATCTTAACCCAAGATCTACTACAACCCAAAAACCCAACCAAGATTATTTAACCCAAAGGTTACAAGGTTATAATAAACTAATTGCACAACCCAAAACTAACGCCAACCTAGTGCGGACATGTTATAACTATGGATTATTCAGCAACCAGAGATACAAAAAAATGAGATACCAAGTTTTTATGCCAACAAAAGGATAATTGGTATATCAACTATCATACAGGAGCTAGCAAATAATTATTTAAACGGAAACGCTATATGGAGCTACTATGCAAGAGATCAGCTAATGATTTATTCCAATTCAAGGGAGTTAAGGAAAGCAGATATGGATGAAGTCCAGAGATGGATTTTATCATTACTTAAGCCAGAAGAACAACCTACAACGAGAGCTTTGAAGACAGGATTTATTTCAAAAGAATTATTGACCAGATATTGTAAATTAATTGGACACAAGTATCCTGACCATATATGTACAAAATGTAACGGAGAAGATAATATAATCCCAGATGTACAGCTGGAATGATCAAATAAGACGGAAGAAGATAAGAAGGAGATAATGGACAGATGGACACATGTGTGCAAAAGAAAGTCGTAGAAAGAAAGATGAGATAAGATAGAAAGAAGAAAACAAAAGTAGATAAGATGAGAAGCTATTTGTCCTATTGTAAAAAGTCATGAATGGTAGTAGTGTGTCATAAATTAGGTAAGTGTCATAATAAAGTAAATAGTGCATAGTATGGTGTGTGTCATAATAGTGATGACAAGTGTAAAGAGTAAGTATGAGATTGTCAAGTAGTGTAAAAAGTCATCAGAGTAAGTAAAGTAGTAGTATTATTAGGTGACAAGTGTAGTAGTGCATTATTGTAAGTAATGTAGTATGTATGTAAACTCCTTTCTATATAAAGAAAGGGAGATGTAAATAAAGAGAAAAGGGCAACGCCTAAGTTAATAAAAAACTTTCAACTTTCAAAAACTCTCTCCACTAAGATATAGAAATTACTTAAAAGTTAATGGAAAAATCTGAAATCCAGTCAGATATTTCAGATAGCATGGCCAAGCAAGAGGCAAATGTATATTGTTCAAAAATATGCGAGAACTAATTTCATATATTCCGAATATCATATATATGATTGAATAAATTTATGTTAGTTATTATGTATTAGAATTATTTGAATCATGATTTCTAGTTTATTAGCACACCGGAAACGGGGAGAAAACTTCTATACTATGCCATCCTAATGTTGAAACCGGTAGGCGAGGAAAGCCATTTAGGGAGTAAACAAAGTTGAGGCGCCGATAAGAAGGAAGTATCCGCTAAAGTACGATGCTAGTAGTGACGGGGAAAACATGATAAAGATAATCTAGTTCATAATGATCTAATATGAATTTAGTCAATTATGAATATGATAGGAAGGAATAATTTGAAATAAAAAACCTGCATAATGAAGAACATGACTACATACGTACATGATGAAGTGATAAAAAACTATGAAACTTTAATCTTATATATACTTAACGGTATAGAAATAATTGAATTAAGAAAAATAATATAGGAAAAAATATTTAATGATTACGAATCGAAAATATATTAAATCAAGAATGGTATGAAATAGATTTACAAGATCTATACTTAGATAATGGAAGAATAGAATGGTACGATTTAGAAATAAATTCAAAATAAGATGAATTACGAATATTTACAATATTGGATAGAAACTATTGAAGAAATAAAATTGTTAGAACAATTAATGGCGAAAAATTTATATATGTACCAAGAAACCCAAGATATGTTATATCTAGAATATATCATAAATAATATTAATGAAATATTTGATTAAAACAACTATCGGAAGAATATTACAATAAATATTATTATATATTACCATGAACTTAGCACTACCAAAAAATAATATTAAAGAGATATCAAGATTGAGACACTTAGTAAAAAGATATTATAATAAAATCTTAAAAATAAGTCACTCACTTACTACCCTACTATCTACCACACTACCACTTTCATGAATTCACCAACTACCAGTTCCGCTACGAAAAATGGTATCAGAGCTATGGATGTCGAGAAGTATAAGAAGAACCGTATTAGTAGAAAGTTAAGAAAAATAAGAAGAAAATTAAATAAATTGTATCCGAAGTATAAACAACTCAATATCACAAAAGCGATAACGAAAAATTAAATCACTTAATAGATAATATATCTAAAGTAGAATATAAATATATTCGATATTTAAAATTACAATGAATAACAAGAATAACGAATATAGACAAAAACTTAATGAAATAATTATAGCAAAAAGACAAGAATTAGCACATAGAAAAAATAGACTTAACAGTAACATATTTGCTGGGAGTTTGTCACAAATCTATATTAGCACAAAGAAAGATTATTTTCTATCTAGAAATACAAATAAATAAGTTAGAATATAAATTTCAACACGATCTATAAATGAATAAGGAAGAATACGCAATAGATGAAAAAACATATGAAAATTATGACGGATTAAAAATAAAAATAATATTTTCTAATCTAGGAAGAAGATATAAGAAAATAGGTGACAATATAAGTTTAATGTTAGAAAAAGAAACGGTAAAACTAGAAGATAGTTTTAACTGCTATGGTAAGAATAACAAAAGAAAATGAAGAAATCGATAGAAAAACGGAA
The DNA here is from genome assembly GCA_029007595.1 of Solanum commersonii. Lineage (NCBI taxonomy): Eukaryota > Viridiplantae > Streptophyta > Magnoliopsida > Solanales > Solanaceae > Solanum > Solanum commersonii. The sequence goes on from JAJTWQ010000022.1 coordinate 5,038,091, forward strand.
ATTGAAAAAATAAAACAACAAGCAAAAAAGAAGTACAACAATTAGAAGAAGTAAAAAATACCAAAATAATAGAGCTAGAAAAAGAGTTAGCAATATTGAAAGAAATATATGAAATGAAACAAAAAGAAAAAAGAACAAAAAACGAAATTAACAAATGAGATAATTAAGTTTAAAGAAAAATTGCAGCTAGAAGATGAATTAGAAGAAAAAGAAGAAAATAACCAAGATAATCTACCAAAAAAACCAAAAAATTTTAATCCAAAATATTATGATGAAAACTATGGACAATATAATAGAGAAAAAACTATATGGGATAAAAAATTAAATAAAAAATGGACACCTAAACCAATAGCTGAACGACATGATTTTTTAGATTTAGACTGCGTAGCAGATATAAATAAAACAATCCAATTATGGATGGGATACATATCAAAACAATTAATAGATAACAAAATAACAATGACAGAAACGCCGGGATATATAGAAAGAACACTTATAGGAACAGTAAAATTATGGCTACAAAATTTATCAGATGAAAGTTTACAAACTCTAAGAAGTAATAAAAAATTTGATGGTGGAATAGCTACTACAACTATGGAAATTCTACATAAATACGAAATAGCTATAAGAAATGAATTTAGTAGTATGACAACGAAGTAGAAGAACAAAATAAAGAAAAAAATTATAAATCGAAATCTAATGACAAAATTAGCAATATGTAATATGTGTTACATAGATGAATATACATGTGCATTTAGAGAATACTATTATAAAGGAACATATAGCACGAGAAGAAAGTAAAGAAATAAGAAAATTATATTTTACAAAATTACGAGAACCTTTTAGTTCAAAAATAATAAAAACGGAATGAAGCGTAATTAACAGACACCTTAGGAGCTAGAATGAAATTCTTGCAACGATGGTTTATGGAATTATGTGAAAAACATAAAGAAGAAATAAAAATGGAAAAAATATTAATAAAAAACTTAGCATGTTGCAAAAACAAAAAAAGCACCTCAATTTGGTTGTACGGATAAGTATTATAAAAATAGAAAGAAATATAACAAAAAATATAGATCAAAATATAAATATAAAAACCTAGAAGAAGGTACTATGTAAAAAACTATAAAACTAAAAGACCATATAGACCAAAAAGAAAACTAACGGAATGTACTTGTTATAATTGTGGAAAATTAGGACATATAGCTAGAGATTGTAAATTACCTAAAAATCCAAAGAAAAAACAAATATCGAAATAATAATAGACAACGAAAAATATACACAAATAGAATACGTAGATTATGAATTAGAAAGTAAAGATAGCATATATGAATTATCGAAAATGAAATAGACGAAATGGAAAATAATTCATTAACGAGAATCGATAGTGAACACTATATAAATGCGAAGCGAGATATACAAACAATAACTAAAGAAAAATATCAAGATGAAGAATCGGTAGAACAAAAAATAATATTTGATAATAATATATTTGAACAAATAAAAGGAAAAGAATTAGATCTAAGTGTAACAAAAATATTCGAAATACCAACAATAAGAAAACTGGTTTAAACGACAAAAAGAAGAATATTATGTAGTAAGTCAAAGAGAACATATCATAGATTGCAAATACACTAAAGGAAAGGCCAAAATACCAATAATAAATAAACGAATAATAAATAAAGAAATACAAGATATTAAGGCTAAAAATCCAATTAAATATGTACATTTAGGAGGAACGGAAATATTAATAAAAGCATGCTTTAGAGAAGGAATAGATACACCCATAGAAATATACTTAGCAGATGATAGGATCATACAACCTATAGAAAAAAGTATAATAAGCGGTAAAAGGTAACCTCATATACCAAAAATTTAAATTTATAATAAGTGCTAACTACTCAAGATGATAAATGACAGAAATATAGATAAATCCTTAGTATTATATTGGAAAATGTCAAGAATAGAACTAGCCCCAGGGAAGTAAAATATTTACGGCTAGATGTAAAAACTTATATGTTTTAACAACAAAACATAAAATAACGACAAAAAATAAAATAGATAAAATAAAAATAGAAGATCCCTTTGAAAGAATAGTTACAGTCATAGATAATAATGATTATAGCTATAAAGAAATTGATATAGAAGAAGATTTAGAAATAGTAAAAGAAAGACTAAGTACATCGAAAAGAATAAACGATGAGATACCCCAAATATCATAAAAAATGAGTACCTCAAGAAGAATAGATAAATCTCCACAAAAATCAATGGAAGAAGAAAGAAAACCACATCATTACTACATAACGGGAATAATGGAACAACGAAAATATTTAATATTAATAAATACGGGACTAGAAGAAAATTATATTACAAGAGAATTAGTAACGGAAGATGAAATAATAACTATTGAACAATCATGCCCCGAACTACCAAGAGTACTAACATATACCGAAGAAACTACGGAAAAGGAAATAATCATTGGAGGAATACCAATAATAATAAAATTTAAAATATATCAGGGAGATGAAAATATCACTTTAGGAATAAAATGGCTAGAACAAGTAAAACCATATAATTTAGAAGACAAACAGTTAATAATAAATTATGAAAATAAAAGAGTAATAATAAAAAGGACTTTGGTATGATAAAAAGATGAAAATATATATACTTGCAAAGATAATAATAGAAGGATATTACAACTTTGAATTAACTACAAAAGATATGCTATTAGGAATATTATACACCAATGATAGATACGAAGAATGGGGAAGTGAAAAAATTACACAAAAATTAGAAAATATAAAAGAAGAAGCTAATATATGTAAATATAATTGTTTATAGTGAGGATCCTTTACAAGGATGGGAAAAACATAAAACAAAAATAAAAATTGAGCTAATTGATAACAACAGTATAATAACCCAAAAACCATTAAAGTATAATTTTAGTGATTTAACCGAATTTAAAATACATATAGATAAATTACTAGAAAAAGGATATATACAAGAAAGCAATAGTAAGCATACAAGCCCGGCATTTATCGTAAATAAACATAGTGAACAAAAAAAGAGGAAAAAGTAGAATGGTTATTGATTATAGAAACTTAAATGCAAAAACTAAAACATATAATTATCCGATACCAAATAAGATACTAAAAATAAGACAGATACAAGGATATAATTATTTTAGCAAATTTGATTGTAAATCGGATTTTACCACTTAAAATTAGAAGAAGAATCTAAAAAACTAACGGCATTTACAAAGTACCACAATGGATTTTATGAATGGAACGTATTACCATTTGGATATAAAAATGCACAGGTAGATATCAACACTTTATGGACAATTACTTTAAACAAATAGAAAATTGTGTAGTGTACATTGATGATATATTATTATATTCCAAAACACAAGATGAACACATAAGATTATTAGAAAAATTTATACACATCGTAGAATATTCGGTATAAGTCTAAGTAAAAAGAAGGCTGATATAATGAAAAATCAAATAGAATTCTTAGGAATACAAATTGATAAAAACGGAATAAAAATGCAAACACATATAGTACAAAAAATAATTAACTCAAATGAACAACTAGACACAAAAAAAGAAATTACAATCATTCTTAGGACTAGTAAATCAAGTAAGAGAATACATACCAAAATTAGCGAGAGAATTTAAAACCATTACAACAAAAATTAAAGAAAGATGTAGAATACCGGTTTGATAAGAAAGATCAAACACAAATACAAAAAATAAAATTATTATGTAAGAACCTACCTAAACTATATTTTCCGGATGAAAATAAAAAATTTACTTATATAATAGAATCGGATGCGAGTGAAAAAAGTTACGGAGGAATATTAAAATACAGGTATGATGACACTACGATAGAACATCACCGTTGAGGTATTATTCAGAACATTTAATAATACGAAATAAAATGGGAAATAAATAGAAAAGAATTATATTCAGTATATAAGTGTTTATTATCATTTGAACCATATATTGTATATAACAAATTTATTATAAGAACAGATAATACACAAGTAAAATGGTGGCTAACAAGAAAAATACAAGATTCGGTAACAACAAAAGAAATAAGGAGATTGGTATTAAATATATTAAATTTCACATTTACAATTGAAGTAATAAAAACAGATAAGAATGTTATTGCAGATTACCTATCACGACAAAGCTACTCGATCGAGACCGAGGAAGAAAATACAATTGAAAAGATACTCAAAGCCATTACTACACTTTCTACAAAAGTGGATAGTATGGACAACGAAATACAAAAGCTAAAGACTAATGAAGATAATCGAAGTCTAAAGCTAGTCGGCGGCATGACTATAAAAATGCGGAGCTACGTCGATCGGAAGATGGAAAAAATCCAGAGCTAAAAGGAGACGATGGGAAACTCCTTAAAACCCATAACATTTGTTTAAATACATTTTGCAGGTACAAGCAAACGAGTTAGTGAAAAACAAAAGAATACAAACTTAAACCGGCTATTCGAAAAACCATTTACTCCAAGACTAACACCAAAAAACATATTAACTATAGAACCACAAACTTCTACATATGCGAGATAGCCTACACCATGACAAAAGGACATACAACCATATTACACGAACCTATATAGAAAATATATACAAAATCCAAACATTTTTAAATCTTAACCCAAGATCTACTACAACCCAAAAACCCAACCAAGATTATTTAACCCAAAGGTTACAAGGTTATAATAAACTAATTGCACAACCCAAAACTAACGCCAACCTAGTGCGGACATGTTATAACTATGGATTATTAAATACGGTATATACATATGATGGAGAGGAACTAAGTGGAATACCGTAACTACATAAAGCATTTATTACATATAAAAGAGTTACTAAAGGAAATTTATTCTATGTGAAATTTTATACGGCAACAGTAGAAATATTATACGAGGAAATAAAACCTCCGATACAAGTGGTGAAGATAGGACTAACAAAAGATATGATAATACCGGAAGATATCGGACAGCAACCAGAGATACAAAAAAATGAGATACCAAGTTTTTATGCCAACAAAAGGATAATTGGTATATCAACTATCATACAGGAGCTAGCAAATAATTATTTAAACGGAAACGCTATATGGAGCTACTATGCAAGAGATCAGCTAATGATTTATTCCAATTCAAGGGAGTTAAGGAAAGCAGATATGGATGAAGTCCAGAGATGGATTTTATCATTACTTAAGCCGGAAGAACAACCTACAACGAGAGCTTTGAAGACAGGATTTATTTCAAAAGAATTATTGACCAGATATTGTAAATTAATTGGACACAAGTATCCCGACCATATATGTACAAAATGTAACGGAGAAGATAATATAATCCCGGATGTACAGCTGGAATGATCAAATAAGACGGAAGAAGATAAGAAGGAGATAATGGACGAGATGGACACATGTGTGCAAAAGAAAGTCGTAGAAAGAAAGATGAGATAAGATAGAAAGAAGAAAACAAAAGTAGATAAGATGAGAAGCTATTTGTCCTATTGTAAAAAGTCATGAATGGTAGTAGTGTGTCATAAATTAGGTAAGTGTCATAATAAAGTAAATAGTGCATAGTATGGTGTGTGTCATAATAGTGATGACAAGTGTAAAGAGTAAGTATGAGATTGTCAAGTAGTGTAAAAAAGTCATCAGAGTAAGTAAAGTAGTAGTATTATTAGGTGACAAGTGTAGTAGTGCATTATTGTAAGTAATGTAGTATGTATGTAAACTCCTTTCTATATAAAGAAAGGGAGATGTAAATAAAGAGAAAAGGGCAACGCCTAAGTTAATAAAAAACTTTCAACTTTCAAAAACTCTCTCCACTAAGATATAGAAATTACTTAAAAGTTAATGGAAAAATCTGAAATCCAGTCAGATATTTCAGATAGCATGGCCAAGCAAGAGGCAAAGGTATATTGTTCAAAAAATATGCAGAACTAATTTCATATATTCCATCATATATATGATTGAATAAATTTATGTTAGTTATTATGTATTAGAATTATTTGCATCATGATTTCTAGTTTATTAGCACACTCGGAAACAGGGGAGAAAACTTCTATACTATGCCATCCTAATGTTGAAACCGGTAGGCGAGGAAAGCCATTTAGGGAGTAAACAAAGTTGAGGCGCCGATAAGAAGGAAGTATCCGCTAAAGTACGATGCTAGTAGTGACGGAAAACATGATAAAGATAATCTAGTTCATAATGATCTAATATGAATTTAGTCAATTATGAATATGATAGGAAGGAATAATGTGAAATAAAATACGCGCATAATGAAGAACATGTCTACATAGGTAGATGATGAGGTTATAAAAAACTATGAGAGGTTAATCTTATATATGATTAACGGTATAGAAATAATTGAATTAAGAAAAATAATATGGGAAAAAATATTTAATGATTACGAATCGAAAATATATTAAATCAAGAATGGTATGAAATAGATTTACAAGATCTATACTTAGATAATGGAAGAATAGAATGGTACGATTTAGAAATAAATTCAAAATAAGATGAATTACGAATATTTACAATATTGGATAGAAACTATTGAAGAAATAAAATTGTTAGAACAATTAATGGCGAAAAATTTATATATGTACCAAGAAACCCAAGATATGTTATATCTAGAATATATCATAAATAATATTAATGAAATATTGATTAAAACAACTATCGGAAGAATATTACAATAAATATTATTATATATTACCATGAACTTAGCACTACCAAAAAATAATATTAAAGAGATATCAAGATTGAGACACTTAGTAAAAAGATATTATAATAAAATCTTAAAAATAAGTCACTCACTTACTACCCTACTATCTACCACACTACCACTTTCATGAATTCACCAACTACCGGTTAACGCTACGAAAAATGGTATCGAGCTATGGATGTCGGGAAGTATAAGAAGAACCGTATTAGTAGAAAGTTAAGAAAAATAAGAAGAAAATTAAATAAATTGAAACCGAAGTATAAACAACTCAATATCACAAAAACGATAACGAAAAATTAAATCACTTAATAGATAATATATCTAAAGTAGAATATAAATATATTCGATATTTAAAATTACAATGAATAACAAGAATAACGAATATAGACAAAAACTTAATGAAATAATTATAGCAAAAAGACAAGAATTAGCACATAGAAAAAATAGACTTAACAGTAACATATTTGCTGGAGTTTGTCACAAATCTATATTAGCACAAAGAAAGATTATTTTCTATCTAGAAATACAAATAAATAAGTTAGAATATAAATTTCAACACGATCTATAAATGAATAAGGAAGAATACGCAATAGATGAAAAAACATATGAAAATTATGACGGATTAAAAATAAAAATAATATTTTCTAATCTAGGAAGAAGATATAAGAAAATAGGTGACAATATAAGTTTAATGTTAGAAAAAGAAACGGTAAAACTAGAAGATAGTTTAACTGCTATGGTAAGAATAACAAAAGAAAATGAAGAAATCGATAGAAAAACGGAAATTGAAAAAATAAAACAACAAGCAAAAAAAGAAGTACAACAATTAGAAGAAGTAAAAAATACCAAAATAATAGAGCTAGAAAAAGAGTTAGCAATATTGAAAGAAATATATGAAATGAAACAAAAAGAAAAAGAACAAAAAACGAAATTAACAAATGAGATAATTAAGTTTAAAGAAAAATTGCAGCTAGAAGATGAATTAGAAGAAAAAGAAGAAAATAACCAAGATAATCTACCCGAAATAAGAGTTGATGAAATAAACGACGATGATCTAGAACAACATTCGGAGACAAGCGAAACATATACGGAACTTTTAGCAAACATAGATAATACAAAGAATTTAGAAATAAATACGGGAGACATAGACATGGATGAAAAACCTAGCACATCGGGGTAAAAAACCCAAAAATTTTAATCCAAAATATTATGATGAAAACTATGGACAATATAATAGAGAAAAAACTATATGGGATAAAAAATTAAATAAAAAATGGACACCTAAACCAATAGCTGAACGACATGATTTTTTAGATTTAGATCTGCGTAGCGATATAAATAAAACAATCCAATTATGGATGGGATACATATCAAAACAATTAATAGATAACAAAATAACAATGACGAAACGCCAGGATATATAGAAAGAACACTTATAGGAACAAGTAAAATTATGGCTACAAAATTTATCGGATGAAAGTTTACAAACTCTAAGAAGTAATAAAAAATTTGATGGTGGAATAGCTACTACAACTATGGAAATTCTACATAAATACGAAATAGCTATAAGAAATGAATTTAGTAGTATGACAACGAAGTAGAAGAACAAAATAAAGAAAAAATTATAAATCGAAATCTAATGACAAAATTAGCAATATGTAATATGTGTTACATAGATGAATATACATGTGCATTTAGAGAATACTATTATAAAGGAACATATAGCACGAGAAGAAAGTAAAGAAATAAGAAAATTATATTTTACAAAATTACGAGAACCTTTTAGTTCAAAAATAATAAAAAACGGAATGAAGCAGAATTAACGAGACACCTTAGGAGCTAGAATGAAATTCTTGCAACGATGGTTTATGGAATTATGTGAAAAACATAAAGAAGAAATAAAAATGGAAAAAATATTAATAAAAAACTTAGCATGTTGCAAAAACAAAACAAAGCACCTCAATTTGGTTGTACGGATAAGTATTATAAAAATAGAAAGAAATATAACAAAAAATATAGATCAAAATATAAATATAAAAAACCTAGAAGAAGGTACTATGTAAAAAACTATAAAACTAAAAGACCATATAGACCAAAAAGAAAACTAACGGAATGTACTTGTTATAATTGTGGAAAATTAGGACATATAGCTAGAGATTGTAAATTACCTAAAAATCCAAAGAAAAAACAAATATCGAAATAATAATAGACAACGAAAAATATACACAAATAGAATACGTAGATTATGAATTAGAAAGTGAAGATAGCATATATGAATTATCGAAAATGAAATAGACGAAATGGAAAATAATTCATTAACAGAATCGAGATAGTGAACACTATATAAATGACTGAAACGAGATATACAAACAATAACTAAAGAAAAATATCAAGATGAAGAATCGGTAGAACAAAAAATAATATTTGATAATAATATATTTGAACAAATAAAAGGAAAAGAATTAGATCTAAGTGTAACAAAAATATTCGAAATACCAACAATAAGAAACTGGTTTAAACGACAAAAAGAAGAATATTATGTAGTAAGTCAAAGAGAACATATCATAGATTGCAAATACACTAAAGGAAAGGCCAAAATACCAATAATAAATAAACGAATAATAAATAAAGAAATACAAGATATTAAGGCTAAAAATCCAATTAAATATGTACATTTAGGAGGAACGGAAATATTAATAAAAGCATGCTTTAGAGAAGGAATAGATACACCCATAGAAATATACTTAGCGAGATGATAGGATCATACAACCTATAGAAAAAAAGTATAATAAGCGCAGTAAAAGGTAACCTCATATACCAAAAATTTAAATTTATAATAAGTGCTAACTACTCAAGAGTGGTAAATGACAGAAATATAGATAAATCCTTAGTATTATATTGGAAAATGTCAAGAATAGAACTAGCCCCAGGAAGTAAAATATTTACTGACTAGATGTAAAAACTTATATGTTTTAACAACAAAACATAAAATAACAGCAAAAAATAAAATAGATAAAATAAAAATAGAAGATCCCTTTGAAAGAATAGTTACAGTCATAGATAATAATGATTATAGCTATAAAGAAATTGATATAGAAGAAGATTTAGAAATAGTAAAAGAAAGACTAAGTACATCGAAAAGAATAAACGATGAGATACCCCAAATATCATAAAAAATGAGTACCTCAAGAAGAATAGATAAATCTCCACAAAAATCAATGGAAGAAGAAAGAAAACCACATCATTACTACATAACGGGAATAATGGAACAACGAAAATATTTAATATTAATAAATACAGGACTAGAAGAAAATTATATTACAAGAGAATTAGTAACGGAAGATGAAATAATAACTATTGAACAATCATGCCCCGAACTACCAAGAGTACTAACATATACCGAAGAAACTACGGAAAAGGAAATAATCATTGGAGGAATACCAATAATAATAAAATTTAAAATATATCGGGAGATGAAAATATCACTTTAGGAATAAAATGGCTAGAACAAGTAAAACCATATAATTTAGAAGACAAACAGTTAATAATAAATTATGAAAATAAAAGAGTAATAATAAATAGGACTTTGGTATGATAAAAGATGAAAATATATATACTTGCAAAGATAATAATAGAAGGATATTACAACGAGATATTATACACCAATGATAGATACGGGAGCGATCACATATAAGGCAAAAAAGCTAATATATGTAAATATAATTGTTTATATGGGAGGATCCTTTACAAGGATGGGAAAAACATAAAACAAAAATAAAAATTGAGCTAATTGATAACAACAGTATAATAACCCAAAAACCATTAAAGTATAATTTTAGTGATTTAACCGAATTTAAAATACATATAGATAAATTACTAGAAAAAGGATATATACAAGAAAGCAATAGTAAGCATACAAGCCCGGCATTTATCGTAAATAAACATAGTGAACAAAAAAGAGGAAAAAGTAGAATGGTTATTGATTATAGAAACTTAAATGCAAAAACTAAAACATATAATTATCCGATACCAAATAAGATACTAAAAATAAGACAGATACAAGGATATAATTATTTTAGCAAATTTGATTGTAAATCAGGATTTTACCACTTAAAATTAGAAGAAGAATCTAAAAAACTAACGGCATTTACAGTACCACAATGGATTTTATGAATGGAACGTATTACCATTTGGATATAAAAATGCACCAGGTAGATATCAACACTTTATGGACAATTACTTTAAACAAATAGAAAATTGTGTAGTGTACATTGATGATATATTATTATATTCCAAAACACAAGATGAACACATAAGATTATTAGAAAAATTTATACACATCGTAGAATATTCGGGTATAAGTCTAAGTAAAAAGAAGGCTGATATAATGAAAAATCAAATAGAATTCTTAGGAATACAAATTGATAAAAACGGAATAAAAATGCAAACACATATAGTACAAAAAATAATTAACTCAAATGAACAACTAGACACAAAAAAGAAATTACAATCATTCTTAGGACTAGTAAATCAAGTAAGAGAATACATACCAAAATTAGCGAGAGAATTTAAAACCATTACAACAAAAATTAAAGAAAGATGTAGAATACCAGTTTGATAAGAAAGATCAAACACAAATACAAAAAATAAAATTATTATGTAAGAACCTACCTAAACTATATTTTCCGGATGAAAATAAAAAATTTACTTATATAATAGAATCGAGATGCGAGTGAAAAAAGTTACGGAGGAATATTAAAATACAGGTATGATGACACTACGATAGAACATCACTTTGCAGGTATTATTCGGGAACATTTAATAATACGAAATAAAATGGGAAATAAATAGAAAAGAATTATATTCAGTATATAAGTGTTTATTATCATTTGAACCATATATTGTATATAACAAATTTATTATAAGAACAGATAATACACAAGTAAAATGGTGGCTAACAAGAAAAATACAAGATTCGGTAACAACAAAAGAAATAAGGAGATTGGTATTAAATATATTAAATTTCACATTTACAATTGAAGTAATAAAAACAGATAAGAATGTTATTGCAGATTATCTATAACGACAAAGCTACCCGGACCGAGGCGAGGAAGAAAATACAATTGAAAAGATACTCAAAGCCATTACTACACTTTCTACAAAAGTGGATAGTATGGACAACGAAATACAAAAGCTAAAGACTAATGAAGATAATCGAAGTCTAAAGCTAGTCGCAGCATGACTATAAAAATGCGGAGCTACGTCGATCGGAAGATGGAAAAATCCCGAGCTAAAAGGAGACGATGGGAAACTCCTTAAAACCCATAACATTTGTTTAAATACATTTTGCAGTACAAGCAAACGAGTTAGTGAAAAACAAAAGAATACAAACTTAAACCGGCTATTCGAAAAACCATTTACTCCAAGACTAACACCAAAAAACATATTAACTATAGAACCACAAACTTCTACATATGCGAGATAGCCTACACCATGACAAAAGGACATACAACCATATTACACGAACCTATATAGAAAATATATACAAAATCCAAACATTTTTAAATCTTAACCCAAGATCTACTACAACCCAAAAACCCAACCAAGATTATTTAACCCAAAGGTTACAAGGTTATAATAAACTAATTGCACAACCCAAAACTAACGCCAACCTAGTGCGGACATGTTATAACTATGGATTATTAAATACAGTATATACATATGATGGAGAGGAACTAAGTGGAATACCGAGAACTACATAAAGCATTTATTACATATAAAAGAGTTACTAAAGGAAATTTATTCTATGTGAAATTTTATACGGCAACAAAGAGAAATATTATACGAGGAAATAAAACCTCCGATACAAGTGGTGAAGATAGGACTAACAAAAGATATGATAATACCGGAAGATATCGGACAAAGCAACCGAGAGATACAAAAAATGAGATACCAAGTTTTTATGCCAACAAAAGGATAATTGGTATATCAACTATCATACGGGGAGCTAGCAAATAATTATTTAAACGGAAACGCTATATGGAGCTACTATGCAAGAGATCGGCTAATGATTTATTCCAATTCAAGGGAGTTAAGGAAAGCAGAGATATGGATGAAGTCCGAGAGATGGATTTTATCATTACTTAAGCCGGAAGAACAACCTACAACGAGAGCTTTGAAGACAGGATTTATTTCAAAAGAATTATTGACCGAGATATTGTAAATTAATTGGACACAAGTATCGACCATATATGTACAAAATGTAACGGAGAAGATAATATAATCCCGGATGTACATTTGGAATGATCAAATAAGACGGAAGAAGATAAGAAGGAGATAATGGACAGATGGACACATGTGTGCAAAAGAAAGTCGTAGAAAGAAAGATGAGATAAGATAGAAAGAAGAAAACAAAAGTAGATAAGATGAGAAGCTATTTGTCCTATTGTAAAAAGTCATGAATGGTAGTAGTGTGTCATAAATTAGGTAAGTGTCATAATAAAGTAAATAGTGCATAGTATGGTGTGTGTCATAATAGTGATGACAAGTGTAAAGAGTAAGTATGAGATTGTCAAGTAGTGTAAAAAGTCATCGAGTAAGTAAAGTAGTAGTATTATTAGGTGACAAGTGTAGTAGTGCATTATTGTAAGTAATGTAGTATGTATGTAAACTCCTTTCTATATAAAGAAAGGGAGATGTAAATAAAGAAAAAAGGGCAACGCCTAAGTTAATAAAAAACTTTCAACTTTCAAAAACTCTCTCCACTAAGATATAGAAATTACTTAAAAGTTAATGGAAAAATCTGAAATCCAGTCGAGATATTTCGAGATAGCATGGCCAAGCAAGAGGCAAAGGTATATTGTTCAAAAAATATGCGAGAACTAATTTCATATATTCCGAATATCATATATATGATTGAATAAATTTATGTTAGTTATTATGTATTAGAATTATTTGAATCATGATTTCTAGTTTATTAGCACACTGGAAACAGGGAGAAAACTTCTATACTATGCCATCCTAATGTTGAAACCGGTAGGCGAGGAAAGCCATTTAGGGGAGTAAACAAAGTTGAGGCGCTGATAAGAAGGAAGTATCCGCTAAAGTACGATGCTAGTAGTGACAGGAAAACATGATAAAGATAATCTAGTTCATAATGATCTAATATGAATTTAGTCAATTATGAATATGATAGGAAGGAATAATTTGAAATAAAAAACCTGCATAATGAAGAACATGACTACATACGTACATGATGAAGTGATAAAAAACTATGAAACTTTAATCTTATATATACTTAACGGTATAGAAATAATTGAATTAAGAAAAATAATATGGGAAAAAATATTTAATGATTACGAATCAGAAAATATATTAAATCAAGAATGGTATGAAATAGATTTACAAGATCTATACTTAGATAATGGAAGAATAGAATGGTACGATTTAGAAATAAATTCAAAATAAGATGAATTACGAATATTTACAATATTGGATAGAAACTATTGAAGAAATAAAATTGTTAGAACAATTAATGGCGAAAAATTTATATATGTACCAAGAAACCCAAGATATGTTATATCTAGAATATATCATAAATAATATTAATGAAATATTCAGATTAAAACAACTATCGGAAGAATATTACAATAAATATTATTATATATTACCATGAACTTAGCACTACCAAAAAATAATATTAAAGAGATATCAAGATTGAGACACTTAGTAAAAAGATATTATAATAAAATCTTAAAAATAAGTCACTCACTTACTACCCTACTATCTACCACACTACCACTTTCATGAATTCACCAACTACCAGTTCCGCTACGAAAAATGGATCCAATAGCTAGGTCATTTAAGAAAAACCTCGAGGGAACGTAGTTTGGAACTAAAGATTTCTACTAGAGACTATATCCTTTTTGAGCCTCCACTTCAAAATTATCTCGATTCTAAGTAAAATCCCAACGGAATAGATAAAGTCAACTATCAAAGCATAACATTAAGAAAGACTCTAATCAAGATACCAATCCAAATCATAAATTCGTATAAGAGTAGCTTCTTTAAATAATGATATATATATATATAAGGAAACCTTTCACAACTATGGTTTCATATTATGTGAGAAAATTGTAACACCTCGTTATTTGAAAGAACTAGAATTAGAAAGAAACCATTTTTAAAAAGAATGAAAATCTGAAATTTAGAAAGTCATGTTAAGTATGAGTTTTGGATCAACTTCAAATGACCATAACTCTTAGTAAAGGATGATTTAGGTGGGATACAAGATATAAAATGAAATGTCTTTGAATTATGTTTCCAACACCACCGAGTTTTCTAGTTTTCGAGTTTGTATGAGGGAGATATGCCCATTTGAAGTCCGACAGTCTGCATAAGGAAAGTTACCCGGAATTTGGAAGGGTATTTTGGTCTTTTCATTTCCCAATTAATTAAATCCATTTCTAGTAAATTATTTGAGGTCTAAACTGAGTAAGTTCAGTTTACACAATTAAGAATTACGCTAGGGCTTTGAGAGAATAGAAGAGAAGAGAAAAAAGGAGAAAAGTCAAGGCGTTCTTGGAGATTTCTTGTGGAATCGAAGTGGTTTCGCCAAAGGGTGATCCCTAAAGAGGTATGTGAGACTTTAATAGCATTGGATTTGTTCACCCACACGCCAATCATGTTTGTTTCAGTGAAATTCATTCTAGAAAGTTGAAAGTATGATGTTCTTGAATTATGTTCTTGAGATTTGATGGGATTGTTGAGTTCTTGATCGAATCATGTCGATTTTAGAGTTGTGTTTGATTAGAATCTTGTGTTCATGTATTGGGTATCTGAATCTAAAGATTAATTGAGAAAAAGAATCAAATTTAGGTGAATTGGGGTTAGAAAATGAAGAAGGAAAAAGTCAGATAAATCTGGGTACCAGGTCCGCGGACCTGTTCCTCAGGATGGGGACTTTTCTCTCCGCATCGCAGAACTGTCATGGATGCTTCTGCCTCAAAATTTATTTCATGACCAAATATTAAAATGCAACTCCATGTCGCGGACTTGCTTTCAGACAGTGATTTCTTAATCGTTTCTAATATTTAACTATCTAAAAACACTCATAAACATCACGAGATCTTTCCCATCACAAACCACAATCCTTGAATCCATAAATTCCAATTCAAGGAAAGTTAAGAGCCAAGTCTAGAGAATTCTTAGAGTCCTTTCAAAAGTCTATTGCAAATGATTTAAACGTGTTTTAAGACTTGACTTTTAAGTTAAGTAAGAGAATCAAATGAAGTTCATTTCTTCAAAAAGAGTATAAGGGAACTAAGTATTCCCAAAGAGTAAATGTTTTCACATTTAAACAAGAGAGGAAACACCGATTTGCAAGAGATCCTTTGAGCTAGTTTTTGAGTAATTATCTCAAACCACAGAAAGAGTTTTTGTTTTTAAACATATGAGCTGAGTATTTTGGGAGTAGTATTGGGCACCGATGTGGGGACGAGTTCATAATAACTCAATGTCTCCATAAACCATGTAGCCAACGTAGGTAGAAATGGTCATACTTTTTAGATGATTCCTTAATACTTTTTAGCATAGACTAGTGGATCCACTTAGTTGAGGCGTTCTATATCCCAATAAGTTATAGGACAGTTCTGGCAGTGTGGGCGAGACGTTGTATCATCACATAGCTCATAGTAATAGTTGTCGGTTAGAGAAACTCCTACAAAATTATATTACTTTATTATATGATTACTTTGAGTTGCTATTCACTATTTAAATGCTTTATATAAAATGTACCTTTAGTGTTGTTTAATTCTACATTTGAGTTGAGTATCCATGAGTTGAGTAAAACTGAGGTAAGTGTTTCTTTCATAATTAAGTTCAAGCTTATGTTGTGTTAAGTTTTCCCCTCGCGTGCTTGTACATTCAATGTATTAATGCCATTTGACCGGCATTGTTTTATGATGTAGATACAGGTAACCAGGTTCAATATCTAGCGTCTCGTTGATCCAGTTGAGTACTCAGAGTCCATTGGTGAGCCTCCTTGCTTTCCAGAGGATTACCTTTTTACATTGTTTTTAGTATTTTGGTTGTTAGGATGATCAGGGGTTTTGTCCCAACATCCCTCATTGTTTTAGAGGCTTCATAGACGGATACTTATAGTTCACTAGTCTTTCTATTTTCAGTTGTTTATGTTAATACATAGAGTTGCCATTTTGGCTAGTCGAATGTTCTTTTAAGACATTCAAAGTTATTGCATGAGTTATATTTTGAGGTTGTTTCTTATTATTTAAGTCTTCCACTACAAGTTAAGACAAGAAAAGGGTTCGCTTGGGGCAAAAAATGGTTCTCGAGTGCTAGTCCCATCCAAGGTGTAGGCTCGGGGTGTGACAAACATTGTATCAGAGCATAGAGTTCAAGAGTCCTAGGGATTCTATGAAGCTGTGTCTATAGAGTCTTAGTTATCGGTGTGAAGCGTGCCACATCTATAATCAGGAGGCTGCAACATTTAGGAACTATCTCACTTCTTTCATATTCATTTCATGTGATAGAGGAAATCTCTATAAAGTTTCCTTCTAACTCGTGCTTGCGCGTCTCTTTCAGATTATGCCTCCATGAAGAGCTGCCAAAGGTTATCCTGCGAGGAGGAATGTTGAGAAACAAGGGGTACCTAATGCACTTGAAGTACAACCCCAAGGAGAGGTCACTAATGTTGAGTTTAGGAAAGCGATTAGAATGTTAAGTCAAGCGGTGACCAATCAAGCTGGCATAGAGAGATCCAACAGGAAGTAAATGATACCTCAAGAATCCATGAGTTTCTAAGGATGAATCCTCTATGCTTCACTAGTTCAAGCACTACTAAGGATCCCAAAATTTTTTGTTGAGGAACTACAGAAGGTGTTTAAGGTTATGCAAGTTGCCAATGATGAGCCAGTGGAACTAGTTGCATATCAACTAAAGAATGTTGCTAGGACTTGGTTTGACCAGTGGAAGAAGAGTAGGGCTGAGTATGCACCGGTTTTGAGTTGGGCTGTGTTCGAGAGTGCTTTCTTAGGGCGTTTATTTCCTTGTGAACTGAAAGAATCAAAGGTACGAGAGTTCCTCACTCTTAAGCAGGATTCATTAAGTGTTCATGAGTACATTTCGAAGTTCACCCAACTTTCCCGATATGCTCCGAAGATGGTTGCAGATATGAGGAGCAGGATGAGTCTGTTTGTTACTGGATTGTCTCGTCTATCAAGTAAGGAGGTCAAGAAAGCTATGCTAATAGGGGACATGAACATAGCGAGACTTATGGTTTTTGTGCAGTAGGTTGAAGAAGAGAAGTTGAGGGATAGAGAAGAATTTAGAAATAAGAAAGCTAAGATAGGGAATGAGTTTCAGCAGCAAAGGAATAATGTGAATCGGTCTTACTTTCAGCAAAGGGACCTACTCCATCATCTGCTAGTGCACCTGCACCAAGGAACAAAGCTAAGTATAATAGTCAGAATTCAGAGAATTTCAAAGCTAGACTTTCTCAATCTCAGGGTAGTATGGCACAAAGAGGTAATTGTGCTCCTACATGTGCTAAGTGTGGTAGGAACCACCCAGGTGCGTGTCACGATGGCTCTACTAGTTGTTTTAAGTGTGGTCAAGAGGGTCACTTCATGAAAGAGTGTCCTAAGAACAAGCAAGGAAATGGAATTGGGGTGATAGAGCTCAATCTTCTTCAATTTCTCCACCAGACAGGGTTGCACCTAGAGGAGCCACTTCAGGGACTAGCGGAGGAGCAAACTACCTATATGCGATCACTAGTCATCAAGAGCAAGAGAATTCTCCAGATATTGTCACTGGTATGATCAAAGTCTTTACTTTTAATCTTTATACGTTGCTAGATCCAAGAGCGAGTCTATCTTTTGGGACTCCTTATGTTGCGATGAATTTTGATGTTATTCGTGAGAAACTTTGTGAACCCTTTAGTGTTTCTACACCTGTTAGTGAGTCCATTTTAGCTGAAAGAGTCTATTGTGATTGTACTATTTTAGTCAATCACAAGAGCACCATGGATGATTTAGTTGAGTTAGACATGGTTTATTTTGATCTTATTCTGGATATGGACTAGCTTCATGCCTATTATGCCTCCATTGATTGTAGAACTCGGGTTGTCAAATTCCAGTTTCCTAATGAGCTAGCCTTTGAGTGGAGGAGTAGTTCAGTAGTGGCTAAGGGTCGTATCAATTCATACCTTAAGGCAAGCAAGTTAGTTTCCAAGGGTTGTGTCTATCACTTAGTCCGAGTTAATGACTCTAGTGTTCCTATTGAGTCAGTTCCTGTTGTGAGTGAGTTTCCTGAGGTCTTTCCAGATGATCTAGCCGGAGTCCTTTTTGAGAGAGAAATAGACTTTGGTATAGATATTCTCCCTGATACCCGTCTTATATCTATTCTGCCATATATGATGATACCAGCAGAGTTGAAAGAGTTAAAAGAGCATTTGAAAGATCTCCTTGAGAAGCGATTTATTTGACCAAGTGTCTCACCTTGGGCACTCCGGTCTTATTTGTGAGGAAGAAAGATGGTTCTCTTAGAATGTGTATATATTACCGTCAGCTGAACAAGGTTACTATCAAGAATAAGTATCCTCTTACGAGAATTGACTATCTTTTCAATCAGCTTTAGGGTGCCACTTGTTTTCTAAGATAGACCTCCGATCTAGCTACCATCAGTTAAGAGTAAGGGAATGTGATATTCCAAAGACAGGTTTGAGGACCCGTTATATTCATTATGAGTTTCTAGTCATGTCATTCGGTTTTACCAATTTGCCTACAGCGTTCATGGACCTTATGAATAGAGTATTTAAGCCTTCTTTAGATATGTTTGTTATCGTATTCATTGATGACATTCTAATTTATTCGAGGAATGAGGAAGATCATGTTAGTAATCTCAGAATAGTTCTTTAAACTCTAAAGGATAAAGAATTGTATGCTAAGTTCTCTAAGTGTGAGTTCTGGCTTGAGTATGTGGCATTCTTAGGCAACATTATTTTCGGTGATGGGATTAGAGTTGATACTCAAAAAATAGAGGCAGTGCAGAATTGGCCTAGACCCACATCTCCAACTGATATTAAGAGTTTCTTGGGGTTGGCTAGATATTATAGAAGGCTCGTCTAGGGGTTCTCATCTATTTCTTCTCCTTTGACCAAGTTGACTCAGAGAACAGTTACGTTTCAATGGTCTGAAACTTGTTAGAAAAGCTTTCAGGAATTGAAAACTAGGTTGATTACTGCCTAGTATAGACCTTACCAAAGGCTACGCAAGGCTTTGTTATATGTTGCGATGCGTCCAGAGTTGGTTTGGGTTGTGTGTTAATGCAAAATGAAAAAGTTATAGCTTATGCCTCTAGACAGCTGAAAGTTCACAAGAAGAATTATCCAACCCATAATCTAAAGTTGGCTACCGTAGTATTTTCTTTGAAAATATGGCATCATTATCTTTACGGTGTTCATGTGGATGTGTTCACCAATCACAAGAGTCTTCAGTATGTGTTTAGTCAGATAGAGCTTAATCTCAGATAGAGGAGGTGGTTAGAGTTACTCAAGAATTATGACATGAGTATTCTCTATCACCCAGGTAAGGCTAACGTTGTTGTTGATGCATTGAGCAGGTTGTCTATGGGTAGTACCGCCCATGTTGAGGAAAAAAAGAGAGAGTTAAAGAAAGATATGCATAGACTTGCACGATTAGGAATTCGACTGATGGATTCCACAGAAGGAGGAGTGGTGGTGATGAATGGGGCTGAATCATCATTATTGTCTGAAGTAAAAGAGAAACAAGACCAAGATCCTATTTTGCTTGAATTGAAGGCAAATATTCATAAGCAAAAAGTGATGGCTTTTGAACAAGGGGGGATGTTGTATTGAGGTATCAAGGTAGGTTGTGTTTACTAAGGGTGGATGAACTCCAAGATAGGATCATGGAGGAAGCTTATAGCTCCAGATATTCCATTCATCCGGGTTCCACAAAGATCTATCGTGACTTGAGAGAAGTATATTGGTGGAATAGTATGAAGAAAGGTATTGTTGAGTTCGTTGCTAAATGCCTGAATTGTCAACAAATTAAAGTAAAGCACCAAAGGCCCGTGATATGGTCAAATTACACTTCCCTAAAGAAGTATAAGCGATCGTTATCAAGTAAACAACTCAACTTGGAGGTTAGGGTCGATCCCACAAGGAATATGGTTTAGACTTAAACTTAACTTACGATTAAATTCATTTAGTCAACTTATTTCCGAGACAAGTAAGTAAAGGGGGGGGGGGGGGTTTGTGAAACAAATACCTGATTGATTGTAAGGTAACAAATGAGCAAGATTCAAACTTTGTAGTTATCAATGAGAGAGAGAAACTATGGTATGTGTTCCCCATAAGCTCTTAACGCGGTAATCCTAATAATAGTAATCCTTTCCTAATGTATCATATGAGAAGTGGTAAGTTATGTATCCCTAAGTGATTGGTCCGCCAAATAGGAAATTTAACCCCGCACCTTGGTCCTGCTACCTGTGTATAATTTACTAACCCTTACCTTTACCTCAGATTAGACATTACATCAATGTATGACTTAGTTTTCACCCTCTCACCAATTGACATTAGACTATTAGATAGTATCACACTAAATCTCTGTTGATAATTCTTTTCTTATTAACTATCCTTGGTTCAAAAAGTAGCAACAAGGTGAGTTCTAATGTGTGCACTCATTAAAAAGACTTCTAAACAAAATAATTATCAATGCATGCATCAACGCTATTCAAGAATTACTTAGTTATTATTCATATGTTTTTAATTATTCATGGTTCCCACAACCCTAGTTGTGAATTTAGTTACTCATGCTTGTAAGAGCACAATTCATAATTGTAGAAGAAGAATTCATGAACTTACGTATTGAGTAGAAGAAACCCGTAATTCCAAATACAAACGACGGACCTGCAGGATGGACTGTAGATCGACTTATGGTCCATGGGTCCCCTTTCATGGGTCCACACTTGGACTTTTCCTTAGGTACTAGAATTCTAAAATCTCTGAATTAATGGATGGTTGTGCAGGACGTCACATGGGTCGACCTATGGTCCGTTACTCTTTTCTATAGTTCCACACTTGGTCAGATTTCCCTGAGGATCATTCCACGCCAGCCCAACGACGGACCGTGACTGGACCTACGGTCCGTAGGTCACTTCCGTGGGTGGCCACTTCTGCAGAATTTCAGTTGTCTCTCACTCGACCTCATCTAAGTCTATTTCCTGCAAATATAGCAATAAACATTAGTTCTAATACAAATGGACCTAGACACATACAACTCTTAAGTGAAATGTATTAAAAATGCCGTAAATTCACGGTATATCAACACCCTCAACTTAAATTCGTTGTTTGTCCTCAAGCGACACAGTAAGCCACTAAACTATACTTATGTAGAAGCAGACATTCAAACTCAAGCAATCACATGGCTTTCTATCCCAACTCCCTTTTCTAGTGCAAATCTTTTCTCTTAGACTTAACAAGCTAACTCACGCGGATCAAGATATGACAAAGAACGACCAATAGACACACAACATACATTTTTTCATAATTATCAAGGTACCAACTGTCCAACAATGTGACTAGTGCCCTTACTTCAAACGAAATCATTTTCACACAGAAGATATGAATTTAGAGTTTTAGGATTCATTCAACACTCACGCTCAAAAGTGATTTCAAGAACAGTTAGTGCTCAATACCATAGGTTTGCCCTTATTTTCACTGCTTAGACTCCCTAAACTACTAGGATCATTATAGGACTTTCTTAGCTTGTAACGTAGGCTCAGGGTCTGGTGTGGTACATTTGGGGAGTTTTTAGTGATTTTCTGGCCTCTTTGACATTACATTGACTTTTTACCTCTTTTCTCAACCTATTTTTGGCATCCTTTCATTTTACTTTATTTCCCTTTACACTTTTGTGGCTCTTATTTTTCACTTTCTTCTTTTTCTTTCACTTTATTTTTCTTTATTTTTCAGCACTTTTATTTATCATCTTTTTGCTTCTTTGGCACAAAGTCACATCCTTTTCTATCTTCTCTTTTTCTCTTTTCAACACAAAACTCTTTTCATAGCCATTTTTCTTTTGCTTTCCTCTTTCATACCCACCCTCAACTTATGGATTTTCCATTAGTTGAGGTGCACAATATCCGATGTCGGACCAGGGCCATGATTGAGGTCACTTTTTGCATTAGCCACCCTCAACTTAGACTTTTGGCCTAAGTCTAGGTGCACATGTCCAAAGAGGGACTGGGGCCAAAACACTTATTTTAGGGAAGGTGAGTTAGGTGAATCAAAAGAAATAGTCAATTTTAGGCTCAAATAGTTGGATCAAAGGGAATATTGATTTCATTTGGTTGGATTCTTTTAGGCTTATGTGGACTAATTTGAACAAGGGCCTATGACCACTTCCCAAATTCTAGCCTAGATCATCTTAGCAGGACCAACGGGGCAAGTTCTAGATTGGCACAAACTGTCTAAACATTCAACTTTTCTCACACACTCTTGGCACATTGTTTCATTATGAGATTACCCAGTTCAAGTTTTAGCTTAAGTCATGAGATCAAATTGGTTCTTTATCATGCCATACTAAGAGCTAATACATTCAACTCATTCTAGCGTACAGATTCTAGCACATATCACAACTTTTAGATGGGTATCATTTTTTTATTCTTAATTATGCCATCATGCTTTTACACATACAATCCTAACACATGTCGGCTTAACAGAAATTAAAAACAATCTCTTAAGGGAAAATAACACATGCAAGAAAACCCCAAGAGAGGATTATGAGTTGGGGTTACTCAGACTTCACCCTATCACTCACAATCCATTTACCCCACCCAAAACAAAATATAGCCTAATTGTCCCCAATGCACAAAAAGTAAAAAATAAAGGATCGGGCGAAGCAAACCTGTGGTGAATAGCGCCAAAGACCTATCAACAAGTGGGTGGGTTCAGTTACCGGAGCCCACTGGATCAACACTCGAGTCACCAATAGTACTGCCCGCATCTATCAACTCAGCACCCTCAATAGTATTGCCATCAACTCTCACTGCACCATCAGTGGTGCTCACACTGCTAGAGGAACCAACATCTACCTCCCTAGTCCACTGCTAATGCATCTCCTTATCAACTATAGAGGCCCTCTGTGCTACTAAAAGCTCCTGGCGCTCCCTCTTGCGAGCTCTCCCAGCCTTAGTGTAATCAGAAGTCCTACCAGAGCAGGGGAGCTTCCCAGTATAACGGGAAGAAGAAGGTGGTAGCATCTTATCTCTGAATAGTGCATCTAACACCGTATCATAACCGGTGTTGTGGGGACCGACTCAGGCACAGTCTCTGGTGGAGCTAGGAGGGCATCAAGATCAGCCCGGAGACTCGCTAACTCTGTCCGAAAAATAGACACATCAGTGGTGGGGGCTGGTTGCTCTAAGACACGCAGCTCAAATGCATCAAGGCACTGGTGAAAGGCCTGAACCTTACGGTCCATCATCTACTCCATCCGCTACTCAACTCTAGTCTTGGACTCCTTAATCGCATGATGCATCTAAGGCCGCACATGCTGAAGTAGTGTAGCCATCTGGGCCTCCATCTTTTGAACATGGGCTAGAGGCACGATACCAGACCATAAAGAGTGAGTGGCTCTGGAGGCGATAGGGGCCTGACTGGCGGCTGGAGAATAGGAAGTCACGACATCCTCAATAGTGGCTAGAGGTGCAGGCTCCTCACCCTACATCTGCTCCACATCATCAACCAAGTCCGCTCCCAATGGTGGTACCTCGATAGATGGCTCTCTGTGCGGTGCAGCTACGTTGGCCCATCCTTAATCAGGTCGATGTCAAACATCTTGGTCGCCTGCACCAGCTTGTCACAATGCCAAACCAGTACTCCAGCATCCCTACACAGCTAAAAAATGAGGCAGGGGAAGGGATAGGTTGTGGTGGCCTTGAAGGCCCTCTCTTGAATCTCCGCAATTAGTATGCGGGCAAAATCAATCTCCATCCCAGCAACCAGAGCTGCAACCATGACTACGCGTTCCCATGTAAGCACATTGTCTACCTACGTAGGAGACACCTGATTTCACACCAACAACCAGAAGAATTTAGCCACAAATGTGAGGGTGGCCTTTTTTATACCCAAGCTCGGGGTGCTAACCTACTCCGCGCACTCTTATTTGTTGCAAGATGACGGGCTAACCAGTGCAATAGAGTATCTCTCTGATATGCATTCCTCTGGAATGCTCCGCTCCTAATGATGCCTCATCGATAGTCGAACTTGATCGTGTTGAGTGGCAAAGTGTGGCCTGGATCGTAGAGGAACCTCCGAATAGTGGTCTCAGATATATCAACTGAAAGCCCACACACTAGTGTAGCCTTGAGTGGAGGTTTGTCAATGGAACCTTGGAGGGTGGCTGCATAGGAAGCATAGAACTCCTTGACGATTTCCTTGCTTTATGACCCTGGGCTACGGGCCCTCCACTCGCACCTGTGCTACTGGAAGAGATCATGGATGTCGGGCATAGTATGAAGACTATTTTATGAGTGCCCTGCGCTCAGTGACCAATCAAGCCATCCTCTTCTTCTCAGTCAGTATACGAGCATATCTGTATATCTGCCACTGGCCACTCACAAACCATCGGTTTGGCTCATTAGCAACTGGAGTATGATATGTGTTTAATGGCACTGGAATATACCCCGCACTAGTAGCCTCAGAGGATGAAGCATTGGCACTATTAGAATTGTAGCCGAATGCGAAGCAGGAGCCGAAACTGGAAGCAGAAGCGGACTCAAAACCAGCCAATGAACCAATCAGTGTATCCTCTTCATTAGACTGGGAGGTAGTGACTACGTCGGGAATCACCTGCCGGGCTTGATTCTATGTGGTGCGTGGTGTGGTAGGGGATGTCCTAGTAGTGGGTGGGACATATGCTGGGTCAATCTACGCATCAATATCTACATCAATTAGCCGAAAGGTTGGTGTCACTGATTTGGACTTGCCCTTTGCGGCGTAGACCGGAGGTTTCTTGGTAGCCATGGTACCTGTGGAGGCTTAGTTAGTACCAAAATAGACCAATGACACTCAAAAAAAAATTAGAATAAAGAATGAACCAAAACAAAAACTGAAAAAAAATCTAGGCAGTAGTTGAATTGCCGACCCATAGTGGGTACCTACACTCTATGGTTGGACCTATGGTCCATAGGTCTCCTCTGTAGATCAGAGTACCCAAAAGTTAGGTCTCTGATGTGAACCACAGATGTGCAGAACGGTCCGTCGATGGAACGACGGACAGTAGTCCGCATCCGTGGTTCCACACTTGGTGAATATTTCATGTGGAACAGACCCATGGACCCGACCTACAGTCCGTAAGTTGACCTATAGTCTGTGGACGGGGTCTCGTGGTTCAGGTCTGTACCAGGTATCAGACTGCCTCATTTTTGTACCCATTTTTGAACAAATTAAAGCATCAACCTAAATCTAATCATGCATTTCAACATAATATATGGTAGTTTGTCATCCATAGGATTCCGATTACTCACGTTTTTTTCATTTTAACATACCGAACTAGTAACTATAAGTTGAAACTTCCATTTAGACCATTTTCAAAGAGTTATTTCGATTTAAAAGACAAGACAATCAAAGTCTATTGTCCCAAAGGTGCTTTTAGCATACAAATCATTGATTACACACAAAAATTTACCACCCAAGGTCAAGATCAACTTCGTGACTTCCTAATACAATAATGAATACTAACTTCAAAGTTAGAGCGAAGTCGTTTACCTTTCAAGGAAAGAAAGTGGGTGATTGTGTGATGGACTTGACTCTGGAAACCTCTTTCTAGCCTTTGACATCGAACCCAGACAATGGAATCGCTGGGGAAATAGGGATGAGGAAGTTGAAAGAGGGAAGAGTGATATGGGATTGTAGGGAAATGAATGGGGAGTGATCTGTGGGATTTGGGAGTTTAATAGAGTGATTTAGGGAGAGAAAAGGGTTAGAAACGGTTGGGAGGGAGTTTTGAATGTGGGGGATGAATAAAAACATGAAAGATTTTATTTTAAAATGTGTCCGAGTCGAGTTGGGCAAACTCTAGGTTTGGACCTATGAAACCCCGTCTACAGGCCGTCGGTCGACCTTCAGACCGTAGGTCCGATCCGTGGGTGACTCTTACACTTAGAGATTTTCAAAGACTTACATGGGATCTACGAACACCATTCAATGTCCTTGGATGGACCCACGGACCGTCTATGGGGTCCATAGACCTCTGCACAGCCTGTTTTCTGCAGATTCAGTTGTTTGTCCCTGCATAATTAGCAACCGTTAAGCCTTTCTTTTTACATTTTCTGGACACTTTTTAGACACGAATCTTATGCTATATCTAGCCAACACTAATACAAAAAATAAAACACATATCTAAAAAATTACCGAAATTCAAATAAATAAAGAAAACTCATAAATCAAAAAGAAAAACCTATCGTTGGCTAGATTGTACATCTTGGGTTGCCTACCAAGTAGCGCTTGATTTAACGTCGTGGCACGACGCAGCCCCTTGATTACTCAGACTTCATCAAGGTAGTAGGCCTTAACCACTTCTTGCACACTATCTTCTTCCCCATGTAGACCTTGATCCTTCGCCCGTTCACCTTGAACCTTGTTCCCTCCTTGTTCTCGAGCTCAACCTCTCCATGTGGGAACAATTTAGTGACTATGAATGGCCTGGTCCACTTGGACTTGAGTTGCCCGGAAAAAAGCACAACCTTGAATTGAATAGAAGCACCAGATCACCCACAACAAATTCACACTTTTCAATCTTTTGTTCATGATACTTCTTCATATTTTCCTTGTACAAGGGTGAACTTTCATGAGCTTTTAGTCGAAACTCGTCAAGCTCATTGATGTCATTCACTCTTTGACTCGATGCGGTGCCCCAATCCAAATTCAACTTCTTTAGTGCCCACATAGCCTTATGTTCTACCTCTATCGGCAAATGTCAAGACTTCCCATATACAAGTTGGTAGGGGAACATACCTATGGGAGTCTTGAATGCGGTGCGATAGGCCTATAGAGCATCATCAAGCCTCTTTGACCAATCGATTCTATTTGCATTCACAGTCTTAGCAATAATTTGCTTGATCTCTCTGTTGGACACTTCAACTTGCCCACTAGACTACGGATGGTAAGGAGTGGCTACATTGTGACGGACTCCATATTTCTCTAGTAATACCTTGAACAACTTATTACAAAAGTGGGAACCTCCATCGCTAATAATCGCCCTGGGTGTACCAAATCTAGAGAAGATATTTTTTTTTCAGGAATGCGGTGACACTTTTACCTTCATTGTTTGAAAGCGCAATTGCTTCCATCCATTTTGACTTATACTCAACCATAACAAGAATATACTTCATCCTATATGAACTCACAAATGGACCCATAAAATCAATGCCCCATGCATCAAACAACTCAATCACCAAAATTGGATTTATAGGTAGCTTTTGCCTCTTTGAAATTCCTCCTTCTCTTTGGCAACGATCACAAGACTTGGCGAAATCATGAGCATCTTGGGGGATGGTAGGCCAGTAATACCCAGACTGCAAAATCTTTTGGGCAATCCGAATACCACTATGATGCCCACCAACAGGAGAAGAATGACACACCTCTAGCAAACTCATCATCTCAACTTCAGGCACATAGCGACGAATAATCCCATCAGCACAAATACGGAACAAATAAGGATCATCCTAAAAGAACTTCTGCACATCATGCATAAACTTTTTCCTTTGGTGAAAAGACAAATCCGATGGAACCAGATAACTTGCCAAACAGTTAGCAAAGTCTGCGAATCAAGGAATAAGATCATGAGAAGCCGCCAATACCTATTCATCAAGAAACACATCATTAATTTCAGCCCCATTTCCTAGCTTGGGCATAGCTTCCTTCTCTAATCTGGACAAAAGATCGGCAACTTGATTTTCTGTCCCGTTTCTGTCTTTCACCTCAAAATCAAACTCTTGCAGCAACAATAACCATCTAATCAACAACCTCGGTTTTGCATCATTCTTAGCCATCAAATACCTCAATGCAAAATGGTTAGTATGCACTATGACCTTAGTATCAAGCAAGTAGGATCAATATTTCTCGAATGCGAAAACCACAACAAGGAGTTCATGTTCAGTCACTGTATAGTTCTTTTGAGCCATATTTAGAGCTTTTCTGGCATAGTAAATAGGATGAAGAATCTTCTCTCGCCTCTGTCCCAATACCACACCAAGCGCAACTCCACTCGTATCACACATCACTTCAAACGGTTACCCCCAATCTGGTGAAATAATGATAGGTACAGAAACTAGTTTTTCTTTCAACTCTCCAAGTGCTCTCAGACAAACATCATCAAAATCAAACCTACACTCCTTTTTGAGCAATTTGCACAATGGGTGTGCAATTATGGAGAAATCCTTGATAAACCTCCTATAAAAGCCTGCATACCCAAGAAAACTTCTAACACCTTTAACAGAGATAGGTGGTGGAAGCTTTTCTATTACCTTGAATTTAGCTCTATCAACCTCAATACCCTTCTCAGAAATTTGATGACCCAGAACGATACCCTCTTTAACCATGAAGTGGCACTTTTCCCAATTGAGCACAAGATTGCACTTTTCACACCATTTAAGTACCTCGGCCAAATGATCCAAACAACCATCGAATAAGTCACCAACCATAGAGAAATCATCAATAAATACCTCAATGGTGTCCTCTACCATATCAAAAAATATTGACATCATGCAACGCTGGAAGGTCGTTGGAGCATTACACAACCTAAATGGCATTCGTTTGAAGGCGAAAGTCCCATAAGGGCAAGTGAATGTGGTCTTCTCTTGGTCCTTCGGATCTATGGAGATATGATTGTAGCCTGAATAACCATGAAGAAAGTAATACCAACCCTTACCAGCAAAGCAGTCCAGCATCTGAACCAAGCATTCAATTTTCAATAGTCCATGCATACTCTTCATCCAGTCACGAGCCACATCGAAACAAGCTCATTTTTTGCATTAGGTACCATAGTAATCCCACTTTTCTTGGGCACACACTGAACATGACAAACCCAACTACTATCTGCAATGGGATAAATGACTTTAGCATCCAACCACTTGGTGATTTCCTTCTTCGCTACCTATTGCATAGGGGGATTTAGTCTCCTTTGGTGCTCAATACTAGACTTGTGATCCGGCAAGAGTTGGATTTTATGAGAACAAATGTCGGGAGGAATCCCAATAATGTCCGCAATAGTTCACCCAATACCCCGCTTCAACCTCTTCAAACCAAAGCCTCAACTTGTTCCCCATTTAAATAGATAGCAATGATAACCGATAAATTACCATCTCTCCCCAAGAATGCATACCTCAAATGTGATGGTAGAGCCTTAAGCTCCAATTTTGGAGCTTCTTCAACATACGGTTTTTTGGGTGGAGAGTTGCGATTCTTCATATCCAACTCCAATCTCTTTGGTTTGGAATAGAATTCGAACCTATCAAGTGCAGAAACTAACTCATCATAGTGTTCAATACCATCACCCTCAAAATTCATCATCACCGTTGCAAGTGCATCAACACCCAACTGTTCTTTAATAGACACATTAGAGCCTTGCTCCACAATATGAGTCACCACTGATACTGACTTGAGATCACTTTCCTGCTTCATGGACCTACAGATAGTAAAAGTTACCACTTTACTATTCAATCAGAACTTCATCTACCCTTTCTCCATAACGACCAAGGTGCACCCAGTAGCAAGGAATGGTCTCCCTAAGAAGATAGGAACCTTGTAATCTACCTCACAATCAAGTATCAAAAAAATTTCTGGAAAAATAAAAGACTCCACTTTCATAAGGTACATCTTGGAAAACACCAATGGGCCTCTTCAAAGTTCTGTCGACCATGAGTAATCGCATCACAGTCAGTTTTAGAGCCTTTAAACCCAACTTCTTGTAAATAGACAATGGCATCAAATTAATACTAGCACCAAAATCACAAAACGCCTTTGGAAAATGTAATAACCCGATGGTACAAGGAATAGTGAAAGCACTAGGATCATTTTTCTTCTGCACAAGTGACCGAGTAGCAATAGCACTACAATGTTGCAACCTATCATCAGCTTCAAAACTCACGACCCTCTTCTTAGTCACCAAATCGTTCATGAATTTCACATACCCAGGCATTTGCTCTAAATCTTCTATTAATGGAACATTGATGGAAAGTTGTTTCAACATAGTAATAAACCTGCGGTATTTCCCTTCTTCATTCTTCTTCACCAACCTCTGTGGGAATGGAGGTGGAGGTCTAGGCATGGGAATAACTTTTTGGGTTATCTCCGCTTCCTTCTGTGTAAAATTCTTGGACTCTCCAGTAACTTCAATCTCATCATTATCTTTCTCAACCACAATTTCAACCTCAGACAGCATAGGTAGATATATGGTCTGCTTACCCCCTCGAGTAGTGATTGCCATACAATGCCTATCATTCTTCAGATTATGCATGGCGTTGCCAGGAAGTGTGCTAGGCTGACGTAGGGTGGACAACTGATTCATCTACTGCTCAAGTTGCTTGATCGACACTGCATGGGCATCAAGTTTTTAATCGATTCTAGATAGCCGTTTCACATCTCCTTCACATTCTCATCAGTCAAATCAAACCTCTTTATCATCTGCTGCATCATATTCTCAATCCGTGACATACTACCCCCATCTTCCCTATTGCTAGATTCCCGATTAGCAGGAGTAACATAAGGACCAACTCTATCATTTTTGTTGCCACAGTTATTTCGGTTGTAGTTATTGTTGTGATTGTAGTTCCCATCCTAGACATACTGGCCCTTTTGGTTGTAGTTACCATAGTTTCGACCTTGGTTTCCTTGCTCTTGGTGCCAATTATCCGAGTTGAAACCTTGGGCATTCGCTCGAAAACCCCTCGTGTGATCATTTACCAAATAGGCATCTTCCTCAAAATAGCATTCCTCAACCGGTGGTGGTGGAGTCCTAGTCAAATAATTCACTGAACTTACCTTTTCTAGACCTCCTCTTACATACTTCAATACCAACCCAAGTTATGTCCTTATCTGAGCCATCTCCTTACGAATGTCATCGACAGATTGACTAGTTGCACATTGAACTGCAAAAGTGTTTCTTCCAGTGTCTATCTTTCAAGGGCTCCATGCTTTATTGTTTCGGGAAATCTTCTTCAATTTCTCAGCGATCTCCTCAAAAGTGCACTCACCATATAATCCTCTAGCAATAGTATCAAGCACAACCTTACAATTGTCATCTTGCCCTATGTAGAAATACTCCTTCAGTGACTCATCATCAATCCAGTGGTTCGGAACACTTCTTATGAATGCAGTGAACCTGTCCCACGAACTACTCACAGACTCTCTAGGTAGTGCCACGAAGTTGTTGAGTTTATCTTTGTGGTTTAGCTTCTTTGACAACGAAAAGTACTTGGCCATGAACACCTTGTGCAATTGGTCCCATTTATGAATCGAGTTGTACGAAAGCTTAGAAAACCATACAACAGCATCACCGATCAATAATAAAGGAAAGAAACCCTATGACATTCATATCCAACTTTGGTCTCCCCACACAACTCTTACAAACACTCCTCAACTTGGTCATGTGCCCATGCGGATCTTTCAAAGCCATACCAGAAAATAAACCCCTCGTTGTAAGAATCTGCATCAAAATGCTAGTCACCACGAATGTATGCCCCGGAGGTAGTGGAGGGAAAACAATGGGTCCTTCAAATTCGACAGTGGTGAATTCGAACCTGTAATTATCACGCAGTCTTGGTTCTGGTGGATCCTGCACCCTCAATGCATCTCCAAGTAGATTATCACCATGAACCTGAGCATTCTCATTATTCACTTGTTCCTCAAGCTCCTCTATGACTGGATTATCACAGACCCCTTGATTATTCATCTTTCTCAAAGTTTTGCTCAACTCTAGATTGTATGGGGTCAATGATTCGCCTTGACTCTGTGTACTTAGCATACACTAGAGTGGAAACCTGAAGAAAACAAAAACAAAAATAAAAGTAAAATTAGGATATAA
The DNA here is from genome assembly GCA_029007595.1 of Solanum commersonii. Classification (NCBI taxonomy): domain Eukaryota; kingdom Viridiplantae; phylum Streptophyta; class Magnoliopsida; order Solanales; family Solanaceae; genus Solanum; species Solanum commersonii. Next base: position 5,070,994 of record JAJTWQ010000022.1, read on the forward strand.
CTGACTAAAGTTCAATAATGTAGTTAAATTTAATCTAAAAGCCTTATTCCCCGGCAGCGGCGCCAAAATTTGATACGCTCAAATTACACTTCTCTAAAGAAGTATAAGCGACGTTATCAAGTAAAGAACCCAACTTGGAGGTTGGGGTCGATCCCACGAGGAATATGGTTTAGACTTAAACTTAACTTACTATCATATTCATTTAGTGAACTTATTTCCCAGACAAGTAAGTAAAGGGGGGGTGGGGTTTGTGAAACAAATAACTGATTGATTGTTAGGTAACAAGTGAGCAAGATTCGAACTTTATTGTTATCAATGAGAGAGAGAAACTAGGGTAAATGTGTTCCCCATAAGCTCTTAATGCGGTAATCCTAATAATAGTAATCCTTTCCTAGTGTATCACGTGAAAAGTGGTAAGTTATGTATCCCTAAGTGCTTGGTCCGCCAAATAGAAAAATTCACCCTACAACTTGGTTTGGCTACGTGCGTATAATTTACTAACCCATACCTTTACCACAGATTAGACATCACATCAATGTATGGCTTAGTTTTCACCCTCGCACCAATTATCATTAGACTATTAGATAGTATCACACTAAATCTCTGTTGATAATTCTTTTCTTTTTAACTACCTCCTTGGTTCGGCAAGTAGTAACAAGGCTAGTTCTAACGTGTGCACTCGTTAAAAAGACTTCTAAACGAAAGAATTATCAATGCATGCATCAACACTATTCAAGAATTACTTAGTTATTATTCATACGTTATTAATTGCTCATGGTTCCCACAACCCTAGTTGTGAATTTAGTTACTAATGCTTGTAAGAGCACAATTCATAATTGTAGAAGAAGAATTCATGAACTTACGTATTGAGTAGAAGAAACTTGTAATCTCCAATTGAAATTCAAAGCAAGATTCTTTATAAACCAAAATTAGGAAATCAAATTGCTAAAGTTTGCAAGTTAATTCCCAATAAAATACCAAGAACTAAAATAATACTATGGTGTCTAACCCCCAAAAACGAGATTTACATACCTTATTTATAGAAAAACTTGTCCTAAACAAAAAGAAAACGAAATAAGGAAATAAACTTTTCTAGATGCGACTTCGATCTACGAGATTGACCTACAGACCGTGGACTGACCTACGGTCCATAGGTCCTTCCATGGCTCAATACTTAGATATTTTCTCAGAAGCTAGAACCTTCAATCTTCCAGATACAAATGACGAACTTGCAGGATTGACCGTAAGTAGACCTACGATCTGTGGGTCTCCTTTCGTGGCTCTACACTTGGATTTTTCCTCAGGTGCTGGAACTCTAAAATCTCTAAATCAATCAACGGTTGTGTTGGATGTCCCGTGGGTCGACCTACGGTCCTTCACTCTCTTCTGTAATTCCACACTTTGTCAAATTTCCCTAAGGATCATTCCACGCCAACCCAACGATGGACCGTGACTGGACCTACGGTCCGTAGGTCACTTCCGTGGGTGGCCACTTCTACAGAATTTCAGTTGTCTCTCTTTCGACCTCGTCCAAGTCTATTTGCTGCAAATATAGCACAATAAACATTAGTTTAATATAAAATGGCCCTAGACATACACAACTCTTAAGTGAAATATATTAAAAATATTGTAAACTCAAGGTATATCAGCCTAGTGGTATAGCTCAGAATATAGAACTCCCAGAATGGGAGTTGGAGATGATTAATATAGATTTCATTACTGGCTTGCCTCGGTCTCGCAGGTAACATGATTCTATTTGGGTGATTGTTAATAGAATGACAAAATCATCCCATTTTTTGCCAGTAAAGACTACCCATTCAGTAGAGGATTAAGCTAATGTATATATTCAAGAGGTAGTAAAACTGCATGACGTCCCTATTTTGATTATATTAGATCGAGGTGCACAATTTACTGCACAGTTTTGAAAATTTTTTCAGAAAGGCTTGGGTTCAAAGGTGAACTTAAGTACTGCTTTTCAACCTCAAACAGATAGTCAAGCAGAGCGCACTATTCAAACTTTAGAAGATATGTTGAGGGCCTGTGTTATTGATTTCAAGGTTAAATGGGATCATCACCTACCTCTCATTGAGTTTTCTTATAACAACAGTTACCATTCTATCATTCAGATGGCTCCTTATGAAGCTTTTTATGGGAGAAGATGCAGATCTCTAATTGGATGGTTTAAGGTTGGTGAAGTGGGTTGATAGGACCAGACTTAGTTCATCAAGCAATGGAGAAGGTGAAAGTTATTCAAGAAAGGTTGAAAACAGCATAGAGTCATCAAAAATTCTACACTGATGTTAGGAGAAGGGATTAGAGTTTGAAGAAGATGATTGGGTATACTTGAAAGTTTCACCCATGAAGGGTGTTATGAGATTTGGTAATAAGGGGAAGCTTAGTCCTCGGTATATTGATCCTTATAGAATATCCAAGAGGATTGGCAATGCAGCTTATAAGTTAGAGCTATCACAAGAGTTAGCAACGGTCCATCCGGTATTTCATATTTCCATGTTGAAGAAGTGCATAGGAGATCCTTCACTTATCATACCTACTGAAGATATTGGTATCAAGGATAGCTTATCTTATGAGAAGATTTATTTTTAGATTCTAGATCGCCAAGTTCGCAAGTTGAGAACAAATGAGGTATCATTAGTCGAAGTTTTGTGGAAAAATCGATTTGTTGAGAAAGCTACTTGGGAAGCTGGGGGAGGATATGAAGAAGAGATACCCACATTTTCTTTGAATCCGGAGAAGTTCCAAATTAAGGTACTAATCCTTTTCTTGGCATTTATTTTAAGTTAATATGTTGTATTTACATTTTTGCTTGTTTGGTGTTTGAGCTAGATGTTAGATGTTACACCCTTAGTCTACTTTGAGTGATCTCATTCTAGGACAAATGTTCCCAAGGTTGAGATATTGTAACACCTCACTATTTGAAAGAACTAGAATTAGAATGAAACCATTTATGGAAAGAATGAAAATCTGAAATTTGGCAAGTTATGTTAAGTATGAGTTTTGGGTCAACTTCAAATGACCATAACTCCTAGGACAGGATGAGTTAGGTGAGCTACAAGATATCAAATGAAAAATCTTTGAATTAGCTTTCCAATTCCACTGAGTTTGCTAGTTTTCAAGTTTGTATGAGGGAGATATGCCCATTTGAAGTCGGGCTGTCTGAATAAGGAAAGTTACCCAAAATTTGTAAGGGTATTTTGGTCTTTTCATTTCCTAATTATTTAAATCCGTTTTTAGTAAATTATTTTGGGTCTAAACTGAGTTGGTTAAGTTTATGCAATTAAGAATTATGCTAGGTCTTTGAGAGAAGAGAAGAGAAGAGAAAAGAGGAGAAAAGTCAAAGCGTTCTTCGAGATTTCTTGCAGAATAGAAGTCGTTTCGCCAAGGGGTGATCCCTAAAGAAGTATGTGAGACTTTTATAGCCTTGGGTTCGTTCAACCACGCGCCAATCATGTTTGTTTCAGCGAAATTCGTTCTAGAAAGTTTAAAGTATGATGTTCTTGAAATTGGCTTTACTTCTTTAGATTTGAAAGGATTGTTGAGTTCTTGATGGAATCGTTATGATTTTAGAGTTGTGTTTGATTAGATTCTTGTGTTCATGTACTGGGTATTTGAATCTAGAGAGGAATTGAGAAAAAGAATTAAATTTAGGTGAATTGGGGTTAGAAAATGAAGAAGGAAAAATTTGGGCAAATCTGGGTACACGGACCTGTTCCTTGGGATGGGGACTTTTCTCTCCGCGTCACAAAGCGGTCACGGACCCTTCTGCCTAAAAATTTATTTCACGACCAAATATTAAAATGCATCTCCGTGTCGCGGACTAGCTTCCAGACAGTGATTTCCTGATCATTTTTCCTGTTTAAATATCTAAAAACACTCCTAAACATCACGAGATCTTTCCTATCACAAACTTAAATCCATAAATTCAAATTCAAGGAAAGTTAAGAGCCAAGTCTAGAGAGTTCTTAGAGTCCTTTCAAAAGTCTATTGCAAATGCTTTAAACTTGTTTTAAGACTTGAGTTTTGAGTTAAGTAAGAATAGCTAATGAAGCTCATTTCTTCAAAAAGAGTATATGGGAACTAAGTATTCCCAAAGAGTAAATGTTTTCACATTTAAACAAGAGAGGAAACACCGATTTCCAAGAGATCATTTGAGCTAGATTTTGAGTAATTATCTCAAACCACAGAAAGATTTTTTGTTTTTAAACATATGAGCTAAGTATTTCAGGAGTAGTATTGAGCACCGATGTGGAGATGAGTACATAATAACTCAATGTCTCCATAAACCATGTAGCTAACGTGGGTAGAAAGGGTCATACTTTTTAGATGATTCCTTAGTGCTTTTTAGCATAGACTAGTGGATCCACTTAGTTGAGGTGTTTTATATTCCAGCAAGTTATAGAACAGTTCTGGCAGCGTGGGCGAGACGTTATATCATCACTTAGCTCATAGTGATGGTTGTTGATTAGAGAAACTCCCACATAAATACATTACTTTCTTATATGATTACTTTGAGTTGCTATTCACTTTTTAAATGCTTTATATAAACTGCACCTTTACTGTTGTTTAATTCTGCATTTGAGTTGAGTATACATGAGTTGAGTTAAGTGTTTATTTCAGAATTCAGTTCAAGCTTTTGTCATGTTTAGTTTTCCCCTCGAATACTCGTACATTCAATGTATTGATTTCATTTGGCCTAAATCATTTTATGATGCAGATACAGGTAACCAGGATCAGCATCCAGCGCCTTGTTGATCCAGTTGAGCACTCAGAATTGGTTGGTGAGCCTCACTGTTTTCCAGAGGATTCCCTTTTTATATTGTTTTCAGTATTTCAGTTGTTAGGATGATTGGGGATTTTGTCCCGATATCCCTCATTGTTTTAGAGACTTCATAGACGGATAGTTATAGTTCACTAGTCTTTCCATTTTCAGTTGCTTATGTTAATACATTGAGTTTCCATTTTGTCTAGTCGAATGTTCTTTTAAGACATTCCAAGTTATTGCATGAGTTATCTTTTGAGGTTGTTTCTTATTATTTAAGTCTTCCGCTACAAGTTAAGCTAGGCAAAGGGTTCGCTTGGGGCCAGCAATGGTTCTCGAGTGTCAGTCCCGCCTAAGGTGTAGTCTCAGGGAGTGACAAAAATCCTTCATAATTCATTTATACTTATCACAAAAGCATCTTTAATTTATAAACAACATTCTCATAAAACATAGATAGCTTTCATAAATCATAATTCATAAATTCATAAGCTTTCTTCATAGATTCATCATCATAATCAAGCAAAAAGCATGGGTCCATATGAAATCAATTGTAAATCATTTAATTGAATCAAATCCTGCATAATAGGATTGAAATCAAATAATTGAGTCATAATAAAAAGGGACCCATGAAGATTGACATAAACCCTAATTGAATTGGGTGAAACCAAATTTGAGATTGAAGTTCTTTTGGGACTCAATGGATGAAAGGGATCTATTGCTGAACTCCCATATACCTTGGCAATAAAACCCCTAAGAACTTGAAGAAGAAACACTCAAGCTTGATGAAACCCTAATCTTGCTGTGAAGATCCTTGGGAGAGTTTTGGAGAAGAACCCTTTCAGAGAATTTGTGAATTTTAGTGAATAGGAGGGAATGGGTTAGGTTTTGAAGAGTAAATTCAGTTATAGGGTCAAAACGACATAGTATAGGAGTTAGGTAGGTAGGAAATGACAAAATACCCTTAATTAATAACTATCAGAGTGACCTACAGACCGAAGAACTTCCTACTGACCGTACTAGTCAACTATAGGTCGAGTTACTAGGACTCGGAATTTATCGCACTTACCATGAAACACTTTCTATGGATTGTTGATCTTTATACGGTCTATAGTCCCCATTCGTGGATCTCAAAATTAAGCTCAAAATTTCATGAACTCTGGACCAATCCTACTGACATTTCCTATGGCCTGTACTCCATACTACGGCCCATTTTGGTTAGTCGTAGGTCAACTCACTGGGCTTCTACAACCTGTAGAAAGTACTCGTAGGACTCAACCAGTAGCCACAAATAAAGTCTTTTTTTTTTTCCAAACTTTGAAGTTTTACAATATCTTTCCCTTGGGAACATTCATCCTCGGATGGACCCAAGTTAGCATGAATAGAGTAAGAGAGTATCTAACAACCCAACATGAATACAAATCTCATCACAATGCACATAAGGAGAAATCACTCCAAGCTAAATGATAACATAAAAATCAAGATTTTCATAAACACACATGCATATGAAAACATGAGAATGACTAAAATGCATGAATTTAAAAGAATGAACCATGAGGAACTTAATACCTCAAGATAGAATATGAGCGGAGGAAAAAACTATGAGGATACTTGGGCATCATGTCGGCTTAGACTTCTCATGTACCACTCCCAACTAATTGATTCCTCGAAAGAACTTTCACGGAAGCAAGTTCTTTATTTCTCAACATCCGAACTTGATGATCTAAAATTTAAATCAGAACCTCTTCATATGTAAGAATTTCCTTAACTCCTAAACTTTCCAATGGTACTATATACATCAAATATCCAACATATATTTTTAGCAAATACACACGAAATACTGGATGTACCAATACTAAATCATTAGGTAACTCTAATTCATAAGCAACTTTCTCAGTACATCTCAAAATATGATATGAACCCACATATTGGGGACTAATCTTCCTTTTCTTTTCAAATCTCATCACACCCTTCATGGGTGAGATTTCAAGTAAACTCAATCATCAAATTCAAGCTTCTTATCTAACGTCGGCATATGACTTTTGTCGACTTTGAGCCGTTTTCAACCTCTCATGGATAAGTCCATCCTTTTCCATATCCTCATGCATAAACGGCCCTATTAAGGTGATCTCACCAACTTTTCAAACCAACCAATAGGCGACCTACACCTCCTGCGATAGAGAACCTCAAATGGAGCCATTTTTAAACTAGAATAATAGCTATTATTATAAGCAAACTCGATTAAAGGTGAATGGTCATCCTAATTACTCTTGAAGTCAATCATGCAAGCTTTCAACATATCTTCCAAAATCTGGATAGTACGCTTGGCTTATCTATCGGTCTATGGATGAAAAGTTGTGTTAATCTTCACTTGAGTACCAAAACCATTCTGGAACGACTTCCAAAACTTAGACATAAACTAAGTACCATAGTTGGAGATAGTAGATAAATGTACTCCATGAAACCTCACCATTTACTGAATATAAAACTTGGCATACTCCTCAGCTGAAAATGAAGTCTTTACAGGAAGAAAGTGAGTTGAATTCGTCATTCGGCCCACAATTACCCAAATAGAGTAAAACTAATGATAGGTATGAGGTAAACCCATAATAAAGTCCATATTCAAATATTCTCACTTCCAAGTAGCAATGATAACGTATTGAGATAAATGTCCAAGTTTTTTATTATCAACTTTCACTTGTTGACAATTTGAACATTTAGCCACAAGTTCCATAATATCCTTCTTCGTTCCATTCCATCAACAGACCTCCCAAAAGTTGTAGTACATCTTGGTGGCTCTCGGGTGAATAGAATATTGAGAACTGTGAGCTTCTGTCAAAATTTGATTCCTCAACTAATCAATATTTGAAACACATAACCGACCTTAGTATCGAAGGATACCATCTCCCTCTTGGGTGAAAGCCTCAATGTATTTTTTAGAATCCGACTTCTTCAAATAAACACTAAATCAATATCTTCCTTAGCCTTCACATCAGATATCAAAGTTGATTCTGAAGCATTTTGATTAATCACACCACCTTCAATGGAATCAACAAAGCGAACACCCAATCAAGCCAAACCATGAACATCAGAACTAGGTCCTTTTTACCACCCTAAATATGAGAAACACTTCCCATCAAAAATTGATTAAGAGAAGCCACCACCATATTCATTTTATCGTGATAGTAAAGAACCCTCATGTCATAATATTTTAGTAACTCAAGCCACTTTCTTTGGCGAAGATTTAAGTCCTTTTAGGAGAAGACATACTTCAGGATCTTGTGGTCGGTAAACACATTCACATGAACACCATATAGGTAATGCCTCCAAATCTTTAGAGCAAACATTACCACCACAAACTCCAAATCATGAGTCGGATATATTTTTCAAGCACCTTCAATTGCCTTGAAGCATAAGCAATGACTTTCTTGTGTTGCATCAAAACACAACCACGACCAATTTGTGAAGCATCAGAATATACCACAAAACTATGTGATCCTTCTAGTAATGTCACTATAAGGACTAAAGTGAGTATATCCTTCAATTCTTTGAAACTTTTCTCACAAGCTTTCGACCATAAGAATTTCACCTTCTTCTGAGTAAATGTCGTTAAAGACAAAGCAGTAAAGGAAAATTCTTCCACAAATCTTCTATAGTAACCATCCTATCCCCAGAAACTCCAAATATTTGAAGAGGGCAAAGGTCTAGGTCAATTCTTAATTACCTCAATCTTCTTAGGATCAACTTGAATACCTTCACCAAAGAAAATATGGCCAAAGAAAGAAATAGACCTCAACTTGAACTCACATTTACTAAACTTAACATACAATACTCGATCCTTGAGAATTCACAACACAATCCTTAAATATTTGACATGCTCATCCTTACTCCGAGAGTAAATCAAAATATTATCAATGAACACAATCACGAACATGTCAAGATATTGCTTGAAGATCTTATTTATCAAATTCATGAATGCTACCAGGACATTATCAAATCAAAAGACATCACTAAAAACTCATAGTGACAATATCGAATTCAAAAAGTCATTTTTGAAATGTCACTTTTTTTCACTCTCAATTGGTGATAATTCGATCGAAGATCAATCTTAGAGAAATAACTCGCTCTTTGAAGTTGATCAAACAAGTCATCAATCCTTGGAATATGATAGTTATTCTTTATGGTAACCTTATTCAATTACCGACAGTCAATGCACATTCAGAGGGAACCATCCTTCTTTCAAACAAACAAATTTAGAGCATCCTATGGAGAGATACTCGATCTACTAAACCCTTATCTCACAAATCTTTCAATTGATCTTTAATTCCTTAAGTTCTATCAGGTCCATAAGGTAAAGAGAAATGAAGATAGGTTGCGTATCTGGGAGAAAGTCAATACAGAAGTCTATTTTCCTTTGGGGAGAAATACCTAAAAGATCATTGGGATACATTTCCCGAAACACTTTTACAATCAAAACTACCTCAAGAGTAGGGGTTTCACAATCCATATCCCTAACCCAAACAAGATGATAAATGAAACCCTTAGAAATTATTTTCCTAAACTTTAGGAAAAATATGAACTAACTCTTAAGATCATGATTTCCCCTTTTTCATTCTAAGATAAGCTCGTTCAAAACCTGAAATATGACCAATTGGGTCCTACTTATGAAAGCGTAAAAAGAATGAAGCCAATCTATCCCAAGAATAAATTCTAGGATATCAAGCTCTACAATATTAACATGATGACTCTATGAGAAACATAAACAAGATATTTTATATAGACTTGTTTAGCAACAATAGAATGACCAATCGACATAGATACTGGAAATGGACTAGAAAAGATTTGATGACCAACATCAAATATCATAGCCACATAAGGAGTAGCTTAAAACAATGCAGCACCCAGATCAAGAAAATTATACAAATCAAAATGAAAGACTTTAACATACTAGTCACAACAGTCGATGAACCTTCATGATCCTGTCAAGTCTAAAATACATAAAACCTATTTTGATGAGTGGAACCCAAACCATAATCACTAGGATGAGCTTGACTACCATCCTATCCCTTATTAGCTTACGAAGGAGAATCCTTCACTTTGTAACCACTTTTCCCACAAAGCAATTATCCGTTAAGGCCCAAAAATTTTCCTAAGTGATTCTTACCATACTTTTGAAAAACGGGAATAGAAGATACACTACCACTACTTAATTGAGGCTTAGGGTTAGCTAACTTACCTTTGTTCAACTTAGGAGCTGAAACATTTGAAGAACCTTGACTAGAGAACTTTTTCTGGAATAGAGAACGACCATGTCCACCAGACCTAGAATGAGAGAAATCACCATCACCGGTCCTTTCCCTCTTGGACTTCCTAGCTCTTTCTTCTATCTTTTCCTCTTCAATTTATTGGGTGTGTGTTATCAAACGAGAGTTATACATCTCCTTAATTAGCATGGTGATTCTTAACCACTATTTCGAACACACTCGATAAAAACTTACTCATCCTTGCCCTAGAGTCGGCAACCATAGTGGGAGAATACTTAGCCAATTGAGTAAACTTCAAAATATACTCTTTCTCACACATATTTCCTTGATGAAGATTAATGAGTTCAAGCACCTTTGCTTCTCTCATCTCAACAGGAAAGAAATGATCAAGGAAAGTCCCTTTCAATTTCTCCCAATCAAGATGATCCACATCAACATCCCCTTATTCCTTCCATTGGTTGAACCAAACTTGAGTGACACCTTACGTACAAAGTTTCAAAAGTAAACAGTAAAAGAAATAAATGGTGTTCATAGTTTTTCCCTCAGAGTATGAGAACACACCAATCTAATAATGAATACTAATCCAAATCTAGCCACAAGCGGGAGGAGGAACGTTGGGCCCTATATTATAAAATAATATAGGCACAAATACGCATTAGTACATGGAATGTTCTAAGTATGTGGAGATATTCATAAACGTACATGTAATGGATGATTAAGTAGCACATTAAAAAGCTTGAAAAAGAAAGTCGTTAAAACCACGAGGCAAGGTGAAGCATTAATAAAAGAAGTAATGAAAACTTTGAGGGAAAGTCATTGCTCTTTGGTAGAATATTAGTTAACCGACAAACAATAAACCATGTAAGCTATATCATGAAATTTGATGTAACTCCCACACCGAGAAAGGAGAGTCTATTTGCCAAGTTATAACTCTGTATCATATCATTAATGCTATGTGAATCCAATAGCTAGGTCATTTAATACAATCCTACAGAGGCATGTAGTTTGAAACTAGAGATTGCTACTAGAGACTACTCTATTTAAGCCTCTACCTCAAAGTTCTCTCTGTGCTAAGTAAAATTTCAACACAATATATAAAGTCAATAAAACATTAGGAAAGACAATAATAAAGATACCAATCCAAATCATAAAATCTTACAAGTGTAGCTCCTTTAAATCATGATTCATCATATGTGAGGAAACCTTTTACAATCATGATTTCATAATATGTGAGAAAATCTTTCACAAATCATATAAATTTGTCTCAAAAGCATCCTTAATTCATAAACATCATTCTCATAAAACATAGATAGCTTTTTTAACACCTCGCCATTTGAAAGAACTACAAAGAGCTAGAATTAGAAAGAGTCATTTTTTGGAAAGAATGAAAAATCTGGAAAATTGGTTAAGTTATGTCAAGTTTGAGTTTTGGGTCAACTTCAAACGACCATAACTCCTATCTCAGGATGAGTTAAGTGTGCTACCAGATACCATAGGAAATATCTTTGAATTATCTTTCCAACACCAACAAGTTTGCTCAATTTTGAGTTTGTATGAATAAGATATGTCAATTTGAAGTTAGGTTGTATAGATAAGGAAAGTCTAATCCGGATTTTGAAAGAGTAATATGGTCTTTTCCATACCAATTATTTTATTTCATTTTTAGTAGTTTAATTGGGGTCTAATTAGAATTAGATCATTTTACGCATTTACCAAAACACGCTAGGGCTTGGAGAAAAGAGAAAAGAGGAGAAAGGAGAAGAAAAGTTCAAGATTCGCCAAGATTGTGCAATTTTAGTTTTGGATTTCACCAAGGATTTCAATCCTACAGGGTATCTGAGATCACATAGTGTTGGGTTAGTTTACCCACAAGTAGGTCATGAGTCAGTTCAATGTAATTGTGTTATTCTAAATAAAATATTGTGAGTTCTTGATGAAATTTGTTTATGTTCTTGAAAGTTCTAGTTGTTGAAGTTGTTGAGCAGTTTATTGAGTTTATTTCATGAGAATAGGTGTGATTTCAAGTATAAGATTACATATATTGATGATATTGTTGATTCTAAGTGTTTGGCGAAAGAACCAATTGAATTTAAAGGGTTTAGAGTTGAAAACCGAAGAAGAAAATTTGGGATTTTCTGGGGAGGGGGTTGGGGCGCCGCGCCTCTCAGAGCGCCCCAAAAGGGGTTCTGAAATTTGGCCTTTAGGGCACCTCGCCAACCAGAGCGCCCCAACCTAGGTCCTAAATTTCACCCTCTGGCGCTCCGAGCCTCTCAGAGCGCCAGGGACGCCAGTTCTTCCACTTTTTCCCACTTCTTTCCGTACTAGTTCCCTAATAACGTGCCTATGTTTTCTAGTCGATTTGTACACTCTAAGGTACGTATAAAAATCATGAAATCATCCATAAACATGAGATCATGAACATTGAATCCATAATTCAATTCAAGGAAACTTAAGAGGCAAGTCAAGAGAAATTCATAGAGTTTTCCAAAAGTCTTTTACAAACGTTTTTACTTTGTTTTAAGGCTTGAGTTTTGAGTTGAGTAAAGAGTAAGAATAAAGTTTATTTCTTCAAAAGATTATACGGGAACTAAGTATTCCCAAAAGTTGAAATGTTTTCACATTTAAACAAGAGAGGAAACATCGATTTCCAAGAGAGCCTTCGAGCTAGTGTTTGAGTAATTACTCAAATCACATAAAGAATTTTGTTTTTAAAAAATATGAGATAAGTATATTTTAGGAGTAGTATTGAGCACCGATATGGGGACGAGTATATAATACATCAAGTCTCCATAAACCATGTAGCCATCATGGATGGAAAGGATCATACTTTTTAGATGATTCCTTAGTGTTTTTTAGCATAGACTAGTGGATCCACTTAGTTGAGGTATTCTATATCACGGCAAGGTATAGGATAATTCTAGTAGCGTGGACCAGACGAGGTATCATCACTTTAGCTCATACTGGTGGTTGTCGATTTAGAGAAACTCCCACAATATTAAATTAATTTATTATATGAGTAAACTGAGTTGTTATTGTATCTCTTTAATACATTGAGTTATCACCTAATATTTTAAATGCTTGTATAAATTGCACCTTTATTGTTGTTTTTACTTTGCATTTGAGTTAAGTATTCATGAGTTGAGTAAAGCTAAGGTAAGTGTTCTCTTCAGATTCCTTTTAAGCTTATGCCATGTTTAGTTTTCCCCATGCATACTCGTACATTCAATGTACTGATACCATTTGGCCTGCATCATTTTATGATGCAGATATAGGTAACCAGGATCAGTATCCAATGCCTCGTTGATCCAGTTGAGCACTCAAAGTCAATTGGTGAGCCTCTTTGCTTTCCATAGGATCCCTTACTATCTTGCTTTAGTATTACATTTGTTAGGATGATCGGGGGTCTTGTCTCGACATCTCTCATTGTTTTAGAGGTTTCATGGACAAGTAGTTATAGTTCTTTAGTCTTTGCGTTTTCAGTTGTATACGCTAAGACTTAAGTTGCCATTTTGGCTAGTTTAATATTTCTTTAAGATATTGCATGAGTTGTCCTTTGAGACTGTTTCCTATTATTTAAGTCTTCCGCTATATGTTAAGCCAGGCCAAGGGTTCGCTTGGGGCCAGCAATGGTTCTTAAGTGCCAGTCACGCCCAGGGTGTAGGCTCGGGGCATGACAAACTTGGTATCAGAGCAAAAAATTCTAGAGTCCTAAGGAGTCTATGAAGTCGTGTCTATAAAGTCCTAGTTATCGGTGTGAAGTACGCCACATCTATAATTATGAGGCTGTAATATTTAGGAAATTCTTTCACTTTTTTCATACTCATTCCGTGTGATTGAGTTCATCTCTATAAAGTCTCTTTCTACTTCATGCTTGCGCATGTATTTTAGTTGATCATGTCGTCGTCCTGCTAGGAGGAACGTTGAGAAACAAAGGGTATCTAATGCACCAAAAGTGCAACCCCAAGGAAAGGTCACCAATGTTGAATTTTGGGAAGCAATCTAAATGCTAAGTCAAGTTGCGACCAACCAAGCTGGGCAACAAAGAGGGGCTCGATAGGAAGAAGTTGATACTTCAAGGATCCGCGATTTCTTAAGGATGAATCCTTCAGGCTTCACTAGTTCAAGCACTACTGAAGATCTGGAAAATTTTGTTGAGGAACTGCAAAAAGGTATTTAAAGTTATGCATGTTGCCAATGTTGAGCGGGTGGACCTAGCTGCATATCAACTTAAGAATGTTTCTAGGACTTGGTTTGACCAGTGGAAGAAGAGTAGGGCTGAGGATGCACCAATTTTTAGTTGGGCGGTGTTCGAGAGTGCACTCTTGGGACGTTTCTTTCCCGGCGAATTGAGAGAAGCCAAGGTACGGGAATTCCTTACCCTTAAGCAGGATTCATTCAGTGTTCATGAGTATGGTTTGAAGTTTACCCAACTTTCCCGATATGCTCCAAAGATGGTTGCGAATATGGAAGTATGATGAGTTTGTTTGTTATTGGATTATCTTGTTTGTCGAGTAAGAAAGGTAAGGCTACAATGCGAATAGGTGATATGGATATAGCAAGGTTGATGGTTTATGCGTAGCAGGTTAAGGAAGAGAAGCTGAGGGATAGGGAGGAGTTTAGAAACAAGAAGGCTAAGACAGGGAGTGAGTTCGGGCAGCAAAGAAATAATGTGAACCGTTCTTCCTTTTAGCAAAAGCAAAAGGGACCTGCTCCATCATCTGTTAGTGCACCTGCACCCAAAAACAAAGATGAGTATAATAGTCAGAATTCACAGAACTTCAAAGCTAGACATGCGCAGTCTTAGTGTAATATAGCACAAGGAGGTAACTGGCTCCTTCATGTGCTAAGTGTGGTAGGAATCACCTAGGTAAGTGTCACGATGGCTCCATATGTTGTTTCAAGTGTGGACAAGAGGGTCACTTCATGAAACAGTGTCCTAAGAACCGACAAGGTAATTTCATTAGTTGCTCCACCAAATAGGGTTGCACTTAGAGGAGCTACTTTAGGTACAGACGGAGGAGGAAACCGTCTTTATGCTATCACCAGTCACCAAGAGCAAGACAATTTTCCAGATGTTGTCACTGGTATGATCAAAGTCTTTACTCTTGATGTTTATGCTTTGCTACACCCAAGAGCAAGTTTATCTTGTGTCACTCCTTATGTTGCAATGAATTTTGATGTCCTTCTTGAGAAACATTGTGAACCCTTTTGTGTTTCTACACCTGTAGGGGAGTCTATTCTAGCTGAGCGAGTATATCGTGATTATGTCATTTCCATCAATCACAAGAACACTATGGTTGATTTAGTTGAGTTAGACATGGTAGATTTTGATGTCATTCTAAGTATGGATTGGCTTCATTCGTATTATGACTCCATTGATTGTAGAACTCAGTTGTTAGGTTCTAAATTCCTAATGAGCCAGTTATAGAGTGGAGTAGCAGTTCAGCAGTGCCTAAGGGTCATTTTATTTCGTACCTTATGGCGAGAAAGTTAGTTTCCAAGGGGTATGTCTATCAATTGATCCGAGTTAATGACTCTAGTGTTTAGATACCTCATATTGAATCAGTTCTAGTTGTGAGTGAGTTTCTAGAAGTTTTTCCCGATGATCTACTCGGAGTCCCTCCTGAGAGAGAGAGATAGACTTCGATATAAATATTCTTCCTGATACTCGTCTTATATCCATTCCTCCATATAAAATGGCTCCAGCAGAGTTGAAAGAACTAAAGGAATAGTTGAACGATCTCGTTGATAAAGGTTTAATTCGACCAAGTGTCTTACCTTGGGGTGCTCCGATCTTATTTGTAAGGAAGAATGATGGTTCCCTTAGGATGTGCATAGATTACCGTCAGTTGAACAAGGTTACCATCAAGAATAAGTATCCTCTTCTGAGAATTGATGATCTTTTTGATCAACTTCAGGGTTCTACCTATTTCTCTAAAATAGACCTCAGATCAGGCTACCATCAGTTAAGAGTAAGGGAAAGTGACATTCCATAGACAGTAGTCAAGACCCGTTATGGTCATTATGAGTTTCTAGTTATGCCCTTTAGTTTGACCAATGCGCCTGCAGCATTCATGGACCTTATGAATAGAGTATTCAAGCCTTATTTAGATATGTTTGTTATCGTTTACATTGATGATATACTAATCTATTCAAGGAATGAGAAAGATCATGCTAGTCATCTCAGAATAGTTCTCCAAACCTTAAAGGATAGAGATTAGTATGCCAAGTTCTCTAAGTGTGAGTTTTGGCTGGAGTCTGTGGCATTCTTAGGCCATATTATTTCTTGAGAGGGAATTAAAGTTGATACCCAGAAAATAGAGGCAGTGCAAAATTGGCCTAGACCCACATCTTCAACTGATATTAAGAGTTTCTTGGGGTTGGCTGGATATTATAGAATTTTCGTAGAGGGGTTCTCATCTATTTCATCCCATTTGACCAAGTTAACTCAATAAATAGTAAAGTTTCAATGGTTTGAAGCTTGTGAGAAAAACTTTCAGGAATTAAAAAAGAGGTTAACTATTGCCCAGTATTGACCTTACCAGAAGGTACGCAAGGCTTTATTGTATATTATGATGCTTCCAGAGTTGGTTTGGATTGTGTGTTAATACAGAATGACAATGTTATAGCTTATGCCTCCAAATAGTTGAAAGTTCATGAGAGGAACTACCCAACCCATGATCTAGAGTTGGTTGCTGTAGTATTTTCTTTGAAAATATAGCGCCGCTATCTTTATGTTGTTCATGTGGATGTGTTCACCGATCACAAGAGTCTTCAGTATGTGTTTAGTCAGAAAGAGCTTAATCTCAAACAAAAGAGATGGTTAGAATTACTCAAGGATTATGACATGAGTATTCATTATCACCCAGGTAAGTCTAATGTTGTTGTTGATGCCTTGAGCAGGTTGTCTATGGGTAGTACCACCCATTTTGAGAAAGATAAGAAAGAGCTAGCAAGGGATGTGCAAAGACTTGCACGATTGGGAGTTCGACTAATGGATTCCATACAAGAAGGGGTAGTGGTGATAAATGGGGCTTGAATCATCATTAGTGTCTGAAGTTAAAGAGAAACAAGACCAAGATCCTATTTTTCTTGAATTGAAAGCAAATGTTCATAAGCAATAAGTATTGGGTTTTGAACAAAGGAGGGATGGTGTATTGAGGTATCAAGGTAGGTTGTGTGTACCAAGGGTAGATGAACTCCAAGAAAGGATCATGGAAGAAGCTCATAGCTCCAGATATTCCATTCATCCAGGCTCCACAAAGATGTATCGTGACTTGAGAGAAGTTTATTGGTGGAGTAGTATGAAAAAGGGCATTACAGAATTTGTTGCTAAGTGTCCGAATTTCGAACAAGTTAAGGTAGAGCATCAAAGGCCCGGTGGTATGGCTCAGAATATAGAACTTCTGGAATGGAATTGGGAGATGATCAATATGGATTTCATCACATGTTTAGCAAGGTCTCGTAGGCAGCATGATTCTATTTGGTGATTGTGGATCGAATGACCAAATCATCCCACTTTTGCCGGTAAAGACTACCCATACAGCAGAGGACTATGCCAAGTTGTACATTCAAGAGGTAGTCAGACTTCATGGGGTTTCGGTATCAATTATATTAGATAAAGGTACTCAATATACTGCACAGTTCTGGAATTTTTTTCAAAAAGGTTTGGGTTCAAAGGTGAACTTAAGTACTATTTTTCCTCCTCAAACAGATGGTCAAGTAGAGTGCATTATTCAAAATTTAGAAGATATGTTGAGGGCATGTGTGATTGGTTTCAAGGGGAATTGGGATGATCACTTACCTCTCATTGAGTTCACTTACAATATTAGTTACCACTCTAGGATCCAGATGGCTCCTTATGAAGATCTTTATGGGAGAAGATGCAGATCTCCTATTGGATGGTTTGAAGTTGGTGAAGTTGGGTTGATAGGACCAGACTTAGTTCATGAAGCTATGGAGAAAGTGAAAGTCATTCAAGAGAGGTTGAAAAAAGCGCTGAGTCGTCAGAAATCCCACACTGATGTTAGGAGAAGAGTTAGAGCTTGAAGTAGATGATTGGGTATACTTGAAAGTTTCACCCATGAAGGGTGTTATGATATTTGATAAGAAGGGGAAGCTTAGTTCCCGGTATATTAGCCCTGACAGAATATCTACAAGGGTTGGTAATGTATCTTATGAGTTAGAGATACACCAAGAGTTGGCAGCAGTTCATTCGATATTTCATGTTTCCATGTTGAAGAAGTGCATGGAAGATCCTTCACTTATCATACCAATTGAAGATATTGGAATCAAGGATAGCTTGTCTTATGAGGAGATTCCTGTTCAGATTCTAGATCATCAAGTTCGCAAGTTGAAGACCAAGGAAGTAGCATCAGTCAAAATTCTTTGGAGAAACTAGTTTGTTGAGAAAGCTACTTGGGAAGCTGAGGAGGATATGAAGAAGAGATATCCACATCTCTTTGAACCCGGAGAAATTCCAGATCAGGGTACTAATTCTCTTCTTAGTACTCTTTAAATTGACATGATTAATGCATTAGATTTGCTTGTTGGGTGTTTTAGCTGAAAGTATATGTTACACCTTTAGCCTACTAAGAGCAATCTTATTCGAGGATGAATGTTCCCAAGGGGGAGATATTGTAACACCTCGCCATTTTAAAGAACTAGAAAGAGCTCGAATTAGAAAGAGTCATTTTTGGAAAGAATGAAAAATCTAGAAAATTGGTTATGTTAAGTTTGAGTTTTTGGTCAACTTCAAATGACCATAACTCCTATCTCTAGATGGGTTAAGTGTGCTACCAGATATCGTAGGAAATATCTTTGAATTATCTTTCCAACATCGCCAAGTTTGCTCAATTCTGAGTTAGTATGAATGACATGTATCCATTTGAAGTTAGGCTGTCTAGATAAGGAAAGTCTAATCCGAAATTTGGAAGGGTAATTTGGTCTTTTCCATACCCAATTATTTTATTTCATTTTAGGAATTTAATTGGGGTCTAATCATAATTATATCAGTTTACGCATTTACCAAAACATGCTAGGGCTTGGAGAAAAGAGAAAACGGGAGAAAGGAGAAGAAAAGTTTAAGATTCGTCAAGATCGTGCAGTTTTGGCTGTGGATTTCACCAAGGATTTCAATCCTACGAGGTATGTGAGATCACATAGAGTTGGGTTAGTTCACCCATGCAACAATCATGATTCAATTCAGTGTAATTGTGTTATTCTAATGAAAAGATTGTGAGTTCTTGATGAAATTCATTTAAGTTCATGTGGGTTCTTGTTTTTGAAGTTGTTGAGAAATTTCTTGAGTTTGATTCATGATAATAGGTGTGATTTTGAGTAGAATCTTACATAAATTGATGTATAGTTGATTCTATGTGTTTGGGGAAAGACCCAGTTGAATTTAGAGGGTTTAGAGTTGAAAAACGAAGAAGAAAATTCAAGATTTTCTGGGGAGGGGGCTGGGGCGCCACGCCTCTCAGAGCGCCCCAAAGGGGTTCTGAAATTTGGGCTTTGGGGTACCACGCCAGCCAGAGCGACCCAGCCCAGGTCCTGAATTTCACCCTCTTTTGGGCCCCGTGCCTCTCAAAGCGCCAGCGACACTAGTTCTTCCACCTTTTTCCACTTCTTTCCGTACTAGTTCCCTAGCAACGTACCTATGTTTTCTAGTCAATTTATACACTCTAAGGTACATATAAACATCATGAAATCATCCATAAACATGAGATCATGAACCTTGAATCCATAATTCAATTCAAGGAAAGTTAAGAGTCAAATTAAGAGAAGTTCATAGAGTTTTCCAAAAGCCTTTTACAAACGTTTTTACTTTGTTTTAAGGCTTGAGTTTTGAGTTGAGTAAAGAGTAAGAGTAAAGTTCATTTCTTCAAAAGATTATACGAGAACTAAGTATTCCCAAGAGTTGAAATGTTTTCACATTTTAACAAGAGAGGAAACACCGATTTCCAAGAGAGCCTTCGAGCTAGTTTTTGAGTAATTATATCAAACCACAGAAAGAGTTTTGTTTTTAAAACATATGAGCTGGGTATATTTTGGGAGTAATACTGAGCACCGATATGGGGACGAGTTCATAATAACTCAAGTCTTCATAAACCATGTAGCCTTCATGGGTAGAAAGGACCTTACTATTTAGATGATTCCTTAGTGCTTTTTAGCATAGACTAGTGGTTCCACTTAGTTGAGGCGTTCTATATCACGTCAAGGTATAGGATAGTTCTAGCAGTGTGGGCGAGACGTTTTATCATCACTTTAGCTCATAATGGTGGTTGTCGGTTAGAGAAACTCCCACAATATTATACTACTTTGTTATATTAGTAAACTGAGTTGTTATTGTATATATTTAATACATTGATTTATCACCTACTATTTAAATTTTTGTATAAACTGCACCTTTATTGTTGTGTTTACTTTGTATTTGAGTTGAGTATTCATGAGTTGAGTAAAGCTAAGGTAAGTGTTCTCTTCAGATTCCTTTTAAGCTTATGTCATGTTTAGTTTTCCCCTCGCATACTCGTACATTCAATGTACTGATACCATTTAGCTTATATCATTTTATTGTATATATTTAATACATTGATTTATCACCTACTATTTAAATTTTTGTATAAACTGCACCTTTATTGTTGTGTTTACTTTGTATTTGAGTTGAGTATTCATGAGTTGAGTAAAGCTAAGGTAAGTGTTCTCTTCAGATTCCTTTTAAGCTTATGTCATGTTTAGTTTTCCCCTCGCATACTCGTACATTCAATGTACTGATACCATTTAGCTTATATCATTTTATGATGCAGATATAGGTAACCAGGATCAGCATCCAACGCCTCGTTGATCCAGTTGAGCACTCAAAGTCAGTTAGTGAACCTCCTTGCTTTCCGAAGGATCCCTTATTATCTTGTTTTAGTATTTCAGTTGTTAGGATGATCGGGGGTCTTGTCCCGACATCCCTCATTATTTTAGAGGTTTCATGGACAAGTAGTTATAGTTCTTTAGTCTTTCTGTTTTCAGTTGTATACGTTAAGACTTGAGTTGCCATTTTGGATAGTTTAATATTTCTTTAAGATATTGCATGAGTTGTCCTTTGAGACTTTTCCTGTTATTTAAGTCTTCCTCTATAAGTTAAGCCAGGTCAAGGGTTCGCTTGGGGCCAGCAATAGTTCTCGAGTGCCAGTCATACCCAGGGTGTAAGGTCGGGGTGTGACAACTTTCATAAATCATAATTCATAAGTTCATAACCTTTCTTCATAAATTCATCATCATAATAAAGTAAAAAATAAGGGTCCATATGAAATCAACTGTAAATCATGTAATTGAATCAAATCATGCATAATAAGATTGAAATCAAACAATTGAATCAAAATTTTAAAAAAAAGACTCATGAAGATTGACATAAACCCTAACTGAATTGGGTGAAATCGAATATGAGACTGAAGTTTTTTGGGACCCAATGGATGAAAGAGATCCATTGGTGTCACATCCCTATTTTTCAAATGAAAGTGTTGAAAAAAAAGATTTTTTTCCAATTAAAGTGACGTTATGAAAAGGAACTATTTATTTTTGGAGTCACCACTTGGGATTGAGTTATGGTGTTGCAAGTCAATTTTGTTTTTATCCCTAATCAAAAGGAAATGACTCTTCATTTTTGTCCAACGAATTAGAAATTTGTGTAAGAAATTTTGTTGACCTAGGAAAAGGTATTAGGCATCTCTCGAGTCTCGTGGTTCTAGCACGGTCGCTTTTATTGACTTATACTTATTTTAAATTATTTATTGGATGAATTGAGTATGCTTGCCATTGTTTGCTCGTATTTTTAATTGTTGAACTTTTATTGGTCTCAACCTAGATGCATCACCGCATTCTTGGCCTTGACATACACTGACTTAGAGAAATAACTGTCTTCTTTAGATGAGCGCATCACACCTAATATTTTTTATCTACTGGTTTGAATTAAAGAAAGTTAACTATTAAAAATAATTTGGTCAAGGTGAGTAACCGCATCCATGAGTTTATTTTCATGTCTCAAGAAAGTTACACATTTTTAATCAAAATACATATTTTTAACGGGTCATATATCCTAATATTTATCAATTACTACAAAGCTTAAACATATTTTTAGTGATTAGATTATTTTACTATTTATATTCATGAACACTATTTAAATAATAAAAGTCAAAAATCTTAGACAAATAAAAAATTATTTCATATTCAAATTCGTATAGATGCATTTACATTTTAAATATACTTACAAGTTATGACAAAAGACATTTAAAATAAAAATAATTAAAAACTTCAACTCTTCATCTCTTAATATTTCTAAAATAAACATTTTAAATTTTAGATAAATTTTACTAAACAAACTATTAGAATAATTCTTTCAGGCATTTGGTTAATTTTGGTTCGAAATAAGAGATACTTAATTGATAGTATCATATGATAAAATGTAGAATAAAATAAAGAGAAAATGTTTTAATATTACACACATAAAATTGGAGCAACTCTGTTAGCAATGAAATCAAGTCTTATATAGTCATGAACATAAAACTATATAAAATAAAATTAAGTGTTACCTCTTGTGAAAATTATTTCACGAGAAGAAATGACTACAATTGGGAACCGCGAAAATCGACCTCAAAATCTGCCTTTGTTTTTCTCTTGGATTTTTTTTTCTTTCTGTACGTGTTGTATTGTTTGGTGTTGTGTTGCTGGATGTCATTGTGGTGTGATGGAATATTTTTATTTTTGTACATTGGGTGAGTTTTTGGTAGTGTTGGTGGTTTTTTTTTTGTGTGTCTGGGTAGAGGGTTGTTGTATGTGTAAATATAGATAGTGTGAGGGTGTGTTAATGTGAGTGGGCAGTGGGATGAGTAATGCGTTAAAGGGAAGTGATGTGGGGTAGTTACATTAGGATTAGTGGGTAGTTTAGATTAATTTATTTTAATTAAATATAATTAAAATTATTATAATAAAAATATTAGCTAATTGTTTTGAACTAATAAAAATAAAAGAAGAATTAAAAACCTAATATGAAATTATAATTAAGAAATATAAGCTTATTATTAATCCTAATTCCAAAGAAAACATATATTTTTTGTAACCTTTCATTTCTTTTTTAAACATTTAAAAATAAAACTTACCTTAAAATGTGATTCAATTTTTGTGGTTTTCAAATCATTTAAAATAAATTTACTAAAATAAGATAAAAATCAAAAATCTTGTTTAGATATAAAAGAAATATGTAACTACTTAAAATGGTGTAAAACTTTAAGTTCGGTCAAAAATTATGTGTTAACAATTGGTGAATTTCCACATACCTTGGCAATTTGCAGAAGAAACCTTCAAGCTTGATGAAACCCTAACCTTGCCTTGAAGATCCTTGGAAAAGTGTTAGAGAAGAACCCAATGAGAGAATTTGTGAATTTTAGTGAATGTGAAGGAATGAGTTAGGTTTTGAAGAGTAAATTCAATTATAAAGGTAGTTATAGGGTCAAAATGACATAGTATAGGGGTGGATAGGTAAGAAATGACCAAAATATCCTTAATTAAAAACTATCGGACTAACCTATGATTCTGACTTACGATCCGTACTGTTCAATCGATGGTCAAATTACTAGGACTCATAATTACCCCACTTACCATGAAACACTTTCTATGGGCCGTCGACCTTTCTACGGTCTCTAGATACCATCCATATATCTCAACTTTAAGCTCAAAATTTCATCAAGTCTGGACCAACCCTACATACACTTCATATGGCCCGTAGACCATCCTACAGTGCGTTCTGGCTAATCGTAGGTCATTTCACTAGAACTTGAATTCTCAAAAACTCAACCCACTCTATCCAAGTGCCACCTATGATCCATAGAGGCTTCTACGAATCATAGATGAGCCTCGTAGGACTCAATCAATAGCCACAAATGAAGTCTTTTTTCAATTTTTGAGGTGCTACAACAATACATTAATCACATACTCAAATTTTTCATTGATCTAAAATGAATTATAACTCATTAAAAATAAATTGTTCTTTTTCGGTAACGTTCTTTATAGATAGCTGATAGGAATAGTTATTAGTTATTAATGAAGTAATTTAGTAGATAACTATTAGTTGGAATTAATAAATTATGGGTATTTTTATAAAATATAAAGTTTGGGGGTAATTTTTTTATTTTTAAAAATTTTCAAATATTAGAACATGGCCCAAATATTAGTTTTTTCTAGTATTTGGAAACTTGAGATATTTGACAAATATATTTGCCAAGTAGTGACAAGTTGTATGGGCAAACACTATTTTCCAAGTCTTTTCCAAATATATTTGGGGCATGGGGACAAACATGCCCTTAATATTCACCAAACAAGAAGAATTAAATGAGAGAGAGAAATAAAGAAAATCATGCATTTTTCTTCTTCTTTTTTTTTTTAGCTATTTTAGGTAAGAAAAAAATACAACTATTTTGGTAAAAGCAAAACTTATATTAAAGCTCATAATTAATGTTATATAATATTTTGTTTAAGTAATTCACCTGTAAAATACGTAACATCAAATTTTACATTAAAATGGTGTCAGTACTATTTTAGAGTAAACCAACTCCAATCCATTCTTTTTTATTTCATTTATATTTTCTTATTTTATAAAATAAGTTATTTCCTCTATTTTCATATATTCACCCTAGAAGTCATACTATTTTCTTATATTGTAACACTTAGGACTTCAATAAGGGCTAAAAAGGGGTTCGTACAAGTCACCAATTGGTTTTTAAGTTTTGGGTCAACTTCAAACAATCATATCTCTCAACACGTAATGAACAAGGGGGCCCATGACCTATAAAATTAAAGGTCTTCGAGTCCTCTTTCCAACGGCACCAAATTTGCTTCATTTGGAGTTCTGAGTAAAAAACTATATGCCTGTTTTAGTGAAGCCTCCCTTTTAAGGAACCTCAAATGTTGTTAGAGGGTTGGTTTGGTATTTTTCTCATCCCTTCTAAGCCTAAACCATGACTCTTTTTCACCTAATTAAGGATCTAAACCATGTTAAATCATTATTTCACGTTCTTTAACACTTAGAAGAATTAAAGCAAGGTTCCAAGAGGAGAAAAGGCTGGGTTCAAGAGCATCGATTTCACCAAAGAACCTTTGTTCCTTACTGGTATGTAAGGCTATTCATAGTGTTGGACTAGTTCATCCTTACGCCCTACATCTCAATTCAGTCATAAATTGTCACATCTAAAGATCCATTCATAGTTCTTGATGTTTGATATAATTCATTAACAGTTGAAGTTTTGATTCCTATGTTTGCATGTGAATTTTATGATGTTACCATGTTCAGCGTCACATGAACCCTAATAATTTAGTAAGGTTATGTTTTCAAAAATGAATTGCTTGAAAGTTTCTCATACAATAATCTTGGGCTTGAAAGATAAATAGAGTTTAGTAATAAATTCCCAATTCTAAACTAATTTGGGGTCATAATTTAACTTGAATTCGCCAGGGATGCTGGAGAGAGCATGGGGTGGCGTGCCATGAATGCACCAGGGCTGGAGCTCAGTAGTTCAGGGACAAGCGCCCCGTGCGAGCAGTGCGCCCAGGCTTGTCTTCTGAAGTTCAGGGTCTGGCGCTCTATGCCAGCAGTGCGGTAAGGCATGTCTTTTGAAGTTCAGGGCCTGGCGCCCTGCACCAACAGTGAACCAAGGGTAGTTGGGTCGATTCTCTTCTTTGTTTCATTCGGTGTGTGCTCCTTTAAGTTGTGACCATGTTCCCTTTCTCTGTATTAGCTCATATAGGCTCCATTTACCTTAATGCACATTCATTACAAGTTGCATAAGACAACTAATAGCTAAAAAATTGTCCTCAAAACTTAGGATATATGTGGGCAAATAATAGTAAATAGGCATATAAATACGCCTGAGATCCATAAGTTCATAAGCACACATTTTAAAAGTGAAAGCTTGAACAGAGCCCTCAAAAATAGAACCAAATGTTTTCATATGTATCGTTTGACATTGAGAAAGAGCATAGTTGATGTATTGAAAAATGTTTTAGAAAAACATATTGTCAAGTAAAGTTATAGTCCCTTTCTTTGTAAGGGTGAATTGAGAATAATTGATATTTATTATTTTGGGAGTAGTATCGAGCACCAAATTGGGTAAGAGTCTTTTATAACTCAATAGTCCCCATAAAATATGTAGCCATCGTAGGATAGGATAACATTGATTCTTCTTGCGACTCTTCACTGCCTCTGAGAAGGCCTATTGGATGGATCCATAGTTACAGTAGCATCCTATACCCGTCAAAGTATAGGATGACCCTTGCAACATGGAGAAACGTTGTATTATTGCTAGGTTCATAGTAATGGTTATCGGTTAGAGAAACAACTCATAAGTAAAATATATTATATTCATATTGCTTTTATTGCATATCTTATTGTAAAACTTAAAGGGTTTTCACTTTATATTCATGTATTGATATATTGTTGAGTTGCTTTTAGTCCCTTAGTTCAGTTATTGTTTTATTCAGCCATATTACATACTCGTACATTCAAATGTATAGATGTATTTTGACTTGCATCTTTTTATAATGCAGAAAAATGCATGTCGCAGAGATGAGGATGTTGAGATGGATGTGTGGGCACACTAGGAGCGATAAGATTAGGAACGAGGTTATCCGGGAGAAGGTGGGAGTGGCCTCTGTGGTGGACAAGCTGAGGGAAGCGAGACTGAGATGGTTTGGACATGTGAAAAGACGGGGTGCAGACGCCCCAGTGAGGAGGTGCGAGGGGTTGGTTGTAGAGGGTATACGGAGGGGTAGAGGTAGGCCTAAGAAGTATTGGGGAGAGGTGATTAGACAGGACTTGGCTCAGCTTCACCTTACCGAGGACATGACTCTAGATAGGAAGGAGTGGAGGTCGCGTATCAAGGTTGAAGGTTAGTAGGGTTAGCGTGTTGTTTTTCCTTGCGAGGGTTTAGGCTGATAGCGTGTGTAGTAGTCCTAGTCTTACACGTGTTGTCCTTGTTTGTGATACCTATAACCTTATGGTGTTTACCGAGCCTTACTTTCCACAATATCCCATTGATGTTATTATTTCCTTGGTTGATTTTTCACTATCTTTCCTATTGGATGTTATGTTTTACATCTTTGTTCCCCTCCCCTTCTACTTGGATGTGATTGTACTCGAGCTGAGGGTCTCTCGGAAACAGCCTCTCTACCTCCACGAGGTAGTGGTAAGGTCTGCGTACATTATACCCTCCCCAGACCCCACCTAGTGGGATTTTACTGGGTATGTTGTTGTTGTTGTTGTTGTTGTGTTGTATCTTTTTATAATGCAGCTACTAGTGTTCATGATCATCAACAAGTGTTTCATTAAGATCACTTTGCACTCCAGATAGCTTTGGTGAGACTCCTTGCTTTCCGTAGGATTTCACATTTATTTTCCTGTTATTGTCGGGTTGTTGTGGGTCTTGTCCCGACATCTATCCTATGATTAGAGGCTTCATAGATAGTTAGAGTTAATGAGTCTCTCAGTATGTTCCTTTCTATTTTTGAGATATGGAAACTATTACTTGTACTTTATTAAGTGTTTCCAGACATTTATTTAAGTTGAGTTTGATTGAGCCTATTGAGTTTAATTATGCATTTAAAGTTTCCTATTTGCTTAAGTTTTCCGCTAAATATTCAGCCAGGTCAAGGGTTCGCTTGGGGACCAACAATGGTTCTCGAGTTCTGGCCACTTTCAGGGTGTAGGCTCAGGGTGTGACATATATAATCATTTAATATAAAATTATTATGTACCATAATTTTTTAAGTAATTTACATTGCTAGTTAATATATATTATACATTATACATAATAATGGATAATACACATAAAAATGAAATCATTGATAAAATATAATTAAATAAACATTAATTGTAAAGTATATTTTAAATTTTAATTTTATCACGATCCAAAATCATCGGGCCATGCGGACACCTACTCTAACACCTAGATATGAGAACCCTTACTGCCCAATTTTAAAATGGGCAATGCGAAAATTAATAAAACATAATCTAACATCTTAATTAATCATGGAAAATACTCTTAATTTGATATATGACAAAATTCTTTGTAGCAAAATACACTAAAACACTTCTCTAGAAACTAGTCTAATACGTACAATAGCTTCTAAAGAGTATAATTCATGAAAGAATATGACAACTCCCACCATAAGAAAAGAGGAGTAGAAGCTATCAGATACTTCCATCGTCTTCACCTATGAAACATCACTAAATCCTGCAAATGTCAAGTGGAATAATAAGAGTAGTATCAATACGAACAACTTGTATTGATAGGCATCATCGGTTGATCCGAACCCACGACATACTATTATGCAAATAATCAAAGAAACATGCAACTTGAATATAAAATTAGACCTAAGGGGGAGATGATAGGTGATGTGTTCAGAAAGAGTTATGATGAGATAGCAGTTCATTCCTACTCTAGAGTATTTCTAAGATTTCAATCGATATAACACCATGCTTATGTCTCACATGTCAACGTTATACCCTTGACCCATGCTCATGTACTTGAGAAAGATTCATGTCTATGCTAATTTCTTATTCTTATAATAAGAGGCAAAGATTCAATTGAATGACATCAATCTTACTCTATGAAGTTATGTAAATGAGTCTTATGATATGAAACTCTTCATATATACGCTCATGTTTCACAATATGCTCAGTCCTATGAACTCATGATATACATTCAAATGGATAGTGAAATAAAACTACATTATGCATATTCCCATATCAAATTTCTTGAATTGATTCATGCTTATGATCTTCTTGCCCTAAGGACTTCTAGTGATCCTCTTTCAGTTTAGATAACGGTGTTGATAGTAATTGTGAGTTATTTTAGATGAGTGGATAGATTACACTTATGGTAAATATTATAGTAGTCTAATTCTATGTAATATTTTAAGTATGGAGGAATATTGTGAGGTTTCTTGGTCATATCTAGTAGCTAGGTGAGAATGTTTGGTGTGCCTCTTTGTAGCAACTCATGATATTTCAGTTGGTAGAAATGATAAGAAGATGATAAATTCTTAGAAGAATTGGTTACCTAGAAGTCCATGGAGTTGTTATAATACTAAGCTTGAATGTGGTGTTGCTAACATGTGAATAAATACATGACACATTAGGTGATTCTTGATTAAAACTTGAGGTTGTTGAATGAGTTAGTAAGAACAAGTAGTATTCTTGAGGTGAAAGTCCCTACATAGGTATATAACATGAATCTTGTGGTTTAGATTAGTATAATCATCTTATGCGTAACACCTTGTGACATCGAGTTAGGCTTGAATAGGATAAGAGCATGCACTTAAACTCAGACCTTGGTAGGAGTAGACATATGTACCCTTGTGGTAGCTATATATAGTAGCTTATGAATTTAGATAGATGTTTTTCATACTTACGAGCATTATATGAATATATGTTATTCTGGGAGGACTAGTTAGCACCGAGAGGATGCAAATTTAGAAAACTCAAGTCCCATAACTGAGTGCCATCGTAGGTTTATATTTCACCGTTGTGACAATTGACCATTTAGCCTAGAGAGATTCAGATTTGTGGATCCACATAGATAGATATGGTTCTATACCCTGGAAAGTTATAGGGCAGCCCGTCCAACTGGAATTATAAGTTGGATATCATGAGCTCACATGATGTATGTCGGTTCAAGAAACTCCTCAATTTATGCATCTTTTACGATATGCTCTTACTTTATTTGATTAATTTTTAAGTATGATATTTACATTTATGATTATGTAAGGCTACTTAAATAGACTCATCTCTGTATATGTTTTTGAAAGAAGATTTTGAATGGTATTTTAGACATGAACTCCAACTATTTTCTCTTCAAGTTCTCTTACTATGCATATGGTGGTGCTAGTAATGATGGGTAGGGGGGGATCGAAATGTGAAAGATGGCATCATCTTAAAAGAAATGTGTAACACAATATGTTGAACTTCCCATGATAGGAGCTTGTTTGATTTATTAAATTTCTGTTTACCCTTTACATAATGTTGCAAGTTTTTTTTATCTTAAACATTAATCCTTAATTTTTATCAATCCATGTCGTAAAATTCACATAGCTAAATAGTAAGACAATTGATATACGTTGATAATATTTTTCAAGGCTAAAAAAAAAGATTTTACACAAAACTATAGTGTTAAAAGCTAATACATCATATTCCTTAAATTATAAAAATTCCTTAAATTTGGTGGAATCCGGATACAATTCAAAATGTCCCGATACATCGCGTTTCGGTTGCAGATACATCCCAAAATGTCCCGATACATCGCATCCTAGTTTCAAATACATCTCTCAACGTCCTAATACATCACATCTCAATTTCGAATACATCACTTAATGTCCTGATACATCACGTAAGTCCCGATACATCATGTAAAGTGATATATCCGATCGATACATCGCGTAAAGTAGAAATTTTTGTAATTTTTTCAAATGATAGAAACTTTTAGAGAATACAGTAAAATAAGTTGTGTATTTAAGTAATTTCTCCTTTAAAAAAATACCCATATATAGGAAATAGAGTCAATTCCAAAGAAAAAAAGAAAGAAATAGCCAGGACACAACACCTTAGGCAATCAAATTCAAAGGGATGTGCCATTGAACCAATTCCAAGCTTCATCCACTTTAAGTTTCTGTTTGGATGCATGTTGAATTTTTCTAGCACATCACTAATAGTTCTCAAACATCAACACTCAATATAAGTAACAAATTAAGTAGTGGCAAAATTATATTGAAGAAGTAAAAAAGAATTCCATATTTATGATAATAATATGAAAACTTTTATTATATTTCCTAATAATTTTGTATTTCCATAAAATGAATTCAAAGTATCTCTTTCCTTGATATACCTTATAATCATTTTAGTCATGGCATTGCACCACCAAAGAAAAATAAATAAAAGATTCTCAAATAATTGTATAAAAGTACATTTAACACCAAATAATTATAATTTAAATTTTAATATTCTTCTAAAATACCAATAAGGCAATAATTAATGCCAAAGTGGCAGACAAATTTGAACCTTTCAAATAAGGTTTCCACTATCTTAAACCAAACAAATAATGCTATCTCCAAAAATACTAAGGTTTTCATGTTTTTATTTTAAGAATATTGTCTTTATTAAAAAAATTGAAAATTAAATTAAAAAATGTTTAATTAACATCCATAAACAGTATTCCATTTTTTGACATATTTCATTTATTTATGATCAATTTAAGTAATACTTAAATCAGATTAGAGTAAATTTACTTTTTTAAGTATTAAATTTTAAAACTCCATCATTAATATATTAAAAATTCACCTAATTTGTACATTGAAAAGCAAAAAGTGTTAAAATATTTAGGAGGGGGTGAGAAATTAATATTCTACTCATAATATTAACTTTAGCTTTACTTTCCTCTGAAATCATTCCATTATCTATATTTGTATTTATTTTTTTCATTTTTAACTACACCATACAGTATCTTTGAAAGTTTAGTTGCAATAGTAAGTAACCTATACTTTTCCGACGGCTTCTTCCGCCGTAGCTCCACCGTCAACTTCCAACAACCACCCTCTGAAAAATCCCATTTTTTTCATTTTCAACTTCCCTTTTTTGTTCAATTTAACTTCTTTTTACTTCACATGTGCTTGCTTAGCAGAATGTATGACTTGGTCAAGATTCAAGATCTGAAGCAAATTTAGGGATCAACAACTGTTTTTCTGATCTGAGTCTGCTCTGTTTCTCAGTTTGATTCTAGTATTTGTAAGTTCAGCTTGAATCTTGACTTTTGGTACTTAACTCTTTTTAGATCTTGTATAAACTATTTTAGCTAAAAGTATGATTTTTTTTAAATCTTTAGTTTAGATCTTATTGATGTATGGAAAATTATGCTGGATATCTTGGTGATTTGGATCTTTCTTGCTGAAGGGTTTTTTTTCTTTTTTTTTGTTAAATTTGAGAAAGAGCTGAAAGTTGTTGACTTGAATTTGAGCATATTCCAAGAGTTAGTGTCCTTGATTTTTGCAAAGTTAATACCTTTAACTCATTTTCATTTATGTTTTTGTTGTATTGAATTTCTTGTGTCTAGAGAAAATGTAGAAGACATGGAGTGTTGGAGAGTAGTTAATTTGAGTATTGCAATGAAGCTGGTTCGTATTTATATGGGGATACCTTGTTGTTGTTGTGGCTGCTGCTGGTTTTGTTGCTTGTTGTTGTTGTTATGTCGTCCGTTAGACACATCATTACAGTAGTTATTTTGTTGTTATGAAGTAAGTATGTCGGATAGTTAGATCCTATGTTGCTCAGACTCTCCAACAATGTTACCTCACTCGTGTCGGATTTTCCAAAAAGGTATTACTTTTGAAGAGTCCGATATGCACCTGTCGACATTTTCAAAGACTCCGAGCAACATAGGTTAGATCTAAATCTAATTTGATATTGTCTTTTGGAAAGGTTGATAGATATGATTTGTTGATTTTGTGAATTCTATTCCTACTTGATTTTTGAAGTCAGTCTGATTTGAGTTTCGCTTAATCTTTGATTGTTAGAAAAGCTGAATTGTTAATTTAGTCAATTCTTGTTTAATTGCAGGCGCATAAGAATGTTCCAACTGTAACTCTGTGAGATTCCTGAAGATTTCTAGGTGGATATAGTTGTGGTTTTTGAGATGGAGAAAAATGTAGAGGAAGCACTACAAGCTAAAGCAAATGCCGAAAGGAAATTTGTGGAGAGAGATTTTGTGAGTGCAAAAAATTATGCTTTAAGAGCTCAGATGCTGTGTCCTCAGTTAGAGGGCATATCACAAATGGTAGCTACCTTTGGTGTTCACAGTGCTGCAGAGATGAAGGTTAATGGAGAACTTGATTTCTACACGATACTGGGTATGGATCCATCAGCAAACAGGGCTAAGCTGAAGAAACAATACAAGAGGATGGCTGTGTTACTCCATCCTGATAAGAACAAAAATGTCGGAGCTGATGGTGCATTTAGGTTTATTTCTGAAGCATGGACTGTATTGTCTGATCGTGCTAAAAGAAGTGCGTATGATCAGAGGAGAGATTTATTTACTCTGCATACTTCTGGTGTTGGCAACTATGCTAATTACTCCAACACTCCAGCTTCTCATGGCAGGCTCGATACATTTTGGACTGTTTGTACCTCTTGTCAGGTTCAGTATGAATATCATAGGAAATATGTGAACAAAAGACTGTCTTGTAAGAACTGTCGTGGGGTTTTCATAGCTGTTGAAACTGGATTGGCCCCTGTAAATGGTTCCTATGCATTTAGCCCTTGGCCTTATGTGCCTGAGAACGGATACAAAAGCCATGGTTGTGGGGTTACGTATGTTCCAACATCACCTGCTTATTCTGCAAATAGTAGGGTCCCAGGACATCATTCTAAACATGGTTCGGAGCATGCTTCCAATTTATCCTTTCAGTGGAGCTCCTTCCCTGGAACTTCTGCCGGAGTTTTAGATCCAAATGGGTCATCCACCGGCTTCAGTTTTATCCAGCAGACAAATACGAAAGTCTCTGGAAGAAAAGCTAATGGGAAGCAAGAACTAACAAAAACGGTTGCTGATGGGTCTGTGGGTAGTGATCAACTGCCCCGCAGGCCTGGTAGGCCTCCTAAGAAGAGAAAAATTGATATGGAGAGTACAAATGGTTATAGTAATGGTGATGTGGCTTCAAACGCTGCTGCAGAAGTCATAATGGCAGATGGAAATGGGAGTGAGAGTTTGAAAAGAAATGCTAAGCTTCCTACTCCTGAAGTTCCAATCCGAAGATGGCCTATGGCTCCTGCATTTGATCCAAGACCGTTGTTAATTGACAAGGCAAGAACAGATATCCGCAAGAAACTGGAAGATATCAGGTTGGCTGCTGTAGAGTCTGAGAAAAAGAGAAAGGCACATGCTCAATTTGGTGAATCGAGTGAAAGACCTAAAAGAGAAGGTCTTGGTCTTGCTGCTCATCTATCCAATACGAGGAAAACTGTGTCCATGACTTTGAGTGTCCCAGACTCTGACTTCCATGATTTTGACAAGGATAGATCAGAGGATTGCTTCATGCCGAAGCAGATATGGGCTTTATATGATGAGGAAGATGGTATGCCTCGCTTGTATTGTCTGATCCGCCAAGTTATCTCGGTGCAGCCCTTCAAGATTCATATCAGCTACTTAAGTTCAAAAACAGATAGTGAATTTGGGATTGTCAATTGGTTGGATTCCGGTTTTACCAAGTCATGCGGAAAATTTAGGGCCTTTAACTCTGAAGTTATTGAGCAAGTCAACATATTTTCTCATCTTCTAAATGGGGAGAAGGCTGGAAGAGGAGGGTGCGTTCAGATTTACCCCAAAAGTGGAGACATTTGGGCCATTTATCGAAATTGGTCACCAGATTGGAACAGGAAAACCCCAGATGAAGTGAGGCACCAGTATGAAATGGTGGAGGTCCTTGGTGATTATTCTGAAGATTTTGGTGTTTGCATTGCTCCTTTGGTCAAATTAGATGGATTCAAGACAGTATACCGACGAAACACGAACCAGGATGCCATTCGGAAGATTCCAAAAAGAGAGATGTTGCGATTTTCACATCAGGTGCCATCTTGTTTACTGAAAAGAGAAACCATGAACTTGCCGGAGGGGTGCTGGGAGCTCGACCCTGCTGCTACTCCAGATGATTTGCTTCAAGGGGCAAGTGACGTACAGGAGGAAAGACCTATTCAAACTGAAAGGTCTTCGAGAGTTGATCTAGATGAGACATCTCAGGCTGAAACCAGAATATTGGCTGAACAAGATCTTAGACAACTAGAGTACTCTGCTGTTCTTGATATGTTTGATGAGGCTACACCTGTCTTGCAGATTCAAGAAAACTCGAATGAACAGCAAGCCCTGTTCAGACCCTCCACCGAGCTTACTCAATCTGCAAGTCAAATTCATACTTGCGAGGAACCCAGCAAATTGGACAATCGCAGTGCTACAACACCAGGTGAGCATCCGCAATCTGTGATGAATGAATAGGTTAATGAAAAAGGCCAAAAAAAGAAAGGAAATTTGGTTCCGAGGTCCTTTTTTTCATAATCATTCTAACAGTATTGAGATTCAGATTGTATAGAATTATACACACAACGAAGGATGATTCTCAAAATATTAGATAGCTGGCAGGATCCGAAGTGATCTGTAACACTTGTACTGATATAGGCTAGTGAGCGACTTGTACTGATAACTCTGATTCATATCCTTTACAGAAGTTTTCCGATTCATATCATTTACACAAGTTCTTTTTGTTTGTTAGTGGACAATTTCTTCATGTATTTGCTTTACGTGTGCTATCTTCAGAAATGCAGTATCATTCGGAGAGGTCCCTGTAAAGGGTCACATTTTGTATTCCTGATATGTATGTTATTGGTAAAACCTCGTTTAACAGCAAATGTATGGTTTAGAATTTTCTTATCCAAACCAAAGTACTTAAATCTGGAAACTAAATCGAGCCAAATTGTCTCGTTTTGGTATGGTTCATTGAGCATTCAAGGGTGTAGTCTTCCGGTTGATGAAGTTGGAAAGAAAACTTGAAAAACGACGTTTTCATTTTCGGCTTTCTAATTGCTTGCTGAAATTGTATTATAAAGTGATAAACACACACAAAAAATTAACTATGCATGCTGCAATTGAATGGCTAACATGCTCATTGAACTTCGTACTAGTAATCAATGATGCATTCCATTAGCATCAATATTCTCCTAATGGCAATAGTACTTATGACCTGTAAGGAAAGAAGACAAAATGTGAAGGAACGTTAACTAATGTTCATTTATTTGGATAGAACCGTGAAGAATGTAAAAACAACAAAATGTTATAAAATAGGAAAAATTACCTATATAAGGGTGCGTTCGGTACAAAATAAAATGTTTTCTAGAAAAATAAGTGATTTTTTTTACTTATTTTCTTGTGGAAGGTAGGAGTGTGAGATTGTGGGGATGAGGGTTATGGGGGATAGGTGTTTGGATGATCCTCACAAATGCAAGGACCTGGTCCCTGGCAGAGTTCTCTCCATCATATGCATAATGGGGTACAACTGTAAAGCTGTTTCGTCAGTTAGTGGTTGATGAGGCGCCAGCGTACCAAACCAATCAGAATGGACCAGGGTCTTTGTCCAACGGGTAATAACTCTTTATGGTTGATATTTTCAACATGACAAACACCATGTTAAAGTCATTCATTCAAGAAGAGAGAAAGCTAGAAGTCTTTTTCAAGAACTCAAGCAGCAAAGAACGCAGCAAGGGACCTGGTCTAGGAAAGTCTGCGTATGAGAAAAGTATGAAAAGACAACTGTCAAAAGGCTACCAACTCTGATGTGGTTGGTGCACAGCCTTTCATGACAGCAGGCTATCAGCCAATGGCCTTGTCCCAAGGGTTTGTGTCCACTTTGATATAGTCTCTTCTCCAAAACACAAACATAAGATTTTGGCAAACAAAAACTCACAAGCTTAAAAGGAAAAAGCCATCTTCAAGGAAGAACAATACTTATACTCAACAAAAGGATCTAATAAAGTGCTGAAACATCTTTGTTGAGTTTGAGTTTTGTGTCTATCATTTTATAGGTTTTTGCATCTTGAAAATTCTCCAGTATACAAGCAAAGACCATCTTGGTGAAGTATTCTCCGGCAAGCACAACAAGGACCTAATCGAGCTGCAAGCGTCAGAGTGTGTCTTAGGAGTTATACTTCCGTGCTTATATTGTAAATCTGTTCCTAATCTATAAAGGATTCAGATCTTTTGTTTTGGTTTCAAAAAGTTTAAGTCAGTTAAGGTTGACTGATTTAGTGGGCAACATGGTTCTTGCTTAGTCAAATTCTAAGTTATTTGGGGTTAGATAGCTTAGTGGGCAGTGTTGTATCTGCTTAGTTGAATTCTAAATTATCTAAGAGTTAGGTGGTTTAGTGGGCAACATTGTTGTTGCGTAGTCAAAGTTTAAATCGTCCAGAGGGTGGTGGTTTAGTGGGCAACCTGTGTATTGCTTAGTTGAAGTCTAAGTTGTCTAGTGGTGATAGCTTAGTGGGCAGTGTGGTATCTGCTTAGTCTCTTCAAGTAATAAAGTTATTACTTGGTTGTGAGATTCATAACTTCTTCTCACGTTGGATGTAACTGTGGTTCACTTTTTCTTAAAGAAGATTAGTGAAACAGTTGAAGTGGTTTTACTCCCTTGAGTAAGGAGGTTTCCACGTAAAATCCTTGTGCAGATTTTACCTTCAGCTATTTACTTTCTGCACTTATTTCAGCTACTGTTCTTGATGAGTCAAGGGACCTGGTCCATTGACGTATAGTGGATGTTGACTACTGCATGTGCTTACATTCTGTTGTTCTTACTGTGCCAAGGGACCTGGTCCATTGACTCTTAGTGGACGCCTAAAGTGGTCCGGATACTAATTGAAGGAGAGTATGAGTATCCAATGCCAACTTTCAAGGGAAAGCAATTTAACAACAATGAGTTTTGAGCAATTGAGTTGAGAGTTCTGCAATTAGAAGAAGCACAAGCTGGAATAAAATGCAAAAACTAATGCTCTAGATTGGTTGTTGAAAGAGCAGAGTCACATTTTCCTGCACACATTGCAAGGAACGAACTTATACTATACCTATGTATAGAAAAATTCTGGGTTATGAATATTCGGTATCCATTTTTGTTTCAATTATATAGGGTGACATATTACTTTTTTCTATTATTGTTGAAAGAAACTTTTTAAGTGTTTGATAAGTTGGGCCCGTGCACTTCACCTCTAGTATACAAATAAGGATTACATGAACCACATTCCATCATTTTCTGTTGTGTCTAATTGCTTATTGAATTACTATTTCTTTGCATGATTAAATTATTGGTTTTCTTGTAGAATAACATAATATAACAATATTTCCACATAAAAATAAACAACTCTTTGAAATCAAACTTGATATAAATAAAATAATTCTGATGCATTTTCATCATCAATAAATCTTGACAATATATAGTAAGTAGTGTTGATTTGTACCAACGCAAGCTCAATATTATAAAATTTACGAACTATAATTATTATATAATAATAACTAATGCATATAAGTACAGAGTAATCAAATCATATTAATGATACATGACAATTTTCGGATAATATTGACAGGTATTTCAAACAAACGCCCACTAATGAATATTGTGCGTGATTAGCGAATGATACATTCTTTAGTAAAAACTCTTCAAAAAAGAGAAGTTGTTACTCCAAAGCTCTACATGTTTGTCCTCGTTAGCTTTAATTGTGTTACTTATACTTTGATTGAGTAGATCATAATCAAAAATCACATTTGGGAGAAAATATTTAATTAACTAGTAGGTAGTATTTTTTCTTTCTTTCTAAAAGTCAAAGTTTTCACTTCATCAAAATGTTTACATTTCAGAATCAACTGTCTCCTTTTGGACTTAGAGTCAACTCTTGTAACACCCCGCAACTAGAAAGAGCTAGAATTAGAAAGAATCATTTTTGGAAAGAATGAAAAATCTAGAAATTTGACAAAATTAAGTTAAGTATGAGTTTTGGGTCAACTTCAAACGACCATAACTCCTACCTCAAGATGAGTTAGGTGTGCTACCAGATACCGTAGGAAAAATATTTTAATTATCTTTCCAACACCGCTGATTTTACGCAAATTTAAGTTCGTATGAGTGAGATATGAGCATTTGAAGTTGGGCTACCTAGCTAAGGAAAGTCACAACCAGATTTTAGAAGGGTATTATGAATTTTTCACTACCCAAAGAAATTATTTCATTTTTGGTAATTACTTAGGGGTCTAAACTGAAATTGGTCAGCTTACGCACTCAAAGATTACTTGCTAGGGTTTTTAGAAAAAGAACGCAAGAGGAGAAAAGAGGAGAAAGAGCCACAGTTCATCGTTCTTGAGGTTTTGCTTGTGGATTTCGTCAAGGGGTGATCCCTATGAGGTATGTGAGATCACATAGCGTTAGGTTAGTTCACCCATGCGCCAATCATGATTTATTTCAGCGAATTTAGATTCTTGAAGGTTTAGAAATTGAGTTCTTGATTGTTGGAGTTGTTGAGGAGTTGTTGATTTAAATTCATGAAATTACGTGTCGTTTTGAGTAGAATCTTGTATATTTTGATTATGTAGTCGAATCTAAGTATTTGGGGAAAGACCCAATTGAGTTTAGAGGATTTAGAGTTGAAACACGAGCAAGAAAAATTGTTAAACACCTAGGGAAGGAGCTAGGACGCCGTGCCACTTAGGGCGTTGTGCCACTCAGAGCGCCCCAGAAGATGTTCTGTAGTTGTGGCCCTGGGGCACCGCACCAGCCAGTGAGCCCTAACTTCAGTTCTGAAGTTTTAGGTCTGGCGCCCCGCGCCACTCAGTGTGTCAGGGACACCAAGTCTTTTACTTTTTCCCACTTCTTTCCGTACTAGTTTCTTTGAAATGTACCTATGTTTCCTAGCTGATTTCTACACTCTAAGGTACGTCTAAACAACATGAAGTCATCAATAACATGAGATCACGATCCTTGAATCCATAATTCAATTCAAGGAAAGTTAAGATTCAAGTCAAGAGAAGGTCATAGAGTTTTCCAAAAGTCTTCTACAAACGTTTTAACTTTGTTTTAAGACTTGAGTTTTGAGTTGAGTAAAGAGTATAGATTGAAGTCCATTTCTTCAATAGAGTATATTGGGACTATATATTCCCAAAGATTAAAAAATTTTCACATTTAAACAAGGAAGGAAACTTTGATTTCTAAAAAAGCCTTTGAGCTAGTTTTCCAGTAAAGAGTAAATGCTTTCACAATTAAGTAAGAGATGAAACTTTGATTTCCAAGAAGAGCCTTTGAGCTAAGTTTTGAGAAATTACCTCAAACCACAGAAATAAGTTATGTTTTTAATCATAAGAGCTAGTATTATATTTTGGGAGTAGTATTGAGCACCGATATGGGGAAGAGTTCAAATAACTCCCAGCCCCCATAAACCATGTAGCCACCATGAGTAGAAAAGGGTCATACTTTTTAGATGATTCCTTAGTGATTTTTAGCATAGACTAGTGGATCCACTTAGTATTCAGGTTCTATACCCTCGACAAGGTACATGACGTCCCTGACAGCGTGAGGTAAAACACTGTATCATAACAATAGCTCTTAAGTGATGTTGTAGGTTAGAGAAACTCCCACAAAAGTATTTTGTATTCTTATATACACAGATGTAAATTGTATTTTTATATATATTCCAGAGTTTATATTGTATCTTTGCATACATATATCATTACTATTGTATTTCTAAATACACAGAGTTGTTATCCATGTTTTAAAAGCTTTTCTCTATACTACATTCATATTATTGCTTTATATTGAAATGAGTTCAGTTGAGTTGAGTTGAGGTTTGTTCTTTTAGTTCCTTTCAAGCTTATGTCTTGTTTTAGATTTTCCCTCACATGCTCGTATATTTATTGTACTGATGTCATTTGGCTTGCATCTTTTAATGACGTAGATACAGGTAACTAGGATCAGCATTCAGCGCATCGTTGATTCTAGATTGAGCTTCAGAGTTTGTTGGTGAGCCTCATGTTTCGGAGGATCCCCCTTTTATTGCTTTCAGTATGTTTAGTTCATTAGGATGTCGTGGGTCTTATCCCGACGTCCATCTCAGTTGTTAGAGGCTTCATAGACAGTCAGATGTTAGTTTTTGGTCTTTTCATTTTCATTCTATTATGTTGAGACTTTAGTTTCCACTTTGGGCAGTGAATGTTATTTTAATACATTCTTAGTTGTTTTGAGCTTTTAGTTTACTTTTGAAAAGTACAATTATGATTGAGTTATGTCTTCCGCTGAGTCAGTAAGTCAGGCCAAGGGTTCGCTTGGGGCCAACAATGGTTCTCGAGTGCCAGTCCCGCCCATGGTGTAGGCTCGGGGTGTGACAAACTTGGTATCAGAGCACAAAGTTTAAGAGTCCTAGGGAGTCTATGAAGCCGTGTCTGTAGAGTCTTAGTTATCGGTGTGAAGCATGCCACATCTATAATTAAGAGGCTGCAACACATATGAATGTTCTCACTTCTTTC
The DNA here is from genome assembly GCA_029007595.1 of Solanum commersonii. NCBI lineage: Eukaryota > Viridiplantae > Streptophyta > Magnoliopsida > Solanales > Solanaceae > Solanum > Solanum commersonii. The sequence goes on from JAJTWQ010000022.1 coordinate 5,112,153, forward strand.
ATACTCATTTCGTGAGATAGAGTTTATCTCTAAAAAGTTTCTCTCCAACTCGTGCTTACGGGTGTCTTTTAGATCATGCCTCTACGAAGAGCTATCAGGGGTGGTCTGGCTAGAAGGGATGTTGAACTACAAGAACAAGGGATACCTAATGCATCATAAGTGCAACCCCAAGGAGAGGTCACCAATGCTGAATTTTGGGAAGCAATATGAATGCTAAGCCAAGTTGTGACCAACCAACTTGGGCAACAAAGAGGGGCTCGACAGGAAGTCACTGATACTTCGAGGATCTGCGAGTTCTTGAGGATGAATCCTCCAAGCTTCACTGGTTCAAGCACTACTGAGGATACAAGAAATTTTGTTGAGGAATTGCAAAAGGTATTTTAGACTATGCATGTTGTTGATACTGAGAGGGTGGAACTAGCTACATACCAAATGAAGGGTGTCGCTAGAATCTGGTTTGATTAATGAAAAAAGAGCCGAGCTGAGGATGCACCACTTGTGAGTTGGGCTTGTTTTGAAAAGGCCTTCTTGGGGCGTTTCTTTCCCCGAGAATTGAGAGAAACAAAGGTACGATAGTTCCTAACTCTTAAACATGATTCTTTGAGCGTTCATGAGTACAGTCTGAAGTTTACACAACTTTTCCGCTATGCTCTGGAGATGGTTGTTGACATGAGGGGGTAGGATAAGTTTATTCGTTGCTGGGTTATCTCACCCGTCATGTAAGAAAGGCAAGGTAGCTATGCTGATAGGGGATATGAACATAGCAAGGCTAATGATCCATGTGCAACAAGTTGAGGAAGACAAGATGAGGGATAGATTAGAGCGTAAGAATAAGAGGGCTAAGACATTAGGGAATGAGTCCGGACAGCAAAAGAGTAATGTGAACCGGTCTTCCTTCCAATAGAAACTAAAGGGACCTGCTCCATCATCTCCTAGTGCACCTGCACCAAAGAACAAAGGTGAGTACAATAGTCAGAATTTCAGAGCTAAACCTGCCTATTCTCAAGGTGGTATGGCACAAGGGGGTAGTAAGCCTCCGACATATGCTAAGTGTGGTAGGAACCACTCAGGGATGTGTCGTGATGGCTCCACTGGTTGTTTCAAGTGTGGCCAGAATGACCATTTTATGTGAGAGTAACAAGTAGGGTAATGGTAATGGGGGCAATAGAGCCCAGTCTTCTTCAGTTTCTCAGACAGAGCTGCATCTAGAGGAGCTACTTTAGGGGCAGACGGAGGAGGAAATCGTCTTTATGCTATCACTAGTCGCCAAGAGCAAGAGGATTCTCCAGATGTTTTCACTGGTATGATCTAAGTCTTTAACTTTGATGTTTATGCTTTGCTAGACCCAAGGACGAGTTTAGCCTTTGAAACTCCGTCTATTGCGATGAATTTTGATATTGTTCCTAAAAAACTTAGTGAGTCCTTCAGTGTTTCTACACCTATTAGTAAGTATATTCTATCAGAAAGAGTTTATCGTGATTGTACCATTTCCTTCAATCACAAGAGCACCATGGTTGATTTAGTTGAGTTAGACATGGTAGATTTTGATGTTATTCTTGGTATGGAATGGCTTCATGCCTGTTATGCCTCAGTTGATTGTAGAACTCGAGTTGTCAAGTTCCAGTTTCCAATTGAGCTAGTCTTAGAATGGAAAAGTAATTCAACAATACCTAAGGATGGTTTTATTTCATACCTTATGGAAAGACAGTTAGTTACCAAGGGGTGTATCTATTACTTAGTCCGAGTTAATGACTCTAGTGTTGAGATACCTCATATTCAGTCAGTTTCAATAGTAAAAGAGTTTCTAGAAGTCTTTCCAGATGATCTTCCCAGAGTCCTTCCTGAGAGAGAAATAGACTTCGGTATAAATATTCTCCCCGATACACGTCTTATATCTATTCTGCCATATAGGATGGCCCCAACAAAGTTAAATGAACAGTTAAATTATCTCCTAGAGAAAGGTTTTATTCGACCAAGTGTCTCACCTTGTAGTGCTTCCGTCTTGTTTGTGCGGAAGAAAAATGGTTCCCTTAGAATGTGTATAGATTATCGTCAGTTGAACAAGGTTACCATCAAGAATAAGTATCCTCTCCCGAGGATTGATGATCTTTTTGATCAACTTCAGGTGCTACTTGTTTCTCTAAGATAGACCTCAGATCTAGCTACCATCAGTTAAGAGTAAAGGAATGTGACATTCCAAAGACACCTTTCAGGACCTGTTATGGTCATTATGAGTTTTTGGTCATGTCGTTCGGTTTAACTAATGTGCCTGTAGCGTTCATGGACCTTATGAATAGAATGTTCAAACCTTATTTAGATATGTTTGTTATCATGTTCATTGATGACATACTAATCTATTCAGGGAATAAGGAAGATCATGCTAGCCATCTCAGAATAGTTCTCCAAACTCTAAAGGATAGGGAGTTGTATGCCAAGTTCTATAAATATGAGTTTTGGCTTGAGTCTATGGCATTCTTAGGCCACATTGTTTTCGGTGATGGAATTAGAGTTGACACTCAGAAAATAAAGGTAGTGTAGAATTGGCCTAGACCTACATCTCCAACTGATATTAGGAGTTTCTTGGGGTTGGCTGGCTATTATAGAAGGTTTGTAGATGGGTTCTCATCTATTTCGTCCCCTTTGACCAAGTTAGCTCAGAAAATAGTGAAGTTTCAATGGTCTGTAGCTTGTGAGAAAAGCTTTCAGGAATTGAAAAAGAGGTTGACTACTGCCCCAATATTGACCTTACCAGAAGGTACGCAAGGCTTTGTTGTATATTGTGATGCATCCAGAGTTGGTTTGGGTTGTGTGTTAATGCAAAATGACAAAGTTATTGCTTATGCCTACAGACAGTAGAAAGTTCATGAGAAGAACTACCCAACCCATGATCTAGAGTTGGCTGCCATAATATTTGCTTTGAAAATATGGTGTCACTATCTTTATGGTATTCATGTAGATGTATTCACTGATAACAAGAGTCTTAAGTATGTGTTTAGCTAGAAAAAGCTTAATCTTAGAGATCGAAGGTGGTTAGAGTTACTCAATGATTATGATATGGGTAGTACTGCCCATGTTAAGGAAGAGAAGAAAGAACTAGTAAAAGAGGTGCATAGACTTGCACGATTGGGAGTTCGCCTAATGGATTCCACAGAAGGAGGAGTAGTGGTGATGAAAGAGGCTGAATCATAATTAGTGTCAGAAGTGAAAGAAAAGCAAGACCAAGACCTTATTTTTCTTTAATTGAAGGAAAATGTTCATAAGAAAAATGTATTGGCTTTTGAACAAGGGGGAGATAGTGTATTGAGATATCAAGGTAGATTGTGTATACCAAGGGCGGATGAACTCCAATAGAGGATCATGGAGGAAGCTCATAGCTCTAGATATTCAATACATCTGGGTTCCACAAAGATGTATCATGACTTGAGAGAAGTGTATTAGTGGAATAGTATGAAGAAAGGTATTGCTGAGTTCGTTGCTAAATGTTTGAATTGTCAACAAGTTTAAGTAGAGCACCAAAGGCCAGGTGGTATGGCTCAGAATATAGAACTTCCGGAATAGAAGTGGGAGATGATCAATATGGATTTCATTACTGGGTTGCCACGGTCTCGCAGATAACATTATTCTATTTGGGTGATTGTTGATAGAATGAAAAAATCAGCCCATTTTTTGCCGGTAAAGACTACATATTTAGTAGAGGACTATGCCAAGTTATAAATTCAAGAGGTAGTAAGACTTTATGGAGTTTCGGTCTCCATTATTTCATATAGAGGTGCGCAATTTACGGCACAGTTCTGAAAATCTTTTCAGAAAGGCTTGGGTTCAAGGTGAACTAAAGTATTGCTTTTCATCCTCAGTCAGATGGTCAAGAAGAGTGCACTATTCAAACTTTATAAGATATGTTAGGGCCTGTGTGATTGATTTCAAGGGCAATTGGGATGATCACCTACCTCTCATTGAGTTTGCTTACAACAATAGTTACCACTCTAGCATCCACATGGCTTTGTATGAAGCTCTTTATGGGAGAAGATGCAGATCTCCTATTGGATGGTTTGAAGTTGATGAAGCTAGGTTGATAGGACTAGACTTAGTGCATTAAGCTATGAGGAAAGTGAAAGTTATTCAAGAGAGGTTGAAAACAGTGCAGAGTCATCAGAAATCCTACACTGATGTTAGGAAAAGGAAGTTAGAGTTTGAAGTAGATGATTAGGTATACTTGAAAGTTTCACCCTTGAAAGGTGTTATGAGATTTGGTAAGAAGGGAAAACTTAGTCCCCGGTATATTGGTCCTTACAAAATATCCAAAAAGATTGGCAATGTAGCTTATGAGTTGGAGCTACCACAAGAGTTAACAGCGGTTCATCCAGTATTTCACATCTCTATGTTGAAGAAGTGCATGGGTGATCCTTCACTTATCATACCTACTGAAGATATTGGTATCAAGGATAGCTTATCATATGAGGAGATTCTTGTTCAAATTCTAGATTGTCAAGTTCACAAGTTGAGAACAAAAGAGGTAGCACTAGTCAAAATTCTTTTAAGGAATCAGTTTGTTGAGGAAGCTACTTGAGAAGCCAAGGAAGATATGAATAAGAGATATCCACATCTCTTTGAATCCGGAGAAGTTCCAAATTAAGGTACTAATCCTTTTTTTCGCATTAATTTTTAAGTTGGTATGTTGAACTTGCATTTTTTGTTTGTTGGGCGTTTGAACTAAATGTTAGATGCTACCCCCTTAGCCTGCTATGATTGATCTCATTCGAGGACGAATGTTCCCATGGGGGGGATATTGTAAAACCCTGCAACTAGAAAAAGCTAGAATTAGAAAGAATCGTTTTTGGAAAGAATGAAAAATCTGGAAATTTGACAAAAATAAGTTAAGTATGAGTTTTGGGTCAAGTTCAAACAACTATAACTCCAAGCTTAGGATGATTTAGGTGTGATACCAGATACCTTAGAAAATATCTTTGAATTATCTTTCCAACGTCACCGAGTTCGCACGATTTTAAGTTCGTATGAGTGAGATATGGCCATTTGAAGTTGGGCTTTGTAGCTAAGGAAAGTCAAAACCGGATTTTAGAAGGGTATTATGAACTTTTCACTACCCAATTAAATTATTTCGTTTTTGGTAATTACTTAGGGTTCTAAACTGAAATTGGTCAGTTTACGCACTCAAAGATTTCATGCTAGGGTTTTTAGAAAAAGAACGCAATAGGAGAAAAGCGAAGAAAGAGCCAAAGTTCATCGTTCTTGAGGTTTTGCTTGTGGATTTCGTCAATGGGTGATCCCTACGAGGTATGTGAGATCACATAGCGTTAAGTTAGTTCATCCATGCACCAATCATGGTTTATTTCAGCGAATTTAGATTCTTGTAAGGTTTAGAAATTGAGTTCTTGATGGATTTGTTTGAAGTTTCTATTAGGTTCTTGATTATTGGAGTTGTTGAGGAGTTGTTGATTTAAATTCATGAAATTAGGTGTCATTTTGAGTAGACTCTTGCATATTTTGATTATGTAGTCGAATTTAAGTATTTGGGGAAAGGCCCAATTGAGTTTAGAGGGCTTAGAGTTGAAAAACGAGCAAGAAAAATCGTCAAACACCTAGGAAGGGAGCTGGGGCGCCGCGCCACTTGAGGCGTCGCGCCACTCAGAGCGCCCCAGAAGATGCTCTGTAGTTGGGTCCCTAGGGCGCCGCACCAGCCAGGGCGCCCCAACTTCAGTTCTGAAGCTCTAGGGACGCCATGTCTTTTACTTTTTCCCACTTCTTTCCGTACTAGTTCCCTTGAAACATACCTATGTTTCCTAGTTGATTTCTACACTCTATGGTAAGTCTAAACAACATGAAATCATCAATAACATGAGATCATGAGCCTTGAATCCATAATTCAATTCAAGGAAAGTTAAGTTTCCAGTCAAGAGAAGTTCATAGAGTTTTCCAAAAGTTTTTTACAAACGTTTTAACTTTGTTTTAAGACTTGAGTTTTGAGTTAAGTAAAGAGTAAATATTGAAGTTCATTTCTTCAAAAGAGTATATCGGGACTATGTATTCCTAAAGAGTAAAATGTTTTCATATTTAAACAAGGAAGGAAACTTTGATTTCCAAAAGAGCCTTTGAGCTAGTTTTCAATAAATAGTAAATGCTTTCACAATTAAGCAAAAGAGGAAACTTTGATTTCCAAAAAGAGCCTTTGAGCTAAGTTTTGAGCAATTACCTCAAACCATAGAAAGAAGTTATGGATGTAAACATAAGAGCTAGTATTATATTTTGGGAGTAGTATTGAGTATCGATATGGGGGAGAGTTGAGACAACTCCCAACCCCCATAAACTATGTAGCCACTATGGGTAGAAAATGGTTATACTTTTTAGATGATTCCTTAGTGATTTTTAGCATAGATTGGTGTATCAACTTAGTAGTCAGGTTCTATACCCTCGGTAAGGTATAGGACGGCCCCGACCGCGTGAGGTAAAATGATGTATCATCACAATAGCTCTTAAGTGATGGTTGTTGGTTAGAGAAACTCCCACATAAGTATTTTGTATTCTTATATACACAAATGTAAATTGTATTTTTATATACATTCCAAAGTTTATATTGTATCTTTGTATACATACATAGTTACTATTGTATTTCTAAATACACAAAGTTGTTATCCATGTTTTGAAAGCTTTTCTCTATACTGCATTCATATTATTGCTTTATATTGAAATGAGTTCAGTTCAGTTCAGTTCAGTTGAGTTGAGACCAGGTTTGTTATTTCAGTTCCTTTCAAGCTTATGTCTTGTTTTAGATTTCCCCTTGCATGCTCATACATTCAATGTACTGATGTCATTTGGCCTGCATCTTTTAATGATGCAGATACAGGTAACCAGGATCAGCATCCAATGCATCGTTGATTCTAGATTGAGCTTTAGAGTTTGTTGGTGAGACTCCTTACTTCTGGCGGATCCCCCTTTTATAGCTTTCAGTATGTTTAATTCATTAGGATGTCGTGGGTCTTGTCTCGACGTCCATCTCAGTTGTTAGATGCTTCATAGACAATCAGATGTTAGTTCTTTAGTCTTTTCATTTCATTCTATTATGTTGAGACTTGAGTTGCAACTTTGGCTAGTAAATGTTATTTTAATACATTCTCAATTGTTTTGAGCTTTCAATTTACTTTTGAAAAGTACAGTTGTGATTGAGTCAAGTCTTTCGCTGAGTCAGTAAGCCAGACCAAGGGTTCGCTTGGGGCCAACAGTGGTTATCGAGTGCCAGGCCCGCCAGGGTGTAGGCTTGCCAGGGTGTAGGCTTGGGATGTGATAACTCTCATCTATCCTTTTCAATATATACATCCGAACACCATGTCCACATGCCAAATCATGTTATTTACATCAATTCTACAATGAATATACGTGTCAATAATTAATTCTATTCATAAAGTATATCATTGTCTATCTCGACGCCAACTTGATGCCTTAGCACTCATTCAACTTTGTTTTTGCCTGCGAAACGAATTCCTGACGCAAAGTCTAAAAGGAGGGACAAAGTTGTTTTCCATGGAGAATCTTCCCTCTCCACCTTTATTGAGCTCATTTCTCTAATCTGACCTATGGACATTTTTAAGAGGCATCTGAACTTCACCAGCTTGTATTACTTGGATGACCATATATACTTGTGTGTATGTTAGAAGTCGCCCCATCAATGGCCACTTCTACTGATAAAGTATCTGATTTGTTTTGATGCATTAGTATGCAAATTTATCAGTATTAAGTTTTCTTGAAAGCCTTTTATATTTCTACAAAACTTTTTTTATTATAGCGATTGAGTATCTCTCTATTGATATGAAAAATGATTGTATCTTTTACAAAAGCAAGATGATTGAGTTTAGTATTTCATTTTGGCATGTTGTATCCTTGATAGTTGTTTGTATCCATTAGAGATAGGGGATAGAAGATCTCTAACTAGATTTACATTTTTTATTTTTTCTAAAATAGCCGTTAGTAAAAAAATAATAATTATCCCATAAAAGCTTATGTTCTATGAATTGGGGAACAACACCATTCCACAAAATCTCGGTGTCAAATTCATATTGAAAATTAATTAAGAGGAGTGCAATTTATGTATAATTTTCAGAATATGACTAAATTATTTTCCAGTAGAATTAGAAATAAGAATATTTGAATTCTCACAAAAAAAATAAATATATATATTAGCCCCAAATTTTATGAACCCTTCTCATCCTTTTCGGGGTTATTAGGCAAACATGAAACAAGTACCTTTCTGTTATATCCAAAACTACAGGGTAGAATTTCTGCAATTGTTGATAAACTTCGGGAGCCAAAAGGTTCTAAACAACAATGGCGATGTCCGTTGAGGCCGCCGGCGGTGGCGTAACGTTATCGGAGCTCTATCAGAGTTCCCGGCGGCTGTTACTCAAAACCAGAGATGGCTTAGAGAGGCTCGAGCGTTTCGAATACACCTCTTCTTCCTCCGTGTTGTCATTGGGCGCCGCCGTGAACGATCCTTCGGAGAAAGCAGTTGAGGATTTGAGAAAAGATGTCAGCCAGATCCAGTTACTTTGCTCCGAAATGGAACGTCTCTGGCATTCCATACCTGCTAAATCTCAACGTGATCTCTGGAAAAGGTTGCCTTTTTGTTCTCCCGAAATTGTGATGTTTGAATTTTGAATTCAACTGCCTCTTTGTTCACTTTTGGCTTATGTTTTCTATTAAGGATTCCTATAGTTGAAATTTAAATTGGCTGTTCGTGTGTGGTTTGATTAGGCATAGATAAGAAACAATTTGGTAGTGGAAAGAAATGGAATTGAATAGAGTGGAAGTTGAGGATTCATAGTTGATTGATTGATTATGGTGAAAATGTTATTTAAGATTTCATTCTTTCTGACTATGAGCCAATGATATAGTTCTTTATATTACATAGTTAGAATTGAAGAGTCTTTGTCATTCAGTAATTTGAGATGAAACTGTGAATTCTTAAAATCAAACTTGACACAATGGATGTCATTTTCATCTCTAAAGTAGTGGTAAGGTCTACGTACACTGTATCCTCGCCAGATCTCACTTTGTGGGACTATATTGAATTTGTTGTGGTTGTTGCATGTCATTTTAAATATTAATTTTAGATCTTTCACGTGAAAATGCTCCTTTGGAGTTAGTTTGTATAATATTAGACAAAATGAATTTCATTGGATCCTTGACATGCTCAAATTTGTACAGGTCTCAGTTTTGAGGTAATATGATATTGTATGATTTCGTAGGATCCATCAATAATCAGATTGTTGAAAGATAAACCTGATTAGTTTGGTATATGTCCAGATTTGGGATTATCCAATCATTCATCATTCGTCATTTTTAATTAAAAAAAATTATATTTCGTACAATTATAATGGTTAGCATCCTAGATTATACTGCAAATGCGTGTTTCATGGGAGAAATTTGGTTTGAATTTGTATTTAGTTTTTTGAAATTTAGTAGAACCATAGTGATGATTCTAAAAAATTTAGGCTAGGGCTCATCAAATTTGATGAGGCTGAATTAGTATCTCAACCCTTTGATTAATAAAATGGTTGACTGATGATGAATTCATGTAATTCATGAGGGTTTCTAAGTGCAAAATTGTCAGTCCTGTACTTCTAAGCAATTTTTTTTTCTCATATAGATTAACCATGAATGGTGGAACGAGATGCACTGGAGAAAGAACAATTTTCATAAGCCAATGTATTTTCGCTTACTCTTTCTGTAGTCAAAGAGAGAGACATACTTTTCCGCAGTGTGTGCTTAGTCGTAGTCAGTCTTTCACTCTAATTAGAAGTTATTATTCCATAACTGAAAGTCTGTGTCTTACTTGTACAGGAAAGTGGAACAAGTGGCTGAAGAGGCTGACTCTTTGAAAGATAGTCTGGATATATATAATCTACGGCATCAGAGACACATGCAAGAAGTCCGGGAGAGAACAGAATTACTTGGGAGAGCTGTATGCAACCTTTTCTGTGCTGATATGATGAATAATTCTGTACTCTTACGTATTCCATCTAATTTATTTTTGTAATGTCCTAGAGTGGTGATTCATCTCATGTTTTGAGGATTTTTGATTACGAAGCTCAAGCAATGCAATCTGCTCGTAGCTCATCCAGAATGCTTGAAGAAACCTTGGCAACAGGGACAGCTATTCTTTCAAAATATAGTGAGCAAAGGGATCGTCTAAAGGTACCTACAGTAGATCACCTTATTTAAATTTTATATACATTAGATATAAAAAGGTAAACAGGCTCCTGATTCACTCGGTTACATATTGCACTGGGTAGATATGCAATATTTTTTGTTATTGCAATGGCATTATGTTTCAGAGTTTGAACTGATGGGAAACTCTCCTACTTTAACTAGGAAATTGCCTACATTTTTGGTAACAGTGCTGTCTGTGTGTCAGCTTATTGTTCTAAAGGCCTGTTTGGATTGGCTTTTGGCTTGTTTTTGTTATTTTGACTTAAAAGCAAGTGCTTATAAGCACTTTTTAACTTTACCCAAAGTCTCAAACACTTCAAAACTGCTTAAAAGCTATTTTTGCTTAAAAACACCTAAGAACGAGCCAATCCAAACAGGCAGTTTTTTAATTCTAACTGCTTATGGTTGGTTCAAGGACAGAAGGCTGAGAAGTTGTACTCATTGGCTGATGGTGGTTTGTTTCCTTCTTTTTTGGGCAAATAGATGGGCAATGAAAGATTTGTGGCTTCTAAACTAGTTATGAAGCTTGATAATCAAGTTTTACTCTTTACTACTGCCTCTTTTCTATTAAAAAGAAGGGACAACTATGCAATAATGTGAAATAGGGACTGTTAGCAGGTCATATTATTTGAGCTCGTGTTGGCTGGCTCTGGTTCAGAGACTATTTTTCATCTTGTCCCAAATCTACGGTCTGAAATTGGTGGCTGATCACATAAACTTGCTTATCCTAGTTGACATTGCTGACTTTTCAGATTAAATATGCAAGTTCTTGGGTGGTAACCCCTTTGTTAATATGAAGAAAAAGATCTACTTATACTAATACATATGAAGAGGAACCTTGGATAATGGTAAAGCTGTCTCCGTGTGACCTATAAATCAAGGATTCAAATTGTGGAGTCAGTGCTTTGTTAGGGTAGGCTGCCTACGATAAGCCCCTTGCGGTGCGGCCCTTCCCTAGACCCCGTTTGAACATGAAATGCTTCATGCATTAGATTGCCCTTCTACTTATAATACATTTAATACAGATGCTCTCCTATTTACTCTTATTAAGAGAAGTCTTTGCCATGATCAGTGCTAGTGTCCACAAATAAGTCAAAACTTTACATTAAGTCTTTCCCACTATTGTTGAACTCTTGGTAGCTTAATTGATGATTTGTTGCAGCGAGCTCAACGGAAAGCATTAGATGTACTCAACACTATGGGGCTATCAAATTCTGTAATGAGATTTATTGAGAAGAGAAATCGTGTTGATAGATGGATCAAATATGCTGGAATGATCTTAACAATTATAGTGCTGATTTTCGTTTGGAGGTGGACAAGATGATAGTGCTTGATAATCGACTGAACCATCAGGACGAACTCTTAGTTAAAGAGTTGAGTTTTGTAAGGATTGAAGAAAAGTCTACTCAAATCCCATTTAGAAGTTAGAACTCATACACAAATCTTGATAAGCATTGTATTGCAATTGGGGTTGAATGGAGCCTGTAAATTGTAAATGAGACCTTGATAGAAAATATAATAGTACTATTTATTTTATTTTTTCCGGAGAGAGTAGGGAACGAAACCGGTAATATGACTCAACTTTTTGTTTGTATATCTAATTCTCTGATGAAAAGACCACCGCAATGCCTTTCCATTCCATCTATGATGGCCTACTTATCGGTGTTTCTCTTTTTTCTTTCGTTTTCCTGTTTATCTGTTGAATGATAAACCTGTTTTATGATATTCTGGAAAATGGAACTAAAGAGTATTAGCATAATTCACCTTCTGTGCCTGTAGAATAAGAAGTAGAAGATTTCAACTTTGTTTTAGTATAAAAAAGCTACAATGGTTTACTGTCAATGGCAGTATTGAAGCTTGCAGAAAATTTACCCAGTTGAGGGTACCAACATGGACTACAGTTTGAACATAATTAGGCATTGATCGAACCATCGTAGTCCAACAAGATCTCTCCACTCTTTAGCATGCATAGAAATCTGGGTGATTTGCCTGACTGAAATTTTTTACCGTCATTAAAACGCGTTGCTGAGTAAGGCTTCACAGAAAACATCATCATCCAAGGTTCTTTCACACTGTACTCTTTCATTATCCAAATCCCCAACCATCCACTAACACAACGATTTGCTAAAAACGCAGAAAGACGCCATCCTAGAACTGCAAGATCATAATCAGATATGCTAGTTAACTAAATCTGAAATTAGGCCTAGGAACCTGCCCAAATCCCTCATCATCTGTCTTTTTACTCAATCAATGTAGCTTTTCATCCACCAAAACTCCTAGTGAATTGGGGTCAAGAAAGTAGGGCACTACCCAATACCCCTACATTTACTGCTACTAAGACTAAATATTTGAACATCACTTCTACTTAGCATCCACACTTCTAACATTACGAAGCTTCTAAGGTATGTTATAGCTATTTGTATAGTACACAATCTTGATCACCTTGTACTCCTTGGTAAAAGGATGAAATCGAAATACAACCTGTTGCTCTTCAAACTCAATGAATTTGAGGATATCTTTATAGTCTCAAGTAAAAGGGTTGTGCAGAACGAGTCTATCATTGACACTACTACAAAAATAATTTTTAGCGGCAATGAATATGCACATTAACAAAGAGTTTTAAAGCCTTTACCAGCATTAGTTAATTGTCATTGGATCTAATGTCGCTATAGGCTTTAACGACATTTACAAAGAGTGCTAATTGCCACTAAAAAAACATATTTTGTGACAATTAACTTATTGTCGTTAAAGATTGTTTTTTGGTATAGTGTGAGTATGGAACCATATAACCATAATAAACCATTACAAGAGCCTACTAGATTGAACTTTAATATAACCATAATAAGCCAATACATGAGCCTACTAAATTGAATTCTAACATTTATGTTGACAAAGGAAAGTTTTCTTACAAGTCCTTTGTGTTCATGATCAGATAGTTCCACATAGTAAAGTTGATTCTTGATTGGGTAGTCAAAGTGAAAAATAAAGTATGGATTATTCTTCACTGCCTGAGATAGTTGCAAATGAACAAGCTCTGGATCAGGCAATATTTCATACCCTGATTTGCATACTGACCTGATCAACTGGATGATAGATCTTATGAGCAGTCTGCAAAATATGTCAAGGACAGCTTCATGTGGTAAGGTGGAAAATGTTGGGGTTTGCCTTGATTTTCTATCATAGTTAGAATTGTTATATTTTTGTAGAAAATGTTTACTCAGTTGGAAAAGATCTCTTCCAAATTTGGTTAATGTTTTTTTTGGAGGAAAAAAATTGGACTTTTATAAATTGAATACTCAGAAGGCATAGGCTGATTGAGCTCCAAGGATAAAGCAACTATAAATAGCAGGTAGAGAAGAAATATATATTACAAGTATCTAAAGAAATGATAACACAGTTAAAGTAAGCGGAGACAACATAATGCACTATATAAGATACAAATATCTAAGGTGGAGGAAGATATTGGAAGGCACTATCCCACTAACTTAACCACAATAAGATTCTACTACGGAAACTTAGCTTAACAAGGTTATACTAACAATTTTCACCACGAAACATAATGATAGCCAATAGACCAACCCAATCGGCTCAAGTTTGAAAGGATAAATATACAAGAAATCAAAAGATGAATCTAAGCCAGTCATATAGACCAACCACATCCTGTCACAAACTACATTAGCATAGTCAACAATAACCTAACTGAACCCTCAAAAATTCAAAAGGTACACAACAACAAACATAACCCAATTGCTCCATCATAAGACATGAAGGTGCAAACAACAACCAATTATACTAGTGATAGACAATGCATATGAATGCACAATGCAATGAAAATCAATGATGCCATCAGTTTCAAGTGATACATAACCAATTATATATATACCTATCTTCGAGCCCTGTAACGCAAGGTAGGACTCATGGAAACACCCCTCCTCTTGTTCAATACGGAACACGAATGGAAAAATCCATAGGGGACTCAAGAAATCCATATATACTATATGATCCTGACCCTGGATCTTCTAGAATCTCAAATCTATTCCGTCATGATACTAGAGATACATAAGATTAGTGTAGCATCTCGAAAGTGCCTAACAATGATAAAGTTGGAAAAGTGCAGAAATGTTGAATGTTGTAGAAAAATGGTCTTGTAGGGACTCATTCACGGAGTGTGAAAGGGACCACATACCATGAAGGTATCAGTGGTGTTGAACTCTAAAGTTGGAAATTTCAGGACCAGGGTTTACTGTTTCTTTTACAGTCCGTATCAAGGTTCAAGAACCGTCGACTCTTTCGTAGACCATCTTCCGAAAGTTGAAAAAATGGTTGACAGGACGAATGATTTGTATGGATCATGGAAGTGTATACAGACTATGGACTGAAGTCCCTAAACTTCAAAAATATCAAAAGAACCCCATCGTTTACGGAAGGCCAGGACTGGCCGTGGAATGTTTTGCGGACTGTAGGAATGTCTGTATAGTGGAAACTTTAGAATTCTGAATTTCTTCCTTCTGGTTTTTACGGATTACTTCACAAACAGTAGAAGGTTTTACAGTTCGTGGATGGTGCCCGTAGAGATAGTCTATCAGTTTTAAGTTATGGATTTTTTAGTTTTTTCCCACTATTTTAATTCCTATACTATGGTGTTTTGGACTATTCTAAGTGGGTATAACTGATTGTTAAATACTCTAACCTCCCTATTCCCTCCCATTCTCTAGAAACCAATTTCTTCCCTCCTAAGTTTTTCTCCCAAGGCAAGATCAAGAGTTCCAAAGCTTTAGGTCTCCTCTCCCAATTCATGCTAGAGTTTTAATCAAGGTATGCGAGAATTCCATTAATGGATTCTTCTTCACCCATTGAGTCTCAAGGAAACCCAAATTTCTCAATTTATGAATCTCCCAAAATCTACGGTTTTATGATTCCTTATGGATTCTTGTTGAATTTTAAATTCTTCTTCATGGTATATCTTATTATGCATGAATTGATTATAATTTAATATTTTCAATGATATTTTATGAACCCATAACATGCAAGTATTTTCATGATCATAATTATGCTATTTTCACATGTATCAGATTTTCAAGAAATTCTAATGTTTCCGATTGAACTATGTAACACTTCAGAAATTTTAAAGTTGAATTGAAAAAGAAAAGTTGCATTTTTGGACTGGTGCAAGTTTGTACTAGCCAACCTACATATATTGTGCAACAAACTTATAGCACATTCGATGCCCAAAACAAAGAATTATTACAAGGAACCAAGCATGTTATGTAGATATGATGTTTCTTTTGTTAATGTGCACGAAAAGAATTGTTAAAAGATGTTGGAAGAAAAAAAGCTTGAAATTGGAGTAGAGTTGCTGAGGACTAAAGGCTAAATGAGCCGTGCACTAATTCACGACCCGTGAACTTATTTATGAAGTTGGCCTAGAAGAAGCTAAAGTCCAAGTATGAAGTCAGTTGAATGGACACCCTACAAGAGCCTTCAAGATGTATACGTACCATACAGTAACTCGTGGGAAGATGAAGTTGAAATTGAAAAAAATATTTCTAATTGTTGAATCACGAAAGGTTTGAATGGACCGTGAAAAGCTTAACGGGACGTTTGCCTGTCCGTGAATGTTGTCGACTGAACTACTTTCCTACTTCGATTAGGATTACTTTTGAAGACTATAATTAATTACTTACGGTTTTATTTTATTTTTATCATAGATACTTTGAGACAAGTTTTCATCGCAAACACGATAGCTTTCTATTTTGGTTTTTATCTTTTGGATAATTGATCAATATTTGATCTTGGGATTCAAGTTCTTAATCAAGAATCATTGGTTTTCATTATTGTAAGTCAATTACTTCTAAGCTTTCATCAATGTTTAACAAGTGTTTGGTTAAGAACACGAGTAGCTAAACACCACAACTAGGGTTTTGGGAACCATGACTAGGGATCAACGTTAAAATCAATCACAAATGACTATCAATTGATGTTTTGCATGCTTCATTTATAATTTCACATTGATTTCTTTGTAATGAGTGCACATGTTAGAACCTGCCTTTATTTAATACTTTCTTGAGAGAGAAGAATTTGATTAGAAAAAGTTAGAAATGAATGAACTCTACAATTGAATAACATGTTTCGAAGACTTGAGCCTGAGATGGAATAGTTTCTAAACGATTAAGCAAGGATTAAAATTAGAACACTCTAAGATCGAAAGGAGATAAGTGATATTAACCTAATAGGGCTGATAAGCGACTATGTGTACTGGTCTTGCTAAATCATGCATGCATTGTATCAAGATACTGTTAGTCATGTGAGATCTAAGTTGTTATCTTAAGGTCATGGGGAACACAATCCTTGTCTATTCTAAATCAATAACCAAACCTTGAAACTGTCGTCTTTTAGTGCTACTCTTTAATTCTAAATAAAATTGGCTACTTAGACATTAAAACAATCCTAATATTTACTTTACGTAAATTTATTTATGGAAATGTCAACCACAACTAAAGATAAGAACTAGTAGATTTATTTTCTTCTCCATTCCCTATGGGATCGACCCCAACTCTTCTTGGGTTCTATAATCTACTTTGACCATTTTATACTTCTTAATTGAGGTGTAATTTTGTACATATCAAATTTTGGCGCCGCTATCGGGGATTCGGTTTGGAAATATTTTACTAATGATTATTTTAGTTTGTAGTTGTATTTCCTAATTTTACTTCTTGTTTCTTGTCTCTGTCGTCTAAATGTGATATAGGTAGTGCATGTCCAATACTAGAAATAAGGGAGCACCTTTAATTTCTTACGATCCTAAACTTAGACGAACTATCAGAAGGGTGGTGAATGTGCAAGAACTTGAAGCACAAAGATATAGACTAAGATAGGAGGTTGAGGGCTAGGCAAGGGGTGCCAACAACTATGTTAACAACCCGAACATGATTGATGTTGAGGATTAAGAAGAGGAAGAGTTGGGCCGCCAACAACAACCGTTAGGTCCTTAACAACAACCGTTGGCTCCTCAACAACAACCGTTGGCTCCTCAACACCAACCAGTAGTCCTAAGAAGACGAGGTCAACAAAAAATGAACTTAGCTAATGATGAAGATGACCTAGATTTGGATGGGGCTGGGGCTACTAGAGCTATTCTGCTCGCACTATTGTCACCGGGAGTGAAATTCACTATCGCCAGCACTATAATCCAATTATTGAATTTGAAGGGGTTGTTTAGAGGTACAACCGGTGAGTACACAAATCAACATTTGATGAATTTTTTAGCAACATGCAAATTAGTTGATATTTCTAGGGCAGTCAAACCCTGATGAGATTGAGGTTGTTTCCACTATCCCTAACTGGGGAAGCAACAAACTGGCTGAATGAGTTACCACTTGTCTAAATCGCAACTTGGGCGGAGTTGCGAGAAAGCTTTCTTGGAAAGATTTTTCTTAGAAGCAAAAGATCTACAGTTAAAAGATGAAATAGGCGCCTATAAGCAGCTACCAGGAGAGGCATTGCATGACACATGGTGGAGGTTCAGCCAAAAGCTTAAGAGATGCCTAAACCACAACCTTACTGAAAGGCACTTGAAACAAGTATTCTATAGGTCACTGAACTTTGTGACCAAGCCAATGGTGGATTCAGTTTGTGTGGGTCTTTCATGAGGAAGCCGTTCCCAAAAATCGTAGTGATCATGGATAAGGTGTCGTAGAATAAGCGAGCATGGCACACTAGTGAGTCAGCTATTGGTGACCATGGGTTCACATTCGAGTTGATAGATGTGCAGAGAAAGAGACAAGAAGAGAGTGACGATTACATGGCTCACATGAAAACATAGATGGATCTGCTAACCAAACACATGATATCTGGAGGTGCTGAAAAGGTAAATGTAGTGGAGCAATAGTCTACATAAGGAATATGAGCATGACTTTGATAAAGAGGCTAAGTATATAAAAAATCAAGGAGTTTCCAGAATTATAACTCGGGAAACCAATGGTATATTTCTGGGAATCAAGGTCGGAAATTCCAGAGAGATGGTTATGATGACAGATCCAATAGTCGAGAGTAAGGTAACCGGAACATTCAAGATGGCTACAAGAATGATCGAGGTGGTATTTATGTTCCTCCTTGAAATAGAGATAAGATGTCACGTCCCGTGGCTACCCCCTTGATGTAACACAGGACCTAGGATCACGAGTGACCCCAAGCTAACTCTGTGTGTGGCACATCATAAGCATATTGAAAGTAACTAAATAAGACATAAACTAGGCGGAAGCTAAAATAATGGTTATCTGAAAAATGGGGAATACCCAACTAGTCTGAATGTAAAAACCATACTAAGAGTTTAATAACACTAAAAGATTAAACTTAGCAATTCAAGATCATTCTACTACTATGTTTGAAAAGCCTTTAACTAAGTAGAGTTTCTGGGACATGCTTCCTAGCTAACTTTAACAAAACTGAAAACTGAACGTAAAGACTAAAATAAAAGCATGTCTATTGTCCTCAAAATATGAGGACTCACCACTGAAGCTACTGAGTGCGGACCGAGAATTGATCAAAGCGTGATCTGGATGCTGAGTACTTGAACCTACATCATGAAAGGATGTAGCACAGAGTATGTGTCAGTACTTTGAATGCACTGAGCATGTATGATATAGATACTAAGCTGAACAAACATATATTATGTGAACAAGGCATAAATGAGCAATACTGTAAACTGAGCAAGAATATACATACTGAAAACATAACTGAAAAGATGAACTCAATGCAATAATGACCAAGTACTAATTATGAACAAGACATGCTAAACTGAGTACTAAAGTATATACTAAAAACCTAGTCAAATGCACTTAGAGTCTTATTGTGGGAACTACTATTAACCGACATAAACCACGTGAGCTAAACGTGGAGTTCGATGTATACGCCCCATCGAGAGGACCCAATATACCTTGCCAGGGTATAAAGGCATGACTGGCGTGATCACTACATCTGATGCCCAACATAGGGGACTTATACTCCTACGGGGGCACGTAGTTCTGGGACTCTCAGGGTACGCTGAACCCTAGTCCAACTTGGTGCTAAGTTTACTGCCAGATGAATATGTATATGACAGAATTGTAACTGAAACACTGACATACTAAATAACTCAAAATATTGACATGTAAATCTGAGAATGCAACATTTATATACTGATAATGTAACATTCAAAATCGGAGCATGCTTATCTGTTTAACTGACCTTGCAAGTGATATTCATTAACTAAGTGAGTTGTTGGGACATGCTCCCCAACTAACTCTAACAAAACTGAAAACTGAAAGTAAAGACTAAAATAAAAGTATGTCTATTGTCCTCGGAATATGAGGACTTACCACTGAAGCTACTGAGTGCGGACCGAGAATCAATCTATGCGTGATCTGGATGCTAAGTACTTGAACCTACATCATGAAAGGATGTAGCGCATAGTATGCGTCAGTACTTTGAATGTACGGAGCATGCAAGATATAGATACTAAGCTGAACAAGGCATAACTGTGCAATACTGTAAACTGAGCAAGAATATACATACCAAAAACATAACTGAAAAATTGAACTGAATGTAATGACCAAGTACTAATCATGAACAAAACATACTAAACTGTGTACTTAAGTATATACTGAAAACCTGGTCAAATGCACTAAGAGTCTGACCGTGGGAGCTACTAATAACCGACATAAACCACATAAGCTAAACGTGGAGTCTGATGTATATGCCCCATCGAGAGGACCCAATATACCTTGCCAAGGGTATATAGGCATGACTGATGTGATCATTAAATCTAATGCCCAATAGAAGAGACTTATACTCCTACGGGGGTACGTAGTTCTGGGACAACAAGGGCGCTGAACCCTAGTCCAACTCAGTGCTAAGTTTACTCCAAACTGAATATGTATATGACTGAAATGTAACTGAAACACTGATATACTGAATAGCTCAAAGTACTGACATGCAAATCTGAGAATTCAACATTTATATACTGATAATTTAACATTCAAAACTGGAGCATGATTATTTGTTTAACTGACATAGCAAGTGCAATTTATGAACTAAGAGAATCTACACAATTAGGGTTCTGAGGTTCATACAAGGAACTAAACAAATTTTCCAAGAAACATGCTATTTCGATTTAGGATACTACAATAACTAAAATACCGTAAATATCCAAGGTTTTAGAAACCCTAGGTCTAAACAAGATATGGAGAATCAAAGAACTAACTGATTTCTAGGGACCTAGTGGATGAAAGGAACCCACTAGTGAAATCCCACATACCTGGTGACCAAATCTACGGGGAAATCCTTTGATTTCAGGGCTGGAACTAAAGAAAACCTGTTGCGTGTTCTTGAGGGGCTGGTCGACTCTTTCTTCTCGTTTTGCTACAAGTTTTGATGATTTATGGTAAATAACGGTTTTAGGTAGGTCCTGACTAAATCACTAGGCTTAAATTGAGTAAAACGACGTAGTTTAAATGCCCAATACATAGGGAAAAATACCAAAATGACCTTGACTTTACAACTGGTGTGGGTCGACCATGGAGCCACTAATGGACCATAAAAGGGGCCACGACCCTTCAAGTGGGTCATGGTTGCTAGCCAGGGCCTACTTGTTCTGGGGGATCCATCCACAAGCCTTACCACGGTCTATGTGAAGGACCACGGATTGTGAAGGCCACAGTGGTTCTTAACATAGGCTGGGGTCTATTGGGTTAGGACGACGGATCCTCCCACGGCCCATCATCATGACCACGACCCGTGGAGGGCTCCGTGGTTTGATGCCTGACCCCTGGTGGCTCTGCCTCGCCTCCACAAGCCTTCCAACAACTCGTGTGGTGGTCCACGACCTATGAAGGGCGCCGTGGTCCACCACAACTGGGTGGGTGTGAGTTACGAGTAGGTCGATGGACCGTGGTTCCTCTCACGGTCCGTGAACATTGTCGTGGTTCACCAAGTTTTTCTGCTGTCCAGGTCTGATAGGTCTGAGGTGTTACATAAGAGTCAGTAATGGGTCTAGGAGCTCCAAAATGGAGGATATGCTAGCAAGATTACTCCAAAGAGTTGAATCTATAATTTGGGTGTGAAAGATTTGAAAATCAATTTTTCTACTATGAGTCAACTAGTAGATTCACTCTGTACCTCTATTATATAGTTAGAGAAGTATTTGAGACAATTATTTGCATAACTGAATCAACGAAAGAATGGTACTCTTCCTAGTGATACCATTCAAAATCCCAAGAAAGATGGTAACTGCATGGCCATTACTACTAGGAGTCGGAACACACTTCTGGGACCGATACCTGCAAGTTTTGAGTAGTGAGTAGACGTTGCATCTGACAAGAACAACCAAGGTTAAATTGCTATTAGTAAGAAATAACCAGTTGAGATTGTAGAACATGAATAGGTAGAAGTCAGTCTTGAAGCTGTTGAAAGGACTAAGGATGAAATTGAGCCTACCATAGGGGTGTTATAAACTATGCAAGCAATACCAAGGCCACCATCTCCATTTCCACATAGGTTGAAACAAAAGGCTGAAGATGTGAAATTTGTCAAATTTTTATCTATGCTTCGACAACTGTCTGTTAACATTCCATTGGTACAAGCTTTGGAATAAATGGCTGGATACGTGAAGTTCATGAAGGATTTTGTTACAAAGAAAAGGTTAGTGAATTTTAAAGTGGAAAGGAATTTTCACCATCGTAGCGCAATTGCTACACAATCACTTGTGCAAAAGAAAGAGGAACCTAGAGTTTTCACGATTTCATGCACAATTGGATTGCTAAATTTTGCAAAGGCATTGTGTGATTTGGGAGCTAACATCAATCTGATGTCGTTGACCATTTATAAGCAGTTAGGTTTGGCAGACCCCAAACCAATATCCATGAGGTTATTGATGGCAGACATGTCAGTTAAACGACATGTGGGAATTCCTTGTGATGTGCTAGTAAAAGTTGAAAACTTCATTTTTCCAGCCAATTTTTTGTTATTTTGGATTGTTAAGTAGACTTCAAAAGCCCTATAATTTTGGGGAGCCCATTTTCGGCCATGGGCAGAGCACTTGTTGATATGGAGAGTGGAGAGTTATGGTTCAGGCTGAATGAGGAAGAAGTGAAGTTCAATGCCTGCAAATCAATGGAATGTGATATGAATGTGATGTCAGTTGTTGATGTAGCTCAAGAAGAGATGGCAGAAGTGTCAATTGAACAAAGGTTGGCAGGAGAGACTTTAATTGCAGTTATAATGAACTTTGATGAGGATCTCAAAAGTGATTTCATAGAGAAGAAAATTGCTTTACAAGGAATGGGGTCATATAAATATGCACATAAGAAACTTGATCTAGATTTGACAAACAAGCCTACTCCCCCAACAAAGCCATCCATTGAGGAGCCACATGTACTTGAGATGAAAATATTGCTTGTCCATCTGAGGTATGACTTTCTAGGTGAACATAACACTTTGGTAGTTATTGTGGCTAAAGATTTGAATGATGAGCAAGTGCATGCACTTGTGAAGGTACTAAAGAGGTTCAAAAGGCCAATTGGTTGGACCATTGTTGATATCATTGGCATACCTCCAGGTATTTACACTCACAAAATTCAATTGGAGAAGGACTGCAGCCCAAGTGTAGATCACCAAATGAGGTTGAACTCACCTATGCAAAAGATGGTCAAGAAGGATATTATCAAATGGTTGGATGCAGGTGTGGTATATCCTATTTTTGATAGTAATTAGGTTAGCCCAGTGCACTGTGTGCCCAAAAAGGGCGGAATGATGATGGTGGCAAATGCTAAGAATGAGTTGATCCCACAAAGGCCTGTCATGGGTTAGAGAGTGTGCATGGACTACCTAAAGTTGAATGAATGGACTTTGAAAGACCATTTTCCAATGCCTTTCACGGACCAAATGTTAGACTATTGGCAGGGAGAGGATGATATTGTTTCTTGGATGGGTATTCTGGTTATAACAGGTTTCTATTAATCTTGAAGATAAGGAGAAAACTACTTCCATATGCCCATATGGTACCTTCGCGTTCAAATGCATGCTGTTTGGATTGTGTAACGCTCCTGCTACTTTCCAGAGATGTATGATGTCCATCTTCTCAGACATGGTTGAAATACCTTGGAGGTAGTTATGTAACACCTCAGAACTTGAAAAGTCAAAAAAGGAAAGGAAAATGTAGAAATATACTGAAGAAAGTTTCTATGAGTCCAACCTACGAATCATAGGAAGTCCTACAATTCATAGGAAGTGAGTCGTAGAATTGGAGATGGATTTTGGAAAATTATGTTTTGAAAGTTTGACCTATGGATGAACAACACGAACCGTAGGAGTTTTGACGGATCATAGAATGGTCCTGTAGAAGTGTTCCAACTTAGTGAAATGTTTTAGTTGGAAGTAGGGGTCTACATGTATGGTCTGTTGACCATAGAACAAATGACGAGCCATAGAAATGACTCATAGGAATGACCTAAGTTGTTGTCTTTAGTAGTTGATCCTACGACTGACTAGGACGGTCATTAGGAATTATTATGGACTGTAGGATCAACTCGATAGTTATTTTAAAGGTGTTTGGTCTTTTACTATACTTATAATTCCTATACTACGTCATTTTACCCCAAAATCTAAGCCTTATGACTACTCTCCTCCCTTAGAAATTTCCCCAACTTATTCGTCCCCTCAAATTCCTAAATTCTCTCGAAGGTTCTCTCTAAAAATCATCTTTCTAGATCAAGGAAGAAGAAACTAGGGTTCTTCAAGATCAAGTATCCTTTCTTCCTCATTCCTTAGGGATTCAACCAAGGTATGTGGGGATATCATCAATGGGTTCCCTTCATCCATTGAGTCCCCAAAGCTTTTTCAATTCTCCAATTCAATTTCAATTTAGTTAGTTGGGTTTTATTTCAATTCCTCATGGGTTCTATTTTTATGGATTCAATTGACTAATTATGATCTTATTTTGATGATTTAGACTTAATTACATGCTTTTCAACTAATTTCACGTGAATCCATGTATAAACCCCAATTTACATGAAGTTATGAAGAAACTTGAATCTATGAATATGTTTTATATGAAATAATGCATGATTTATGAAAATAAAGGTTTCATGATCTAGGGTGCTTAAGATTAGTATCAATGAAATTGTGAAAAGATTTTATCACATATTAAGGGATCATGGTTTGGTGAAAGTTTTTTTCACCTAGACTTGATTCAAGATTTAATGAGCTATTCTATGATGTTTAAGCTTTGATTAGTAATTGATTTATGTGTTTCCATGTATGATGATGACTTTATTTAAATGATTGTTTCTTTGGGATGTAACTTAGCACCGAGAGAACTTTGAGGTGGAGGCTCAAATAGGGTAGTCTCTAGTAGCAACCTCTAGTTCCAATTTCCTTAAATGACCTAGCTAGTGGATCCACATATAGCATATGATATGATATGGAGTTCTACCTTGGCAAGTAGACTCTCCCTTCTTGATGTGCGAGTTACATCGGATTCCATGTAATAGCTCACATGGTCTAATGTAGGCTAAAACTAATATCTCACAACATGAACTAAGTTACTTTCAAATGTTTTACGATGATTTCTCTATGATTTTAAGATGCATTGACTATATTAATAATCTACAATCCTTCTTAAATGATTTTACCATATTTAGCTTGGTCATGCATGTTGTCTTTGATTCTATTCCCTTGATGATCATGATTCATGTTTTATTGCATTCCCTTTATACTTAGTACATTCCATGTACTAATGCATACTTGTGGCTACATTGTTTCATGAATGTAGGGATTGATGGCTTTTCTCTCTACGTTAGTGGCTAGTGAGCACTTAGAGACTTTGAAGATTTGGTGAGTCCTCATACTCCGATGATGATGTTAAATTTTTGTTTTCCATGTATTTTGTTTCAGATGTTTTATGTGGTGTACGGGTTATGTCTCAACCACTTGTTTTGATGTATTAGAAAGGCTTGTCAAGGCTATGATAGACTTCCGCTTATGCTAAACTTTTTACTTCTTATGTGATTTCTTTACTTTTCTCTATTATGTTGTGTACATGTATATCAAGTGTCTTGTATAGGGCCTCTCGAGGTCATATATTCTATGTCACATCTAGGGTGTACTTTGGGTTATGACAAACTTGGTATTTAGAGCATAAGGTTTAGAAAAAGGTTCTAGGATGTCTGACAAGCCACGTTGAGTAGAGTCTTGTTCATGAATGTAAGGGCACAACATTTATGAATAGGAGGATACAAAGTGATTAGGAAACTTCACTTATTTCATTACTCTAAACTCTTGCCATAGAGTCTTTCTCTATAAAGATCCTTCTTCTAAATCATGTTTGATCATTTTCAGGATATGGCCTCTCGAAGAGCTTACGTGAGAAGGAATGAGCATGAAAATGTGAAGCCAGAGGTTCCTTAAGGTCAATTGATCCTTTGGCCGAGCAAGAGACCCGTGTCAAATTTTGATCTGTTTTCCAAGGGTTGGCTCAAACTATAACGACTCACACCAAAGAGTGGCTAACGCTCTTGTGAACCCAAATGTGGGTACGATAGCGGTACTAAAGAGGGATTTCACTAGGATGAATCCTCTAGAATTTCATGGTTCTAAGGTTGATGATGATCATCAAGAGTTCATTGATTAGGTGTATAAGATAGTATGTGTCATGGGATTGACTATGGTTGAAAAGGCAGAGTTGGCCGCTTATCAACTTAAGGGTTTTGCTTATGTGTAGTTCGAGCAATAGAAAGGTGATAGGGTGGTTGATGTGGGCCCTCTTGATTGGGAGAAACTCAAAGGTGCTTTTCTTGATTGTTTCTTTCATTTTGAAATGAGAGAGACAAAAGTTCTTGAGTTCATCAAATTCCGACAAGGAAATATGAGTGTGAATAAGTGTGCTTTCAACTTCACTCAATTGGCTAAGTATGCTCTAACTATGATTGTTGACTCTAGGGAAAGGATGAGTAAGTTTGTGTTGGGTGTGTATGAGTTGGTTGTCAAGGAGTGTCGTACCTCCATGTTGATTAAGGAAATATATATTTCTCGTTTTATGATACATGCCCAAAAATTTGAAAAAGAAAAGCTAAAGGAAAGGTAAAAAGAGTTAAAGAGGGCAAGGACCGATGATGGTGACGTATCACAGTCTAGGTTCGGTGGACATGGTCGTCCTTAATTTCGAAAAAGTTTTATGCTGAAGGTTCTTATAATGCTCCGGCTTCTAAGTTGAAAAAAGATAGAGTGTGTAACCCTAAGATTCAGGGAGGAAATAGTGGTAATGGGTCTTTTATCCCCCTTTGCCCAAGGTGCAATAAGAGTCACTCGAGAAAGTGCCTAGCCGTTACGGATTGTTGCTTTGGTTTTGGTAAGAGTGTTCACAAAGTGAAAGATTATCCATTGCAAGCTAGTAAGGGTAAAAATGGTAGGTAATATCAGCCTAGTGGTTCGGGTGTTCCGAAGTAAAATAGATTTTATGCTCTTCAAACTCGACAAGATCATGAGGGTTCTCCGGATGTGGTGACCGGTATGTTGAAAATCTTTCATCTTGATGTTTATGCCTTACTTGACCTGGATGATACCTTATTTTTTGTTACTCCTTATGTAGCCATAAGGTTTGATGTTGGTCCGAAAATTCTTTTTAATCTCTTTAATGTCTCTACTCCTATGGGTGATGCTATTGTGGCTAAGAGGGTTTATATAAATTGTACTATTTCCATTTCTCATAGAGTCACTCTTGTTGATCTTGTATAGTTTGATATGTTAGATTTTGATGTTATTGTTGGGATGTATTGACTTCATGAATGTTATGCTTCCATAGATTGTAGGACCCAATTGGTCACTTTCAAAGTTCCGAATAAACCTATCATGTAATGGGAAGGGGAACTTATGTTCTTAAGGGTCAGTTTATATCTTGCCTAAAATCTAGAAAGATGATTTATAAAGGTTTCATTTACCATCTAGTTCGGGTTAGGGATATAGATTCCAAAGCCCCTACTCTCGAGTCAGTTGCAATTGTAAATGAGTTTCAAGAAGTATTCCCTGATGATATTATCATATTCCTTCTAAAAGGGAAATAGACTTTGGTATTGATCTTCTCCCATATAGGTAGCCTATCTTTATTCCTACTTATTGTATGGCCTCGACAGAACTTAAAGAGTTAAATGATTAATTGAAGGAGTTGTTGGATAAGGGTTTCATTAGACCGAGTATCTTCCATAGGGTGCTCTGTGTTGTTTGTTTGAAAGAAGGATGGTTCTCTCCCAATGTGTATTGACTATCGACAATTGAACAAGTTTACCATTAAAAACAAGTATCCTCTTCCAAGGATTGATATTTGTTTGACAAACTCCAAGGAACAAATTGCTTCACCAAAATCAACCTTCGATCGTGTTATTACCAAATGAGAGTAAAATTTGGTATGGTCCTTATGAGTTTTTGGTAATGTATTTTGGTTGGACTAATGCTCCGGCGGCGTTTATTCAAGTGCACTATTCAAGTCATCGATATTGATCGTAATCGACACTTAAAATTGCAAGAGAACAACCACAATCACAAACATCAAGAGGTGACAAATTTT
The DNA here is from genome assembly GCA_029007595.1 of Solanum commersonii. Classification (NCBI taxonomy): domain Eukaryota; kingdom Viridiplantae; phylum Streptophyta; class Magnoliopsida; order Solanales; family Solanaceae; genus Solanum; species Solanum commersonii. The sequence goes on from JAJTWQ010000022.1 coordinate 5,139,964, forward strand.
TAATTTGGGTCAAAACCAACACATTAATATTAAAACCAAAAATTGATAGTCACAAAAAGTAAACATTGACAACAGGCTGTCAAAAAAAAATTATCCATAAAAACAACCCAATATATGCAAGTATGGAGATACCTCATCCCGCCAAACAAAACAAGTAGTTTTCCTCAAATACAAAATAAATAAAAAGTCTAAACATAAAATTGATGGAATGGGAGAATTGAACAGGATTGTATATTCAAACGACTTGATAGGGTCTTTGGAAATAATGAGTTTCTGAATGTGTTACAAGATAGTGAAGTTCACCATTTGATTAGAGAAGGGTCAGATCATGCTCCATTACATGTTAGTTGTAACTTAACTCAAGAACATGTAGTAAAGCCTTTCAGATTCTTAAATTTCTAGACTAGGCACAACAGTTTCAGAAGGTGGTGGAAGAAGTGTGGGAGTAAGAGGCTACATGATCACCCTTTAATATTGTCCACGTCAAATTGAAAGGGGTAAAGGCAGCATTGGTGTAGTGGAGCAAAACAACATTTGGAAATACCTCCCAATAGGGAGAAACTTTAGAAGACATAGTGAAGGTTAATGAGATTCAGCTAGAAATAAGTCCAACAGAAGAGAACATGAGTTTATTAAAAAAAGCTGAAGCAAAACTGAAAAAATATTTACACATTAAGGAAGAATACTGGAAGAAAAAGGCTGGGATGAGATGGTTCCAGGATGGGGATAGGAATACAAAGTTCTTCCATGAATATGTAAAGGGAAGAAGGAGAAAGTTGCAGATTTCAGCAATAAAGTCCAGGCAAGGAGATATAATAAATTCAACTCAAAATATAGGGGAGGAGGCAGCGAATGTTTTTAAAGAAAAATTTATGGAGAACAATAATCCCACTAATTATTCAATGCTGAATAACATTCCTAAATTAATCTCAGATAAGAAAAATGAAGAAATGGAAAAAACACCATCAGAAGAAGAGATTAAAGGGGTGGGTTTTGCCCTAAATGGGGACAATGCAAATGGTCCAGATGGTTTCTCTAGGCAGTTTTTCCAATGTTGCTGGGACATTGTAAAGGAGCATATCAGTAACATGGTAAGAGCTTTTTTCTGTGGACAGGAGCTTCCAAGATTTATTACTCATACTAACTTGATACTAATCCCCAAAAAAGAAGTGGTAGATAACTTTGGTGATCTGAGACCAATCAATTTAAGTACTTTCACTAACAAGATCATATCAAGATTGATACATGATAGATTAGTGACAGTGCTCCTTGATATAATCTCACAGAATCAAGCAGGATTTGTAAAAGGGAGAAATATCACTAAAAATGTCCTTTTGGCTCAGGCTATTATCAGAGACATTAATAGAAGAAATAATTTCCATAATGTGGTGGTAAACTTGGATATGGCTAAGGCATATGGTAGAGTATCATGGATTTTTCTCACTAAGGTGCTAAGAAGTTTCGGCTTCTCAGAGAGAATAATAGACATGGTGGTGAGATTGATTTCTAACAATTGGTATTCAGTGATCATGAATTGGCAAACCTTTGGTTTTTCCATTCAACAAAAGGATTGAAACAAGGGGACCCACTATCACCAACCTTGTTTATCATTGCAGCAGAGATGTTGGCTAGAAATCTCAATAATTTGTTCTTGGATCAAGATTTTGAAGGTTTTGGAGTACCAAAGTGGAGTCTAGAGATTAATCACTTGTCTTATGCAGGTAAATCTATGCCAGCAATCATCATGTTGAGTTTATGGAAAAGAAGAAATGCATTGAATCATGGTAATGGCATCATATATGAGGGAATGGTGGACATGATAATGGAAGTGGTGAGACAGATGGTGAAGTGTCAATTCCCATTGATAAAGAAGATAAGTTGGTCCTGGAAGGAACTCATTTTTAGCCTAAACAATTATAAGCCCAAACTTCACTTCTTAAGTGTCACTTGGAGACCACCAGAAACACATCAAGTAAAATGTAACACAGACAAGGCATGCAGAGGAAATCCGGGCATATGGATTTTGCATTAGAGACAGTAGGGGTGATCTAATTTATGCCAAAGCTAAAGGGATATGTTGGACATCAAATCAGGAAGCTGAAGCAATGGATGTGCTTTCAGCACTTAGAGAGTGTCTTAAGAGAAGGTTACAGGAAGTCATGTTTGAGATGGATTCGCTAAGCCTCAGGAAATTCATCCTAAAGATTTGGAAGGTACCTTGGGAACCAATAGAGAAGGTAGAGGAGATAAGGGAGATAACTCAGAAGATTAGAGCAACAATTACTCATATATTCAGAGAAGGTAACTGTTTGGCTGATTCTTTGGCAAATATAGCTATGGACTCACAAATGGAGTATGAGTATCAGAACTATCAAGAGCTTCCTTTGAAGTAAAGAAGGATCCTCAATTTGGAAAAAACACAAATACCAAACTTTAGGATTAGGACACACAGAATTAATGCACAATGATTTCGATTATGAAAGTAAAAGGAGAAGTGAGGAGACATCAGATAAAGACAAAGATCAAGAAGATAGACAAAGCAACAATAGTAAGCATATATATTTCATAGCAACACAACATGAGAATAATGACAGTAATCATGGTGATGTTGGTGGAAGAGATAGTTCCTACCATAACAAGCCCTTATTCTAAACATACAAAGGGGAAGGGATGATTTTACAGATTTAGGGGACAAATACTTAGCTAATGGACTTCGGAGACTTTGAATACACCCGAGCTACATCATCTCTCATCATTTCTTGGAGCAAGTATTACACAAAGATCCTGATGAAAGGAGAAAAGTTCAAAAACGGGAAGTACAGATAAAGAAAAATAAGAAGAAGAAATTCATACCTGGCATAATCTATCAAAGTGGACAAATACTTCTTTGGTTTCAGATGGAGGAACCGCCCATGAAGGAAGAACCGACATTGATTCCAAAGAGATCCCAATGGCCACGGCGGAGAATGAATTTTGTCGGGTTACTTTCCAAATTGGTGAGCTACTGCTGACTAAAGGGGAAAGTTAATTTGTTAGGGGTGGGTAGGTGAGAGTTTATCCTTTTTTTGTTATGCTTTGAAGAGTTGGGACACTAGCTTTGTAATGAGTCCAGATTTTAATTGAATAAAATGTGTTTTAAATAAATAAAAAAAGAGTCAAACCCCCCACCTCCCCCCCCCTGTCAGGCTAAGCCAGCGGTGAACTTTTTATATCAGTGACTCCCTTAGTCTTGGAATTAGACACCTCCACAGCTGTCTGCACCATCGCCCCCTCGAGGTCCTCTAAATCATCATACACCGCTGCATCTCTTGTACCAAGCTCCTCCTCATCAGTCTCGGGAGCCTCTGACTCGGCATCATCATTAGCCATAGCAGCATCTCCCGTCGTAGTAGCCAGAGGGATCTCAGGAATGGATGGAAACTCAGTGCTTGGGACCTCAGGAAGGTCTACCGTGCTGAATAACATAGAAAGATCCGTGGATTTCAACGCATCCGTATCACGCCTCAACCCAGCAATTTCGAACTTCAAGGCCGTCACATCCTCAGACTTACCCTTACCCTGCTCACAAGCCTCCACTCTAATAGTGAGAGTATCAAAAGCTAAGACATGTGCATCAATCAGTGTTCGGTGTTCTCTCAACTCAGTCTGGATAGGAGCTAAGGCAGCAACAATGGCCCTCTTCATTTTCCTAGGTACAATAGCCACTACCCGGGAGGCATATACATCAGCAGATTGGGCCAGGTGGCCCATCTTGAAACACATAGGCTGGTTCAAAGGGGGTTGGGAAGCAGCAACAGTAGAAGAACTAAAAGCAGCAGAAGGGGTAGCAGTCAAAGTAGGATGTGCAGTAATCGAAGTGCTAGGGGTACTTGAAGGCTTATCGACTTGAGTAGAACGGACTGTGTCCGTCGGTAACATCTTCACATCAACCACCGGGGAAGTGTCCACTGGGGCAGCTCTCCTCATCTCGGCCTTATCCCTAGTATACTCAGCCTCTATCCTCCAGATGCTAGTAGATGAAGTAGGAGTCAGTTCCACATCCATCTTCTATATCAATGGCACCTGAGAACGTCTGCACAACTCCGTGATCAACACCAGAAATGACAGAGAAGTCTGACTCTGCTTGGCCCTCATGGCCATCTCCTACTCAATAATCAGGTCGAGATTTAGTCTATCTCGATCCATGATACAGCCTAACAACACAACCTTATGATGCGTGAGTATAGACTCGTTCTATAATGGCATCAAGGTACTGATACACTTGAACCACTGTCTGACAGCCATGTTGAGATCCTTATTCTCTATTGGGACACCCGCCTCAATCCATGGCGGTGTGATGTCTTATATCAACAGATCTAACCAACCCTTCAAGTCATCGAGGGTCTTCTTCTGTAGCTGATCCACCAAGACATGGATTATATTCATCATGCACCCTAGCACCACATTGATGTCGGTGCTACTGCATTTAACTTTTTATCCGCACCACTACATAGTCCACCGGTGTGAGCACTCTCTCCTTCTTCTTCCTCTTGGGCACTAGCTTTCCGTACTCCCCATAAAATTCCCGAACCCAAGAAGGAATGTAGGATCCTCGGGGCTTAGTGAAAATCTTAAACTTGTGGAACTTGATAGCGTTCTACACCTCCGGGTACCTCTCTACTACTCTATCTGTAGCTAATCGTTTCTCTTTCAGAATGGTCCTTAGCCCGACAACTTTCAATTTATTCAGTGATCGAGGTGGGGGTGCATGAACTGGTAGCACTGGAGGTACCTGCTCTATTAACTATTCTAGAGGTGGAGGAGGAGTAGGAGGCACTGGGATCCTGGATGGATCATGTAATGACTTAGAGCGTAGCTTTGCTCTCCTCATTTGTAGAGTATGATCGTCCTCTGGCTTAGACACAGAAACTGGGGATCTATCCCCCAAGTTGCCCTCACTTTCCAACTTTTAAGTAGTGAGGTGGATGGTATAGATGCCCATGCTGTCGGAACTCTCCTTAGCCGAACTTTGCTGTACAAGCTCTTTTCCCTTGCCTTTCTCCCCTACTGGAGGAAGTTTCCCTTGTGTGGCTCGGAAGGGTGCAACACCCTCGTTGATACCTATTACTTGGGCGTGCTTGTGGGGTGGTTGATATTTTCCTGGTACCTTTGGTCTGGCCATACCTGCAAAATAACATCGAATTAATCGCTACGCTAGAAATAGTTCGAGAAATTATCAAAGTTTAAAAATGTGTAGGAAGACTCGCCAAGTCACCGAACCCATTTGGCGTTCCTGGCTTGTTCTAGACTAAAAATTCACAGAATTCAGCACAAGTCGGCGATGTCCTGGGCCTTTCGGTGAATCGCCGACACCATTCGATGAACTAAAGGTAGATCGCCAAATGTTACATAATGGTTTCCAAAAATTAGGCTAAAATGGGTGATTTAAAGGACATTCGACGAGTCGTCAAGTGAACTTGGCGAGCTCAGGCATATCACCGAATGTTACATAATCAATTTTAAAAATATGGAGAATAAAAAGGTGATCTAAGAATCATTGGGCGAACCACCGAATCATTCAGTGAGCTTGATTAAACTCGCCGAAAGGTCCTTCGTGTCAGGTTTTGACCCCGACCTCCAATTTCTAACCCATAGCCCACGAGATTTAAATTAAACACCTAGTCTACACAATTAAGCCTAAAACCATAACACTAATGACCTCGGGGTACTCATACTTCCCCCGATTTGTCCAAAATTGCCCAATTAATGTTTTTTTCCCTTAAGAATGATGTCACTCACTCTATCATTGGGCAAAGCCAGTCGATTGATGCAATTTGGGAAAGTCAGACTTCACCCACACTAGACTTAACAAATTAACAACTCAACAACTCAACCCACAATTTTAATCATTTACATACATGGGATACAACAGTTATAGGCCAAAATATGGATAAACATGGTACAAGAAGGGAACAAACTAACAACGATCATTCAAACAACTAAGATTACTCAAATAATTCAACAAGGAATACAATCATGCATTTGGAAACTACTACAATGTTAAAGAAAGGGTTTGAATAACCAACCTCAAGAGTAGACAAATGAATGCTAGGCTATCGAGTAAACAAGCAATCAACACACAAATTCCCTCTGAGCAGTTAATCCCCATATGAAAATAACAAGTACAAAGATCTAAAATATAGTTGTGAAAGTGCAAAGGTCGGAAAATATGAAATGAGGGAAGTTTTTGAAGTTAAAAATGGTACAGGCCTTTATAACCCTTCAGTTCGCGCGCCAGTCGGTGACACTCACTTATGTCGCCAACTATTCGGCGATGCACCGAATGGCTTTTTTGTCCATCGAGTTTTACAGAACACCAGCCTTTTGAATGGTTCAAACGGCGGTCTAGATCAGGTTTGCCAACCTGTTCGGCGAGTCGCCAATTGGTACCTGGGGTCGTCTAATTGCTCCTCTTCCCAAAAATTCAAATTTTCAACCTGCAAATCTAACACCCGTTATTCAGACAACAATAATAAAAGCTAAACACTTGAGTTTCCTCCCAAGAAGCACTTTATTTAATGTCGTGACACGACAAGCTATGCTTTCACAATTTATTCTTTGGGTTGGCCATGGTATCACTCGGTAATCCTCTTTTTGGCATTGGGTTTAAATGAGTTGAGATTTGACCCATTTGTGCTTCCAGCTGCTTAATCTATACAGAGTGTGAAGTAACTGGTTTGTTCAGAGTTGAGATGTTATTTGTCATTTCTTTTAGCACATTGTCCGATCCTTCCACTTTGTTGAGAATGCGCGCAAGCCAATCTTCGGTGCATAAATTTTTAGGATCAGCCCTTTGCTCTTTTGGCTTTTGATTCTCATGGTGTCACGACCTGATTTCTCGAATCATGATGGCTTCTACTATACCCTACCAGTAGGTAAGCCAACCCCTAACCCAGAACATCAAGCAATGAGCGTAAGGTAGAAACTAGTGAAAACAATAAACTAAATAAGGACAACAAGACGGAAGCAAACGAAAATAAATATATACAAAAATCCCTCCCAGAACTTGGAAGTCAATAGTACAAAGCTATCTAATAAAGAGTACAAGTCCCAAAAGTGGACCATAACAAAGCGTGTCTCAAAAGCAACAAGACTAGCTAAACAAAAGAAGGAGACAAAACAAACCCAAAACGCCAAGTACTCATCGTCGCCTCCGAGTCACAACTGCAAAAGAAGGCTGGAACTAATCACCGTTGGTAACTGGTACTGGGACTTGCATCACAAAATAGATGCAGAGCGTAGCATGAGTACCAAAACAACAGGTACTCAGTAGGCATCACAAATCGACTGAACAAAATGGGTAAAAACAATAAGAAAGGATAGAATCTAGACACAAAAAGGTCAAAGCGGATATGAAAAAAAAGCACACGAGCATACTAGAAACAAACTAAGTACAACTAAACTAAACCTAACTGGACCCCAATAAGTCCACAAGGTACACTCATGCGCAAGTTTAAGTAAAACCTGAACGGACCCCTATAAGCCCGACAGGTACACATAAAAGCTAAGTCTACTGAGAAAGAAGAAAACCGAGCTCCCAGCCCAAAGTAACCAAGATAACTCATCAGACTCCATCCAGCCATCAGTGCACTCCGAGCCCAACTAGAAAGAGTGACCCTAGGGGGCACCCAACCAAACAGTCCACTCCCAACCCAGCTAGAAAGAGGGATCCGTTAGTGAGGTAGATATCACGAGTTATCCTACCATGCAGTCAGCTCCCAGCCCAGCTAGAAAGAGCGACCCGAGGACACCCAGCTAGTAGCACACTCCCAACCCAGCTAGAAAGAGAGGCCCGAGGGCAATCACCGAGTCTACCCAGCCAACGATACTCTCCCAGTCCAGCTAGAAAGAACGATCCCTGGGGTGATGGTATCTCCAATAGGATCCAATCCAACAACAACCACCATGGAACACCGTCCACTCTAAGAAATCACAGAAAAGGCTCCAAGCCTATACTATCTCAATCCCACGCCTCTAGTGATGCACCGAACCTTCGAGAATGCATTGAAATCGCCAAATTAGAGGGAGAAGATACAGAAGTGCAGCAAGCAATGATAACGCCTAATCTAAGGCTCAACTATCAGACTCAAGTCTGCTACTTTATTCTACAAGGAGCTAAGTCATCCGAACGACGTCAGTAGGAAGTCAAGGCTATCCAGCCCACACGGGTCATAAGTCTAAGGCAATGCTAGCCTAACCTAGACTAAGGACATCATGCTTACGGTTAAGGATGAACAAACATACAACACATAGCATACAAGTATACAACAGCATGTAGCACATAAACATGCAACTCTACTAAACCGGTTAACATGATACTACACTCGAAATATGACCAATCGCTCCTAACAGAACGTATCTAATCAAAGTAAAGTATGAAACTGGTACCCACCCCCAATTCACTTCAATCGACATGCTTTTACATAATTAAGCTCAATCTAATAGGAAGGAAACCGTAGCCTACCTTAACGCCGACCGCGCGTGCTCCAAATCACTTTGCCAGAGCTTTTCCTTTCCGAACGACCCTTGAATGCTGCCACTCTATCAAATATAGGATCACAATGTTAGTACGGTTGTTTAGACACCAAAATCACAACAAACAGAGATGGGTCAATTTTGGAGTCAAAATGGGAATCGTGGGATCCGCACCAAATTGTCCAAATTTGACTCAGTCAAGAGACCTTAAATAGTACCCCAAACTTGTGTTCCAAAATATAACACAATTCGAGACTCAAAACGTAGAAAAAAACCAACACGCAAGAATACCACAGTTTAATCAACTTAATAGAAGAAATGCAGCAGTCTAAACTCGAAATCTACAAGGTTCTAATGCTGGTCAACACTCCTTGAACACTCTACGACAAATTCATGTCAATTCCCAACACGTGGGACTTGGAATCACCCAAAACCGAGCTAAAATGAGTAAGATATGACCAAAACAAGAATGCCAAAAACAAAAGCTCAAAAAAGGGTACAACAGTCAGGTTTATCACAAAATTACCTCGAACTACGCACACCCGACAATTTTCAAACACTCTGTAGCGAAGCCACCGAAAATACGAAGCTCCCGCACTTTGAATCGCCTAGTTCGGTTGAGAGATGAGAGAGTTATGAGGGTTTTAAGTTTGGAAAATGGTTGTTGATAAATCTACATTTATAGTAGATTTTTCTGCAATAACTTTCCAAAACCTTGAAACTCCGACGAGGTGCTCTGATCTCGTTCGGAACCCCGTGTACGCAAACGAGATATGTAACCATACCAAATTTGATATTGCGGACTCAATGGCACAGTCAAAATTTTCATACGTGGTCATCTTGACAAAAAGTGGGTCCCACACCCAAATGCCATTTTAAGTCAAAAACCACAAAAGGGCTCGAAAAAATTTCAAAAATCTCGGGACACAAAAGAAGGGTCAATATAGACCAAACTCGACATTTCAAAGCTAACCACACTGACAAAATTCTCATCCAAGCACGCTTATTCAGAGTGGTGACTAAAGTCAAACTTAGGCTTAAACTTAATGTTGAAACGCCTAATCGCACCGACTCACACTGAAAATCTTGGGAGTCATGCTGACCATGCTACTAGTCTAAAATAACACTTACAGAGCTGATGGAATCATCATAATTGGATTTTGATGTCATCTTCTTAAACTTTTGATCGAAAATGATTGTTCAATGTTTATAAGCTCCAAAAACACTAAAACTCGCACAAAAGCCAAACGAACGACCATGTGACCGAACTGTCACTCCCATCAAGTTATAAATGACTTGGGGTTGCTACAGGAACACTCTAAATGACACACAAAAGGCAAAACACAGAAATGACCATGAGGGTCATTAGAATATCCACTACTAAAAAGGACTTTCATCTGCTAAGGGTCGAGAAGTACCTGAAGGATCAAAAAAGCCGGGAAGCTGCTCTCGCACCTCCTGCTCAGTGTCCCATGTAGCATTTTTTTTTAGGGTGGGGTAAATGGATTGTGAGTGATAGGGTGAAGTCTGAGTAACTCAAAACTCATAAATCCTCTCTTGGGGTTTTCTTGCCTGTGTTCTTTTCCCCCAAGAGACTGTTTAATTTCTGTTGAACCGGCATGTGTTAGGATAGTATGTATAGAAGCATGAACAAGAATGAAGCATGATGGCTTATGAAAAATATACCCGTCCAAATTTAAATAAAGAAAACTACTAAATGGAAAACATAAACATATTATTGGCTAGATTGTACATCTTGGGTTGCCTCCCAAACAACGCTTGATTTAACGTCGCGGCATGAAAGAAGTTTCTTGATTACTCAGACTTCATCAAGATTGTAGGCCTCAATCACCTCTTGCACAGTTTCAGCATTTCCTAGAAAGATCTTGATCCTTTGCCCGTTTACCATGAACCTAGTTCCTTAATTATTCTCAAGCTCAACCGCTTCATGGGGGGGCACTTTTGTGAGCAAAAATGGCCTAGTCCATTTGGACTTGAGTTTGCCTGGAAACAAGCGCAACCTAGAGTTGAATAGAAGTACAAGATCACCAACCACAAATTCACACTTTTCAATTCTTTGATCATGATACCACTTCATCTTCTCTTTGTACAAGGCTTAAATTTCGTAAGCTTTTAGGCAAAACTCATCAAGCAAATTCAAGTAATTTATTCTTTGATTAGATGTGGCGCCCCAATCCAAATTTAGCTTTTTCATTACCCACATCGCCTTATGCTCTAGCTCTACCGGTAAATGACAAGACTTCCCATATACAAGTTGGTAAGGAGACATAGAGTAATAAAAAATAGAGAGATCTACAGAACCTAAAGTCACATCAATGGTTGAAGAAAATCAAGGGAAAGAAGGTAAAATGGTAGGAGGGCGAAAATAGGGTAGAAAGAGGTTGAAAGCCAATTGTAATGTCAAGGAGGGAAGAAGGTTACTAAGAAGTACCCAAATGTACCACACCTGACCCTAAGCCTACGTTAGAAGCCAAGAAAGTCCTATAGTGATCCTAGAGTCTAATGCGGGGCGTCTAAGCAGTGAAAATAAGGGAAAGCCTATGGTATTGAGAACTAATTGTACTTGAAGTTGTTTCTGAGAGTGAGTGTTGAATGAATCCTTGTACTTAAAGTCATAAGTCATTGTGTGAAAGAAAAGGGATTTTGTGTGAAGTAAGGACACTAGTTGCATTTTCGGAAAGTTGGTACTTTGGTGATAGTGAAATAGTGTAGTAACTAAGCCAAACATCGATTATGATGTCTAATATGAGGTAAAGGTAAGGGTTAGTAAAGTACACACGTAGCTGGACCAAGGTGCGGGGTAAAATTCTCTAGATGCCAGACCAAGGATTTAGAGATACCTAACTTATCACTTTGCATGTAATACACTTAGAAAGGATTTCTATTATTAGGATTACTGCATTATGAGCTTGTGGGGAACACAGATGCCCTAGTTATTCCACTCATCTTGATAACAACCCAAAACTAACTTTTGATTTTTGATTATTTATTGAATTCTTACAATTTGTTCTACAAACCCCCCCCCCCCCCCTTTTATTACTTGTTTCTGGAAGTAATTTGACTAATTGAGTATAATTGTTGGTTAAATCATGTGTTAGGATAGTATGTATAGAAGCATGAATAAGAATGCAGCATGATGGCTTATGAAAAATATACCCGTTCAAATTTTGACTTGTGTGCTAGAAGTCGTATGCTAAGACAATTTGAATATGTTGGCTCTAAGTATGACATGATAATGAATCAACCTGATGGCATGACTTAAGCTGAAACTTGAACTGGGTAATCTGATAATGAAACTATGTGCCAAGTGTGTGTGAGAATAGTTGATTGGTCAAACAATTTTTGTACAAAACTAGAACTTGCCCGGTTAGTCCTGCTAAGACAATTCACTCTAGAAACTAGGAGGTGGTCATAGGCCCTTGTTCTGATAAGTCTACAAATTGCCTAAATGAAGGATCCAACCAAATGAAATAAATGCTCCCTTTGATCCAAATGCTTTGAGCCTAAAAATTAGACCATTTCTTTCTAAACCCCGAACTCACCTTCCTATAAATCTACTATGTTGGCCCTGGTCCCTCCTTGGACATGTGTACCTCGACTTAGGTCAAAAGCCTAAGTTGAAGGTGGCTAATGTAAAAGGTAACTTCAATCTTGGCCCTAACCAGATATTGGGTATTGTGCACCTCGATCAATGAAAAATCCATAAGTTAAGGGTTGCTATGAAAGAGAAAATCGAAAGAAAAATAGGTATGAAGAGAGTTTGATGTTGAGAAAAGAGAGGAATGGATGTGACTTGTTGAAAACTAAAGAAAAATCATAAAACGCAAGAAAGAAAAAAAAGTGAAAAATAGAGAGATCTACAAAACCTAAAGTCACATCCATGCTTGAAGAAAATCAAGGGAAAGAAGGTAAAATGGTAGGAGGACAAAAATAGGGCAGAAAGAGGTTGAAAGCCAATTGTAATGTCAAGGAGGGCAGAAAGTTACTAAGAAGTACCCAAATGTACCACACCTGATCCTGAGCCTACGTTACAAACCAAGAAAGTCCTATAGTGATCCTAGAGTCTAATGTGGGGCGTCTAAGCAGTGAAAATAAGGGCAAGCCTATGGTATTGAGCACTAACTGTACTTGAAGTTGTTTCTAAGAGTGAGTGTTGAATGAATCCTTGTACTCAAAGTCATAAGTCATTGTGTGAAAGAAAAGGGATTTCGTTTAAAGTAAGGGCACTAGTTGCATTTTTGGAAAGTTGGTACTTTGGTGATAGTAAAACAATGTATGTTGTGTGTTGGTTGGTCGATCGTTATCGTGGTTTGATCCTCATGAAATAGATTGTCGAGTCTAAGAGAACAAATTTTGCACCTAGAAAGTGAGTGGGATAGAGAGCCATATGATTGCTTGTGCTTGAAATGCTTGCTTCTATACAAGTGTCGTTTAGAGTCTTAGTGTGTCGCTTGAGGACAAACAATGAATTTAAGTTGAGGGTGTTGATATATCGTGAGTTTACGGTATTTCTCATACATTTCACTTACAAGTTGTATGTGTCTAGGGTTTTATTTGTTTTAGTTTTCATGTGTTTTTATCATATTTTTCAGGAAAGATGTTCAGGCACGGAATTAAAGAGACAGCTAACAGAATTGCAGAAAAGGGCATCTATGGAGGGCATCTACGGACGTAGATCCATTAACGCTCCGTAGATGGTAGTTGTAGATCAGCAGCTAAGGCATGGAAGGCAAATCAGGGAAATCTGACCAAGTGTGGAACCACGGTGCCCATTGACAGTTTGTAGATTGATCTACAGGCCGTACTGTTGATCCGTAGATTGATACTGCGAGGGTTCCAGTACCTGATTTTTGAAGATTCAAAGTGTGGAGCTACAGAAGAGGATTGACAGACCGTAGGTCGATCTATGGTCCGTACTGCAGTTTTGTCGTTTGCTTCAGAGAAGCTAATTTTTGGAAGTTGAAATATTTTCTATGTCCTGGCTGACGGAAGGGACTCATGGACCGTAGATCCATTGACAGTCCGTGAATCAGTCTCGTGGAATGAAGACGCGTTCCTGTAACAAACTTTTCTTATTTTGTTTCCCTTTTTATTTAGGACTTGTTTTCTATAAATAGGGCATGTAAACCTCGTTTTTGGGGGTTAGACATTATTATTCTATTCTAGTTCTTGACTTGGGAGATTAACTTGCAACTTTAGAAATTATTAATTTTCTTAGATCGTTTTGAAGATTTTGGAGTAGCAATTCAAGTTGAATTTCTGGGTTTATTACTCTTGTTACGTAAGTTTATAATTCTTTCATCTAAAACAATGAATTGTAGTCATATGATTATGGATAACTAAACTCCACAACTAGGGTTGTGGGAACCATGAGCAATTAACAAAGTATGAATAGTAAATAAGCAATTCTTGAATAGTGTGGTGCATGCATTGATAATTCTTTCATTTAGATGTCTTTTTAGCGGTTGCAAATGTTAGAACTCGCCTTGTTGCTACTTGCCGGATCAAGGAGGTAATCAACAAGAAAAAAATTATCAACATAGATTTAGTGTGATACTATCGAATAGGCTAGTGTCGATTGGTGCGAAATAATAACTAAGCCAAACATCGATTATGATGTCTAATATGAGATAGAGGTAAGGGTTAGTAAAGTACACACACGTAGCCGGACCAAGGTGCGGGGTGAAATTCTCTAGATGCCGGACCATGGATTTAGAGATACCTAACTTATCATTTTGTATGTAATATACTAAGAAATGATTGCTATTATTAAGATTACTACGTTATGAGCTTGTGGGGAACACGGATACCCTAATTATTTCACTCATCTTGATAACAACCCAAAACTGACTTTTGATTACTGATTATTTATTGAATTCTTACAATTTGTTCTACAAAGCCTGCCTTTTTTATTACTTGTTTCTGGAAGTAATTTGACTAATTGAATATAATTGTTGGTTAAAGTAAAGTCTAAACCATTTTCCTCGTGAGATTGACCCCAACCTACAAGTTGGGTTCTTTACTTGATAACGATCGCTTATGCTTCTTTAGAGAGGTGTACTTTGAGCGTGTCAGTGTCTAGAGAGAGAAATATTTGAGAGAGTCTTTTTTTTGTTATTTTGGAAGAATTAAGTGAAAGGGGCTAATTTGGGTGTTGAAAATATTTATATAGGGGTCTTCGAGAAGGGTAAAATGACGTAGTATAGGAACTAATTAATTAGGACAAGACCTAACTACCCCTGAATTAACTGTCAGCTACCCACTGACCTTCCACCTAGGGACCCAGTCGACGGACCGTGGTCTGACCCACGACCCATCCTGGTGGACCATTGATGGTTATGAGAACTTGGGATTTGGCCCATGGAACAACGGGCCCTAACCATGGATCATGGTATGATCAACGGCTCATTGGTCAGGCCGTGGTTCTGGCCTTTCTTGTATTCCAAGAGGAGCCTATCCACGGACCGCACCTATGGTCCATGGTCCCTTCCATGGGCCGTGGGTTGCACTTGCAACTTCTAGAAATTTTATTTTATTACCCTTTTTCGGATACTGGGTGTTATAATATCTCCCCCTTGGGACCATTCGTCCTCAAATGCGATTCAAACTAGTTCTAAAAGATTAGAGGAGGAACTAACAACCCAACCTAAAATGCAACTTCATATAAATGTACATAACTAATGAGGAACTATCGACTCCAAGCTAGGACGTTCTCAAAACATCATAAGAGGGGTGAAACTAACTCTAACAGCCCATCATGCATATATACAAGGAGGAAACATCAACTCCAAGCTAAACACAATCAATGCATCATAAAGAAGTAGGACGTACATCTAGCAACCCAATATGAATTTTTATAGTTACTCATGTTCAAGTAGGAACTACCTTTTCCAAGCTAAAAGCATGCTCAACACAATCTCATGGGGCTCATATGCTATTGTTCTAAAAAAGCATAGCTAAAGCATGTTAATCAACTCATCTCATGAAGTCTATATGTAACTCATACTCAATGCACAATAACATGAGGAAAATCAATCATGTAAACTCATTTTATTTCAAAACACAAGATTTCATGAACATACATAACATAAGGAAATCATGGAAACACATAAAACACGTGACTCCAAAACAAAAGACAAATCAAGAGGAACTCATTACCTCAAGCTAGAATCGAAGATAAAGGAAAGAGGTAGGGATACTAAGAAGTCACATTGCCTCCAACTTCCACCCACCAAACCATAACAAGGAACTCTTTCTAAACCAACGTAGTTCTACTCACGTGCCAATCATGAGGCACACTATCTCCCCCTTGGGAGAAAACCCCACTAGTATTTTCAAATCCAACTCCCTCAATCTAACCATAACTCCAACATCTTAACAACCACGAAACCATTGATACAAGTAAACACTTAAGAAGTTTCCATAAGGATTTTCAAGGACTACTCCAAACACAATCTCCATACATGGAACCTTACCATATCCAATGAAACACTCAACCTCAAGCAATACATAACCACAAGCTAAAGGAAAAACCTTAACTTACCAATTACTGCATTTGGGGAACCCTCATGATCTTCTTGAGTTTGATCTTACCTACCACCATCCCTTCCCTTAGTAGTAAGAATTGGGCAATCTCTTTTCTGTGACCAGTCTTTCCATACCAAAATAAGCATTAGAACTGGCTAGACATTTACCCTCATGTCTTCTCCCACATTCCCTATACTCGATCAACATTTTCTCACTACCACCCTTACCTTGAAAACGATTTCATCCATCGGACCTTGAATGTGAAGATTCCCCATCATCTCCTCTTGCCCCCTTTGAATCCCTAGTTTTCTCCTTAAGAATTTCTTTTTCTATTTGTTGTACATGTATCATCAACCGAGAAACATCCATCTCCTTAACAAGCATGTCGGTTAGGCATTCATTTACCACTAAGTTGGAAGCACCTGACACAAACTTACTCATCCTTGCCCTTGGATCGGCAACCATAGTTGGAGCATATTTAGTCAATTACATGAATTTCAAAGCATACTCCTTCATACTCATATCTCCTTCGCGAAGGTTAATAAACTCAAATACTTTTGCCTCTCTCATCTCAGTGGAACCTATCAAGAAAAACAACTTTAATATCTCCCAATCAACAGGGTCCTCATCTACTGCCCTCTCTTATTTCTATTGATTAAACTAAACTTGAGAAACACCCTTAAGTTGATAAGCAACCAATTTCGCCTTTTCCACCAACGTTACTCCAATGGTCATCAACACCTTATACTTCTCATCAATGAACTCTTGAGGATCATTCTCAACTTTGTACCCACAAAATTCTGTAGGAATCATTCTAATAAAGTCCCTCACTCTAGTTGCCTCCGTACCTACCCTTGGGTTCACGGAAGCCACAACCTCTCTATTTGATTGAGCCATCCTAGCTTGGAACAATGTATGAAATGCAGCTTGAAACTCATTATTAGACTTGAGGAACCTCTTAGATCACATTCTCACGAACATTCCTATTCCATCTCACGAGATTCCTTCATGGAGGCATATTCTGAAAGTATAAATAGTGGTTAGGATAGAAAGACACCTAGAATTACATTCTATCGCACGACTTTAGAAGTAATGAAAGAAGTGAAGTTTGCTAAACATCATATAGCCTTTTATTCATAAATGTGGCACGCATCACACTTATGAACAAGACTCTAGTAGACGTGGCTTATGAGACATCCTAGAACAATTCTAAACATTATGCTCTGATTACAAAGTTAGTCACGACCCAGGGATACCCCCTAAATGTAACATGGCGTATAGAACCCCGAAGGACTCCATACAAGCCACTTAGTTCTCATGACATAAGAAATAAAATAATAAGAGTAAAATAATAGTTTAAGTCCAAAAAAGTTGAAAAAATAAATAAAGTGAAAGTCTAATACACTTGTTTTATCATAGTCATCTAATACAATAGAATGACATTGGGCCTAGTCCATACATCATGTCCAAAAGTGAAATACATGAAAGAAAGTGAAATAATAAAATCCATCCTCGAAGCATGAGGACTCACCAAAGCTCAGACATCTCGAACTCAACCACTAGCCATGAAATTGATGACTCTGACTGTCGGACCCTACATTTGGAAAAATGTAGGCAAGAGTATACATTAGTACAAAACAATGTACCAATTATGATAACCATGCATAAAACATTTATAACATGCTGAAAAGGGACATTTTCATAAGTATGCAATGATAAAGCTAAAATATGTATTTTGAGAGTTAGAAACCATAAGTCATAAAACCATGATTAGTGAAAGTGAACATCATCATTGAAACCTCTGAACTCATATGCTATACATATTGAACTAACATTAGTTCATTATTATTATGGGATTGAGACTTAACCGACATAAAGACCCTGTAAGCTATAATATGATCCCAGTGTCTCCCAAAGCAAAAAGGGTTTTCCTAATTGCCAAGATAGAACCATGAACTTCTAGCTTAGGTGGATCCACTAGCTAATGTCTCTTGAGACAATTAGCCTATGGGAGCACATAGGTAAGGGATACAGAGATTGCTTCTAGAAACCCGGGCTCTACTGACGTGAGGGCTTCTATCTCAATATCCTCTCGGTGCTAAGCATAAATTCCCATGGAGTAGTTATTAAGTCTTGCCTTATCTTATCTTTAAAAGACATGGGTAGTCGCCTCTTGGCTTATCATTGGATATCTGCTTAGACCATGCGTGAGAAAACCTTTCACTATCCATGATCTTTTCATAATAGCTTTTAATATTTGATTCAATTAGGTGAGAAAGTCTTTCAACCTAAGAATCCTTATTATGTGAGAAAACCTTTCACATTATGCTAGTAATATGAATAAGTCTAAAATTTACCTTTCAAGGTCAAAACCCACTTTCAATCATCAATGCTTAGAAAACATGGGTTAGATATGGATTCCATTTTAAAATCATGTAAGGCTTGAAATACATGCTTAATTTCATAAAACTCTTTCTTTAAGATCAAAATCCCACATCATATAATTCATAACTTGAAAACATGAGGATTACTTGGGTCCATGGGGAAATCATCATATTTCATTAAGTCATGCAGAAGAGATCATAATTCACTCATTTAAATCAATAATGAAGAGAACCCATGATAATTGAAGAAACCCCTAACTCAATTAAGGAATTCTACCGTTTGAAATAGAGGAATTTGGGAATTTCATGGATGGAAGGAATCCATGGATGAAAACTATCATACCTTGAATCCAAAATCTAGCTTTTAATGGAGGAATTGAGACCTTGACTTAAAACCCTAGGTTGAATCTTCTTCTTCTTGAACATTCTAGAGAGAGAAATATTTGGGAGAGTTCTTTTTTTGTAATTTTGGAATAATGAAGTGAATGGGTTAATTTAGGGGTTGAAAATACTTATATAGGGGTTTTATGGAAGGGTAAAATGATATAGTACATGAAATAATTAATTAGGAAAAGACCTAACTACCCATGAATTAACAGTCAGCTGCCTACAGACCTAGCCGACACCGTGGTCTTACCCACCGCCCGTCCTGGTGGACCATTGATGGTCATCAAAGACTTGGGATTTGGTGCATTGAACCATGGGCTCTAATCATGGACCGTGGTCTGACGAACGGTTCGTTGGTCAGGCTGTGGTTCTGGCCTTTCTGGTCTTCTAAGAGGAACCCATCCACGGACCACACCTACGGTCCGTAGTCTTTTCCACAGGCCGTAGGTGGCCGGCGTGGGTTGCAGTTGCAACTTTTGGAAATTTGTTTCATTACCCTTTTCAGATATGGGGTGTTACATATGTTGAGAGCCTATGTGATTGATTTCAAAGGTAGTTGGGATGATCACTTGCCTTTGATTTAGTTTGCTAATAATAATAGATATCATTCTATCATTGGGATGACACCGTTTGAGGCCCTTTATGGTAGGAGGTATAGGTCTCCTATTTGTGGGTTTGAAGGTGGTGAGGTTGCTTTGATAGGGCATGAGTTAGTGCACAAGCCTATGTAAAAAGTTTAACTTATTCGCGAATGGTTGAAAATGGCTCAAAGTCGATAAAATTATTCCAAAATAAGAATAAGAGAACTAGAATGTGATGTTAATGATCAGGTCTACTTGAAAAATTTCACCCATGAAAGATGTAACGAGGTTTGGAAAGAAATGGAAGTTTAGTCCTTGGTATGTGGCCCCATATTAGATTTTGTGGGGTATTGACAAGGTTGCTTATGAACTTGAGTTTCCTATTGATTTAGCATCGCTACATTTGGTATTTGATGTCTCATTGTTGAAGAAGTGTGTTGGAGATCCGACATCTGTTGTTCCTTTGGAAGGTTCGGGAGTTAAAGAGAATCTCTCTTATGAAGAGGTTCAAGTTGAGATTTTAGATCAAAAAGTCTGGAAGTTGAGAAATAAAGAAGTTGCTTCCGTGAAATCTCTTTGGAGGAATCAATTAGTTGAAGGTGCTACTTGGGAGGCTTCCACTATGATGTCCCGGTATCCTCATCTCTTTCCCTTCGGTTTTACTCTAGCTTAAGGTATTAGCTCCTCATGGTTACTTCTTTCGAATTCATGTGTCTTGGTGATTCTCATGTTTTTATATGTATGTATGTTCATGAAAAAATGATTTTTGAGGTTATGTTTTAGTTTGGAGTGATTGTCCATGTTTTATGTGCATTTTTAATGAAATTGCATTCATGCTGGGTTGTTAGTTTCTGTCCTACTCAATTCATGCTAGATTGAGTCCCATTCGAGGATGAATGTTCCCAAGGGGAAGATATTGTAACATCCACGAAATTGAAAAGTTAAAAAATGAAAGAAAAAAGCAAAACAATTGATTGTAGCAAGTTTCTACTAGTCCAACTTACGGACTGTTGGAAGTGATTTGTAGACTTAGAGATGGATATTAGAAAATTATGTTTTTGAAGTTTGACCTATGGATAAACATGACAAATCATAGGAGTTTTGACGGACTGTAAATGGTCCCGTAGAGGTGTTCCAACTCAGTGAATTTTTTTTGTTGGAAGCAAGGGTTTATGGGTATGGTATACGGACAAGTTGTAGAAATGACTCTTAGGAAGGACCTAAGTTGTTGGCTTCTGTAGTTGATCATACGACTTACTAGGACGGTTCATAGGAATTCTTATGGACCGTAGGTCGAAGCCGTAGGATCAACCCAACAATTATTTTAAAGAGTGTTTTGGTCTTTTCCTATACTTCTAATTCCTATACTACGTCATTTTATCCAAAAATCTAAGCATTATAACTACCCTTCACCCTTAGAAATTTCCACAACTTATTCATTCCTAATATCTTCCAAAATTCTCTCCAAAAATCTTCTCTCTAGATCAAGGAAGAAGAAGTTAGGGTTCTTCAATATCAAGTATCCTTTCTTCCTCATTTCTTAGGAATTCAATCACTGTATGTAGGGAGATGATTAATGGGTTCCCTTCACCCATTGAGTCCCCAAAAGTTCTTCAATTCTCCAATTCAATTGTTTAGGTTTTCATTCATTTCCTCATGGATTTTATTTGTATGGATTCAATTGACTAATTATGATCTTATTTTGATGATTTAGACTTAATTACATGCTTTTCAACTAATTCCATGTGAACCAATGTATGATCTATGACTTTTGACTATGAAACCCTAATTTACATGAAGTTATGAATAAGCTTGAATCTATGAATATGTTTTATGAAATTATGCATAATTTTATGAAAATAAGGAATTTGTGCTAAATAATTTCACCACAGCCAAGTGTACGATCCGTAAAGACCTACACAGGCCGTGAAAGGGGTTGTAGACTAACCATTTAACAACCAGCCAAAAGTCTGGCACATGTTCACGGAAGGGTTTACGGTCTATTGTGTAATGACCTAGGAGTACACCCTAGACGTAACATGGAATACAAGACCTCGAGAGGCCTCATATAAGCCACTTAGCTTTCATAGTCAAGATAATAGAAAATTGGTAAAATTTAAAACCTTTTCAACAACATCAAAGTCTTTATAAAATGAAGCAGAAGTGTAGTACGCTTGTCTAAAAAACCATCTAATACAATAGAATCTTGGGACACAACCCATACAAAAATGTTCAAAACTTAAAATGAAAAGAACATAAGGAAATGGTGGATAAATCCTCGAAGTCTTTGAGGAATCACTAATCTTCAATCTTTCCTCTACTATGGATCCTAGCCACAGGGATGAGAGTCGGGAATGCCGAACCCTACATTTGGATAAGAAATGTAGGCAAGAGTATGCATTAGTACAAGAATGTACTAAATATGATAGCTTTCATAAACATCAACATAAACATAAGAGTTAGATGACATAAGTCATAGAGCATAATCAATGAACATAATAGATCATTTCAACATATAAGGAATACTTCTTTAAGTAACCTCAATTCATACTTAGCCAAGACATGGGTAATCATCCACTAGTCTTACTCATCATAGAAGGAAAACTCAAGCAATCATCCAAGCTCATCACCTATCATAACATATTTAGCTTATATTTTATAGACTTGGGGAATCGCCTCTTGCCTTCCTATAAAGGCTTATGGGTATTCACCTCTTGCCTAACATAAAGGATCATGGGTAATCTCCTCCATGTCCATCATCATGTAACACAGTTTCTCACCTCCATGTATTTTTATAAGAGATCATGGGTACTCGCCTCTATGCCCAACATCATATGACACAAGTACTCGCCTCCATGTCTTTTTTATAAGGGATCATCGGTTCTCGCCTCCATACCCAACATCATTACAGGAACGTGGGTAGTCACCTATTGTCCAACATTAGGGAATAAGGGTAGTCGCCTCTTATTCTATTATAAGAAATATGGTGAGACGCCTCATATCCTTCACATTTAGAGGTCATGGGTAATCGACCCTAGCCTAATCAATTTCTTAGTATAGCTTAGATTAAATTTAGATGAGCAGTCCTTTCAACCTAGAATCAATCAATGTGAGAAAGCCTTTCACATTCATACTTAAGCAATTCAAGTGGGAACTATCCCATCCACAACAATTACATCAATAATCAACAATTCATAACATATGCTTCACTCTCAAAGAAATTCATAACGTACCTTATTCATCCTATAAGAATACAACTAAATCCATGATTTCCCCTTTCATGGATCAAAACCCATTTAAATCAATTTCTCCTTAGGAACATGGGTTAAGCATGGGTACATGCAAATTCATCCTAAAAATATGTAATCCTATAAATTCATGCATAAATTATCCTAATCCACTCAATTGGATCAATAATCACAAAGACCCACAACTTTGAGGAAAACTCTAATTCAAATTGGGGAATCTTAGGGGCTCCATGGATGCAAGGATTCCATGGATAAAAAGCCATCACACCTTACTATCAAAGCCCACAATTGCTTGAGGAATTGAGACTTGACTTTGATCCTAGCTTCAATTCTTTCTTCTTCTTCAAGTTCTAAAGGGAGAAATATTTAGTGAGGAAGAACTTTAGATTTATTTTGGGTTTTGAGTATAATTAGTTGAATGGGTGATTTTTAGGGTGAAAATCACTTATATAGGGGTCCTAGGCTTTGGTTAAATGACATAGCTTTGATTTAATTAAAACTGGAAAAGACCCAAAAGCCCCTAAACTTTCAGTGGACTAAGCCACTTCACGCTAGGCTCCATGAGCTGTTAATGGCCACACGACCCGTAGTGGTGCCCATGGTCCTTGACCAGTAGCCTAGATTGTGACCTCTTATTCCTCTCTTACTTCACGACTCTCTCCATGTCCTGTAGTGGCCTTCAAGAGCTGTTAAGTGGCTCGTGGGAGGGTCTTACTTTGGGCAGACTTTTGGGAGCTCACTGCTTATCCATCTAGCCATCACGATGACCCGTAGTCCCCACCACGAGCCATCTTGGTGGTCGTGGGAGGTGACCTCCACTTGGTCACTCAATGTGAGCCACCACGGGCAGAACCACACTTCGTGGTTCCCTTTACGACCTATATGGGTCCACGTGTGCCCATGCTTACTTCTTTGTTTCATGACCTCTCACTCGGTCCCTTGCTTAAACTACTAGATTATTAGGTGTTCCATTATCTTCCCCTTGGGAACAATCATCCTCGAATGGAATTCTAGACACCTCATGAAGAAAAAGACTAAAAACTAGCAGCCCATCATGCATGCCTTTTCATAAGGGATCATGGGTACTCGCCTCCATGCCCAACATCATTATAGGAACGTGGGTAGTCACTTCTTGTTCAAATTTAGGTAATAATGGTAGTCTCCTCTTATTCTATTCTAAGGAATATGTGGAGTCACCTCATATCCTTCTCATTTTGAGGTTATAGGTAATCGCCCGTAGCCTTATCAATTTATTAGTCTTTTAGCAAAGATTTATTTTAGGTGATCAATCCTTTCAACCTAGAATCATTCAAAGTGAGAAATCCTTTCATATTCATACTTAAGCAATTCAAGTGGGAACTATCCCTTCCATAACAATTACATCAATAATCAATAATTCATAACATATGCTTCACTCTCAAAGCAATACTTATCGTAAATCATGTATGGTTTACTCTCAAAGAAATACATCTCATAATCATCATATATGCTTCACTCTCAAAGGAATTCATAATATACCTTATTCGTCCTATAAGAATACATCTAAATCCATAATTTCCCCTTTTATGGATCAAAACCCATTTAAATTAATTTCACCTTAGGAACATGCGTTAATCATGGGTACATGTAAATTCATCCTAAAAACAATTAATACTATCAATTCATGCCTAAACAATCATAATCCACTCAATTGGATCAATAATCAAAAAGACCCATAACTTAGAAGAAATCCCTAACTCAAATTAGGGAATTTCTACTTTTCAATTAGGGAATGTTAGGGGATTTATGGATACAAGGATTTTATGGATGAAAAACCATCACACCTTAATAACAAAGACCACAATTTCTTGAGGAATGGAGACTTAACCTTGATCCGAGCTTCAATTCTTTCTTCTTCTTGTTCTTCAAGTTCTAGAGAGAGAATATTTGGCGAGGAAGAACTTTGGTTTTCTTTTGGGTTTTGAGAATAATGACTTGAATGGGTCAGTTTTGGGGTTAAAATCACTTATATAGGGGTCCTAGGCTTGGGTAAAACGACATAGGTTTGATTTAATTAAAACAGAAATGGACCGCCCCTAAACTTTCAGTGTACTAAGCCACTTCACTCCAGGCTCCACAAGCCGTCAAGGGCCACACGGCCCCTTGTGGTGCCCGTGGTCCTACCAGTAGCCTAGCTTGCCATCCCTTAACCCACTCTCACTTCACGAACCTCTCCACGGCCCGTAGAGGCCTTCAGGAGCTGTCAAGTGGCTTGTGCGAGGGTATTACTTTGGGAAGACTCTTTGGAGCTCACTGCCTAGCCATCGTGACCATCACCACGAACCTTGGTACCCATCATGAGCCATCTTAGTGGTCTTAAGAGGTGACCCACACTTGGTCACTCATTGTGAGCCACCACGGGTAGCACCACACCTCGTGGTGCCCTTTATGGCCTGTATGGGTCCACGTGAAGGTTTCCTAGGCTTACTTCTTTAGCTCGCGACCTCTCACTTGGTCCCTTTCTTTGACTACTAGATTCCTAGGTGTTTCATGTTGATTCATTGATGGTCCATTTAGCCTCACCTGAACATCCAGATAAGTTTGGAAGTTATGCTTAAGTTATGAGTTTTGGGTCAACTTCAAATGACCATAACCTTCAGTACAAGATGAGTTAGGTGAGATAAAAGGTATAAAATGAAAGGCCTTTGAATTATATTTCCAACGTCACATATTTTGTTAATTTTCCAGGTCGGATAAGTGAGATATGCCCTGTTGAAGTAAGTCTGTCCAGTTAAGAAAAGTTACTTGAAAACAGTGAGGGATATTTTGGTCTTTTCCTTACCAAATCAGATTTAATTCATTTTTAGTAAGGTTTTAAGTGTCTAATGCTATTAGGTTCAGTTTTATAATCCTAATATACGCCTAGGGTTTTAATGGAGAGTTTAAGAAGATAAAAGAAGAGAAAATATGAGAGGATCAAGGTGTTCGTACGTTTCCATAGTGTTGGGTTCATTCATCTACAAACCAAACATGATTTTCATACTCGAATTCATCTATAAAGATTGAAAGATTTTAGTTCTTGATAAGTGTTCTTGAGGTTTCATTTTAAAACTTGTTTTGTTGGGGTTTTGATGATTTCTTGAGATGAAAGTGAGTGTTTTGAGGGTTGTATTGAGTAGATTATGGTGTACTTGTATTAAGAAATCAAATCCAAGTGATTGGGGAAGAAACCGTTCAAATCTAGGCAAAATAGGGTAAGAAAATGAGCAAAGAAAGTTGTCGGCATTTTTTGGGTTGGGGCCTTGCGCCAACCACACCTTTGTAGGTAGAGGGCGGGTGCCCTGCACCACTCAATTCACCAGGATCGCCTGCGCCCACCCATTCTTCATTGTTTCGTCCATTTAAGTTCTTTCAAAGGATACCTTTACTCCTCTTTGATTCTAAACACTCTAAACTACTTCTAAACACCTAGAAATCATTCATAACTTGAATCATAACCTTTAATTCATAATTAAAATTCAAGGTAGAGTTAAGAGTCAGGCCTTGAGAGTTCTTCCGAACATTTTGAGATAGTCCCTTTGAGTCTTTTGAGAAGTCTTCTACAACTTCAAATAACTTGTTTCAAGACTCAAGTAAGTGAGCACGGGAGTGAGGAGAATATATTCATGAGTCTACACTATCACCAATATCCTTCATATCATAAATCCTGAATCTTGAATTCATAATTAAAATTCAACAGAGAGTTAAGAGTAAATTTCAACAAAGTCTTTGAGTTAAATTATGAAGCCTTTGAGATCGACTATTGATTTAAACTAAGTTTTAAGTAAATAAGTAAGAGAATGAGAAGAGTCGTATACATGTGTTTTGTCATTTTGTGTAATCAACGACACAACTTCCAGTACGAGTATATACGATCGTGAAATAGTATAGTAACCCAACCAAGGGTTGGGGTCGTGTCCCAAGGGAGCGGTGGTGAAAATTAATAGAAAATTAGAATTTCATTCTAATTAGTCGTAGCTAAAGAAGTTAACGATTAAAAATATAATAAATAGAGGGGGTGACACCAAAGTGTCAAGTATCAAATGGGGTTTTGTCACAAGTAAGCAAAAATAACAAAAGAAGCTAAGATAGCAATCAATGAGAGGGAGGTTCTTGGGATGTGATTGGGAATGCGGGATCGATCATATTATTGGGTACATGTTTTTGATAGGGAATTTATAGAGTAATTGTGACTAGGTTAAGCTTTAAATGGAAATGAGTTCTCTCTCGAGCAACTTACCCCGTTTCAAATGGATTCCTCTCGGACACCTACTTGCCTCATGAAGACCAGCCTATGCCTTACCCCACTCACTCTCTCGAGCTGAGTTTTAGGATATGGGACTAGGGTTCACTCTCTTGAGCTGAACCTCATGTCGACCCTTTCCTTAGGCCATCAATTTAGTAGTCTTGGTTTCGCGACCTCTCTCTCGAGCAGGCCAAAAACACATATATAAATTTGTATTTGCAACTATAGATTCATTAAATTCATCCACAACTACTAAATGAAATCACAATTAGACTATATTTAATCTATCAGCAAGCAAGACCCAACAACTAATCTAACCCATATTCGCTAAATCACACCCCAAGAGTTGTGGTTTTTAGCCACACATCAAGCGATATAAATTTATACCTAAATGAGTTTGCATTCAAATGGGTATGAAGATTTAAGTCTTGTAACAGGCCAAGAATGAAGAATCCAAGAGACCTACTTCCAAATTGAAAGAGATGAAACCCTCTTCTTCTTTGAGTCTTCAAAAACCCTTTCAAATTTAGAGTACAATTATCAAAAGTCAATATTATAGACTAAAAATTCTAATAATGTTCGACACCTAAAACTGCAACTCTAACTAGTATTTATAGTTTTCACAGATTTGTGCTGCGTCAAGTCATTCGGCAAAGTTAGTCGAGATCGCCGAACGTGTCGGTGAGCCTCCCTTTAGCCTGGTTTACCACTTTTCTGCTTTCTCCTCAACATTTTATCATTTTGGGGTGTTGGAAGATAAGGAACTGCATCACCGATCATCTTGGCGATTCGCCCTTTGGTGTAGTTTATCATCATCTTGCACCATCCTTCAGCATCGTCGTGCTCTGGGTTATTGAGCGACATGGTACTGCTTTGCGGAAATTCTCGGTGATACGCCGAATGCTCCATTTTCCCACTGAATTGATCCTTTCCTCCAGGGCTCAACACACTGGAACAAAGGGCGAAGTAAAACCTTTCGGCTACTTACCAAGTGGACTCGGTGATCCTTAGGCCTTCATTTCTTCATTCTTTTCCGTCCTTTTTGTTCCTTTTTGCGATGTAGTATCCATGCTTTCCTTCAAACTTCAAATACCTGAAACTTAAGTGTCTTCATCAGATATTAAGATAAAATAAGCATTTGAGGACACAATTCCTATTAAAATATAGCCCTAAATGAGTCTAATTTGTGGACTCAGCAACACCCCCAACTTAAACTTTTGCTTGTCCTCAAGTAAACTCAAGTTCAATAGTTCAAAAAGGGTGTCTCAAACAGTGCTATGCAAGATTCAATCATGAGTGTACACAATGAAACTCAAATTACTCATGCAAGTATCAATTGTGTACTCAAAGATTCAAGTTACGACACACCATTACCAAAGATTCTCATGCTCGCAGTACTTGCTTCAAATGCAAGTTCAAGCTCAACAAAAGCATTCTGATTCCCTCACACAAATGATGATTCCATTCTCACACACAAAGGTATAATCAATTAAAGTTCAGGAATCAGATACAACACTCACTCTTACAAAGAGGAATACAATGCATGCTTTCACCTATAGGTTTTCTCGTATTTTCCACTCAACATTTGTTTCAACTTTCTCAGGATAAAAAAGGTCTTTACAAGGCTTGTAATGGGTATGAGTGCAAAAGTTTGGTCATTTGGGCTTAGTGACTACTATCCTTATGAAATGTGGTATCTTTAACAATTCCTTTTCCTCTCCTTCATTTTTCTCTTTAGTATTCATGAGTCATCCCATTATTCACTTTCCCATGGTGTGATGGAAACCCAATTCCTTTTGTACTTTATTCCACAACTTTATTTTTCATTCTTTTTCTTTTTCTTTCTCTTTTCTCTTTTTTATTTTTATTTTTATTTTTATTTTTATTTTTATTTTTATTTTTTTATGGAGGTTTTCCATTTTCCGCAGCACCATGGGTTTAGGGAGACTTTTCTTGCGCTTCTTGATTTTCCCTTTTCTTTTCACCACACCCCCAACATAGGCTTTTGGCCTAAGTTGGCTATTCACTAAACCACAAATCAAGAGGATTATAGGTAGTGGATTAAGAAAGGTCTAGGTTTCATCAAGTTTCTTCCAAGTAAAGGCAAGGTTCAAGGGGTATTCAAGAGAGGTTCACACACTCACAAAGGAGGCCTCAGAAGAGGTATATGTCAAACTGGTTCACACTATTCAAAATTGGCCTAAGATCATCTCAAGAGAAAGCTTCAAAAAATCAACTGGACCAACGGGGCAAATTCTAGGTGTTATCATGCATAGTTCGAAGTAAGCTTATCACATAAGGCATCGACACTTAAGTCAAACAAGACTCCACACTTTTGCTGGTCTGCAACGGTCATCGAAAGAGAATCAATTTGACACATGGCTAATCACAGCGAGATGCAAAGAGTTCACATATTGTCTATGCGACTTCATTTGGTCTTATCGTAGCCGTACCTTCATGTTCGTTCGATTGCAAGCACTATTTAAGTCATCAATATTAATGAAAACCAAGACTCAAATTTGCTAATGAACAACCAAAATTAAGCGCATGCAAGGGGTGGCAAAAATGTGTGAAAAATTTGAAATTTTTCGGAAGGGTCAAATTCATTTCACAATGTAAACCAAAAAGGGAGCCATAAGCTCAAACATCCACAATACAGATGAAACACATTTTAGCTAGAACAACCCAAATATAAACACAAAACACAAATAATAATAGTAGTCGCACAAAAGATAGGTTTCAACCCACCGTAATATAAAAACTATTTGTCCTCGTATGCATAAAACAATAAGTCAAGGGTCAAGTTAGAGAAAGACAGAGAGAGGGCTAGAGAATAATCCTAATTAAGCATCTTCTCCATCTGTTGGGGCGAAACATTTCGTCTTGTGATTTTTATGTCTGGCTGTATTTGTTGCTTTAAGTTATAGTCCTTCAACAAATTTGCATTACAAAGAAGGCGATGTGGGGACGTTAAGTAGACCGCTGAGTGGTTCAGCGAGCTCTACAAATCTTCGCTAGACAATCCAATGCACCTATTTACAACCCACGTTCTCGAATGCTTCACAACCACCCTTTTGTGCTAACCAACATAAAGTGCAATCCATGTTCTGAGAGCAAATTGATAACTAGAATACTTAGGTAATGTAGGAATATATGGAAATTAGTGTGCAAAGAAACAGTTGGAGCAATGAAAGCGTGTAAAAGTGAACAAGTTGTAGAATTTTAAACCTTTTGCTTGCAAACAATCCAGTTCATGCTCATTCGGCAGCAGTAGTCTTGATTGCTGAGTCAGTCGGTGTTTTTACAAACAGTCATTTACTTCGTCAAGTTTTACAGAACTTTCCAAGAAAATTTGGATGTTCAAACGGCGGTAAACTTCGGAGTCACTAATATGGTTGGCGATTCACCGACTGGACCTGTTGCTTTCCACCAAACACTTTTTCTGACACGCTCTCACACTTGAACTTGTATCAACAACACACTATTATTTTACCAATATGCAAATATAAAATACTAAGGGGTTTTGGGTTGCTTCCCAAATAATGCCTTAATTAATGTCGTGGCACGACGCAAGTCAGCAACTATTCTTCATCCTCGGAGTCTCCCATGGTGTAATTAGGCAAGTCCTCGGTGAATGGTGAGTAATGACCTGATATCAAATGGCCAATTTGAGCATCCTGCAGCTGAATAGTCATAGAAGGAGAGGTTGACGCTTCATTTAGCATTTTGATGTTTTCCTTCATCTCATTCAACATTTTCTCTTGTGCCTCAAATTTTTGATGAATGAGTGAAAGAGCTTCATTATCTTGCACACCTCCCTTCTTCTTCCCATGTTTACACTCTCAGAGAGAGAAGTGCTTTTATTTTTCCATGGCTTGTACTTCCAATTCCGTGACAATTGGATAGAATATCCAACTGTGTGACTAGTGCTTCCCACTCCTGCTTCTTTTTGGATTCTTTGTTAGCTTCTACCATGCCATCAAGGAGTTTTGCTACGACTTCATTGGGATGGTATAGCATACCGCCCTCGCAAAGTTGATTGGCTATACTTCTATTCTCTGGTCCAAGACCCCTATAGAAGCACTCATGTAGCGCCTTGTCCGTCATCCCATGAGATGGGCATGGTTGCAACACCGCTTGAAACTTCAGCAACATTTCCTGAATTGTCTCATCCCCCAATTGTTTAAATGTCAGGAGGTTGTCCCTGAGGTTTAATAGTTTCAGAAGGGGATGATCCGTGTGATATCCATAATGATTGTCCATTCTTAGTTCCCTGCTTTGATATTCAAACAAGCAAAGTAAAACTACAATTTAGATTAGTAAAACTAAAACTAAGAAGAATAAAAAATTCTATTAAACTAAGAATTTTCAAGTACCAACACTCCTCGGCAGTGGTGCCATCTTGATGTTTTAATCAACGACACAACTTCCAGTATGAGTGTCTATGATCGTGCAATAGTATAGTAACAAAACCAAGGGTTGGGGTCGTGTCCCAAGGAAGCGGTGGTGAAAATTAATAGAAAAGTAGAATTTCATTCTAATTAGTCATAGTGAAAAAGTTAACGATTAAAAACATAATAAATAAAGGGGGTGACACAAAAGTGTCAAATATCAAATAGGGATTTTGTCCCAAGTAAGCAAAAAATAACAAAAGAAGCTAAGATAGGAATCAATGAGAGGGAGGTTCTTGGGATGTGATTAGGAATGTGAGATAGATCAAATTATTGGGTACATGCTTTTGATAGGGAATTTATAGAGTAATTGTGACTAGGCTAAGCTTTAAATGGAAATGAGTTCTCTCTTGAGCAACTTACCCTGTTTCAAATGGGTTCCTCTCGAACACCCACTTGCCACATGAAGACCAGCCTACACCTTACCCCACTCACTCTCTCGAGCTGAGTTTTACAATATGGGACTAGGGTTCACTCTCTCGAGCTGAACCTTATGTCGACCCATTTCTTAGGCCATCAATTTAGTAGTCTTGGTTTCGCGACCTCTTTCTCGAGCAGGCCGAAAACACATATATAAACTTGTATTTACAACTACAAATTCATTAAATTCACTCACAACTACTAACCGAAATCACAATTAAACTATATTTAATCTATCAGCAAGCAAGACCCAACAACTAATCTAACCCATATTCGCTAAATCACATGCTAAGAATTAGGGCTTCTAGCCACACATCAAGAGATAGAAATTTATACCTAAATGAGCTTGCATTCAAATGGGTAGGAAGATTTAAGTCTTGTTACAAGCCAAGAATGAAGAAACCAAGAGACCCACTTCCAAATTTAAAGAGATGAAACCCTCTTCTTCTTCAAGTCTTTAAAAACCCTTTCAAATTTAGAGTACAAATATCAAAAGTCAGTATTCTAGACTGAAAATTATAATAACGTTCGACACCTAAAACTACAACTCTAACAAGTATTCATAGTTATCACATATTTGTGTTGCGTTAGGTCATTCAGTGAAGTTAGTCGGGATCGCCGAGCATGTTGGCGATCCGCCATTTAGCTTGATTTACTGCTCTTCTGCTTCGTCCTCAACATTTTATCATTCTGGAGTGTTGGGCGATAGGGAATTGCATCGCCGATCATCTCAACAATTCACCCATTGGTGTAGTTCATTGCCGTCTTGCACCATCCTTCAGCATCATCATGCTTTGGGTCATTAAGCGACATGGTATTGCTTCACAGAAATTCTTGGTGATACGTGGAATACTCCCTTTTTCCGCTGACTTGATCCTTTCCTTCAGGGCTCAGCACACTGGAACAAAAGGTGAAGTAACACCCTTCAGCGACTCGCCAAGTGGACTCGGCTATCCTTAGGCCTTTATTTATTCGTTATTTTCTGCCCTTTTTGTTCTTTTTAATGACGTAATGTCCATGCTATCCTTCAAACTTCTAATACCTGAAACTTTAGTATTTTGATAAGATATTGAGATAAATTAAGCATTTGAGGACACAATTTCTATTAAAATATAGCCCTAAATGAGTCCAATTTATGGACTCATCAAGTTCCATATTGTTATGTAGACCCTTAAGTCTAGTTTTTCATGCCCATAAATTCTACATGGACTCCATAAATTGAGTATCATTGAGAGGAGTAGTATCTTCAAGTTTTATGTCTTGAGTATCGAGTTCCTAACCCTTTTGAGATTATATTCCTAATCGTGAGACTACTACATGTTACCCATGAAGTCCTTGAATTGAGTAGTTCATGCCCATAATTCCGCATGAACTCTCTAAGTCGAGCATTCTTGAAACGAGTATTATTATTAAAGTTCTTGAGTTCTAAGTTGTTGAGTCTCGAGTTTTGAGTTCTAGTTATTGTTATTGAAAACCTTGAATTGAGTCATTCACGTCAATAATTCAACATGAACTTTACTCTAAGAAGTCTTTTACAAAATTTTAAAGCTTTTTTTAAGACTTGAACATTGAGTTGAGTAAGAGTAATGACCCGTAAAATGAATAGGTGAAACTAAAGCCTAACGTGTGGTTTAATGTCAAGGGTTAAGGGGTTTAGTGGTTAAACGTCAAGCATGTGCTATACCCCGTAGTTTAAATGACCTTCTAAGGTTTGGTTAAGGGTTGCAAGGGCAAGTGCCAAGACAAGGGGGCAAGGCCTAAGCCAAAGGACAAGGCTACCCCGCCTTGGCCAAGCACTGCCCCAACTCAACGAGCCACTTCATGGCCAGTGGTCTTGATCACGGTCCATAGAAGTGGACATGAAGATGACTTGGATTAGTGGGAGGCAAGGCCTTGAGGCCAAGATACTGCCCCAAGTCCACGAGCCACTTCACGGCTAGTGGTCTTGACCACGGCCCGTAGAAATGGTAATGAAGATGCCTTAGCATCTAGGGGCTTAGCAAGGTGGAGAAACACCCTGGTTAAGGGACCAAGGATGCCACCACGAGCTGTGGTACCCCTCACAACCCGTACAAGTGGGTGTGGTCCCTGACGGGGTTGCCCAAGTTGTGTTTTTAAAAAAAAGTAATTTCCTTTTAATTAATTATTAAGTGGGGTTGTTTTTAAATGTTTATATCACTTATATAAATAGTTTTGAGTCTTTAAACACCTATTTACTCCATTATTTCCAAATACCCAAATCAAATACCTACTTCCCTCCTCTAAAATATTTCTCTTTAAGAAGAACACCTCTATTGAAGAACAAGGTCAAGGCCAAGCTAGGGGTTCAATAAAAAGTATTTCTTCATCAATTTATTGAGGAAATTGATCTAAGGTATGGATTCTTTTCATTATTGGTTACCTATCACCAAGAAGCCCTTTTAAATTATGTTTTCAAATTCTCTAAATCTAGGGTTTCTCAATCTAGTCATGGGCCGTCTTCCTAAATGAATTCAATTGTTTAATTATGGTTTATAATTATTTATTATGATGATTTATGATTGGATTAATTGAGTATTGATGGATTTTGGTGAAAATCTCCCTTGGACCCATGATTTCCCCTTCTTCCTAAATTGTGAACTAGGGTATGACTTGATTGATGATGAAAGCTTGATAAGTGATTCTGTTTACATTGAATTATGTTTGATATTGATGATACTACTGATTTTAAATGATTCTAACTTGAATTCCAAAGAATCCATGAGTTTTCCCCAATCCTAGTTACGACTCTTCTCTACAATATGAATGTTGTTAGAAGTTGATTCAATTG
The DNA here is from genome assembly GCA_029007595.1 of Solanum commersonii. NCBI lineage: Eukaryota > Viridiplantae > Streptophyta > Magnoliopsida > Solanales > Solanaceae > Solanum > Solanum commersonii. The sequence goes on from JAJTWQ010000022.1 coordinate 5,174,570, forward strand.
ATTTAATATGAGTTGATTATGATGTAAATACATGATCTGAGTATTAGTCTACCTATATTCTTGATTAATCTAATATTCTAGGGTTATGTCATGAAAGGGTCAAATTGAGGGTTAGATGTGAACCTTTAAGATTGATGAACTTATTGGTGAATTGCCTTAGATTAGATCGCCTAGACATGAATTGCTTATGAATGAATCTTGTAAACATGAACTAACTTGATTAAGATCTTATATGATGAATCATGGTTGAAGTAGTATTTAGATTTAGTTTACTTGATGCTATATGTCTATAATTGAGTAAGAATGAATCATGTAGTTAAGTTTACCTTTAGAGTTAGGTTGACATGATCACCATGTGAGGTATTTATTGAGGGTGATGCTCATAATATGAATATGAAACCTAGGGCTTTAAAGGTTAAAGCTAATATGAACAAGTTAAGAATGTTTATGCTTAAGGAAGGAAGCTATTCTGTACGTTGAAGTTGTATATGACATTATTGTGACAAGGCTTCACCCACATGACCTATAATATGATCATATGAGTTTATGCATGAAATGAATGGATTACTTGAGTCATAGTTGTATCTATGTTATATGTGTTGACTCAATGTGATCCTTGAATGCAATATATGTGAATTATGTGTGATTGTGCTATTACGTACATGCTTATGAACACCTGAGAAGGAAGTGTCTATGATGATAATGTATTTATGGTGTAGATTGAAAGGTTAGTTCTCATATGTACCTTTACATACTATTATGAATGAAATGTACATGAACATGTTGACCCACTTGAAAGGTGGAGGTGTTTAATTATTGTGTATATTGTGGTATTAATGTAAGATCCTTCTTTCCTATACCCCTACACATGACAATGTACGATATGATATGACTATATATGATATGTTAGTATTGTTGTGTTGACTGAAAGACAATTCTCATGAAACACTATGAATATGATGTGAAAGATTTTCTCACATGTTAATGATTCTAAGGTTGAAAGGACATTCTAACCCTATGAATCTATGAGATATTATGATATGATGTTGGTTTGAGTACCTAGTGCATTCTTTCATAAACCTAAACTTAAGTAAAGACTTAATGTGACTTTTAAAGGGAATTATTCTTAGCACCAAGCGAATATGAATATGAGATGTGTTCCTTCACACTAGTCGGGGGGTTCACATTACGGTGTCTCATGAGATGGAAGCCTCCACGTTAAAGTGAGGGTTTCTAGTAGCAATCTACATATCCCATAACTACGTGGCTCCGTAGGTCTTAGCTAGTGGATCCACCTAAAGCTATTATGTATGTTCTACCTTAGGCAAGTAGGACATCTTTATTCGATGTGGGAGTAAGACACTGGATTCTATGTAGCTCACATGGTCTATGTCGGTTAAGGCTATTTTTCCCTATATGATATGAATACGAGCTATGATAAGAACATGGTCTCTAATTATGACTTATTAAGAGGTAGTACTTAGTATGAGTGGGGGTATGAGACTTCACCCATACATTACACAAGTGGACTTTAAGAGGGGTTACGGTTGGGTCCTTTTATGTTTTTAAGACTTATGGATTATGTATGTATGATATGTATGAATGATAAGGTTGACTTTATTTTTTACAAGTTATGATCACGAATGTCTCCTTAATAATGTATGTTGGTTATGGATGAACTAAAAGTAAGATATGTGTGTGTTGGTGATCTAAATGTGATGCTTAGCATTCAGCAGGGTTATGAGATCTTACCTTTACTTTACACTAGTATGAATTTGGGTTGCTTATATGTTGGTATGAACTTATGTTATCCATGATCATGGTAGCCTAAAAGTGAGACTTAGTGTAGGTAGGATTATTGGATCCTATCTTACATTGCACAAGTATAGCTTAGGGTTCTTCATGTGATAGTTCTATTATGATGATAAGATCTTGGTATGCACTTATGCATGTCAATTATGTCTTGTGAAGATTGGAGTATGCATTATGTTGTGTTGGAGACTATGCTTGTAATTATGACGATAGCCATTATGTTATGATGAATTGTGTATGGTTTGTCTTATGAGCTACATTCTCCAACTATTTCAAATATGATGTTAAAAAGTGGCATGAAGCATAGTTTTAAACAAAATGTCCCTTTTATGCATGCTTTAAGGATTTTCTTGCATGGCTTCCATACTTGGTGCATTTTGTGCTAACCCATATTTCTACATTTTCTATAAGTGTAGGCTTTGGAGATATTGGATGCTATCCTTGTGGATAGGAATCTAGTAGATCGAGAAGAAGAAGATTAGTGAGTCCTCATAGTTTTCGAAGGCTTGATCACATGTCCTTTATGTCTTTCTTTTATGTAAGGGCTGCGTCCCTAAGATTGTATTAAAGAGTTTTAATTATAAGGTTATAGATGGTTTGAGACATAGTGTCATAGACTTTCTCTCATTTTATAAAGACTTCGATCGTAAAGAAAAGTTTTAAATTTTCCGCATTTTTCCTATGTTCTTATGTCATGATATGCTAACGGCTTGTATGAGACCCCTTCGGGGTCAAGTACGCCATGTCACATCTAAGGGGTAGTCTCTGATCATGACAAAGAGTGAAGTTCTTTTCTTCAAAAGATTATATGGGAACTAAGTATTACTTACAGTAAAATGTTTTCACATTTAAATAAAATAGGAAACACCGATTTCCAAGATAACTTTTATGCTAGTTTTTGAGTAATAATCTCAAACTACAGAAAGAGTTATGTTTTAAAACATATGAGCTGAGTATATTTTAGGAGTAGTATTGAGCATGCATATGAGGATGAGTTTAGATAACTCAAGTCTCCATAAACCATGTAGCTTATGTGGATAGAAAGGGTCATACTTTTTATATGATTCCTTAATTCTTTTTAGCATAGACTAGTTGATCCACTTAGTTGAGGTATTATATATCTCGACAAGTTATAGGATAGTTCTGGCAGCGTGGGATAGACGTTGTATCATCACATAACTCATAGTGATAGTTGTCAGTTAGAGAAACTCCCACAGAGATATTTTGTATTCTTATATCCACATAGTTTACTTTGTATATTCATATACAAGCAGAGATTATATTATATCCTTGAATACAAACTGAGTCGCTTTCTACTATTTTTAAAAGCTTTCCATATCACTACAAGAAAAACGCCCTCTAAGGAAGGGAAATATGGTCCCAGAAAGTCAAAATCTGGTCCCAAATAGTCTACTGCGATGGGAAAAGGCTGGTTGCCACCCGTCCTAATAGATCTCTTCACTAAAGGTCAATTGTGACAGGCTCCTTTAGCTGGTCCTTAAATGTTTTTAGAGATGGAAGCAAAGCTGGTTGCAAAACTACTTTTAGAGACCATGTATCTCGTCCCAAATAGTTGATTTTCTTCTTTAAAAAAATATGTAGTTTCTGGTTGTTAAATCCCTTTAGTGACGATAATCTATCTTGTCGGGGATCACTTTTTTGCGACTAGTAGCTATATCATCCTAGAGTAACCTTTAGGGACGAAAGGTTTTCTCGTCCTAGATGAACTTTTAAGGACGAGCAATAATGTTGGTCTCTAATTGATCACCAATATTTCTTAAGCTTCGTATAAAAAAATTAAATATTTTACCAACAAACATAAGATTGCTACAAAAAATCTCCAAACAAAAGGCTGATATAAATATAAAAATTGGTTAACATCCCATGATGTTAGTTTCAATATTTTCTGAACAAAAAAGCTTAGCTAATCAACATCTCAAGCTAGACTATGATATCATGTTTTGTATAACTTTCATAGCAAAATAATGATGATCTTTTCCATCTTCTAAACTTGCATCTTGACTTGTAACTTCAATCTTCAAAATCTGCAAGTACAAAATTTTTGAGAAGACCATAAGTAACTATTGGTATATATTAGGAGTAATATGTAAATTGTATACTAAAATTAGTTAAACTTCTCATCCCAAAAAAACCCTAATATTCTGCGAGGGTTATCTAGAAACATAAACAAGCTGCATGAATATAAGAAAATTAATTAGGAAAGCTTTGATATGCATTAAGCAACAATTCAAATCTATATCAAAACACAAAAATTCGAGGACAAGAGATAGTACAAATGGAGAAATTCCCCATCAAGAATGTGTGCTATGGATATCATAGAGACTCAACATCTCTTTATATAGAGTGCATATGGACAGTAGAGGTCCAGGGAGAAATGGGTAGATCATCTGGAATTCAAATTCCACCCAAATATGTAGAGGACAGTATGTGTTGTATCAAGAGAACACAATAGAGGCAATTCCAAAAGGAACTAGTAGCAGGCTAGTAGCATATAGATGTCTGATGTTGGATAATCTCCCTAGAAGGTATTCAACTCACTGGATGCTCTTAGATTATAAAACTACTAAAAAAAGACTTCGAGTGCTTTCTATCAGAACTTCAAGTCTAAAACGTCCTATTAAATTTCAAATCTGACCCAAATTTGTTCATGATTGAAATTTGTTATGGTTTCCTCATAGTTGTAGAGTTTCGTATCAGAACTTCAACTGTCCATTTAGTAGTGTATCACAAGTCTAAATCGTCTATAATTTTCATGTTTATATGTCTTGATGTAGAAGGTTGGGAGACAAAAACAGATTATATTCAATAGTGTATCACAAGACTAAAAGGTCTACAAATTGCATTCACAGTGATTGCATTAAATCCTAGAGAACTATCGATTGCATTCACCATGACTTTTATATCCTAAAACATCAATGCTAATGAGAACCATTATGTATAACAAAGAATTGAGTCAGTTCTTGGTTTAATTATTCCTTCTGGAAAGAACCATGATTGGTCAAACAGTCGTGGACTATTAGTGGAATATTACAATCATCAATAATGAGATATCACATTGTAGAGAGTTTTTAAACTAATATGATGAAACATTTTCAACTTAGCTCAGTATTTTGTATTTTTTTTTCTTCTTGCATATATTGTTCATTGAAAGGAAACGAAATTGATATATGACCCCCCCCAAAACCATCCATTCTATTTGGTACAAAGCTACAAAATTGAATCTGAAAGACAAAAGCTGAATAGTCTTTGCTATCTATGCAATTAAAATCTCAATAGTTTTGAAAAAACTTACTTGTTCCAACTTCTTGGATGTATTTCTTAAGTTGATTGGTAAATGGAGGAAATGGAGTCTAAACTTTCATATAGTGTAGCTTAAGAACCATGGAGTTCTTGTGTATCGCTCCCGTTCCTTGACTAGAAGACATGATTAAGTATGTAAGTTCTTGTTCTCCTCCCTTCCTTACAGCACCTGGAGAAAGCCAGAAGGTGCTCAAACAACAACTCATCAGCAAATCGATAGAAGATAATAAATTGATGAGAAGAAGGAAAAAGAAGTGACTACAGGTTAAAAGAGTCAAGTGCATTGATAAATGACTACATGTTAAAAGAAGCAACAGGATGATCTAATTATGATTTATGAGAAATTCAAAAAAAATTAGTTGGTTTACAAAAATGCTAAACTAGTCAATTAATCAAAGGAAAAGAAAATGTTAAACAGAACTTACAGCCCTACTGTATTTCTTAGAAAACTGCAAGATGAACTTTTCCATTGTTCAAACACATGACATATATGCTTTGTAGTATGCTCATTCCAAGGCTAATTAACAACTATAGGGTAAAAACAAAGCTGAATATTGTCTTTGATTAAAATAAAATGAGATTACCATCTTGACGACTTGACCTGCCCAAATTCAGCCCAGCCGCCCATTTGCCACCTCGAATTAACGCTAGAAGATTACAGAGAAGCTGATGATTATTCAAAGAATTCTTCAAATTGAAACCTCAAATCTTACCAAAATGTAAGTTACTTTTTATTACAAGCCCACCCGGTCCTGGTCCATTCCAATAGCTAGCCTAGCTCGATCTCCACTAATTTTGGGCTACAATCGGGACCAGCCCAGCCTGCCTGGGACAATTTTGGTCCCCATTTTCTGTGCTTGTTAGGTCGGTCTCCTAGGCTAACCAGTCTCAGTTTCCAGGTCTAGTCAACAAGGAAAATATAATTTGCTCCCATGTGTATGGTAGAGATAGTAGGTTACCTCCCTTTAAATCAAAACATAATCAAAGTACCTCCTCATAGATGTAAAGACTTTGCTAAATACTCCCTTTCTGCTAAATCAACCTAAACTTTAGCAGTTGAATGATAAAACTATGTTTACAGTCACTTTAGTAGTAGTAAATAAGTCATTTGACACGATCACAGAAGTATTGCTTAAACAACACTAAATCAAAGACCTGAATTATGCACCGGGACAGCTCGACGATTCCAATTGCAGGCCTTAGCCATCCATGTCCCTTAGCAGTGCGTGGCACAGTTGCCATCTGCATGAACAATAAACAAGATGACCAACTCCAAGTCACAGTTGAAAAAGAAGGTAGATAAGAAACCAAAAGTTAAAGTTTAAAGTCAACTTATATTAGCCAACTCATACTGAATAGCAGCAAATCATATTCATGTACAAAAGAAAAAAAAAAGATGGCTGGTTGCATTAACATCAGACAATCTCAACCTAAAAGAAAAGTTGTTTGACATTATAAGTTCAAAACTACATCTATAAGATATCAACTAAACTATCTAGAAAAAAAAACTAAACTATTAGAACACATAATACTGATTAAAAAAATATTTCAAATGGTCGAAATAGCCTACAAATCACCACCGTATAATGTAGCTTATCCCATCATAGCACTATAAATGGTGGGATAAATAATTTCAAGACTAACTAATACCCCTAACCAAATGCATGTAATCCCTTATCCCTCATACCAAACAATCCCTTAGTATTCAAGTTCTTGTGTTGATAAGTCTCCTCAGAATAAATACTAACGTACAATTATAAACGATAGAATAATATATGAAAAACAACAAGATTATTCCATTCACATTATTCAGAGAGAAGTGTCACAAGTACATCTTCTGCCTCAAGTGTTAGTCATAGTATTCTCAAGATTTAGCGCCAGTAAATAGAAAAGTTCACAATCATCTTATTTCAAATGAAACATAAAGACATTTTCTACACAACTCAAGGGCATAAGTATGAAAACTGAAGATTTAACATATAGTGATAGTCAGGCAATATATCCTTCAGCCAAATGACACAAAAGATTATTGATCACACTTAATGAATGTATAATTCTCAAGTTGATATGTAAGGAAATAAGAAATAACATGTTAAAGGGAATAAGTGTATTATACAAGAATACTCAGAAGGTTTGAGGGTCCAACAAAACCTGATTGCCTGAAGACTCAGCAAACAATCCTTCTGCAGCCACAACAATCAAAAAGCAAATATGAGAGCTCTGCCTGATCAAATATGACTGATTTAATATATAACTCCATCTTGAAAATAAGTTGACATAGTTGTTCATTTTCCTTCTAAAAGCTACTTAAAATATATTATTTAAATTTGTTTTGGTTAATTGGTAGAGATTTAGTTAGACAAGAATGGAGGAATATATGGTGCAACTATATATTAGAATGAATCTTATTGAAAAATCTTGAGTTTCCCAAGTTAAAAATCCAAATGGAACAATCAGTGTTTCTACTTTCTATGTGCAGTACCATGGGAGGTAATTTGTATCAGTTCAATTGCTTTTTACATCTTTCATTAGTTCGAGTTAATTTGATTGTAAAAATATGATCGACTCTTTAGATTAAGATGCCATGTTACAGAACATATTGAAAAACATGAGGGTTGAAAATCTTCACTACAATTTTAGATACACACAATACAGTGATATGATCTTTTATATTAGATAACTATTCAATGGTGTTATTGAAATTCCTAATTTATTCTAGTTAGATATAAATCTGTTAGGAATTAATGGCAGGTTACTACGCACGTGGATTAGTTTTAACAACTTCAACCACTTTTCCCGCCTTCTCTGTTAGCCTTAAAAGTTGAACAATAGTTCACTAGTTATTCAAGATGGATTTCTCAAGTTTAATACAACTCGCTCTATCTTCTATTAGAACATTATTTTACCTCATTGAGCTGCCAGTGCCTCTGCTCAAGAAAAGTTCACTGTTCTCTTACTATTTAGGAACACTATGTTCTCCTATGATTGATCCCTTTCATTTTTGGGATCTTATCACACTACAAATTTAAATCTATTTTAAAATACACGAGCAGCTTATCTAAGGGAAGAAGAGTAAACTAAACTAGAAGAATAACTCGAACAAGAAGAGTAACTCGAAGAAAACAAACAACTCACCGAATAAGAGAAGAAAATAAAAATCAACTCGCAAAAAAGGAGGCATACCTAAGATTATAGGAGACAGAAAACATCGATTCGTTTTGACAAGAATGGAAGAATATATGGTGCTACTATTAGAACTTATCTTCTTGAAATCTCAAGTTTCCCAAATTTCAAACAAAAATAGAACTATCATTGTTTCTACCTTTTATAAGCAACACCGTAGGAGGTAATTTGCATCAGTTCGAGTTAATTAGATTATAAAATAAAATTGATTCTTTAGACATACACAATACACTGATATGATCTATTTATTTTAGATAACTATTCAATGGTGTGATTGAAATTACTAATTTATTCTAGTTAGATATAAATTGGTAGGAATTAGTGGCACGATACTACGCACGTGGATTAGATTTAACAACTTCAACCACTTTTCCCGCCTTCTCTGTTAGCCTTAAAAGTTTAACAATAGTTCACTTGTTATTAAAGATGGATTTCTCAAGTTTAATACAACTCGCTATCTTCTATCAGAACATTATTTTAGGTTCATTGAGTTGCGAGTGCTCTGTTCAAGAAGAGTTTACTGTTCTCTTACTATTTAGGAATACTAATTTCTCCTACGATTGATCCCCTTGATTTTTGGGATCGTATCACACTAAAAACTTAAATCTATTTTAAAATACACAAGCAGCTTATCTAAGAGAAGAAGAGTAACCTGAACAAGACGAGTAACTCGAACAAGAAGAGTAACTCAAAGAAAACAAACAACACACCAAATCAGAGAAGAAAATAAAAATCAACTCGCTAAAGAGGAGGCATACCTAAGATTATAGTAGATAGAAAACATAGATTCAGTTTGACAAGAATTGAAGAATATATGTTGCTACTATTAGAACTTATCTTCTTGAAAGATCTCAAGTTTTCCAAGCTTCAAACCCAAATGGAACTGTCATTGTTTCTATTTTTTATGTGCAACACCATAGGAGGTAATTTGCATCAGTTCGAGTTAATTAGATTGTAAAATATAATTGATTCTTTAGACATACACAAATACACTATATGATCGATTTATATTAGTTAACTTTATGGTAGTGCAATTGCAATTCCTAATTTTCTTAAGTTAGATAGATATCTATTAGGAACTAGTGGCACTTGACTACACACATGGATCAATTGAAATTCTGCAACTACTTTCTTTCACTGCTAGTCTAAAAATGTGAACAATACTTCACTTGTAAGTCATAATAGATTTCTCAAGTTTAATACAACTCTCTCAATCGTCTCTCAAACACTATTTTAGTTCATTTAGCTGCGAGTTCCACTGTTCAAGAACGGTTAGAAACACTCTATTCTCTTAAGATTGATCCCTTTCATATTTTGGATCTTATCACACCACAAAATTTAATATACTTAAAATAACGACCTTCTAGTCTAAAAGAAAAAGTGTAAATCAAACAAGAAGGGTTATGATCGCACAAAACAAACAACAAATCAAATTTAGAGACGGAAAAAATCAAATCACGAAGGTGCACATACCTGAGATTCGAGTAAGGTAGAAAATAGAGATTGAGTTGAGATCGCTGCTAGGCAGACCTGTGCTTTCTCGGTTTTGAGAAAACACAGATGAAACGCTGAGAGCTACGAGCTATGTTGAGATCGCTTCAAGGTAGATGTTGCTAGGGTTTTCTGATTCGCGATAATGTTTTGAGAAACAAAGCGTTATTTGTCTTTTTTTATTTTTGCAAGTTTTATTACACTTATGTTTTGGCTTTAAGTTTTAGTTAAAATAGAACTTTTTTTTAATTTGACCCTTAAATTATAATTTGGGACCACTTATTAATTTCTTTGGAGACTAGATTTAGTACCTTCATAAAAACATACATAATTAAGGACCGAAATAAAATCTCGTCCCAATACATATACTTTTAGAGACAGGACTGTTAACTCGTCCCTAAATATTGGTCTTAAATAAAGCTTTTTCTTGTAGTGTATATTGCATATGTATTGTTGTTTTATATTGAGTTGAATATCTAGATTTGAGTATCCAGAGTTGAGTACCTAGAGTCGAGTATCTTATTATTAAGTTGAGCCTTATTTCACTAAGTTGAATATCTTATCATTGAGTTTAGCCTTATTTCACTGAGTTGAATATCTTATCATTAAGTTGAGCCTTATTTCGAATATCTTATCATTGAGTTGAACCTTATTTCACTGAGTTGAATATCTTATCACTGAGTTGAACTATGTTCTTTGAGTTGCATTGACTTGAGTGAGTTGAGAAGAGGTAAGTATGTTTCTTTTCTACTAGTTCAAGCTTAGGTTTATCCTTTAGAATTCCCCTTACATGCTCGTACATTCTACGTACTGAGCCATTTGGCCTGCATCGTTACAAGATGCATATATAGGTATTCAGGATCATCAACAGGAGCTTCGTTGATACCATATGGAGTTCGAGTTAGGTATGGTGGGGCTCCTTGCTTATGGAGGATTCCATTTACTTTATGTTTTGTCAGGATGCCGTGGGTCTTGTACCTACATTCATCTTTGTCATTTAGAGGCTTCATAGATAGATAGTAGAGTTTCAGAAGTCTGTTCATTTCTTTTGTTAAATGTTTTAAAAACTTAAGTTGCCTATTTTGTGGCGAGTTGAATATATTATTTTTATTCAGAGTTTTTCATTTGAGTTAAAGAATTTTATTTGAGTTTCATGAATTTTTATTCAGTTTTAAACTTTGTATGCTTGAGTTAGTCTTCCGCTTGTAGTCAGCTAGGATGAGGGTTCGCTTGGGGACCAATAATGGTTCTCGAGTGCCGGCCACGTTCAGGGTGCAAGCTCGAGTTATGACATAGAGACCATGTGACAAATAACACGGAATCCAATATATACCCCCACAATGAAAAGAGGTGTCCTTACTTGCAAAGGTAAGAACCATAACTTCTAGCTTAAGTGAATCCAATAGCTAATGTCTCTCTACGACAAGATTTGTTAGCACATACTTTATGGGACACATGTAATCACAACTTGTCTAGTCGAGTCTAAGCATAATTCCCATGGAATAGTCATAAATCATATTCATCTTTATTTTTAAAGTACATGGCTACTCACCTGTTGCCTTATCATTAGGGGACATGGGTAATCGCCTCTTGTCCTATCTTTAGGATAGCTCCTAAATCTTGATTCATAGTATAGTTGAGAAAACCTTTCAATGATAAGAATACATTATGTGAGAAAACCCTTTCACATTCATGTATTGAGTAATATGTGAGAAATCCTTTCACAACATTTATGCTTTACTGTCAAAGCAACTTAAACATTTTCATCAACTTCATAAGAACATGCCTATCTTAATAAAATCATCTTTCATAATTCAAAACCCACATTATATCATAGTAGCTTAGAAAACATGGGTTATGCATAGGTTCATGGGTATTCAACTTAAAAACATTGAATCATCTAAAATTCATGCAAAATAATTCATAAAACAATCAATTGGATCAATATCAAAGGAACCCATGACATGGAACAAAACCCTAACTTCAATTGGAGATTTCTAACTTATAAATTGGAGAATTTAGGAAATCTATGGAGGAAATAGCTTTATAGATGAAGAATATCATACCTTGGAGTTCAAATCCCACAAGTAATGGAAAATTGGAGACTTTATCTTGAAGCCCTAACTTGACTTTTTTTGCTTCCTTAGAGAGAGAAATATATGGGAAGGATGAACTTGATCTTCTTTTGGGAAATCGAGAGAATGAATTCAATTGTGTGATTTTAGGGGTAAACATCCTTATATAGGGCTTTGGGTAAATGGTAAAACGACATAGTATCAAATTAAAATAATTGGGAAAAGACCCAAAAGCCCTTGACTTAAACTTGAGGAATGGACTCCACGGAGGCCTTCACGGTCCGTCTAAAGTACCATGGCCCGTATAATGGTTCGTGAAGAAGATCTGCACCATGCCCCCTTCAAGCACAACTTCACGGCCAGTGTGGGGTTTCACGGGCCGTTTAGCCGTCCATGGTCCTTGACCAGTAGCTATGGGAGAAACCCCTTTTGAGTGGCCAACATAATGAGCCCTTGGACGACTCGTCAACGTCACCATGAGCCATCTAGGCATCTATGCGACGGACACCCATCTGGGCTGGTTGTGGGAAATACCACGAGTTCCCAAATGTACCGTGGTCCCCTACACATCCTGTTTAGGGCTCTGTGGAGGGTTACATGGTCTACTGTTGGGTTCTTGACATGTCCGTTTGACCTTTTTATAGACTTTTGTAATCCGAGGTGTTACAATATCTCCCCCTTGGGAACGTTCATCCTCAAATGGGAGTCAAGACATCATATGGAGGGTAGGAACTCAAACCTAACAGCCCAACATGAATGCAATCATATAAATGCACATATTCGAGGAGGAAATATCAACTCCAAGATAAAACATGTTATAAACATCATTTACTAAGGTCTATATGCAACTCATACTCAAATGCACATAAATATGAAAAAATCAATCTAGCAACTCATTTTTCTCAAAAATCAAGTTTTTTATTAACATGCATAAATGAGGAAATCATAGGAATATCTATAACACATGACACCGAAAGAGTAAACCATAAGGAACTAAATATCTCAAGCTAGAGTAGGGACAGAGGTAAAGAGATGAGGATACCGGGATATCATATCAGCCTTAGCTTCCCAAGTAGCACCCTCAACTAATTTATTCCTTTAAAGAAACCTTTAGCGTAGCAATTTCTTTATTTCTCAACTTTTGAACTTGCCGGTCTAAGATCTCAACCAAAACTTCTTCAGAACAAAGACTATCCTTTATGCCAAGACTATCCAATGGCACTATATATGTCGGATCACCAACACATTTCTTCAATTAGGAGACATGGAAAAAAATGAGCCGATGTCAAGTCATTCATTAGGCAATTCAAGTTCCTAAGCAACCCATCCGACATGCCTCAAAATCTGATATTTGCCCACACAACGGGGACTAGGCTTCCCTTTCTTTCCAAATCTCATTACTCCCTTCATGGGTGAAATTTTCAAGTAAGCCCAATCATTCACATCAAACTCAAGGTCTCTTCTTCTAAAGTCGACATAGGAATTTTGTTGACTTTGAAAAATAATAAGCTAAACATTCTCCATAGCTTCATGTACAGTTTCGGGACCTATCAACGCAACTTCACACACTTCAAACCAACCTATATGAGATCGACACCTCCTGCAATATAGAGCCTCAAATGGCGCCATACCAATACTTGAGTGATAGATATTATTATACATAAATTAAATTAAAGGTAAGTGATCATCCCAAATACACTTGACGTCAATTACACGTGCTCTCATAATATCTTCCATATTTGTCATGACTCAAAGTATACCCTAGGCATAACATGGCGTATAGGACCCTGAGAGGGCCTACACAAGCCACTTAGCATGCATAAACAAGTTAATAGAAAATCAAGAGATTTTAAAAGACAGTTCCAATCATAAAAAGCTTTGTAAAAATGAATCAAAAGTTTATATAGTCTCAAAATCCATCTATTACATCAAGAGTGATCGGGATGTAACCTGTACATCACAAAACAACATCTAAAATGAAAATATGAAATAAAGGCTCAATCCTAAGAACATGAGGACTCACTAATCTTCAATATCTACTAAGTAATCCCTAGCCACGGAGATGGGAAACTGGAACATCGGACCCTACATTTGGGAAACAATTTAGGCAAAAGTATGCGTTAGTACAAAAATGTACCAAGTATGATAGAAAATCATATATTTATAAAATCATGCTAAAAAGGACCTTTTCATGACATGCAAAGACCATACTATAACAAGGAATCCGGTGTCTACTTCACACCAAAAAAAATGTGTCCTTACTTGCCAAGGTAAGAATCATAACTTTTAGCTTAAGTGGATTCATAGCTAATGTCTATATAAGACAACCTATGTTGGCACATATTTTATCGGACACATGTAATCGTCATTTGTCTACTTGGTTCAAAACATTATTCCCATGAAATAATCATCATCATATTCATTTTTATGATTAAAGGACATGGGTACTCACCTCTTTCCTTGTCATTATGGGACATGGGTAATCGCCTCTTGTCCTATCTTTACAATAGCTCCTAAATCTTGATTCATAGTATAGTTGAGAAAACCTTTCAACTCTAAGAATCCATTACGTGGGAAAACCCTTTCACATTCATGTATTGAGTAATATGTGAGAAATCTGTCCACAACAATCAATAACAACAACATTTATGCTTTACTCTCAAAGCATCTTAGATCATTTTCATCAATTACATAAGAACATGCATATCTTCATAAAATCATCTTTTATAGTTCAAAAACCACATTATATCATCATACCTTAGGAAACATGAGTTATGCATGGCTTCATGGGGATTCAACTTAAAAAATAATCAATTGGATCAATATAGAAAATAACCCACAGAAGAAAACCCTAACTTCAATTGGATATTTCTAACTTGTAAATTGGAGAATTTGTGAACTCTATGGAGGAAAGAGCTCTATAGATGAAGACTATCATACCTTAGAGTTCAAAGCCCACAAGCAATAGTGAATTGGAGACTTGATATTGAAACCCTAACTTGACTTCTTCTTCTTCCTTAGAGAAGGAAATATTTGGAGAGGATGAACTAGATCTTCTTTTGGGAAATTGAGAGAATGAATTGAATTGGGTGATTTTGGGGGTAAAAATCCTTATATAGGTCTTTGGGTAAAGGGTAAAATGAGATAGTATCGAATTAAAATAATTGGGAAAAGACCCAAAAGCCCCTGATTTAATGCTCATGAACTGACTACACGAAGGCTATCACGGCTCGTCTAGGGTACTACGGCCTGTCTAAAGGTCATAAAGAAGCTCTGCACTATTCCCCCTTCACAGATGAATTCACCGCTAGTGTGGGGCTTCACAGGACATTTAGCCATCCATGGTCCTTGACCAGTGACTTGGGGAGAAACCCCTTCTGAGTGGCAAACATGAAGAACCCTTGGATAGCCTGTCAGCCTCACTATGGGCCGTCTAGGCATCCATGGGAGGGACACCCATTTGGGCAGGTTCTGGGACATACCACGAGTGCCCAGATGAACTGTAGTCCCCTAAACGGCCTATCTAGGTGTCCGTGTCCATGGTCCACTTTTGGGTTCTTGACATGTCCGTTTGACCCTTTTCTAGTCTTTCTATAATCTGAGGTGTTACACTATGATGGCCTAAGCTAATAGAGAGGATGCTGCTTCCGTAAACACAAATATGGGTATAGTGGTGACAAGGGTAAAAGACTTCACTTGTATGAATCCCCTAGAGTTCTATGGGTCTAAATTTGACGAAGATTCCTAAGAGTTCTTTGAGGAAATTGATGAGTCAAAGGTTTGGACTCATTTAGGGCTTTGTTCATATAGATTTAGTATCCTCAAATGATCATTTGGTGCCAATAACTGATGAAAAGTCCTTGAATTCAGGTATATGGGTTGAGGACCAAAAAGAGAACATTAATAGGAAAAAAGCACAGCACAAGCTCAAAAAAAAAGAAGAGAAAAACAAGCTTGACGATCGCCTAAAGGATTCGGTGGATCGCCAAGTCACTCCCTGATAGCCTAAAGTTACAGAATCATTCCCCATCAGTGACTCACAGACTACATCAATGAAGGATGACCATATCGCCAAAAGTATTGAGTGAAGTCAAGTTGAACTCAAATGGGCGAGCTAAAACATCAAGGAGCACATTGCGAAATTGATCGACGATCTCAATTTGAATCGCCTAAAATTACAGTGCTTGAATGATGTAAAAGTAAAGAAAGAAGGCAAGAGGAAATGATAATCAGCGAGTCGCCAAATGGTCTGTGAAGCCTAACTTTCCTCGTCGATTGACCCCAAAAAGATACACCTCAAATTAGTATAAATTGATTTTTGTAGGAGAGAGAAAGCATTCAAAAATTGTGAGGAACAAAAGATAAGAGCAAAAACACTGCATTTGTTGATTCCAAGTAATTTTAGCAAGGTTTTTCAATTGGGTTTTGTAATAGAGAAGATATTATTCACCTTTGACTTTCAAATTTCATTTACTCAGTTATGGAAAATGTGGCAGGTATTGAATTTCATCTTCTTACTATGATTGGCTAAAACCCTAACCTTGGGGGTTTTACAATGTGACCAATTGTTGAGTTTGACTTAATGGGTGTTACTTATTAGTGAATTTTGGTGTTAATTTGAAGTCAGTCAGAGTTATAACCATAGTTTAACTCCAATATAGCATGTTTAGTGTAATATACTTAAGAGTTCTATGCTTGCTCGAGAGAGAAGTATAGAACTAAGGTAGTAACTTGGCATCCATTATTAGTGGGTCATGATGGTTTCAGCTTGAGAAAGTGAAACTTGAGATTTAGCCTTTGTATCTATCTCGAAAGAGTAAATTTGATTAGAATGTGGGTTGATCTTCTTATGGATATTGTTGAGGTTTTGAGAGAATTCAGTGGAAATAAGGTAATTATTCGAGAGAAAAGTACCTTACCTATAGTCCATTCTACCCATGACGAATTAACATTATTGGTAATGATGTACACCTATTGAGTTGAATTCAACAGTTGGTTAGTCAATCCCCCAAGCGTTATCCCATTATTTGATTGTTCATCGGGTATTGTTGATGTGGTTTTAGAGTTTGACAACTGTTTGTTTGGATTGATAATGACGTCCTTGAGTTTGACTTATATATTTTTCAATGTTTTGTTTGTTCAGCTGTAGAGGTCATTGTCATACTTTCATATTCGAATTCAAAAGAAAGCTACTCTCTGTGGGATTGATCCCAACTCATTTAGTTGGATTTATACTAATGTATGATCGTTGACACTTAGAACTGGATGAAGTGTCTTTGAAACGTTAATCAAAATGGCTCTGATGCTAGGGAGTAGCGTTGTTTAGAGTTCTTTCTTCGAAATTTGACTTGTGAAGTTTTTGGCTGTAGTTGAATCGATTTAGGCCGCATTCTGCTCTTGTTTATTGGGCTGAATAGAAGTAAGGATGAGTGAGACACAGGTGAATGGTAACTAAGTAGGTCACCTAAATGGTATTGATGATGTTAATAGTGTGTACAACCTATCCCATATAGGTTAAATGGGTGCAATTTGCTTACCATCAATTGATGAGAATACAATATTTGAGGTCACGAGTACAACTCTTCATCTTATCCAAATAAAGGGACTTTATGGAGGGCTGGTTCATGAAGATCCACATGAGCATGTGAGAAATTTTATTGATGTATGCAGTCCGTTATCATTCAAGAATGTGTCGCAGGAATCAATCTAGCTCAGGTTATTCCCACTATCTCTGACAGGGAAGGCTAGCAAGTGGCTGGTTGAGTTACCAGGAATTCAATCATATCGTAGGATGAGCTTATCACAACATTCAATGCAAGATTCTTTCCTCCATCGAGGATGATGAAACTCAGGGACAACATTTAAGGTTTTAAGAGATAGGAGGGTGAACCCATCCATGAAACGTGGTTGAGGTTTAAGAAACTCCTACTTCAATGCCCAACTCACGAGCTACCAAACTATTTGCTACTCCAATATTTTTATCAGAGTCTTAATTCAGCTAATAAAGGAGTGGATGACCAATTGGTTCGAGGGGGGATAATGTTGCAATTATTTTAGTTGGCTTCATTTCTTTTTGATGACATGACAAAAATAAATCAAGCTTGGTACACTCAAGAGGATCAAGTTTCCCTTTTTTGTTTTAGAATGACTCAAGAGCAACTTGATAAGGAAAGAGAAAGGGATGAGAACATCAAGAAGATGTTGGCCCAAATGGAGCTACTACAAGAGCATATGTTGGAGGATGTGAAAAAGCCAAAGGGAACAAATGAAGTGTTTAGAGTTAAGGAGGGTTGTTCCTCTGGTTATTCAAAGCT
Source organism: Solanum commersonii (assembly GCA_029007595.1). Classification (NCBI taxonomy): domain Eukaryota; kingdom Viridiplantae; phylum Streptophyta; class Magnoliopsida; order Solanales; family Solanaceae; genus Solanum; species Solanum commersonii. Next base: position 5,192,766 of record JAJTWQ010000022.1, read on the forward strand.
AGGGGAGAATCAAGGTTGGAATTCCAAGAGATACGAGGAGGGTTTCCACCCACGCTATTCACAACGAAGTGGGAATGAAGGTTAGAACCACACAAAGAGGAGAGCACAAAAGATACCATCAAGGATGTGTTGAGTAAAGTGATCATTGGACTTTGAAACAATCGAAGTTTCTCATAGTTGTAGTGCAATTATGACTAAGGAGATGATAAAAAAGAAAGAAGATCTTGGAGCATTCACCATCACTTGCACCATCGGTATGCTCCAATTTGCCAAGGCCCTATGTGATTTAAGAGTAAGCAACAACCTAATGCCCTACACAATCTACAAACAACTTGGGTTGGGTGAGCAGAAATCCACAACAATGAGACTCTTAATGGAAGACCGATTAATTAAACATCCCGTAGGGATACTATATGACATGTTGGTGAATGTTGACATATTCATCTTCCTGGATGATTTTGTCATCCTCGATTGTGAAATTGATGCTAAAATTCCCTTTATTCTCGAAAGAGCATTCTTGGAAACTAGGAGAGCATTGGTGGATGTTGAAAGTAGGGAACTGAAATTCTGAGTGAATGAAGATGAAGTGACCTTTAATGTGTGTAAGTCAATAAAGCACCCAAGTGATATCCACGTGGTCTCTACTATTGATGGTATTGATGAGGGGATGGCTAGTGTGAGCCATTTAATGTGCGCGGGTGAACCACTTGAGGTCGTGCTTGCTAACTATGATGAGTTCAAAGTCTGAGGTTATGAAGAGATAGTAGCTGCTCTTTTAGGTTTTGGGGAATATGGAAAGACTCCATTAAAGTTGGACATTGATTTGAAAATCAAGAAAGTCCTCCCATAAAGCAATCAACGGAGGAACATCCGAAGCTTGAGTTGAAAGTGCTGCCTTCATATCTCTGATATATTTCTTTGGAGTAAATAACACCTTACCTATAATCATTGCAGCTAATTTGCTTGAATTGAAATTAAAATTGCTCCTTGAGGTGTTGAGAAGTTATATCAAAGCTATAGGGTGGACTATCGCTGACATAGTGGGAATTTCTCCTGGCATTTGCCCTCACAAGATTCAACTTGATAGTGAAGTAAACCGAGTATTGAAAATCAGCGGAGATTGAATCCACCGATGCAAGATATGGTAAAAAAGAGATAATAAAGTGGTTGGATGTAGGTGTGATCTACCCTACTGCAGATAACAGGTGGGAAAGTCTGGTACAATGTGTACCAAAAAAGGGAGGCCTTATGGTAGTCCTAAATTAAAAAGGAAAGCTTGTGTCTATGAGACCGGTAACTGGATAGGGAGTATGCACGGATTACCAGAATTTAAACACGTGGACCAAAAAAGATCAATTTCCCAAGCCCTTCATGGATCAAATGCTTGATCGACTTTCATAAAGAGGATAGTATTGCTTTTTGGATGGGTACTCTGGTTATAATCAAATCTCCATTGCTTCGAAAGACCAAGAGAAAATCACATTCACTTGCCCATATGGAAATTTTTCTTTCAAACGGATGTCGTTCGGGTTATGTAATGCTCTGACAACGTTTCAACGTTGCATGCTATCTAGTTTTGCCCACATGGTGGAAGATTCAATGGTTAGGGAAGGTATAGTTCTTGGTCACACTTGGGACAGGCCCTTCAAAGATGTGTGGAGATAAATTTGGCCCTAAATTGGGAAAAATGCCACTTCATGGTTAGGGAAGGTATAGTTCTTGGTCACAAAATGGGCTGGAGGTTGATAAAGCAAAGATTGAAGTGATTGAGAAGTTACCACCACCAATTTCGGTGAACGGTATTCATAGTTTCTTGGGTATGCCGACTTTTACCGGAGATTCATCAAAGATTTCTCAAAAATTGCACACCTTTTATGCAAAATTTTGGAGAAGGAGGTGAAATTTAACTTTAATGATGCATGTATGGTAGCCTTCAAGTGTTTGAAAGAAAAATTGATCTCCACCCTGGTTATCATTAATCCCGATTGGTTAGAACCGTTGGAAGTGATGTGTGATGCAACTGGTACAACATTAGGTGTTGTATTAGGGCAAAAACACAACAAACTATTTCACCCTATTTACTACGCAAGAAACACTCTGAATAGTGCTCAACGTAACTATACATTTACAAAGCAAGAATTACTTGCGTTGGTATATGCGTTTGAGAAATTTCGGGCATACTTGCTAGGCACTAAACTGGTTGTTCACACTGATCATGCTGCTTTGCAATATTTGTTGGCAAAGAAGGATGCCAAGCCAGATTGATAAGGTGGGTGCTATTGTTGCAAGAATTTGACTTTGAAGTCAAAGATAGAAGAGGTTGTGAAAATCAGGTGGTAGATCACTTATCAAGATTAGAAGGCAAGGAAAATGATGATCTGGAGGTAGACATAAATGATACCTTTCTCGTTGAACAAGTATTCATGGTGATTCTACAACAAACTCCTTGGTGTGCTGATTTTGCTAACTATGTAGTGTGTGGGCTGATATCGGAAGAACTGACCTTCTATCAACAAAAGAGGTTTTTGTTTGATGTCAAGAAATACTTTTGGGATGAACTGTACTTTTTCATAGAGTGTGCAGACCATTTCATTCGGAGGTGTATACCGGAAGAGGAATTCAATGAAATCCTCCATGCTTGTCATTTGTCACCGGTTGGGGGTCATCATGGTGGAGTTCGCACAACTGCTAAAATCCTCCAAAGTGGTTGCTACTGGCCTTTCTTTACAAGGACACTCATGAATTTGTTAAGAAGTGTGCATAATGTCAAAGACAAGGTGGAGTATACATAAGACATGAGGTTCCTCTCAAACCAATTTTGGAAGTTGAGTTATTTGATATTTGGGGAATATATTTTGTGAGTTCAATTGGTAACATGTAAATTTTGGTGGCAGTAGATTATGTTTCGAAATGGGTAGAAGTTGTGGCATTGCCAAACAACGAAGGGAGAAGTGTTGTTTAGTTCCTAAAACGCTACATCTTTGGTAGGTTCGGCACTCCTCGGGCTATTATTAGTGATGGTGGATCCAATTTTTGCAATAGGCTTTTTGCGTCCGCATTGAGCAAATATGGGGTGAAGCATAAAGTAGCAGCGTTATATCATCCTCCAACAAGTGGCCAAGTGGAAGTTTCAAATTGAGAGATCTAGAATATCTTGGCTAACACCTTAAGTGCAAACAGAATTGATTGGTCTCAAAAATTAGATGATGCTCTGTGGGCATATCGCACCACCTACAAGACACCAATCGGTATGTCTCCATATAAACTAGTCTTTGGGAAATCTGCCATGTACCAATTGAATTGAAACACAAAGCATTATGGACATTAAAGGCTCTGAATCTGGACTAGGCAAAGACTTGAAAGGGAAGAGTAGATCAGCTCAACTAGTTGGATTAATTTAGGGTTAGGGCCTATGAAAGTTTAGCACTCTAAAAGGAAAAGATGAATAGGTGTCATGATTCTAGAATCCTTAAGAGGGAATTCCAAGTTAGAGACTGGGTGTTGCTGTCTAATTCTCGATTAAAACTCTTTTTGAGAAAGCTCAAATCAAATGGTCAGGCCCATTTAGAGTAACAAGGGTGTTCACCAATGGAGTGATTGAATTCAAAGTGAAAGAAAGCCTTGCCTTTAAAGTAAATCGGCAACTCTTGAAACTATACTTTGGAGAATGCTATGAAATTTTTGTGTTTGAAGTGGTGTATCTGGAAGATGCTTGAAAGCATTTCCAAGTCGTGTCACGACGTTAAATAAGGAGCTTCTTGGGAGGCAACCCATGTGTTAGTGTTTTGAATAATGTGTTGAATATGCAGGTGTATGTGACTTTTGTGAGATAAGGACCCATCGGTGAGTCACCGAGCTAGTTCGGCGATTACAAAGTTGTTCTCCTTTTAGGCGGCAACAACGAGCTGAGACACTGGAACATTAGGCGAGATGTTTGTACCTCTCGACGACTCGCCAAAATTGGGAGACACGACCTTCACTGCCTTTTTTGACCTTACACAAAATGGATGTTCATTGGAAATTTTAGTGAGTCCCAGATCATTTGGCAAATCACCAAGCAGTTCGGCGACTCCATCAAGTCTTTGCCGAATGGGCACTTAGTAAAGACTCCTTGTCACCCTACTCTGCTTGTTTAAGTGCCATTAGTTTATTTTGGTTTCTTTTATAATTTGTTCTATATTCACATTAGGGATAATGTTAGATGCTTTTGGTAGGCTGGTAAATGTTTGGTCGTTGAGTCATATGTTTGTTCGAAAGTTATTTGAGTGTCGGTTATGAGCAATACCGATGACTTGAATAGTTCTCTTAATTGAACAAAATGCATGCACGACTACAATGAGGCCAAATGAAGTTGCATAGAAAATATGTGAAATTTTTAGATCTTGTTGTGACTAGAAGGTTATCGAATGGAGTCTCTTGTGATGAACATTGCACACTAGCGAAAGTGTGGAGTCTCGTTTGATATTGGTACCAATACCTTGTATGATAAGCTTACTGTGAACCTTGTGTGATGACACCTAGAATTTGCCTCGTTTGTCCGGTTGATTAAGTGACGCAGGATCTTGAAATGATCTTAGGCAATGATTGTAAAGAGTGCAACAATTTGACAATATACCTCTTTTGTGGCAATCTTGTGACATGTTTAAACCTTGCTTGAACCTTATTTGAGCCTTGTCCTTTTTTTTTTGGAATAAACTTGATGCAATTATGACCCACCTTTATCCACTCACCCATAATCCTCATGAATTGTGGTTTGTTTGAATATCCAACTTAGGCCAAAGGCCTATGTTGGGGGTGTGGTGAAAAGAGAAGGTAAATCAAGAAGTGTGATAAAATTCCCCATTGAGCCAATGGTCATGAAAAAGATGGAACTCCTCCATATAAAAAAAAGAAAAACAAAAGAAGAAAGCAAAAGAAAGAGAAAGAAAAAGTTGTGAAATAGAGTTGTGAAAGTGCAAAAGAAATGGGGTGTTTGGAAAGTTGAATAATGAGGTGAATTTTGATGATGAATAAAAATGCTGAAGAAAAGGAAGAAAAGTGATGTTCATACCACATTTCATGATGGTAGCAGCCACTGAGCCTAAATGATCACACCTTCACACTCTACCCCGTTGCAGGCCTGAAAAGACCTTTTTGATCTTGAGTGAACTGAAACAATTATTGATTGGAAAATAAGGGCAAACCTATGGGTGAAGTCATGCATGTTTTCATCTTTGTGAGTGTGAGTGTTGTATGTGATTTCAGAACTATAAATTGTTGAAGAACTGTGTGTAAATATGGAATCATCTTTGTTGTGAGGGCATTTGACTACCTTTGTTGAGGTTGAACTTGCATTTGAAGCAAGTAGTGTGAATTTGAGAATCTTTGATAATGGTGCATCAAAATTTGAATCTTTGAGTGCACAGTTAATCCTTGCATGAGTAAGTTGAGTCTTGTTGTGTGCATTCATGACTGAGTCTTATATAGAACTGTTTGAGACATCCTTTTTGAACTGCTGAACTTGAGTTTTACTTGAGGACAAACAAAAGTTTAAGTTGGTGTGTTGATGAGTCCAAGGTTTGGACTAATTTAGGGCTTTGTTTATATAGATTTAGTATCCTCAAATGAACATTTGGTGCCAATAACTGATGAAAATTCCTTGAATTTCAAGTATATGGGTTGAGGACCAAAGATAGAACATTAATAGGCAAAAAAGACAACACAACCTGAAAGAAAAGAAAGAGAAAACAAGCATGATGATCACCAAAAGGAATCCGCGGATCCCCAAGTCACTTCTTCATCGCCTAAAGTTATAGAATCATGAGCCTGGAATTAGAAAAAACGTCGGCGAATTGCATTCCCCATCGGCAACTCGCCGACTGCATCGACAAAGGATGACCATGTCGCCGAAAGTATTGAGTGAAGCCAAGTTGAACTCAAATCGATAGGCTAAAAGATCAAAGGGTGCATCACAGAATTGATCGGCGATCGTGATTTCAATCGCCTAAAGTTACAGTGCTTGAACGATGTAAAAGAAAAGAAAGAAGGCGAGAGCCAAGGATAATCAGCGAGCTGCCGAATGGTCGGCAAAGCCCGACTTTCCTCGCTGAATGACCCCTAAAAGCTACACCTCATATTAGTATAAATTGATTTTTGTAAGAGAGAAAGCATTCATAAATTGTACATAACAAAATATAGAGAGTAAAAACACTGTATTTGTTGATTCCAAGTAATTTTAACAATGTTTTTCAACTTGTTTTGTAATAGAGAAGATATTATTCACTTTTGAATTTCAAATTTTGTTTACCCAGCTATGGAAAATGTGGCAGGTATTGAATTTTGGCATTTTACTATGATTACTAAAACCGTAACCTTGGGGGTTTGACAATGTGACCAGTTGTTGAGTTTGATTTAATGGGTGTTATTTATTAGCAAATTTTGGAGTTAATTTGAAGTGCGCCAGAGTTATTACTTTAGTTTAACTCCAATATTGCATGTTTAGTGTAATATACTTCAGAGTTCTATGTTTGCTCGAGAGAGAAGTATAGAACTAAGGTAATAACTTGGCATCCATAGTTAGTGGGTCATGACAGTTTCAGCTTGAGAAATTGAAACTTTAGATTTAACCTTTGTATTTAGCTCGAAAGAGTAGATTTGATGAGAATGTGGGTTGGTCTTTTTATGGATAGTGTTGAGGTTCGAGAGAACTCATCAGAAATAAGGTAGTTGTTCGAGAGAAAAGTACCTTACCTATAGTCCATTCTACCCATGATGAATTAAGATTTTTGGTAATGATGTACACTCGTTGAGTTGAATTCTACAGTTGGTTAGTCAATCCCCCAAGCGTTATCCCGTTATTTGATTGTTGCTTATGGATTGTTGAAGTGGTTTGGGAGTTTGACAACTATTTGTTTGGATTGATAATGATGTCCGTGAGTTTGACTTATAAATTCTCCTACAATTGTTGCCGACTCTAGGGAAAAGGATGAGTAAGTTTGTATTGGGTGTCAAACCGCCATGCTAATCAAGGCAATGATATCTCATGTTTGATGACACATGCCCAACAAATCGAAGATGAAAATTTAAAGGAGAAGGAAAAAGACTAAAAGAGGGCAAGGATTAGTGATGGTTACTTTTCTCATTCTAGGTCTAGTGGACATGGGGTTCTCAATTCGGGCAAAATCTCTCCGCTCAAGGTTCTTCTAATGTTCTGATTCCAAAGTCCAATAAAGATAGGGTGTCTAATCCTATGCCTCAAGGAGCTAGTGGTAGTGGATTTTCTGTTTCTGCTTTCCAAAAGTGTGACAAGAGTCACTCGAAAAAATGCTTAACCGGTACAGATATTTGTTTAACACCCCATAACTACTTGTACAAGTGCTGCTAAGTTAACATAAAAAAAAGTAAATAATGATATAAATTTGCATTTTTATTAAGAAATGTATATGATAGTATTTGAAGTGCAAAAGCCAAGTTTTAAGCCAAGCAAAATCGTAATACAAAAATGCGATTTTGAGTTTCATTGTGACAAAGTGTTCCAAAACAGTCCCATATATTGTCTATTTTTGAACAATCATATCTCCCAATACACAAAATTTTGAGAACCTACAGGCAACAACATATCAAATTGAAGGTTTACGATTCTAGTTTCCAATGAATTAACCCATTTGTCGATACGATATCAAAGTCGAGATATATTCATATTTTAGTGAGATTACACAAGAAGCCTATAGGGTGGGCCCCTTAAGTCGGTGAAGATTATATGGGACATATATTACGTTTCAGCTTCATTTAAGTCATTCTTTTTTCCCAATTCAGAATAAAAAACATTTCTAAACTCTCTCTTAGGGTTTCCCTTATACCAAATACAATGAAAACTACAAGATTTCAAGGTGATTTCCCTGGTAGAAGGTTCGTAGAGGTTGTGTTACTTGGTTCCTCCTCTTTGCTTATGGGATTAAAGATTGTTCATGGAGAAGGCGTCTCATTTATTTTGTGTCTTACTTCTGTTTTTATGTAATAATAGCACTTTTCATATTTAATTGAGTAAATAAAATTTATAGTTAAGCTATGTAATCTTGGACATACGATTGGACGGTTGGAAAATCGTATTTGGATTGTTTTATGAAGTTGGGTTGTTTTAAGGTGTTTTCTGGATGTTGTTGTGGATGGAAGGTTGGGGAATGATATGTATAGTTTTGGTTGTTGTTGATATTCAACTGGAAGAGAAGCATAAGTATTGTGGAGTGTTGAGTTGTTTGTTAGGAACCAAGCTTTTTACTCGATTAACTGTGTACTAGCTATGCTTTAGCTTAACGTGATTTCTATTTTGGTTCATTATAGATTAAAGTACTGTAACAGGTAAGGTTTGTCATGTTTCCAAGTTAACTGACTTAAAGGTATTTAATGGCCCTATTAATTTTATTTCGGTGTGAATGTTTTATCTTAACGACATGTATCGAGAGAGCCTAAGAGCCATGGTGTTTTATGTACTCTATTATTGAGAATCAATGAGTTAGCTAGTATTTTGATTGTAAGCATCTTGTTGATATCTAAATGGTTATGTACAAATATTTAGAGTTAATCTCCCTAAAGTTAGTGTCAAGAAGCTAATCAAAATGAAAGTTAAACCAAAGAAGTAAAGTAAGAGTTGTCAGGTTTGTATTCACGACCGTCCTTCGTCTACTTGTAATGGCTAAATCTAAAATATATTATCCGCGAGACAAGGGTACCAAGTCATTTCCTTGTAAACTATAAATAAAAGTTACTTGGTAAATAAGAATATAAATGTTATGATTAAAGGGACCTTGATTGCATTCATTTGAACTAGTATGCAGTGGCCCTTAACGATGTCCAGTCATTGCACTATAATTATGGGCCCTTGGTGATGTCCATTTGTCGTATTATATTGGGCCCTTGATAATGCCTCATTTATTATAGGGTAAATAACATAAATATGCCATATTAAGAAAAAATTTACTATCTATGGCAATATAATTTTCTAAATAAAGATAACAATTTTTTTGAATTAACAAAGTTGTATAGTTTATGTTCGTCTCTTTCTCTGCCTTTTTCTCTTCCTCCTCTTTTCTGCATTTTATTCTTCTTCATCTCGTCTCTTTCTTTGCCATTCTTTATCTTCCTTGTAACGACCAGGTTCTGTTGTTATAGAAAAGCCATTGAGGAAAATTTTTGGGTCAGAAAACTTTTTCGTAGTAACTTTGGATTTCCCAAGCCTATCCAGATTTGGACGAAATCATAGTTAGTGAGGTCTAGGGATATCTGGTAGCAATTGGGTGATTTATATGTGATTTTTATTACATGAGTAGATAGTTAACGCGTTAAGGAATCTGTACCACTTCATGAAAGTGAATTCGGGTGAGTAGAACTCCCAAAACTAACTTTGGTGTGAACGGTTATTTGTGAGTGTCGTTGGTTGAAGGTGTATTGTGAAATGGGGATTTTGAAATTATTAAAATAGCTCACTGTTTCGTGCAACCCGCTTTGGCGATGATTTTGGTCCCTCTGGCGGGGCCGCTGTAGCGGGGTGAGGGCCACTGTGGCGGGCTAGACGTGACTTAAAGTCGTAAATAAACCCTAAAAATGTTTTATTCTGCACTTTTTGACTTTGATAGCTAAGGAACGACCCGTACGACTTCTTGACCATTTTTCATCATTCTTGAAGCTAAAGGTAAGATTTTAACTCCCCGAATCCATTTTTTGATCCGTAAGAATGTAATCTAGTGGGTAAATATCGATGGGGGAGGGATTTTATCTAGAATCTATGGTGGAAACAGACCTAAATTGGATAATTGGGATCATGGGTTGTCCTAGGGTTTGTTAGAATTATTAGTAATCCAGGTAATAAGTGATTGTTTATTGATTCCCGTATTATATTAATTGTTGTAGACCAAGAATAAGCAGAATGAATTCGGAAAGGGAAGGATCAAGTTTCTTAGGGTATCAAACTTGTTTAGAGGTAGGTGATGGTTGTGATTCTATGGTTGTGTGATGTATGCTTTTCTTGCTTCATTATGATACGTGTATATATATGGATGATGCATTATTGATCACACATGTTGTAAATTAGGATATATGATTGTCGAATTCCATTGAATCATGACTCGATTGTATGATTATGAGAACGTACTTGTGTTTCTGATTGTGGTATGTTGAATGGCTTGGTTGCCATATTTAGGCATAACTAATAGGGATCGATCGCCACATTTCTGCATAAATATGGGATTTGTTGCCACATTCCGGCATAACTATTGGATCGGGTACCACATTTCGGTATGCTAACTATTTGTGTTTGGGTTCCACGAGAGGACCTATGACTTGTCATAATTGTTTATCTTGAGAAATGTGAAGTTGTTCGTGGTTCGTAATATGTTGATAATATTGTATTTGTTCGATATATGCATGTCATTATATTGTTGTATTGATTTATGTACGTTACACTTAGTACCAGTACACTGCGATTGTGTACTGATACTGCACTTACTCTTATTTTTGTTGAGTGCAGGGCATCTTCAGGCGGCTATTGACATAACTCGTCTAGAAGATCAGTGATCTTGTTCGAATTCAAGGGTGAGTCAATTCTTCCGGGCTTCCATTAGTTCTAGATTCGTCTATGTCTACATTTCGGACTTAGACTTTTCTAGTTATTTATAGTTCATTAGTTTGGGGTTGTAACCCTTCTTGTTTAGACTTATGAATATTTTTAGATGTTTTGGTACATTGATTTTAAGGTTCTAGGTGTATTTTCTCCGCATTGTTAGTTGTTAGATCTTTTGGAAGCTTATGGGAACTTCATTCTATAGCTATTTAACTTGCTTCCATAATTGAAATGCTTTAGTTTTTTATTTAGTTGCTTGGTTTGGGTTGTAGTAGTGGTTCTCCCATCAGAGGGTTAGTGTGGGTGCCAATCATGACGGTCTGGATCGTGACAAAGTTGGTATCAGAGCCTAGGTTTGTTGATCTCGATGTACCAAAATGAGTCTAGTAAAGTCTTGAGGAATGGTACGGGGACGCCTTTACTTTTTTTCAACAGGCTATAGAACTTTAGGAAATCCCTCTATTTTCTCTTATCTCCTTTCGTTCTATAACTTGATTCCTATTGGTATCTGGCGATTCAAATTGGTATCTAACCTCCTTCACTCTTCTGTCCGCAGATGGTTATAATTAGATTTAACAACGTAGGCCTGTAGCTCCCGTCAATGCTCCAGTTGAGAAATCTGCAGTGAGAGGCGCGGTCGAGGCAGGGGTAGAGAAAGAGGTAGGGGTAGAGGCCGTGGAAGAGTAACACCTGCTAGAGATAGGGTATCGGTCAAAAATATTCCTCAAAATAAGTCCCCTCCCGTACATCATAAAGAGATAGAAGAGGATATTGAGGTTGAAAATGTTGAGGAGGTTGGACAAGAGAAAGAGGTGCAGGCTGAGACTACCGATGTTCCTCCCATAGACCCAGTGTTAGCTCAACAGATCATGTCATTCTTGAAAAGGTTGGTTGTTCCTAGATTGCTTCCTTCTATTCAAGCAACTCAAGCTCCCGCTAATCCCCCTATTGCTAGCATTGCGCCCAAGGTTGGTCGAATGGGAGGTAATGATGCTTTCTCCCGTCCTTTGTTGGGTTCTGTTATGACCGGTAATGAGCATGAAATGTTGACTAAGTTTTTGAAGATAAAGCTTCCTGTGTTTCTTCATACTGAGAATGAGGATGCTTATGAGTTTATCTTAGACTGCTATGAGAGGCTTCATAAGTTGGGTATTGTCCATCAGCATGGGTTGAGTTTGTGAATTTTCAGCTTCAAGGTGAGGCTAAGCAGTGGTGGAGAGCTTATATGGAATGCAGCTGTTCAACTTTACCTCCACTTACTTGGACCCAATTTCATGCTCTATTTCTAGAGAAATATGTACCTAGGACTTTGAGGGATAGCAAGAAGGATGAGTTCATGGCTTTGGAGCAACGTGGTATGACTATGGCTGCTTATAAGGCAAAGTTCCATGCTTTGTCTAAAGAAGCTACTCAATTGGTGACTACTAAGGAGGAGAGGATCCGTTTATTTATTAGGTGACTAAATTCTGAGTTGCAAGTATTATCTATTTATATGACCTCTGTAGAGAGGAGCTTCAAAGAGGTAACTGACTTCGTGAAGAAAGTGGAAGGGGTGAGGCGAGACGGTCAAGCCAAAGCGTTGGCCAAAAAGGCCAGGAACTCAGGTAACTTTCAAGGTTCTTACGCCAGGGGGCCCGGAAGGCCAGCACTTGCAGTCAAGTCAATTCAGTTCGCTATGCCTGCCTCTATAAGTAATTACTCGGGAGCTCCACCTCATAATTTGATTCAGGATAGCTAGGGAGTCCCACCTTCAGCGGACAGCAGGCCATCTTTTGATTGTATATGTTATAATTGTGGAGAACTTGGGCACATGAGGAGAGATTGTCCCCACCCACGCGTGTTCAAGTCTTCCCAACAGCAAACTAGAGTAGTGGTACCCACGGGAACTAGTAATAATGGTTGAGGGCGTCCACAAGGTGGGCGAGGAGGTTATCAGCGAGGCTGTAGCGGTAGAGAAAATGGTAATGCATGTAGAGGTAACATGCAACCAGGCAGGGAAGTAGTTCGTCAAGAGGATATGGCTCAGTGTTATGCCTTTTCGGGCAAGAATGAGGAAGATGCGTCTAACGCGATGATCACAGGTACTATTCTTGTCTGTGATCGCATGGCTAATGTGTTATTTGATATGTTTTCTACTTATTCTTATGTATATGTGCGATTTGCCTCAGAGTATGAAATGATTTGTGATGTAATTGATGCCCCTATCTATGTTTCTACCCCAGTTGGAGAGTTAATCATAGTCACCCATGTTTATCGTGCTTTTTCTACTTTGTTTACGGGTTTTCAGACTTGGGCTGGTTTGGTGATTTTGGATATGATTGACTTTGATATTATCTTACGCATGACTTAGTTGTCCTCCTATTATGTTGTGCTAAATTGTAATACTAAGTTTATAACTATAGAAATTTTGGGAAGGGAAAAATTTGAGTGGGAAGGGATGTACAAGCCTAAGCAAGCTAAGATCATATCCTCCATTCGTGCTAGGAAACTGGTAGAGAAGGGTTGTTTAGCTTACTTGGCTCATATTCGGGATGTTGAGGTTGAGTCTCCATCTATTGAGTCTATTCTTGTGGTGTCAGAATTTAGAGAAGTGTTTCCTACCAATTTTCCTGGTATGCCTACGAATATAGATATAGACTTATGCATTGATTTGGAGCCTGGTATGCGCCCCATTTCTATCCCTCCATATCGCATGACTCCGGTGGAATTACGAGAGCTGAAGGCTCAAATCCAAGAGCTTTTTGATAAGGAATTTATTCAACCTAGTGATTCCCCATGGGGTTCCCCAATTTTGTTTGTTAAGAAAAAGGATGGTAGTATGAGAATGTGTATAGATTACTGGTAATTGAAAGGGTCACTATTAAAACAAATGTCCTTTGCCTCAGATAGATGATTTATTTGACCAATTGTAGGGTGCATCAGTTTTCTCTAAAATTGATCTAAGATCTGGTTACCATCAATTAAAAATTAGGCTTGAGGATGTGCTCAAGACGGCGTTTCAAACCCGCTATGGGCACTATGAATTTCTAGTTATGTCTTTTGATTTGACTAATACGCCTGCAGCTTTCATGAGTTTGATAAATGGGGTGTTCAAACCATTTCTTGATTCTTTTGTTATAGTCTTTATTGATGATATTTTGGTCTATTCGAAAAGCGAGGAAGGGCATGCCAACTATCTTCGTATTGTTCTGGGTGTTCTTGGGAAACAAAGGTTGTATGCAAAATTCTCTAAGTGAGTATTTTGGTTGACTTCTGTTGCATTTTTGGGACATGTAGTTTCAAAAGAAGGGGTAATGGTAGATCCTCAAAAGATTGAGGTGGTTAAAAATTGGGTTTGGCCTAGCACTGTGATAGAAGTTAGGAGTTTCGTGGGACTCGCTAACTCCTATCGTCGATTTGTGAAGAACTTTGCTTCTACTGCCACTCACTTAACAAATTTGACCAAAAAGGAGATACCATTTGAATGGACTGAAAAATGCCAGGATAGCATTTAAAAGCTCAAGAATCATTTGACCACCGCACCTATTCTAGCATTACTGGTTGAAGGTAAGGATTTTATAGTTTATTGTGATGCTTCTCATTCTGGGTTGGGCGTTGTGTTAATGCAGGATAAGAATGTTATGGCCTATGTGTCACGCCAATTGAAGGTACATGAAAGAAATTATCCATCACATGATTTACAGTTGGCAACGGTAGTATTTTCTCTTAAGATTTGGCGGCATTATCTATATGGCGTTAAGTGTGAAGTGTTTACTAATCATCGTAGTGTGCAGCATGTGTTCACTCAAAAGAATCTAAAATCGAGACAGCGAAGATGGATGGAGTTCGTCAAGGATTATGATGTGACCATTCAATACCATCCGAGTAAGGCTAATATAGTGGCAGATGCTTTGAGTCAAAAAGCGATGAGTATGGGTAGTTTAGCTTGCTTAAGTGTAACCAAATGACCTTTGGCTAAGGAAATTCAGACCTTGGAGTCTAAGTTCATGCAGTTGGGCATCTTAGAAACAGGTAGAGTGTTAGCTAGCATTAAGGTAAGGGCTACGTTCATTGAGGAGATCAAGGCCAAACAATTTGAGAATGAAAATTTGAATGAGCTCAATAAGAAGATCGCTATTGGAAAGGCACTAGAGACCAATCTTGATGCGGAAGGTGTGCTCAGTTTTAAGGGAAGGATTTGTGTTCCTCGAGTTGATGACTTGATTCAGAAATTGTTGATAGAATCCCATGGTTTGTGATATTCCATTCATCCGAGTGTGACCAAGATGTACCATGATTTGAAGCGAATTTATTAGTGGCCGGGGATGAAGAAAGACATAGCGGAGTTTGTAGCTAAGTATCAAAATTGCCCACAAGTAAAGTATGAACATCAAAGGCCTGCAAGTTTTTTTCAAAGAATGCCAATTACGGAATGGAAGTGGGAAAGGATAGCCATGGATTTTGTGGCTGACCTTTCCAAGACTTTGGGGAAGTTTGATTCTATTTGGGTAGTGGTGGACAGATTGACTAAGTCAGCCCATTTTATTTTGATAATAATAGATTATAATGCTGAACAATTGGCTAAAGTTTATGTTAAGGAGATAGTAAGGTTACATGGAGTGCCCTTTTCAATCATCTCAAACCGTGGTACCCAATTCACAACAAAGTTTTGGAGGAAATTACATGAGGAATTGGTCACACAACTAACTTTTAGTACACCCTTACATCCACAGACAAACGGGCAGTCAGAGAGGACTATTCAAGTGTTAGAAGACATGTTGAGGGCATGTGTAATTGATTTTCGAGGGCATTGGGGTAAATTCATACTATTTTGTGAGTTCTCCTATAATAATAGTTATCACTCCAGCATTAATATGACACCATTTGAGGCACTTTATGAGAGGGGATGTAGATCAATCATAGGATAGTTCAAGGCTAGAGATGTGAAACCATTGGGGGTCGATTTTGTGAAGGATGCTCTAGATAAGGTGAGAAGTATTCAAGCTAAGCTTCTAACAGCCTAGAGTAGATTGAACAAGTATGTGGATGATAAGGTAAGTTACATGACATTTCAAACCGGTGAGAATGTTCTTCTTAAGGTATCACCTATGAAAGGGGTGATGAAATTTGGCAAGAAGGGCAAGCTAAGTCCGCGTTACATTGGTCCTTTTGAGGTTCTTAAATATGTAGGGCCAGTGGAGTATAGATTGCCTCTACCTCCTAATCTATCGGATGTTCATTCGGTTTTTCATGTGTCCATGTTGAAAAGATACCTTGGCGATGGAGATTACATCATTAAGTGGGACTCAATTGTGTTAGACAAGGACTTACAATATGAGGGGGAACCGATTGCAATTCTTGATCGTGATGTGCACATGCGTAGGTTGAGGACCAAGGAGATCAAGTCCGTGAAAGTTCAATAGAAGCATTGTCCAGTTGAGGAAGCTACTTGGGAAACCGAGAGGGACATGCGAGAAAAATATCCTCAATTGTTCGTCAATTCAGATACTACTTCATTCTTTTCTTAGCCTATTTTCCTAAGTTTGTCACTAGGGGACGAGTGATGGGTAAATTGGTATCTATTGTAACGATTGGGTTCTGTCGTTATAGAAAAGCCATCGGGGAAAAATTTTGGGTCGAAAAACTTTTTCATAGTAACTTTGGATTTCCCAACCTAGTCCAGATTTAGACAAAATCGGAGTCAGTGAGGTCTAGGGAAATCTAGTAGCAATTAGGTGATTTATATGTGAGTTTGATTACATGAGTAGATAACTGACACGTTAAGGAATCCGTACGACTTTACATACGTGAATTCGGGTGAGTTTCTCCTAAGACTAACTTTGGCGTGAACGGGTATTTCTAATTGTCGTTGGTTGAAGGTGTGTTGTGAAATGAGGATTTTGGAATTACTAAAATAACTCACTGTTTCATGCAACCCACTTTGGTGTCCCTCTTGCAGGGCCACTGTAGCGGGGTGAGGGTCGTTGTGGCGGGCCAGACGCTACTTAAGTCGTAAATAAACCCCAAAAATATTTTGTTCTGCACCTTTTGACTTTGAGAGCTGAGGAACGACCCCATACAACTTCTTGACCATTTTTCACCATTCTTGAGGCTAAAGATAAGATTTTAACTCCCCGAATCCATTTTTCAATCTGTAGAACATAATCTAATCGGTAAATATCGATGGGGGAGGATTTTTTATCAAGAATCTATGGTGGAACCAACCCTAAATTGGATAATTTGGATCATGGGTTGATCTAGGGTTCGTTAGAACTGGTAGTAAACTGGGTAATTAGTGATGGTTTATTGATTCCCATATTATATTGATTATTTGTAGACCAAGAACAAGCAGAACGAATTCGAAAAGGGAAGGATCACGTTTCTTAGGGTTTCAAGCTTGTTTCGAAGTAGGTGATGGTTGTGATTCTATGATTGTATGATGTATATTTTTCTTGCTTCATTATGATACGTGTATGTATATGGATGATGCATTATTGATCACACTTTTTGTAAATAAGGATATATGATTGTCGAATTCCATTGAATTATGACTTGATTGTATGATTATAAGAATGTACTTGTGTTTGTGATTGTGGTGTGTTGAATGGATCAGTTGTCACGTTTTAGCATAACTAATTGAGATTGGTTTCCACGTTTCGGCATAAATATGGGATCGGTTGCCACATTCTGGTATAACTATTGGATCTTGTACCACGTTCTGGTATGTTAACTTTTTGTGTTTGGGTTGCATGAGAGAAATAATTACTTGTCATATTGTGTATCTTGAGAAATGTGAAGTTGTTCGTGGTTCATAATATATTGATAATATTGTATTTGTTCGATCTATGCATGTGATTATATTATTGTATTAATTTATGTACGTTACACTTAGTGGAATAGCCGAGTGATCCTACCAGTACACTGTGATTGTGTACTGATACTGTACTTGCTCTTACTTTTGTTGAGTACAGGGCATCTTCAGGTGACTATTGACAGACCTTGTCTAGAAGATCAGTGATCTTATTCGAATTCAAGGGTGATCCAATTCTTTTGGGCTGCCATGAGTTCTCTCTTCGTTTATGTTTGCATTTCAGACTTAGACTTTACTAGTTAGCTATAGTTCATTAGTTTGGGGTTGTAACCCTTTTTGTTTAGACTTATAGATCTTGGTAGATGTTTTGGTAGATTGACTTTCAGGTTGTAGGTGTAATTTTTCTGCATTGTTAGTTGTTAGATCATTTGGAAGTTTATGGGAACTTCATTCTTTAGCTATTTAACTTGCTTCTGTAATTTAAATGCCTTAATTTTTGAATTAGTTGTTTGGTTTGGGTTGTAGTAGTGGTTGTCCCACCGGAGGGTTAGTGTGGGTGCCAATCACGATGGTATGGATTGTGACATTCCTCCTCCTCTTCTTCTTCTTTTTATTCTTCTTTTTCTTTGAATATTTTATTTAGAGAACTATCTTCAAATAAGTTTTTACCTATATTTCTCGTTTTTTACCCAAGAACACGACGAGAAGAGCAACAAAAAGATAAAAAAAATTGTACAAAATTATGTTCTCAAGCAGAAATTTCAAATCTCTAAAATTACAGCCACAAGAGTTCACCATTGATGGTCATTATAAAACTTCAAATTTTGAATGAATTATTTGAATTTCACGAATTTGTATTAATTTGGATAGGTTGTTCCTATAAATAATTGAAAATGATGCTTGGATTTTATAACTCAATTTCAAGTGGGTTTGGTTTATCATTGATTTTAGGAGAAATATTAGATTGAAGCTCGAAAAGTGTTAAGTTTGTAGAACTGTATCGCAATTGTATTAAAGTTGTACTAGATATGTTTCATAATTGTATTAAAATGATATTAAAATCATGAACAATACATTTATAATACATATTGCAAGCTTCACTCCATTTTTAGTGATATCAACCAAAATAATGTATGTAACACACTTGTAATACATTTATAATATAATATAGGCACGATACATTTGTAATACATATTGCAAACATCACCTTTTTTCTTAGTGATACAAATCAAAATTAGAATACATGTTTTATTCATGAATAGTACATTTATAAATAATACATATTTCACACTTCACTTCTTTCTTAGTGATACCAAAAAGAATAATTTAGGTAACACACAAATCATACATTTATATGACATGCACAATACATTTTTAATACATATTGCTACCGTCACTCATTTTCTTAGTGATAAATCAAAATAATTTATAAGACACATATAATATCAGTTTTATTCCTGAGAAATACATTTATAATACATATTGCAACTGTCAGTCATTTTCTTAGTGATACAAATCAAAATAATTTATAAGACACATATAATATAAGTTTTACTCATGAACAATACACTTATAATACATATTGCAAACTTTACTCTATTCTTAGTGATACCAACCAAATGATTTAGGTAACACACTTATTATATATTTATAATACAAGCGCACTACATTTTAAATATATATTGTAAACATCAATCATGCTCTTAATGAAACAAACTACCATTTTTCGGGGGTGTGGAATTGGTAGTTGATGAATTCATATTTTTGGTAGTGTGGTAGGTGAGGAATTTAACTTACAGATTTTATTATAATATTCTTTTTGCAACGGTCTTAATCTTGATATCTCTTTAATATTATTTATGATATATTCTAGATATAACATATCTTGGGTTCTTAGGTACATATATAAATTTTCCTCCATTAATTGTTCTAATAGTTTTATATCTTCCATAGATTCTGTCCAATATTGTAAATATTCGTAGTTCATTTTAGTTTGAGTTTATTTCTAAATCATATCATTCTATTCTTTCGAGGTCTAAATCATGTAGGTCTATTTCATACCATTGTTGGTTTAATATATCTTCCAATCCGTTAGCATTAAAAAAAAAATCCCATATTATTCTTCTTAATTCAATTATTTCCATATCTTTAAGTATATATAAGATTAAGGTTTCATAGTTTTTTTTATCATTTTATCATGCAGGTATGTAGTCATGTTCGTTGTTTATGCAGGTTTTTTATTTTCAATTATTCTTTCCTATCTTATTCATAATTGATTAAATTCATATTAAATCATTATGAACTAGATTATCTGTTTATCATGTTCTCCTCTCACTACTAGCATCGTACTTTAGCGGATACTTCCTTCTTATCAACCCTCAACTTTGTTTACTCTCCTAAATGGCTTTCCTTGCCTACTGGTTTCAATATTAAGATGGCATAGTATAGAAGTTTTCTCATTGTTTCCAGTGTGCTAATAAACTAGAAATCATGATTCAAATAATTCTAATACATAATAACTAACATAAATTTATTTAATCATATATATGATATTCAGGAATATGTGAAATTAGTTCTGCATATTTGTTGAACAATATACCTTTGCCTCTTGCTTATCCATGATATCTGAGGGCTGTTCCATTATCTATTTAGTATTTTAAATATTTGAGAGAGTTTTTTTTATTTATAAAAGTGCTTCGTTTGTTCAAGTCTGCCCTTTATGTTACATATACCTTCCTTTATATAGAAAGGAATTAGTGCACAATAATGCACGTACTATACTACACACTTACTTTACAATCATCCCTACCCACTACTTTTACATTTGTCCTCTTAATATTACACACCACCTACCATACTTTACATTTGTCAGTATTACTTTAATAATGCACATACGTATGTTGACTAATTTACTCTACTAACTTGCACCTAATAATTTACAATAATGACTACTACTGTACATTTTAAGACTTTTACATAATAATTTACATATACTTTTGGCTTTGTTGGCCAAACACGTTTTTATGTCTTCTTTTTATCTCTTTGTCCTTTGTCTTTATCTTCTTTGTCTTCTTCTCTTTATATTATCTCTTTTCCGTCTCTATCTTCTTTTATTTTATCATTCCAGCTGGACATCGGGAATTACATTATCTTCTCCATTGCATTTTAAACATATATGATCTGGATATTTGTGTCCAATTAGTTTACAATATCTGTTTAATAGTTCATTTGAGATGAATCCCTTCTTTAATGTTCTAGTATTAGGTTGTTCTTTTGGTTTGAGTATAGATAATATCCATTTTTGTACTTCGTCCATATCTGCTTGCCTTAGCTCCCTTGAGTTTGAATATATCATAAGTTGGTCTCATGAATAATAACTCCATATTGCCTTCCCATTTAGATGATTATTTGCTAGTTCTTGGATAATTGTTGACATACCAATTATTTTCTTATTAGCATCTCTTATTAGCATAGAAACTTGGTATCTCAATTTTTTGTATCTCTGGTTGTTGTCCGATATCTTCTGGAATTATCATATCTCTGGTTAATCCTATTTTTACAACTTGTATTATTCATTTTATCTCATCATATAGTCTCTCTGCCAGGGCCGCATAAAACTTTACACAAAATAGATTGCCTTTTATTACTCTTTTATAGGTTATGAATGCTCTGTGTATCTCTGGTATACCACTTAATTCTTCCCCATCGTATGTATAAACTGTACTTAATAATCCATAGTTGTAACAGGTTTTTACTAAATTTGCTTTAGTTTTTGGTTGAGTTATCAACTTATTGTACCCTTGTAATTTTTCGGTTAAATAATCTTAGGTTGGTTCTTTAGTGGTGGTAGATCTGGGATTATGATTCAAATATGTTTGGATCTTATGTATATTCCTAATATAGGTTTGTGTGATATGGTTATAAATTTTTTTGTCTTTGTTTAGGCTCTCTGCATACGTTGAGGTTTGCAGTGATATAATCAATGGGTCTTTTGGTATTTTTGGTGTAAATGGTTTTTCAAACATTTTGTTTAGATTAGTGATTGTATATTGTTTGCTAATTGTTTTGCTTGTACCTGTAGCTACATTGAAACAATCATTATGGGTTTTTTGGAGTATCCCAACGTCTCCTTCTAGCTCTGGATGTTTAGTGTCTTCCGATTGACATATCTCTGCATGTTTATAGTCATGCGACTGACTTATATCTTTAGACTTTATTTTTTGTATCTCATTGTCCATACTATCCACTTTGGTACAAAGTGTTGTAATGGCTTTGAGTATATCTTCAATTGTATTTTCTTTCTCAGTCTGAGCAGCTTTGTCTTTATCAGTAATCTGCAATAACATTTTTTACTTTTTGTATTTGTGTTTGGTCTTTTTTATCAAACTGGTATTTTACGTCTTTCTTTAATTTTTGTTGTAATTGTTTTAAATTTTCTACTAATTTTGGTATGTATTCTCTGACTTGATTTACTAGTCCTAAGAATGATTGTAATTTCTTTTTTGTATCTAGCTGTTCATTTGAGTTAATTATTTTTTGTACTATATTCATTTGCATTTTTATTCCATTTTTATCTATTTATATTCCTAGGAATTCTATTTGGCTTTTCATTATGTCTGCTTTCTTTTTACTTAGGCTTATGCCTGAATATTCTATAATATATATGAATATTTCTAATAATCTTATATGTTTATCTTGGGTTTTAAAATATAGTAATATATCATCAATATATACTATATAATTTTCTAGTTGTTTAAAGTAGTTATTCATTAAGTGTTGATATCTACTTTGGACATTTTTATATCCAAATGGTAATACATTTAATTTTATTACTATTGGTACTCCTCCAATGATTATTTCTTTTTTTGTAGTTTCTTCAGTATACATTAATGTTTTTGGTAATTCGGGGCATAATTGTTCAGTAGTTATTATTTCATCTTCCATCACTAATTCTCTTGTAATATAGTTTTCTTCTTGTCCTGTATTTATTAATATTAAATATTTCCGCTGTTCCATTACTCCCGTTATGTAGTAATGATGTGATTTTATTTCTTCTTCCATTGATTTTTGTGAAATTTTATCTATTCTTCTTGAGGTACTCATTTTTTATGATATTTGGGGTATCTCATTGTTTATTCTTTTTGATGTACTTAGTCTTTCTTTTACTATTTCTAAATCTTCTTCTATATCAATTTTATTATAACTATAATCATTATTATCTATGACTATAAGTATCATTTCAAAGGAATTTATATTTTTTTTTATTATTTTTTTTTTTTGCTGTTGTTTTATGTTTTGTTGTTAAAACATATAAGTTTTTATATCTAACTATAAATATTTTACTTCCCAGGGCTAGTTCTATCCCTGACATTTTTCAATATAATACTAGTGATTTATCTATATTTCTGTCATTTGTTGCTACTGAGTAGTTAGCACTTCTTATAAATTTAAATTTTTGGTATATGATGTTACCTTTTACTGCACTTATTATACTTTTTTCTATAGGTTGTATGATCCTATCATCTGCTAAGTATATTTATATGAGTGTATCTATTCCTTCTCTAAAACATGCTTTTATTAATATTTTCGTTCCTACTAAATGTACATATTTAATTGGATTTTTGCCTTAATATCTTGTATTTCTTTATTTATTATTCATTTGTTTGTTATTGGTATTTTAGTCTTTCCTTTGGTGTATTTGCAATTTATGATATGTTCTTTTTGACTCACTACATAATATTCTTCTTTTTGTCGTTTAAATC
This sequence comes from Solanum commersonii, assembly GCA_029007595.1. Lineage (NCBI taxonomy): Eukaryota > Viridiplantae > Streptophyta > Magnoliopsida > Solanales > Solanaceae > Solanum > Solanum commersonii. The sequence goes on from JAJTWQ010000022.1 coordinate 5,215,912, forward strand.
AGTTTCTTATTGTTGGTATTTTGAATATTTTTGCTACGCTTAGGTCTAATTCTTTTTCTTTTATTTGTTCAAATATACTATTATCAAATATTATTTTTTGTTCTAAAGATTCTTCGTCTTGATGTTCTTCTTTATTTATTATTTGTATAACTGTTTCAGTCATTTGTTATATTATAGAATTCATTGTCTGATTCTATTTCTATATCATTATCTATTTCATTTTCTGATATTTCATATATGCTATCTTCACTTTCTAATTCATAATCTATGTATTCTATCGGCGTATATTTTACATCGTTTATTATTATTTCTGATATTTGTTTTTTCTTTGGATTTTTAGGTAATTTACAATTTCTAGCTATGTGTCCTAATTTTCCACAATTATAACAAGTACATTCCGTTAGTTTTCTCTTTGGTCTATATGGTCTTTGGGTTTTGTAGTTTTTTACATAGTATCTTCTTCTTGGTTTTTTATATTTATATTTTGATCTGTATTTTTTATTATATTTCTTTCTATTTTTATAATACCTATCCATACAACCAAATTGAGGTGCTGTTTTATTTTTGCAACATGCCAAGTTTTTTACTAATATTTTTTCCATTTTTATTTCTTCTTTATGTTTTTCACATAGTTCTATAAACTATCGTTGTAAGAATTTCATTATAGCTCCTAAGGTATCTGTTAATTCTACTTCATTCCAACTTTTTATTACTTTTGAACTAAAAGGTTTTGGTAATTTTGTAAAATATAATTTTATTATTTCCTTACTTTCTTCTGTGCTATATGTTCCTTTATAATAATATTCTCTAAATGCACATGTATATTCATCTATATAACACATATTGCATATTGCTAATTTTGTCATTAGATTCCGATTTATGATTTTTTCTTTATTTTGTTCTTCTACTTCTATTGTCATACTACTAAATTCATTTCGTATAGCTACTTCATACTTATATAATATTTCCATAGTTGTAGTAGCTAATTCACCATTAGATTTTTTTATTACTTCTTAGAGTTTTTAAACTTTGATCTGATAAATTTTGTAGCCATAATTTTACTGTTCCTATAAGTGTTATTTCTATATATCTTGGTGTTTCTGTCATTCCTATTTTGTTATCTATTAATTATTTTATTTATATCTGCTACACAGTTTAAATCTAAAAAATCATGTTGTTCAGTTATTGGTTTTGGCGTCAATTTTTTATTTAATCTTTTATCTCATATAGTTTTTCTCTATCATATTGTTCATAGTTTTCATTATAATATTTTGGATTTAAATTTTTTGGGTTTTTCACTCCTAATGTGCTAGGTTTTTCATCCATGTCTACATCTCCTGTATTTATTTCTAAATTCTTTATATTATCTATGTTTGCTAAAAGTTTCGTATATGTTTCGCTTGTTTCTGAATGTTGTCCATCTAGATCATCATTGTTTATTTCATCAATTCTTATTTCAGGTAGATTATCTTGGTTTTCTTCTTTTTCTTCTAATTCATCTTCTAATTGCAAATTTTCTTTAAATTTAATTATCTCATTTGCTAATTTTGTTCTTTTTCTTTTTGTTTAATTTCATACATTTCTTTTAATATTGCCAGTTCTTTTTTTAGTTCTATTATTTTAGTATTTTTTACTTCTTCTAATTGTTGTACTTCTTTTTTGGCTTGTTTTTTTATTTTTTCAATTTCCATCTTTCTATCTATTTCTTCTTTTTCTTTTGTTATTCTTATCATAGCAGTTAAACTATCTTCTAGTTTTACCGTTTCTTTTTCTAACATTAAACTTAGATTATCACCTATTTTCTTGTATCTTCTTCCTAGATTAGAAAATATTATCTTTATTTTTAATCCGTCATAGTTTTCATATGTTTTTTCGTCTATGGCGTATTCTTCCTTATTCATTTAGATTATGTTGAAGTTTATATTTTAAACTTTCTATCTGTATTTGTAGATATAAAATAGTTTTTCTCTGTGCTATTATAGATTTTTTACAAATTCCTGCAAATATATTACTGTTAAGTATATTTTGCCTATGTCTTAATTCTTGTCTTTTTGCTATAATTATTTCAGTAAGTTTTTGTCTATATTCGTTATTCTCATTATTCATTGTATCTTTAACTATTGAATATATTTATATTATATTTTAGATATATTATCTATTAATTGATCTAATTTGTCGTTATCAGTTTTTGTGATATTGAGTTGTTTATATTCCAGATATAATTTATTTAATTTTCTTCTTAATTTTCTTATCTTTCAACTAGTATGTTTCTTCTTACATTTCTTTTCATCCATAGCCCATTTTTCAGGGGTGCGGAATTGGTAGTTGATGAATTCATATTTTTGGTAGTGTGGTAGGTGGTAGTGTGGTAGGTGAGGAATTTATCTTAAATATTTTATTATGATATTCTTTTTGCAACGGTCTTAATCTTGATATCTCTTTAATATTATTTATGATATATTCTAGATATAACATATCTTGGATTCTTAGGTACATATATAAATTTTCCTCCATTAATTGTTCTAATAGTTTTATATCTTCCATAGATTCTGTCCAATATTATAAATATTTGTAGTTCATTTTAGTCTGAATTTATTTCTAAATCATTCCATTCTATTCTTTCGAGGTCTAAATCATGTAGGTCTATTTCATACCATTGTTGGTTTAATATATCTTCCAATCCGTTAGCATTAAAAAAAAATTCCCATATTATTCTTCTTAATTCAATTATTTCTATATCTTTAAGTATATATAAGATTAAGGTTTCATAGTTTTTTTTATCATTTTATCATGCAGGTATATAGTCATGTTCGTTGTTTATGCAGGTTTTTTATTTTCAATTATTCTTTCCTATCTTATTCATAATTGATTAAATTCATATTAAATCATTATGAACTAGACTATCTGTTTATCATGTTCTCCTCTCACTACTAGCATCGTACTTTAGCGGATACTTCCTTCTTATCAATCCTCAACTTTGTTTACTCCCCTAAATAGCTTTCCTAGCCTACTGGTTTCAACATTAAGATGACATAGTATAGAAGTTTTCTCCTTGTTTCCAGTGTGCTAATAAACTAGAAATCATGATTCAAATAATTCTAATACATAATAACTAACATAAATTTATTCAATCATATATATGATATTCAGGAATATGTGAAATTAGTTCTGCATATTTGTTGAACGATATACCTTTGCCTCTTGCTTATACATGATATCTGAGGGCTGTTCCATTATCTATTTAGTATTTTAAATATTTGAGAGAGTTTTTTTTATTTATAAAAGTGCTTCGTTTATTCAAGTCTGCCCTTTATGTTACATATACCTTCCTTTATATAGAAAGGAATTAGTGCACAATAATGCACGTACTATACTACACACTTACTTTACAATCATCCCTACCCACTACTTTTACATTTGTCCTCTTAATAATACACACCACCTACCATACTTTACATTTGTCAATATTACTTTAATAATGCACATACGTATGTTGACTAATTTACTCTACTAACTTGTACCTAATAATTTACAATAATGTGACTACTACTGTACATTTTAAGACTTTTACAAAATAATTTACATATACTTTTGGCTTTGTTGGTCAAACACGTTTTTATGTCTTCTTTTTATCTCTTTGTCCTTTGTCTTTATCTTCTTTGTCTTTTTCTCTTTATCTTATCTCTTTTCCGTCTCTATCTTCTTTTATTTTATCATTCAAGCTGGACATCGGGGATTACATTATCTTCTCCATTGCAGTTTGAACATATATGATCTGGATATTTGTGTCCAATTAGTTTACAATATTTGGTTAATAGTTCATTTGAGATGAATCCCTTCTTTAATGCTCTGGTAATAGGTTGTTCTTTTGGTTTGAGTAGAGATAATATATATTTTTGTACTTCGTCCATATCTGCTTGCCTTAGCCCCCTTGAGTTTGAATATATCATATGTTGGTCTCATGAATAATAACTCCTTATTGCATTCCCATTTAGATGATTATTTGCTAGTTCTTGGATAATTGTTGACATACCAATTATTCTCTTATTAGCATAGAAATTTGGTATCTCAATTTCTTTTACCTCTGGTTGTTGTCCGATATCTTCTGGAATTATCATATCTCTGGTTAATCCTATTTTCACAACTTGTATTATTCATTTTATCTCATCATATAGTCTCTCTGCTGGGGCCGCATAAAACTTTACACAAAATAGATTGCCTTTTGTTACTCTTTTAGAGGTTATGAATGCTCTGTGTATCTCTGGTATACCACTTAGTCCTTCCCCATTATATGTATAAACTATACTTAATAATCCATAGTTGTAATAACTTTTGACTAAATTTGCTTTAGTTTTTGGTTGAGCTATTAACTTATTGTACCCTTGTAATTTTTGGGTTAAATAATCTTGGGTTGGTTCTTTAGTGGTGGTAGATCTGGGATTAAGATTCAAATATGCTTGGATTTTATGTATATTTCTAATATAGGTTTGTGTGATATGGTTATAAATTTTTTTGTCTTTGTTTAGGCTCTCTGCATACGTTGAGGTTTGCAGTGATATAATCAATGGATCTTTTGGTATTTTTGGCGTAAATGGTTTTTCAAACATTTTGTTCAGATTAGTTCTTGTATATTGTTTCCTAACTATTTTTCTTGTTCCTGCAGCTGCATTGAAACAATCATTATGGGGTTTTTGGAGTTTCCCAACGTCTCCTTCTAGCTCTGGATGTTTAGTGTCTTCCGATTGACATATCTCTGCATGTTTATAGTCATGCGACTAACTTATAGCTTTTAGACTTTAGTTTTTGTGTCTCATTGTCCATATTATCCACTTTGGTACAAAGTGTTGTAATGGATTTGAGTATATCTTCAATTGTATTTTCTTTCTCAGTCTTAGTAGCTTTGTCTTGATAAGTAATCCGCAATAACATTCTTATCTGTTTTTGTTAGTTCAATAGTAAATGTAAAGTTTAATATATTTAATACCAATCTCCTTATTTCTTTTGTCGTTACTGAATCTTGTATTTTTCTTGTCAGCCACCATTTTATTTTTGTGTTATCTGTCGTTATAATAAATTTGTTATATTCGATATATGGTTCAAATGATAATAAACATTTATATACTGAGTATAATTCTTTCCTGTTTATTTCCCATTTTATTTTTGTATTAGTAAATGTTCCTGAATAATATCTACAATGATGTTCTATTTTTTCTCCATCATACTCGTATTTTAAGATTCCTCCATAACTGTTTTCACTCGCATCTGATTCTACTGTATAAGTAAATTTTTTTTGTTTTCATTCGAAAAATATAGTTTAGGTAGGTTTTTACATAATAATTTTACTTTTGTATTTGTGTTTGGTCTTATTTATCAAACTGGTATTCTACATCTTTCTTTAATTTTTGTTGTAATGGTTTTAAATTTTCTGCTAAATTTGGTATGTATTCTCTAACTTGATTTACTAGTCCTAAGAATGATTGTAATTTCTTTTTTGTATCTAGTTGTTCATTTGAGTTAATTATTTTTTGTACTATATGCGTTTGCATTTTTATTCCATTTTTATCTATTTGTATTCCTAGGAATTCTATTTGGCTTTTCATTATGTCTGCTTTCTTTTTACTTAGGCTTATGCCTCAATATTCTATAATATATATGAATTTTTCTAATAATCTTATGTGTTTATCTTGGATTTTAGAATATAGTAATATATCATCAATATAAACTACACAATTTTCTAGTTGTTTAAAGTAGTTATCCATAAAGTGTTGATATCTACCTGGGGCATTTTTATATCCAAATGGTAATACATTTCATTCATAAAATCCTTGTGGTACTGTAAATGCTGTAAGTTTTTAGATTCTTCTTCTAATTTTAAGTGGTAAAATCCTTATTTGCAGTCAAATTTACTAAAGTAATTATATCCTTGTATTTGTCTTATTTTGAATATTTTATTTGTTATTGGGTAATTATATGTTTTAGTTTTTGCATTTAAATTTCTATAATCAATAACCATTCTACTTTTTCCTCTTTTTCGTTAACTATGTTTATTCACTATAAATGTTGGGCTTGTATGCTTGCTATTGCTTTTTTGTATATACCTTTTTTCTAGTAATTCACTTATATGTATCTTGAATTCCGTTAAATCATTAAAATTATATTTTAATGGTTTTTGGGTTATTATACTATTACTATCAATTAGCTCAATTTTTACTTTTGTTTTATGTTTTTTCCATCCTTGTAAAGGACCCTCACTATATAATAATTCTAACTTATCTTGGATTATTTTTACTTTATCTATAGAGAATATAATTAATTCTATCTTAGGGTCTTCTTCTTTTATATTTCTAATTTTTGTGTAATTTTTTCACTTCCTTTTATCCATTTTGTTGTATTTCATTTTTTGTTATTTACCCTTTTTACTCTTATTTTTTGTTTACACAGTGTTGTGAACCACCAGTGTGCTTTTGTTATTATATGTGGTATAATTTTTCTAAGAATGGCATTCCTAATAGCATATCTTTTGTAGTCAATTCAAAGTTATATATTTCCTCTATAGTTAATATCTTATCCCATATTTGTATTTTTATATTTTTTGCCTTATATGTGATCATGCTTCCTTCATTATTAAATCTTGTTACTATTATCGGTGTTTTTAACTTTTCCCACTAATCTTCTGGTAAACAATTGTATTTACATATATTAGCTTTTGTTTCCGTATCTATCATTGGTGTATAATATCTGTTGTAATATCCCTCTATTATTATCTTTGCAAGTATATATATTTTCATATTTTTATCATACTAAAGTTCTTTTTATTATTATTCTTTTATTTTCATAATTTATTGTCAACTGTTTGTCTTTTAGATTATATGATTTTTCTTGTTCTAGCCATTTTATTCCTAAAGTGATATTTTCATCTCCTTGATATATTTTAAATTTTATTACTATTGGTACTCCTCCAATGATTATTTCCTTTTCTGTAGTTTCTTCGGTATACATTAATGTTTTTGGTAGTTCGGGGCATAATTGTTCAGTAGTTATTATTTCATCTTCCGTCACTAATTCTCTTGTAATATAGTTTTCTTCTTGTCCTGTATTTATTAATATTAAATATTTTCGTTGTTCCATTACTCCCGTTATGTAGTAATGATGTGGTTTTATTTCTTCTGCCATTGATTTTTGTGGAGTTTTATCTATTCTTCTTGAGGTACTCATTTTTGATGATATTTGGGTTATAAGTCAAACTATAAACATGCAGAGATATAAAAAAACTGCATAAACAACGAACATGACTACATACCTGCATGATAAAATGATAAAAACCTATGAAACTTTAATCTTATACATACTTAAAGATATAGAAATAATTGAATTAAGAAGAATAATATGGGAAACATATTTAATGATAACGGATCAGAAGATATATTAAACCAACAATGGTATGAAATAGACCTACATGATTTAGACCTCGAAAGAATAGAATGTTTATAAATAAATTCAGACTAAAATGAACTACGAATATTTACAATATTGAACAGAATCTATGAAAGATATAAAACTATTAGAACAATTAATGGAGAAAAATTTATATATGTATCTAAGAACCCAAGATATGTTATATCTAGAATATATCATAAATAATATTAAAGAGATATCAAGATTAAGACCCTTGAAAAAAGAATATTATAATAAAATATTTAAGATAAATTCCTCACCTACCACACTACCAAAAATATGAATTCATCAACTACCAATTCAGCACCCCCGAAAAATGGTAATAATTTATAAGAAACATATAATACATGTTTTATTCATGAATAATACAAGTTTAATTCAGTTTATAGATTATTGTCTTGTCTTTCATTAGTTATGTTTTTCATTTATTCTTAATTATCTCTTCTAAAACTTTAATATTGTGCAATACACTTTTAATGCAAATTTAATTCATTTAGTATTTTATTATATATTATTATTAGATAACTTGTTTAATTCATTATTGATACAAGTTAAATTCACTCTATAGATCATTGTCTGGTCTTTCATTAGTTACTTTTTTTATTCATGTTTAATTATCTCTTCTAATTCAACTTTAATATTTGTGTAATACACTTTTAAATACAAGTTAATTCATTTTGCTATTTATTGGTTGATTTTTTAGGATTGAATTACTTGTTTGATTAATTATTGATGTAAGTTTTATTCAGTATACATATCATATAATGTCTTTCATTTGCTACATTTTGCATTCATGTTTCATTCACCTTTAATTAAACTTTAATATGTGTGTAATACATTTTAATTCAAGTTTAATTCATTTGGCATTTTGTTATGTTTCTTCATTTGTTACGATTAGATTACTTGTCTAATTAATTATTGATACAAGTTCTATTCAGTCTGCGAATCATTGACTGCTTATTTGTTTTCTACATTTTGCACTCGTATTTATTTCTCTTCTAATTCATTTTTAATGTGTGTAATATATTTTTAATTCAAGTTTAATTCATTCTATAGTGTATTGGTGATGCTTTGGAAAAAAAATAACTAATCTGATCATACTGTTTTACTTCAATTTATAAGACATGCATAATACATATTTTATTCATTAAGAGCATGAGCTCAGGAATTATAGTTATTGGCAACTTAATATCTAGGGACAAATAGAGAAAGAATGAACTCAGGAATTTATTCTCCTTTTAGAGGCATAACGAACTGAATGTGTGGCTGAAGATTGTGGATCTTTCAATTGTAGTTTTAAAAAATTGACACCTTGCACAGGGAGGCAAAAAAAGAGAAAGAGGGGAGAGACAAAAAGGAGAAAGAGGCAAGACCAAAAACTGAAATCTAATAAAATACATAGTATTGTGATATATTGCTATAAATGATAATACATAGAGAGTATATTTAAAATAAGTAATTGTTTTTTAAAAAGGATCCACCCAAGTAATTATACCTTTATTATATTGAATCAACTTTGACCCCATGACAATGCTCATATGATAGAGATATATTTATGCTATAAATTTCAAGTTGTTGTGTATATGATGGTTAGAAACAACCTTAAGTACAAGTTATATGCCTAATGGGTCTCCAAGTTCCAATATGGCTATTGTTGTCTTTTATGTATTTATTTAATGCCTTAAAATTTTGATTGTTGGCACTGAAGCATGTTTTACAAGTCCTTTACAGGCCATAAGAAGTCCTATGGGTCGTAGGGAGTCGTAGACTTGGAGATAAGTTTTTGGAATTTCATGTTTTAAAAGTTTGGCCAACGGATGAACATGACGAGCCGTTGTGACGACTACAGGCTGTAGATGGGGTCCGTAGAAAGGTCCAAAGTTAGTGAAATTTTTGGGTTAAAGTTGAGGTTTACAGATCAGATCTATGGACTATAGAAAATTTGACGGTCGATAGAATTGTGTTGTAGGAAGTTGACCAAATTAACGCCTCAATAACTCGACCTACTATTGACTAATATGGCACATATGTCTATGCCATAGAGTCCTTCGACAATTATTTCTTAAGAGTATTTGGGTCTTTTCCTATGCATCTAATAACAAAATTACGTCGTTTTGACCCTTATTCTAAGTCTTATAACTACCCTCTTCTCCTAAGATTACCCCAACCCTTATATTCACTAAAATTCCCAAAACCCATCTTCATTCATCTTCTCTAATTTTTTCTCATGTTAAAGAAGAAGACTAGGGTTTCAACCCTTCAAGTCTTCTATTCCTCCATTGCCTTTGGGCTTTTATCCTTAAGGTATATAGGGTTTCTTCAATGAATTCCATTCACCCATTGAGCCCCAAAGATTCTTAATTCTCCAATTTTAATTTTATCAATTTGATAAGGTTTTCATTTATTTTTTCATGGGTTCTAATTGTGCTGATTCAATTATTTGATTTTGATCTTATCATGGTTGTTTTGACTTAATTACTTCCTTTCCCATTTATTTCACAGGAACCCATGAAGTTTTCATGATTTTGTCTTTGAACTCTTAAAGACATTAATTTATAAATAAGCTATGAATCTATGAATGACGTTTTCATGAAATTTTGCATGACTTATGGAAATGAATGTTTTATAATCTAAGTTGCTTTAAGATGAACATCAATGAGATTGTGAAAGATTTTCTTATATTGAGGAATCATGATTTGGTTAAATGGTTTTCTCACACATGATTTAAAGAGCAAATCTATGATGATTTAAGATTATATTAGTAGCTTAATTATGCTTTTCCATGTATGATGATGTGCTTATGTTTATGACTAATTCCGTTGGGATTTTTACTTAGCACCGAGACGATATTGAGATGGTTGGGTCTCTAGTAGCAATATGTTTGTCCCTAACAACATGCCCCCGAAAGATTGTCTTAAGTGACATAGCTAGTGTATCCACCTAAGCTAGAAGTTTAGGGTATTTGCCTTGGCAAACAAGGACATCTCTTTTAGGTCTGGAGGCAATACACCGGATTCCATATTGTAGCTCATATGGTCTATGTCATTTAATCATAAATATCCCACAAAATGAACTAAAATGACTTTAAATGTTTTCATGAAACTTTCCTTATGTTTTAATATGAATTGACCATGTGCACGATTTATGATTCTTCTTTAAAGATTTTACTATTTTTAGCTTGGTCATGCATATCATATTTTTCTTTATGTCCTCTTATGATCATGTATTACGTTATTATGCATATCCCTCATACTTAGTACATTCCATGTACTAATACATACTTTTGCCTACATTGTTTAATTAATGTAGGGTCCGACACTTCTCCTTCTCCCACTTGTGTCTAGTGCTAGATATAGATTTTGTAACACCCCGTATCCGAAAATAGACCAGATTGCAGATTTATGGTGTTGCAGGTGGCACTCACGGACAGTATCCACGGATCGTAGATGGAATCACGGTCCGGCCTGCAGGTCCGTGGTTTGGCTAAGTGTTGACCCACGACCGAACTTACGATCCGTAGGTCAGGTCATGGACCGTAGTTCGTGTCCGTGGATCGATTCCCCAAAAGCCCAGCTTCCGTCTGGATTGACGGTTGACCAGCACGGACCGTCAATCGATCCACGGTCCATAGGTCTGACCGTAGATGAGGATCAACAGCCAGTTAGCTGAAAATTTTTTATGAATAAACTTCAGATGGTCATTACTTTTAGCACAAAATGAATTGTGTGTCCCATTACCTATGATATGATAGATAATTGAATTATCTTTCCAACGCCACTGAGTTTGCTAAAATCTGACCTGCGAGTAAAACATTATGCTCTTTTTAATGAAGGCCTGTCGAGCAGGCTTGAACTACGAACACAATCTACGGATCATAGATTGACCTACGGCCCGTAGGTCCAATCTGTAGATCACTCCGACAGCAGTTAATTCAGGGGTCTTTTGGTCTTTTCCTGTTTCATTTAACCCCTAAGATACGTCGTTTAGACCCTAAATCACGAGGTTTTAGTCAGTTTAAGCCTGGAAACATAACTAGAACTTACCTTAGTAAAAATCATTTAATCAAACTTAGAAAATTAAAATGCTAAAAGGAGAAGAGAGGTCAAGAACACTAGATTAAGAATGCAGCAAGGTTCCATCAGTTCCAGCCATGAAATCGAAAAATTTCTCCATGGAATTCGTCACCAGGTATGTGGGATTTTACTAGTGGGTTCCTTTCGCCCATTAGGTCCCTAAAATTCAGTCAGATTCTTGATTCCATGATTATGAACAGACCTAGGGTTTCTAGAATTACAACATATCATTAGGAATTAGTTATTTAAATGTTCCAAATCAGATTATCATGTTATTGCCTAGTTTATCGCATGAATTTCAGAACCTTAGCTATGTATTTCATCAGTTTTTGAATTACACATGCTAGGTCAGATATTTCAGTATTCAGTTTTACATGCCTCAGTTTATGAATGCATCAGTATCATATTAATTGTTGCATTCTCAGTTTGCATGTTCAGTTTCGAGCTATCCAATATTTACAGAAATTCATTCATAACCAATTAACCACTTAATTTATTGGGAGTAGCATAATATCGAGTTGGACTAGGGTTCAGTGTACCCATATAGTCCCAGAACTACGAGCCACATAGGTGTAAGTCCCTCTGTGGGCAACATCAGTTTAGTGATCACGCCAGCATGCCTCTATACATCTGGCAAGGTATATTGGGTCCTCTCGATGAGGCGTATACATCAGACTCCACATTTAGCTTATGTGGTTTTATGTCGGTTATTAGTAGCTCCCACAGTTCAGTCAGACTCTATTGCATTGACCATATTTCGGTACAATCAGTATTCAGTCTCAGCATGTTATAAATTTGGTCATTGCATCAGTTAGATCAGTATTCAGTATTTTCAGTATCTATATCACGTTTAGATTATTTCATTGCTTTATTGCTTTATTTAGTTATATTCTATTTCATCTTTACTCTATCCTGCATGCTCGGTACCTTTCAAGTACTGACGCATACGTGCGCTACATCTTCTCGTGATGTAGGTTCAGGTTCTCAGCATCCAGATCACGCTTAGATAAATTCCCGATCTTCAGTTCAGCAGCATCAGTGGTGAGTCCTCATTCTTCGAGGACTAGTGACATGTTTATCTTTATCGCTTTTAGTCTTTAGTTTTAGTTTTGCTAGATCTAGTTGGGGAATGTCCTAACATTTCTAGTCAGTTTAGAGGCTTATTTCATACATAGTTAGATTCAGCTTAGTATTGAGTTAATAACTTCTTTGTATTAAACTCTCAAATTTGATATATTCAGTTATAGTATATAGGTATTCCCCATCTTTTCAGATATATTTATGATTTAGATTCCGTATCAGTTTATTATCTTTAGTATGCTCATGATCATGCCAACAGGGTTAGCTTGGGATCACTTGTGGTCCTAGGTCCCGTGTCTGCGTCTCGGGGGTAGCTTGGGGCATGACAAACTTGGTATCAGAGTACTAGGTTTAAGTGTCCTAGGATGTCTGAAAATTCGCACTAGGTAGAGTCCTTTTCATGGGTGTGTAGTGCATACCACATCAAATTAGAGGGAGGATACAAAGTGTCTTAGGAAATATCTTCATTTTCTTGTTACTCTTATTGTGCGTAAGGTATGATCTAATTCTATTCTAACTCGACGTTCTACGTTTTAGTGATCATGCCTCCTCGTAGAGCTTATGCTAGGAATGCGTATGCCAGGAACGCAAATGCAACTCCTCCAGTTCCAGATCAAAATGTCTCAAATGCTGAATTCAGGAATGCCATTCAGATGTTGGCTCAGAGTATGGCCAACCAGAACAATCAGCGGGTTCAAGCTCCTGTGAATGCAAATGGTGGATCAGCAGCATCAAGGGTCCGTGACTTTTTTAGGATGAATCCGCCTGAGTTCTTAGGATCACAGACTGTTAAAGATTCCCAAAATTTCTTGGATGAGATCGAGAAGATCTTTGAGGTAATGCAGGTCACTGGGAATGATCGGGTTGAGTTAGCATCTTACTAACTGAAAGATGTGACTCATATCTGGTGCACTCAGTGGAAAGAGAACAGGGGTACAGATGCAGCTCCTATTACTTGGGATTGTTTTAGGGAAACCTTTCTGGACAGGTTTTTCCCCATAAAGTTGAGAGAAGCAAGGGCCGAGGAATTTATGAACTTGAGGCAGGGTAGCATGACTGTCCAAGAGTATGGGCTCAAGTTTAACCAACTCTCCAGGTATGCTCCTCACATGGTTGCTGATTCCAGGGCTCAGATGAATAAGTGTCTGTATAGAGTATTAAACTTAGTGAAAACACAGTGCAGGAATGCTATGTCGTTGGGAGACATGAACATCTCTAGGCTCATGACTCATGCTCAGGAGGTTGAGGGTGATAAGCTTAGGGAACAGGCTAAAGAGACTAAGAAAGCAAGAACAGGTAACTACGAGTATGCCCAACAGAAATCGAGTGGTGGAAATCGCTCGCAGTTTCAGCCGAAGTCTTCGACTCCAGCCCCTTCATCAGCTAGTGTTCCATCCCCCAGGTTCCGTAATGAACAGAAAGGTAGGGCGTCAGGCTCTAAGTCTCAAGGTAGTGTTTCAGGCACCAAAACCTACCCAACTTGCCCGAAGTGTAGTAAGAACCATCTGGGTGAGTGCCTTGCAGGTAAGGAAGGATGCTTTGGGTGTGGTCAGTTTGGTCATAGATTGAAGGATTTTCATTCAAGACAAGGTCAAGGAGGAAATAATAGTAGAGATTAGTCTACATCTTCAGCAGCACCAGCAGGTCGCCCGACTCAGTAGGGTAACTCTTCTGGTACTAGTGGCGGACAGCGCCAAAACAGGCTCTATGCTCTTCAGGCTCGTCAAGATCAGGAAGATTCTCCTGATGTAGTCACTGGTACGTTAGGAGTCTTTGATCTTGATATTTATGCATTGTTAGATCCACGGGGTTCTCTTTCTTTTGTAACTTCTTATATAGTAGTCCAATTCGGTGTTAGCCCAGAAACTCTTTCAGAACCCTTCTCAGTCTCTACTCCAGTCGGTGACCTAGTTATAGCTAGACGGGTATACATAAATTGCCATGTCACAGTCTCTCAGAAAGTCACCTCAGCAGATCTTGTAGAGTTAGAAATGGTAGACTTCGATGCCATTCTAGGCATGGATTGGTTACATTCCTGTTATGCCTCAATCGATTGTAGAACTAGGATTGTTCATTTTCAGTTTCCAAACGAACCAATCCTAGAATGGAAGGGTAGTGGCTTAGCGCCTATGGGTCGATTCATTTCTTACCTTAAGGCCAGAAAAATGATCTCTAAGGGTTATCTCTATCATCTAGTTCAGGTTAAGGATTCTAGCTCCGAATCCCCAACTCTTGAGTCAGTTTCTATAGTTAGTGAGTTTCCAGAAGTGTTCCCAGAACATCTTCCCGGAGTTTCTCCTAAAAGGGAAATCGACTTTGGAATTGATCTCCTTCTAGATACCCAACCTATTTCTATTCCTCCTTACAGAATGGCTCCAGCTGAGCTTAAGGAATTGAAAGAGCAGTTGAAAGACCTTCTAGATAAGGGCTTCATCAGACCTAGTATTTCACCATGGGGTGCACCAGTGTTGTTCGTAAAGAAGAAAGATGGTTCTCTCAGAATGTGCATTGACTATAGGCAGTTGAACAAGGTCACAATCAAGAATAAGTATCCCATCCCCAGAATCGATGACTTGTTCGACCAACTTGAGGGTGCTTGTCATTCTTCAAAGATAGACCTCAGATCAGGTTATCATCAGCTCAGATTCAGAGATAGTGACATTCTAAGGACAGCCTTCAGAACTCGGTATGGTCATTATGAATTTATAATAATATCATTTGGACTAACCAATGCTCCTGCAGCTTTCATGGATTTGATGAACAGAGTGTTCAAGTAGTACTTGGACTTGTTCGTTATCGTCTTTATTGATGATATCCTCATTTACTCTAGAAATAAGGAAGAACATGCGAGTCATTTGAGAGTTGTTCTGCAAACTCTCAAAGATCGCCAGTTATTTGCAAAATTTAACAAGTGCAAGTTTTGGTTACAATCAGTTGCTTTCCTTGGGCATATTGTGTCTAGTAAAGGAATTCGAGTAGATTCCCAGAAGATAGAAGCAGTGAAACAATGGCCCAGACCTACCTCTGCTACAGATATTAGAAATTTCTTGGGTCTAGCGGGCTATTACAGACGGTTTGTGGAAGGATTTTCATCTATAGCCTCACCATTGACTAGGTTGACTCAGAAAAAGGTTAAGTTTCAGTGGTCAGATGATTGTGAGAAAAGATTTGCAGAACTGAAAACTAGGTTGACTACAGCTCCTGTCTTGACTCTACCAGAGGGTTCAGATGGTTATATGATCTATTGTGATGCATCCAGAGTCGGCCTAGGTTGTGTGTTGATCCAGTGAGGTAAAGTTATAGCTTATGCTTCTAGACAACTTAAGGTACATGAGAAAAATTATCCAATTCATGACCTAGAACTAGTAGCAGTGGTGTTTCCACTTAAGATTTGGAGACATTACTTGTATAGTGTTCACGTAGATGTGTTCACAGACCAAAAGAGCCTTCAGTATGTGTTCACCCATAAGGAGTTGAATCTTCGCCTAAGAAGGTGGCTTGAGTTCCTCAAAGATTATGATATGAGCGTGCATTACCATCCGGGTAAGGTGAATGTAGTAGAAGATGCCCTTAGCAGACTATCTATGGGTAGTGTAGCACTTGTTGAGGAAGAAAGAAAAGACCTAGCAAAGGGTGTTCACAAACTTGCTCGCCTAGGAGTTCATCTTATGAGCATATCAGATGGTGGTGTAACGGTTCAGAATGGGGCATAATCTTCCTTAGTAGTAGAGGTTAAGGAAAAGGAAGATAGTGATCCAATCTTGCTTGAGCTTAAGGGTGCAGTCCACAATCAGAGAGTGGAGGTTTTCTCCCAAGGGGGAGATGGTGTGCTTCGCTACCAGGGGCGATTATATGTTCCTAATGTGGGCGAGTTGAGACAACATATTTTTGCAGAGGCCCATAACTCCAGATATTCTATTCATCTAGGCGCCACTAAGATGTACCGTGATCTGCGGGATGTCTATTGGTGGAATGGTATGAAAAGAGATATAGCCGACTTTGTGGCTATGTGCCCCAATTGCCAGCAAGTAAAGGTAGAACATCAGAAACCAGGGGGTATGACTCAAGAGATTGACATTCCTACTTGGAAGTGGGAAGTGATCAACATGGACTTTATCACAGGTTTACCTCGTACTCGCAGACAGCATGACTCCATTTGGGTGATTGTTGATAGGGTTACTAAGTCTTCTCGTTTTTTGGCGGTCAAGACTACAGATTCGGCGAAGGATTATGCCAAGCTTTACATTAATGAGATTGTGAGGTTGCATGGGGTTCCTTTGTCTATCATCTAAGATAGAGGTCCTCAATTTACCTCTCATTTCTAGAAGTCATTTCAGAAAGGTCTTGGTACTCAGGTTAACCTTAGCACAACATTTCAGCCACAGACGGATAGTCAGGCAGAGCGTACCATTCAAACCTTAGAAGACATGTTCAGAGCTTGTGTGATCGACTTCAAGGGTAGTTGGGATGATCACCTTCCTCTTATTGAGTTCACCAACAATAATAGTTACCATTCCAGCATTCAGATGGCCCCTTATGTGGCTTTATATGGGCGTAGATGTAGATCTCCAGTTGGTTGGTTTGAAGTAGGTGAAGCAGCCTTGATAGGACCAGATTCAGTTCTTGATGCTATGGAGAAAGTGCAACTCATTAGAGATAGACTTCAGACTGCCCAGAGTCGCCAGAAATCTTATGCAGATGTGAGAAGAAGGGAACTAGAGTTCCAAGTTGATGATTGGGTTTTCCTGAAAGTGTCACCTATGAAAGGGGTGATGAGATTTGGCAAGAAAGGGAAGCTCAGTCCCAGATATGTAGGCCCTTACCGGATCTTGAAAAGGATTGGTAAAGTGGCTTATGAGTTAGAGTTGCCAACAGATTTAGCAGCAGTGCATCCAGTCTTTCACATTTCTCTTTTGAAGAAGTGTGTGGGTGATCCAGCATCCGTAGTGCCATTAGAGACTATGGCTGTAAAAGATAGCCTTGTTTATAAGGATGTACCAGTTGAGATTCTCGATCGTCAGGTTAGAAGGTTGAGAAATAAAGAAGTCGCTTCAGTCAAGATTTTGTGGAGAAGTCAATCAGTAGAGGGAGCTACTTGGGGAGCAGAAGCAGCCATGAAGTCCAAGTATCCTCACCTCTTTCCTTCCGATTCCATTCCAGCTTGAGGTAATAGTTCCTCTTCCATTTTCAGTCATTCATGCGTAATTTCAGTCTTTGAATCATGTTCCTTCCGTTTGTACTTGCATTTTTAGTGTATTTGCATGTCCTTGGAACTCAGTTCAGTTAGAAATTCAGTTCTCAGTGTTTACTGGTAGGGATTGCAGCCCTCTCCCTCCATTTCAGCTAGTTTAGTCTTCATTCGAGGACGGATAGTCCCAAGGGGGAGATAATGTAACATCCCGTATCTAAAAATAGACCAAATTGCAGATTTATGGTGTCGCAGGTGGCACTCACGAACAGCATCCATGGACCGTAGATAGAATCACGATCCGTCCTGCAGGTCCGTGGTTTGTGACAAAAAACTTCTCCAGATTCCAGTCAGAAAATTTGGCTAAGTGTTGACCCACGGCCGGACTTACAGTCCATAGGTCAGGTCACGGACTGTAGTTTGTGTCCGTGGTTTGATGCCCCAAAAGCCTAGCTTCAGTCTCAATTGACGGTTGACCAGCACAGACCGTCAATCGATCCATGGTCCGTAGGTCTAACCATAGACCGTCAATAGTGTGTTCCTTTCGCCCATTAGGTCCCTAGAATTCAGTCAGATTTTTGATTCCATAATTATGAACAGACCTAGGGTTTCTAGAATTACAACAGATCATCAGGAATTAGTTATTTAAATGTTCCAAATCAAATTATCATGTTATTGCTCAGTTTATCGCATGAATTTTAGAACCTTAGCTATGTATTTCATCAGTTCCTGAATTACACATGTTAGGTCATATATTTCAGTATTCAGTTTTACATGCCTCAGTTTATGAATGCATCATTATCAGATTAATTGTTGTATTCTCAGTTTGCATGTTCAGTTTTGAGCTATCTAGTATTTACAGAAATTCAGTCATAACCAATGAACCACTTAATTTATTGGGAGTAGCATAATACCGAGTTGGACTAGGGTTCAGCGTACCCATATAGTCCCAAAACTATGAGCCACGTAGGTGTAAGTCCCCTCTGTCGGTAAGATCAGTTTAGTGTTCACGTCAGCATGCCTCTATACATCTGGTAGGGTATATTGGGTCCTCTCGATGGGAAGTATACATCGGACTCCACATTTAGCTCATGTGGTTTTATGTCAGTTATTAGTAGCTCCACAGTTCAGTCAGACTCTATTGCATTGACCATATTTCGGTACAGTCAGTATTCAGTCTCAGAATGTTATAAATTTGGTCATTGCATCAGTTAGATCAGTATTCAGTATTTTCAGTATCTATATCACGTTCAGATTATTTCATTACTTATTGCTTTGTTTAGTTATATGTTATTTCAGCTTTACTCTATCCTGCATGCTCAGTAACTTTCAAGTACTAACGCATACGTGCGCTACATCTTCTCGTGATGTAGGTTCAGGTTCTCAGCATCCAGATCACGCTTAGATCAATTCCCGATCTTCAGTTCAGCAGCATCACTAGTGAGTCCTCATTCTTCGAGGACTAGTGACATGTTTATCTTTATCGCTTTTAGTCTTTAGTTTCAGTTTTTCCAGATCTAGTTGGGGCATGTCCCAACATTTCTAGTCAGTTTAGAGGCTTATTTCAGACATAGTTAGATTCAGCTTAGTATTGAGTTAATAACTTCTTTGTATTAAACTCTCAAATTTGATATATTGAGTTATAGTATATGGGTATTCCCCATCTTTTCAGATATATTTATGATTTAGCTTCCGCATCAGTTTATTATCTTTAGTATGCTCATGATCATGCCAGCAGGGTTAGCTTGGGATCACTTGTGGTCCTACGTCCCGTGTTCGCGTCTCGGGGGTTGCTTGGGGCGTGACAGATTTCTTCCTCAAAGATTTGGTGAGTCCTCATGTTTCGAGGACAATGTCACATTTACTATGGTTTTCTCATGTTTTTAGTTTTCATACATTGTATGTGTTGTACGGGTTACGTGCAAAATAATTCTTTGATGTACTAGAATAACTTGTCAAACTATGATTGGATTTCCACTTTTATTTCAAACCCTTTTGTAAGATGAAACTTTCTACTTTTGTCTATTATATTGTGTTGTATGTATGTCAAGTGGCTTGGGTAGGGCCTCTCAAGGTCTTGTATGCCATGTCATGTCTAGGATATACTTTGGGTCATGACAAACTTGGTATCAGAGACAAGGTTTAGAAAAAGGTCTTAGGATGTCTGATAAGCCACATTGAGTAGAGTCTTGTTTATAAGTGTGATCCACACCCCATTTATGAATAGGAGGCTACAAAATGGTTAGAAAACTTCACTTCTTTCATCACTCTAAATCTCTAGAATATAGTCTATCTATATTAAAATCCCTCTACTAAATCTTGTCTGATACATTTTGGGAATGGCACCTTAAAGAGCTTATGTGAGAAGGAATGTGGGTGAGACTGTGGAGCCCGAGGTTACTCAAGCTCCAATTGTTCCCTTGGCCGAGAAAGTTACTCATGTCTAGTTCTGAGCTACTTTTCATGTGTTGGCTTAAGATATGACGTCCCAAAAAAATAGAGAAATTGTTGATCTCGTGAACCCAAATGTGGGTAAGATGGTGACAAGGATAAGGGACATCACTAGGATGCATCTCACGTAGTTCCATGATTCCAAGATTGATGAGGATCCTCAAGAGTTCATTGATGAGGTCTATAAGATGGTCGAGATCATAGGAGTGTCACCAGTTGAAAAGGCAGAGTTGGCCGCTTATAAACTTAAGGGTGTTTCTCAAGTTTGGTTCAAACAATGGAAGGAAAAAAGGGCTATTGATGTGGATCCTCTTGATTGGGACAAATTTAAATGGACTTTTCTTGATAGTTTCTTTCCTCTTCAGATGAGAGAAGCAGAAGTTCTTGAGTTCATTAATCTCCGATAAGGGAATATAAGTTTGTAGGAGTATGCCTTGAAGTTCACTCAATTGGCTAAGTATGCTCCAACTATGGTTGCCGACTCTAGGTCAAGAATAAGTAAGTTTGTGTCGGGAATGTTCGAAATAGTGGATAAAAAGTGTTATATTTCCATGTTGATTGCGGAGATAGATATATCCCATTTGATTACCAAAGCCCAAAAAGTCGAAGAGGAAGAGCTAAATGAGAGGTATAGGGAGTCAAAGAAGACAAGGACCGGTGATGGTGACTTTTCTCATTATAGGTCCGGCGAATAGGGTCGTCCTAAATTTTGGCAAAGTTTATTTGGTAAAGGTTTTTCTAATGCTCTGACTTCTAAGTTCAACAAGAATAGGGTGTCTAACCCTAATCCTCAAGGAGGAAATAGTGGTGGATCTTCGGTGCCAACTTGCACAAGATGCGCCAAGAAACATAATGACAAATGTTTGGATGATATAGATGGTTGCTTTAATTCGAAAGAGTTTTCATAACACAATAGATTGCCCAGTGCTTTCTACTAAGAAAATTGATGGTAGGAAAGTTTAACCTAGTGGTTCCAATTCGAGTGCTCTGAAGCAAACAGATTCTATGCTCTTTAGACCTAATAGGATCACGAGGGTTCCCCGGATGTTGTGATCGATATACTGAATGTATTTCACCTTGATGTATATACTTTAATTGATTTGAGTGCTACATTGTCATTTGTTACTCCTTATGTGTCCATGAGATTTGATGTTGATCCTAAGTTCCTTTCAAATACCTTTAATGTCCCTACTCCCATTGGTGATTCTATTATTGCAAAAAGGGTGTATATAAATTTTCCTATTTACATTTCTCATAGAATCACTCATATTTATCTTGTAGAGCTTTATATGTTAGATTTTAATGTTATTCTTAGGATGGGTTGGCTTTATGCATGGTATGCCTCCATACATTGTAGGACCCAATTGGTCACATTCAAAATTCCAAGTGAACCTAGCATGTCATGAGAAAGGGAAATTATGTTTTTAAGGGTAAGTTTATATCTTTCCTAAAGTCTAGGAAATGATTTCTAAGGATTGAATTTATCATCTTGTTGGGTTAGGAATATTGATTCTTAGGCCCCTACTCTTAAGTAAGTTTTGATTGTAAATGCATTTTTGGAAGTGTTTCCTGATGATCTTCTTGGTATTCCATCCGCAAGGGAAATAGACTTCGGTATTAACCTTCTCCAAGGTACGCAACCTATTTCTATTCCTCATTTCCGTATGGCCTAGACAAAAATTAAGGAGTTAAATGATGTATTAAAGGACTTGTTTGATAAGGGTTTTATTAGACCGAGTATCTCAAGCACCATGAGGTGCTCCAATATTGTTTGTTTGAAAGAAGTATTGTTCCCTCCAAATGTGCATTGACTATAGGCAATTGAATAAGGTTACCATAAGAATAAGTATCCCATTCCAAGGATAAACAAGTTGCTCGATCAACTCCAAGGTGTGAGTTACTTCATTGGCCTTCGCTAGGGTTATTACCAATTAAGGGTCAAGGAAAATGACATTCTAAATAAAACTTTTCGAACCCGGTATGGCCATTATGCATTTTGTGTGATGTCTTTTTGTTTGACAAATGCCCTGATGGTGTTTATGGATTTAATAAATAGGGTCTTTAAGAAATATCTTGACATGTTTGTGATTGTGTTTATTGATTATATTCTAATTTACTCACGGAGTGAGGATAAACATGTTGAGCATTTGAAGACTGTGTTGTAAATTCTCAAGGATCGTGAGTTGTATGCTCAGCTTAGCAAATGTGAGTTTTGGTTGAGATCTAGTGCTTTCATTGGCCATATTATCTTCGATAATGGTATTCAAGTCAATGTTATAAAAATCGAGGTGATTAAGAATTGGCCTACACCTTTGTCTGCTTTAGATATATGGAGTTTCTTGGGTATGGCCTGTTACTATAGGAGGTTTGTAGAAGTATTTTCCTCTGTCTCTTTGTCTTTGACGACATTGACTCCAAAGAAGGTGAGATTCCTATGGTCGGAATCTTTTGAGTAGAGTTTCCAAGAGTTGAAGGATAAACTTACTTCAACCCCTATTTTGACATTATTGGAAAGATCAGATGATTTTGTGTTGTATTGTGATGCTTCACAGATTGGTCTTTGTTGTGTTTTGATACAACATGGGAAAGTCTTCGCCTATGCTTCAAGGCAATTGAAGGTTCATGAAAATAATTATCCGAATCATGATTTGGAGTTACTAGAGGTAGTATTTTCTTTAAAGATTTGGAGGCATTACCTATATGGTGTTCATGTAGATGTATTTACCTACCACATGAGTTTGAAGTATGTCTTCACTCAAAAGTATTTAAATCTTTGCCAAAGGAGATGGATTGAGTTATTAAAGTATTACAACATGAGTATCCTTTATCATTTGGTTAAAGCTAATATGGTGGCAGATGATCTTAGTCGACTATCGATGGGTAGTATTGCTCATGTTGAGGACGATAAGAAGGAGTTAGTTTGTGATGTTTATTTTTTGGCCTGGTTGGGTGTTTGTTTGGTTGATTCTGATGAAGGTGGTGTTATTATTAATAATGGATTGGAATCAACTTTTGTATTAAACTTTAAGGATAAGCTAGATCTTAATTCGGTACTAGTTGATTTGAAGAAGTCAATTTCCAAAAAACCATTCAGGCTTTCTCCCAAGCGGTAGATGATGTCCTTTGATAACAAGGTTGGTTGTGTGTTCTGAATGTTGATGAATTGAGAAAATAGATTTTTACAGAAGCACACACCTCTAGGTATTCTATTCACCGAGGATCCACCAAGAAGTACCACGATTTGTGAGAGGTCTATTGTTGGAATGTGATGAAAAAAATATTACAGAATTTGTGGCCGATAGTTCTAATTGTCAACAAGTGAAAGTTTAGCATCATAAATGGGGTGGTTTGGCAGTATCATTACATGGAATTGGAAAGATTTGAACATGGACTTCATTACATGTTTACCCCATACTCGTCGACAATTTGATTCTATTTGGGTTATTATGGAACAAATGATGAAATTGGGTCACTTTATTATCATAATGACTTCATTCTTAGTACAGAAGTTTGCCAATCTTTATATTCAGGAATGTTAAGGTTGTATGGAGTTCCCTTGTCCATTATCTTCGATCGTGGCACGCAGTTAACATCTCAATTTTGGAAGTTGTTTCATAGAGGTCTGCGTACTCAAGTGAAACTCAATACGATTTTCCATCTTGAGACCGATGGGCAAGCCGAGCATACTACTTATTACTTTAAAAGATATGTTAAGAGCTTGTGCGATTGATTTCAAGGGCAAATTGGATGATATGTTTCCTTTGATTAACTTTGCTTATAATTATAGCTATCATTCTAGTATTAGGATGGAACCATTTGATGTTCTCTATGGTTGGAGATGTAGGTCTCCTATTGGGTGGTTTGAAGTTGGCGAGGACGCTTTGATAGGACCCACGTTGGCGCATGTGGCTATGAAAAAGGTTCAACTTATTCATGAAAAATTAAAAATGACTCAAAGGCGAGAAAGGCCTTATGCCAATGTAAGGAGAATAAAGCTTTAATTTGATGTTAATAATTGGGTCTACTTGAAAATTTCACCCATAAAGGGTGTGATGAGGTTTGGAAAGAAAGGGAAGCATAGTCCCGATAATGTGGGTCCATATAAGATTTTGATGTGTATTGGCAAGGTTGCTTATGAACTTGAGTATCCTAATGATTTAGTATTGGTACTTCCGATATTCCATATCTCTTTATTGAAGAAGTTTGTTGGAGATTCGACGTTCATAGTGTCTTTAGAAGGTTTGGAAGTTTTTTTCTTATGAAGAGGTTCTAGTTGAGATTTTAGACCAGCAAGTTCAGAAATTGAGAAATAAAGAAGTTACTTCCGTGAAAGTTCTTTGGAGGAATTGGTTGGTTAAGGGTATTTTTTTTAGGCCGAAGCTGATATGATGTCTCAGTATCCTTATCTCTTTCCCTCCCCTCATATTCTATCTTAAGGTATTAGTTCCTCATGGTTCATTCTTTCGGATTCAACCCATAGGGGAAAGACCAAATTAGCCCTAACTTAAGAGCTGACGGGTGACCGATATAAATACCTAAAATGAGCATATAAATCTATAAGATTTGTATAGGGATCCGTACAAACACCCTAAATTCCTGGTTGCCTTAAATGGCTAGGACACTCCCCTAAATGACGAATGAATCCTTTCATGGACCATTTAGGGTCTAGTGAAGGGTTCATGTTCAATTTTAGGGTTTTGGACCTATCTGTTAACCCACTTTTAACCTCTTCAAAGTCTGAGGTGTTATAACAAATGTTCCCAAGATGGAGATATTATAACACCACAGAAATTGTAAAGTCGAAAGAAAAAGGAAAATTCTGATTTTTGGCACTGAAGTAGGTTCTACGAGTCCTTTCTATGCACTGTAGGAAGTCCTACGGGTCGTAGGAAAGGAATCGTTGACTTTGAGATGCGTTTTTGGCATTTCAAGTTTCTGAAGTTTGACCTATGGATGAACAGGACAAGTCACCGTGTGGACTATGGGTCGTAGATGGGTTCTGTAGAATGGTTCAAGACTTAGTGAAATTTTTAGGTTAAAGTTGAGGTCTACGAACTGTAAAAAATTAGATGGTCTGTAGAATTGTTTCGTAGAAATTTGACCTAATTTAAAACTTAGTTACTCGACCTATGTTTGACCAGTATGGTCCGTTGTTCTAAACTATAGGGTCCTCCGATTGCTATTTCTTAAGGGTGTTTGAGTCTCATCCTATGCATCTAGTAACTATACTATGTCGTTTTGACCTTAATTCTAAGTCCTATAACTATTCCTCTACATTTAAAATTACCCAAAACCCATACATTCACTAAAATTCCCAAAGCCCATCTACATTTATCTTTTCCAATTTTCTCTCATGTTCAAGAAGAAGACTAGGGTTTCAAAGCTTCAAGTCTCCTAAGCTTCTATTTACTCATTGAGCCCCAAAGATTCACAATTCTCCAAGTTCAATTTCATCCATTTGATTAGGTTTTCATTCAATTCTTTATGGCTCTAATTGTGTTGATTTAATTATTTGATTTTTAACTTATCATAGTTTTTTTTACTCAATTACATACTTTCCCATTGATTTCACATGAACCCATGAAATTTCCATGATTTTGGCTTTGAACTCATAAAAATACGAATTTATGAAGAAGCTATGAATCTATGAATGATGTTTACATGAAATGTTGCATGACTTATGGAAAGGAATGTTTTATGATCTATGTTTCCTTAAGATGACCATCAATAATATTGTGAAACGTTTTCTCACATTAAGGAATGATGATTTGGTGAAAGGTTTTCTCACACATGGTTTAAGGATCTACTCTATGATGATTTAAGCTTCGATTAGTAACTAAATTACACTTTTCAATTTATTATTATACGCTTAAGTTTATAACTAAATCTGTTGGGATTTTACTAAGCACTGAGAGGATATTGAGATGGAGGCTACCCTAGTAGTAGAGGCCCGGATCTCTAGTATCAATCTCCTTGTCCCTAACAATGTGCCCATGTAGGATTGTCTTACGTGACATAGCTAGTGAATCCACCTAAGCTAGAAGATTAAGGACCTTGCCTTGGCAAGCAAGGACATCTCTTTTCGATGTGGGTGCAAGACAACTAATTCCATGTTATAAGTCACGTGGTCTATGCCGGTTAATGTTAAATATCCCACAAAACAAACTAAAGTGTTTTTAAAGGTTTCATGAAGCTTTCCTTATTTTTTAAGATGCATTGACCATGTTCATGATTTATAATTCTTCTTTAAAGATTTAATTATGTTTAGTTTGGTCATTTATATCATATTTTCCTTTATGTTTTCTTATGATCATGTTTTACGTCCTTATGCATATCCCTGATACTTAGTGCATTCTATGTACTAATGCATACTTATGCGTACATTGTTTAACTAATGTAGGGTACGATGCTTCTCCTCCTCCCTTTCATGGCTAGTGCTAGATACAAATTGCTACCTTGAAGATTTGGCGAGTCCTCCTGCTCCAAGGACAATGTCACCTTTACTATGCTTTTCTAATGTTTAGGTTTCAAATATTGTACGTGGTGTATGGGGTACATCTTGTCCATTTCTTTGATGTACTAGATTGACTTGTTAATACTATGATTAGACTTCTGCTTTTATGTCAAACTCTTTTTTAATATGAGACTTTGTACTTTCTATTATATTATGTTGTATGTATGTAAAGTGGCTTGTGTAGGGCCTCTCGGGGTCTTGTACGCTATATTACATCTACGGTGTACCTTGGGTCATGACACTTACATACTGGTTTATGTTGTCTGTTCTAATGCCCCATTATCGGGTGCTCTACATTTCATTGTTGCAGGTTCAGATAGAGGATTATATAGACCCTTCTAGTAAGTGCCTATCACATTCTGCATTTTGTTGGTAAGCTCCACTTCTATCGGAGCTTCTAAGTCTATGGTGTGAAGTTATAGTTCATATGTACAGTGATGGGTAGGTCCGGCGCTGCCCCAACTTTATGATACATAAGACACTCTTATAGGCCTGTAGAATTATGGTATGTCTTTGTATTTTTTGAGTGGACGTGTCAGTTTTACTGTTTGCTTACATTCCTTGTTTGTATCTTGTCGGCCTTATGTTTATAGTCATATTGGGATGGTTTTAAGAAGATTGCCACATAAAGAGATCTTGTTAGCACATTCAACTTTCCTTATCACTTGGGCATATGTGTTCATATGTTGGGCTTAGTGGCCCAAGTAGTTTAGGACTATAATTATATTATTTATGTTTGGTATGCTAGATCAGGTGAGGTACTGGGTGCCTGATGCACCTCCAAAGGAATGGTGTGTGACAAATTGCTTTGGTTATGGGAAGAGTGGTCACAAGGTGAAGGATTATCCTTTTCAGGGTAGCAAGAATAGGGATGGTGGGCAAGCTCATCCTAGTGGTTTTTGTTCAAATAGTGCTTCTGGTTAATAGAGGTTGTTTTTTCCTTCAAGAATTGGAGGCATTATTCTTATGGTGTCCATATGGACATATTTACCGACCAAAAAGTTTCCAATATATGGTCAAGCACAAGGATTTAAATATTCACCAATGAATATGTCTTAAACTTTTGAAGGACTATGACATGAGCATTCTCTATCACTCAGGCATGGCCAACGTGGTAGCCGACGCCCTTAGTAAGATGTTGATGAGTAGTGTGGCCTATGTTGAAGATGGCAAGAAAAAGTTAGTTTGGGACGTTCATAGACTAGTTCGTCTAAGTGTTCGCTTTGTTGATTCTGATGTGGGTGGTATCAATAATCAGAATGGGTTGGAATCGTCTTTTGTGTCGGATATGAAAGCTAATCAAGATCTTGATCCAATTTTTGTTAAGTTGAAGGAAACATTTCTCAAAAAGGCTCTAGAGACTTTCTCCAAAGTGGCAGATGGAGGCATTCGTTACCAAGGTCGTTTGTGTGTTCCAAATATTGATGAGTTAAGGCAACATAATCTATAGGAAGCCCATAGTTCTTAGTATTCTATTCACCCTAGAGCTACCAAGATGTACCGTGATTTGCAGGAGGTCGATTGGTGGAATAGGATGAAAAAAAACATTGTAGAATGTATGGCTAATGTCCAAATTGAAAACAAGTGAAAGTTGAGCATCAAAAATCGGGAGGTTTGTCTAAATATATAAGTATTACTATTTGGAAGTAAGAAGACTTAGATATGGATTTCATTACTAGTTTACCCTACACACAATGGTAACACAATTCGATTTGGGTCAATATGGATTATATGAAAAAGTCATCTCATTTCATTCCCTTGAAGACTTCTTACTAAGTGGAGGATTATGCTAAGTTCTAGATCCAACAAATGGTTAGGTTGCATGGAGTGCCCCTATCCATTATAACCGACTGAGGTACCTAGTTTATTTCACAATTTTGGAGATCTTTCGAAAATGGCCTTGGTATCCAATTCAAGCATAGTATGACTTTTCATCCTCATACCGATGTGCAAGTTGAACATACTATTCAAACTTTTTAAGATATGTTAAGAGCTTGTGTGATTGACTTCAAGGGTAATTGGGACAATCCTTTGCCTTTGATCGAGTTTGCTTATAATATTATTTATCACTTGAGTATTGGTGTGGCTCCTTTTGAGGATCTCCATGGTAGGAGATGTAAGTCTCCTATTGTTTGGTTTGAAGTTTGTGAGGTCACTTTGATAGGCCCTAAGTTGGTGCATGAGGCTATGGAGAAAGTTCGACTTATTAGAGAAAGATTGATAATGGCTTATAATTGACAAAAGTCTTATGTCGATGTTAGAAGAAGGGAGCTTCAATTAAATGTTAGTGATTGGGTTTACTTGAAAATCTCACTTATGAAGGGTGTCATGAGGTTATGAGTTTGATTTGCCTTCGATTTGGCGTCGATACATTCGATGTTCTATGTGTCATTTTTGAAGAAGTGTTTTGGTGATCCTACATCTATTTTGCCTTTGTAAAGTGTTGGTATTAAGGAATATCTTTCTTATGAAGAGATATCAGTTGAAATCTTGGATCATCAAGTTCAAAAATTGAGAAACAAAGAAGTTGCTTCGATGAAAGTTCTTTAGAGAAATCAGTTAGTTGAGGGTTCCACATGGGAAGCTGAAAACAATATGACATCTAAGTATCCTCATCTCTTCCCCTTCACTCCTATTCTAGCTTAAAGTATTTAGCTTCTCATGGTTCACTCTTTCATATTCATGCATTTTAATCATTCTCATGTTTGCATATGCATGTATGCATGTCTCATGAAAGTTGTTTTAAAGTTATGTTTTTAGCTTAGGGTTAATTACTCATTGGTTTTATGAATTTTGAGGTTATTTTTACTCATGTTGGGTCTTTAGATCTCTTTCCCTACTCTATTCATGCTATCTTGAGTACATTCAAGGATGAATGTTCCACAGGGAAAAATATTGTTACACCTCAAAAATTGGAAAGTTGAAGTAAAAAGGAAAAGTTGCATATTTTAACTGGTGCAAATTTCTAGGGCCAACCTATGAATTGTAGGAAGTCCTATGGGTCGTAAAAAGGCAGTCATAGGAACTAAATGGGATTTTAGAAATGACAAGTCTCTGATGAAGGGTCTACGAATGAAAATGTTGAGTCATAGAAAGTCATATGGGTTGTAGGAGTGCCCGTAGAAGTGATATATACTTAGTGAAATTTGTGAGATTTTGGACTTGAATCTGGGTCTACGAAAGTGGTCTATGGATCTTAAAAGGGATGACGACTCATAGAAGGCTTCTGCAGGAATTTTTCAGGAAAGTTGGTCCCAACAAAGTGTTCTACTCTGTTGGTATCTCTTATATCATCTAATGAGTTGATACTTATATCACTTATAATATCATTTATTGTATATATTATACGTCATGCTTATGTCAAGTGGCTTGTTTAGGATCTCTTGGAATTCTATTCGCCATGTTACATCTAAGGTGTACTTTGAGCCGTGACAAAGTATCTCTCAGTATATATGATTATCTTGATTTAGATTCTTTATGATAAACTATCTCTCATATCATGTTTAGTTACCATGATTTAAGGAGCTACTCTATCTGTTATCATATTATTATTATTATTAAGTAGTACACATTATTATTGTTTCGATCATTTTATATGTTTCTTTTGGGAGTTTACTTAAAATCGAGTGAACCTAGGGATTAAGGCTGACCCGTTAATTGAGGCATGAGACATTTAGCAGAAATTTCATTATCCCAGAATGCCAACATAGGATTTGTGTCAAATAGACAGTAGTCAGTTGATCGACCTTAGTTTAGATCTCATGGTCCTTACCCTGGAAACTAGGACACTCTCTTTTCAGTGTGGAAGGAGTAAACGGAACTCCACGTTGTAGCTCACTTTTTTTATGTTGTTTAATGGTATCTCCCATATTATGATATGATTTTTCATGACCTTGTACTATGTTTCTTAAGATCAGATCATCAATTTTTCCTGTTATGTTTTCTTGGTTATTACACTAGTGTGTTTTAGAGACTTATCATGTTCTCATGTCCTCATGTCATTGTTATGCATTTTCCTCTTACTTTGTACATTACGAGTACTGACCACATATTATCTCCCTATATTGTTTCATAATATAGGTTCTGGCGCATCTCTTAAGGCCAGTGCTTAATACATATCTAGTCAACCTTGCTCTATTGTAAGTGAGTCATCATAATCTGAGGATTCCCATTTATACTTCCCTTCAGTATTTCATTTCAATAGGCATGTCATAGTGAGCTAGGGGCATTTCCTAGAATCTTACTATGATTTAGAGGCTTTCATACAGAACGTTAGATTTCTGCTTATGTTCTTATGTGTCAAATTCTTCTATTTGATATGACAGTTATTGAGACTTTATTCCACTTTCCTTTTTATTAGTTATGTTTTCTATCTTAGTATCATGCTATATCATGTGCTTAGCTTGGGGTTATTTGTGTCTCTTGGAACCATGTCACAACTAGGAGTAGTCTTAGGTCGTGACCAACTTGGTATTTAGAGTATTAGGTTCAAGCATCATAGGTTGTCCAAAAGCCGAATTAAGTAGAGTCTTGTTGATGGGTGTGAAGCGCATAATATTTATGAATGAGCGGCTATGAAACATTTTATAAATACTTCACTTCTTTCATACTCTCAGTCGTGCGATAGAGTGCAACTTTATAATATTTCCTTCTAACTCATGTTCTATGTGTTTTCATTCCTCCAAGAAGATATTATGTGAGAAAGATTCAGAATGTAGAACAAGAATCACATCTACCTTCCATTAACCTTTTGGCTGAGCAAGTTACTCATATTGAGTTTAGGGCTACTTTCCAAGTTGTAGCCTAAACCATGACTGTGCATGCCAACTGTGAGGTTGTTGACCTTGTGAAACCAAATGTGGACACAAATACTACTAAAGTCTAGGACTTTTTTTGGATGAACCCTCTAGAATTCCATGGTCCGAAACTAGATGAGGATCCACAAGAGTTCATTGAGGGTACATCTATTCGTGAGTCAATTTTAGCTAAATGGGTATTTAGAAATTGCACAATCTTAGTTTTCTAGAAAGTCACCTCAAATGATCTAGTAGAGATAGATATTCTTAACTTTAATGTTATTTTTTTTTGTATGGATTGGCTTCATGCTTGTTATGCTTCATTCGACTGTATAACAAGAGTAGTTAAATTTTTGTTTCTGATTGACCAGTCATTGAATGGAAAGGTAGTGCCTAAGTGCCTATAGGTTAGTTTATCGTATGCCTTAAGGATAGAAAGATGATATTTAAGGGTTTTATCTATCATCTAGTATAGATTAGGGATACCAATTTTGAAACCCAAACTCATCAGTCTCTTTCTGTAGTAAATGGATTACTAGAAGTGTTTCCTGATGATTTTCTCAAAGTTCCACCCGAAAGGGAAGTCGACTTTGGAATAAATCTTTTTATATATACCCACAAGGAAATTTCAAAATAAAACATATCTTTAACTGCTATTGCATTTGTATCGTCTTTAATTTGTTGATGTGAAAGGGGAAGAATAAGCTCGACATATGGGACAATCCCTTTTCCTCAACAACCATTGTTTGATGCAGCATGCATGATATTCATAATCGCACCAAAGTGTCCCAGTGATCTCTTCATTCTCATATTCCGCAAGATAGATGCCACAAATCTTTTTTTTGTTCGTTGAACTATTTACTCCATCTTCATGCGCAACAACATGATGAATTCTTGTTTTATAATACCTCAATATATCTTCATCTGGTGTTTCCTCCATGTAAGCCTTAGATTGACCTTGTAGATTTTCTTCTACCGTGCCCTTAAGATTCTATCTATTGAATCACGATCACGATCACTAATATTAGTGATAACAACACCAAGAGAATAATCATGTGAATTACTCATTGTTCAATAAAAATAATAATAGAACAAACTAAACAAAAAATGTACAGATTTCTTTGCATTCCTGACATGAACAAAAACACAAAAAAGTGAATAATAAGGTTGGAGTGATAGAAAACTATATAGAGAGATGACCTACCATATTTTCTATTTGAATTGGAAAAGTTAATTAATTGCATTCCTACTTCATTATATTTGGGAAATATGCAAATTGTATTCCTAGTTCATGTGGAAAATTAATATATTCTATTTCATTTGAAAACTTAATAAATATTATTCCTAGTTCATGTGATAAATTAATAATTGTATTCCTTTTCCATTTGGAAAAATAATAAATTATTTTCCCAGCAAGTGGGGAAAATCAATATGTTGCATTTCTACTTTTTTTTTTATTTAATAAATGACAATATAAAATATACACAAATATAGTTGTTCATATTTCTACTTTATTTGGAAACTTAATAAGTTTTATTCCTAATTTGTTTTAAAACATAAGTAAAAGGAAATACATTAAATATAATGTGGAAGAGAATACAATAAAACATATATTTGTGATTGCATAGTTTGACAAATACCAAAAAAGCTAAAAGAAAGAGTGTTGGATAAGGAGAATGAATAAATTTATTTTTCGACTAGAATTTCGCCCCTTTTAGTAGGGAAGGAAATATAAAAAAAGGAAAATACATCTATTTTTTAAATTAAAAGTTAATTATTTACTTAGATTATTAAAATTAGTTAATTTCTCTCCTTTTGGTAGGGGCATGTCCTAGTATCTTAGTATTATTTAGATGCTTTCAGATATAACGTTAAATTTCTGCTTATGTTCTTATGTGTCTGATTCTTCTATTTGTTATGATAGCTATTGAGATTTTATTTCACTTTCCATTTTATTACTTATGTATATTATCTTAGTGTCATGCTATGTCATAAGCTTAACTTGGGGTTATTTGTGTCTCTTGGAACCATGTCACACCTAGGGTGTAGTTTTGGGTCGTGACAAAGTTTGTATTTAGAGTATCAGAGTCAAGCTTCTTAGGATGTCCGCAAGCCACATTAAGTAGAGTCTTGATTATGGGTGTGAAGCGCACCACATTTATGAATAATAGTTTATGAAACATTTTAAGAAATACTTCACTTCTTTCATACTTTTAGTTGTGCAATAGAGTAAAACTTTAAAAAGTTTCCTTCTAACGCATGCTCTATATGTTTATAGAATAATGCCTCCAAGAATAGCTTACATTTAAATAATAGAATCGTTGATGAAGAAATATAAAATGTTAACAGAGTTATCTTAAAGGAAATAGGGAATTAAGTTGTAGCAATATACTAGCATATCTTCACTACGCTGAGTTTATGAAAAAAAAATAGTATACAAAAATAATAAAATGAACGGTATCTATAAGCCTTATAATATAATATTCCTATCAAAAAGATACTCATAACCATTCACAAGGACAAACGGAATAAAACGGAATAAAGTTTTAACTACGCCATTAGTAAGGGCAGTAAGTACATTTATTGTTTATATCTGTAAGAAATGAGCACACTAACTATTAGCTCGTACTATGACTAAGGTAGTTCCAATTCTAACATGACTTCCATAAGTTGTATTTTTTTCTTTTGTCTGATTTTTCTCCAACTTGCATTTTCAGTCGACGTTTCATGGATTCAAGATCGTTAGCGCGATCCGAATTTAGTCGGACTCTAATGTGAACTCTGAACACCGGGTGGGAAACCAATAGAACCTTCCAACAACTGTGTTGGGTGATATTGGGGCTAGTTCTTGTCTAAGACTGAATTAATTTCTGGGATCATGTTCTTAAATCCCAAAACACCATTCTCTTTAATTTGCACCTCAAGATCATAAAATTCCATCACTGGATTGATATGATGACTGATCATTTTATAGTACTCATTCTACATATCCCTTATTGCAAGATCATTATTTTCTAATATAAATAGGATTAACTCACCACTCTATAGAATTTACCCCTATATCATTAATTGGAAAAA
Organism: Solanum commersonii; assembly: GCA_029007595.1. NCBI lineage: Eukaryota > Viridiplantae > Streptophyta > Magnoliopsida > Solanales > Solanaceae > Solanum > Solanum commersonii. The sequence goes on from JAJTWQ010000022.1 coordinate 5,250,547, forward strand.
TATAACATAACACAAGGGCGTCAATGTACCAATATAACATTCCACAATGATATATGTGGACTCTCGTGTATAAAGATAAGAAGCAGAAGAAGATACAAAAATTTGAATGGAGAGAAGACTTCAAAAATTAATACTCTAACTTGAATACTGCAACTTCAATATAGTATTATGCTAGAAATTTGACCATTTGATTTGAAATAGATCTTGAATTTTTTTAAGAAAGAAAATAAGGAAAAATAAAAGAGGGAACTAGAGTTTTGGGAAAAAGAAGATTGATCAATTAGTTTTTAATTGATATGGCTCTTTAATTGGGTTTGGGCATGGGGCTGAGGGTATGGTTCAGACTGGGTGTGAAAAAATCCAATGTGCATTGGAATTTAATTTACCCAATAGAAAGATGCCTCATAATATAATAATAATAATAATTTTTTTTTTTAAAAAAAAATGGTTGTTAGTGTTAAAGGGTAAAACTGGACCCAAAAGGTGAAGTGAGGGTTATTTTTAGCCAAATAGGTGAATGTGGGCTATATTTAAACCTTTTCAAATAGTCCAAGATTTCTTTTGGCATATTTCTATAAATTCTATTACTTTGTATGATGTACGTTAAGTGGCTTGTATAGGACCTTCGGGGTCTTATACGTTATGTCACGTCTAGGGTGTACTTTGGGTCGTGACAAATCATGATGGACTTAGTTTTAGATATGGTGTTTGGTATACTTCGTCTGGATTAGTTGTTTTAAGGCTCCAATTTAATGTATTGTTTGAAAAAGGGGCCAGGGAGTTGGCATAAGAAATTCTAAAGGATAATTGATTAGTAGATTGGGCTAGTGATGGCCTGGTATACAAGGATATTAATGTGGTCATATGTTTAGGTTATGATTGTATATTATGATGACATAACATATTGTCTTTGGAAGCCTTAGGATGAAATAACAGGTAGGCTTGGAAAGTATTATCGTTGTAAGAGAGTCGAATGTTTAAATATTTGAGTTGATAATGGAATGACTTATGAGGCTAGGTTCAAAGTGTACTAGATTATGGGTATTTTACTTAGGAAGGTAAGAGTATGTGAATAGAGAAGGAGTGTGGTGTAAGAATCACATGGTTATTTTTGAATGTCAACATTATATTATGTAGTAGGTTGGGTCGAACAGTGATTCTTACTAGTATGTGTTATTTGTATGGATAGTACTCTTACTATGCCACTTGGACTAGTCTTGTTGCTGGGTCGGTGATATTTCATAGGTGAAGATGATGATGATCTCCAACAACTTTCATTTTTTATTCATTGTGGTGGGAGTTGTATTTCATTTTTATGTATAATATGTTTTCTCTTAGTAGTTCTTGTACATGTTTAGACTAGCTCTATGTGATGTTTTTTCGTCTATTGTAAAAAGATTTTACTCTTTTTTTTCCTTAATGTTATGATGTTAATGATCTATTTGTATTAATTAAGTTAATTTTCACATGTTTCAATTGGATTCGGTAGTAAGGGTTCTCCTTTCTAGGTGTTTTAGTAGGTGATTGCCCGCTACTATTTTGTGTAATTCAAGGACTTAGAGTTTATTTGTTGTGATAATATATTTCTGGCTAGCATTGTTAGATGTTTCATGAGTTTGATTTTTAAGTGTTGGTTCACCCACACGGGGTTTTGTGTTAGAGCTAGTCACATCGATTTGAGTCGTGACATGCTCATTTTCCAAATTGTTCCAACTTTACGATGATTGACATTGCAGATTGATTATTTCATGAGGCAATAAAATCCTATCCAGTGAATCACGAAACCTTTCATGTGGAAATGACATCCTATCCATTAAATAACGATTATTCATGTTAGTTTCAACAATTTCATTTGAATGTGCATAAGAAGATTGATTGTCAATGAAATATATGTACAGATGACCTACCATATTTCCTTGTTCATTATATTTGGGAAATGAATAAATTGTATTCCTAGTTCATTATATTTGAAAAATTATTAAATCATATTTCTAGTTCATTATATTTGGGAAATAATTAATCTTTATTCCTACTTCACGTGGGAAATTAATAAATTCCATTACTAATTTGTTTTGAAATCAGATTTATTGAAAATAGAAATACATAGAGATGGTTTGTCATAATTCATTTGGGAAGTCAATAATGTTTTATTACTAATTTTTTTGAATCAGATTTGTTGATATGTCATTATTTATTGTGCACCTAACTGGGTTTAAAACACACAGACCTTTTATTCTTGAAAACATTGTGTAGAAAGAAATTAATAGAAAATACAGTAAAATACAATTTTGTATCAGTTTTTAGTTTGATGGAAAAAAGTAAATAAATTATAAACTGCTTGAAATTGATTAAAAAGAAAAGTAAGACAAAAGACTCTAAAATGTTTGGCTCATTTCTATTTTTCATGTTCGGTCGATTCGATTCGAATTCAATTTCATTCTTCGATATGAACTAAATTATATTGAAGTGTGTTTGCTACATTAGCATTATTCATTTGAAAATGGATCGATGATCTACACTAATAAAGAACTGTAGATGTAATTCTTTGTAGATTTCATTACATGGACAAATTATGATATTGAAATAGTTAGATATTATTAATCTTAATTTTCACCTTAATTACTCACTTCTTAATTAACTAGTGAAATTTGTCCGTTCTCATGAAAACCTTTCTTGTATTTTCGGGTTTTTACTAATATTTAGTCTAATATCAAATATAAAAAAAAAATACAATTGGTTCCAAGTTTTGAGGGACAATTTATCTTAGGTATTTAGCGTTACAAACATATTGTTTCAACTTCTTTTGAATTTCATAGGAGATGTATTGATAAAATTCTATTTGTATTTTAACAGGGGTATTCTTTATATATATTTGAATTATGTTTGTGGCTCAGTTATTTGTTCATCACAAATCTGGTGCATGTGGCCAAGATAAGCTACATTATCATACATATATTTTTTTTTCCTAATATATGGTTATGTTAGATTCTCTACATAAGCGCAATGTATATGTCATTGTAATTCATTGTTCTGAATAATAATTAGGATAAGATGTAAATTGTTCTTTTATAAATAAAATTTGTATAGTGCATGATATCAATCCAAAACTTAACTAAAAATAATTTTTCTTAGTTATAAAGTTTTGATCATACATAAACAAGCAACTCTTGGTCTTGCAAACTTAGGAAAAGAAAACTTAATATTACAAGGAAATTTCAAAATAAAACAAATATTTAACTGCTATTGGATTTGTATCGTCTTTAATTTGTTGATATGAAAGTGGAAGCAGAAGCTCGACATATGGGACAATCCCTTTTCCTCAACAACCACTGTTTCATGCAGCATGCATAATATTCATGTTCGCACCCAAGTTTCTCAATGATCTCTTCATTCTCATATTCCGCAAGACAAATGCCATAAAAAAAAAATCTTTGTTGAACTATTTACTCCATCTTCATGTGCAACAACATGATGAATTCTTGTTTTATAATACCTCAATATATCTACATCTGGTTTTTCCTCCATGTATGCCTCAGATTAACCTTGTAGATTTTCTTTTACACCTCGACTTAAGATTCTTTCTATTGAATCACGATCACTAATATTAGTGATAACAACACCAATAGAATAATGATTTGAACTACTCATTGTTCAATAAAAATACTAATAGAACAAACTAAACAGAAAAATGTTGAAATTTCTTTGCGTTCCTGACATGAACAAAAACACAAAAAAGTGAATAATAAGGTTGGAGTGATAGAAAAATATATGGAGAGATGACCTACCATATTTTATATTTTAATTGAAAAAGTTAATTAATTGCATTCATACTTCATTATATTTGGGAAATAAGCAAATTGTATTCCTAGTTCACGTGGGAAATTAATATAATCTATTTCATTTGGAAACTTAATAAATTGTATTCCTAGTTCATGTGATAAATTAATAATTGTATTCCTTGTCCATTTGGAAAATTAATAAATTGTATTCCTAGCTCATGGGGGAAATCAATAAGTTGCATTTCTACTTTGTTTTTTGATTTAATAAATGACAATATGAAATATACACAAATATAGCCTATCATATTTCTACTTTATTTGGAAACTTATTAAGTTTTATTCCTAATTTGTTTTAACACATAAGTAAAAGGAAATACAATAAATCTAACGTGGAAGAAAATACAGTAAAACATATATTTGTGATTACATAGTTTAATAAATACCAAAAAAGCCAAAAGAAAGAAAGTTGGATAAGGAGAATAAATAAATTTATTTTTCAATTAGAATTTCTCCCCTTTTGGTAGGGAAGGAAATATAAAAGAAGGAAAATACATTTATTTTTCAAATTAAAGTTAATTATTTACTTAAATTAATAAAATTAGTTAATTTCTCCCCTTTTGGTAGGGGCTTGTCCTAGTATCTTACTATGATTTAGATGCTTTCAGATAAAACGTTAAATTTCTGCTTATGTTCTTATGTGTTTGATTCTTCTACTTGATATGATAGCTATTGACATTTTATTTCACTTTCTATTTTATTATTTATGTATACTATCTTTATGTCATGCTATGCCATAAGCTTAGTTTTGGGTTATTCGTGTCTGTTGGAACCATGTCACACCTAGGGGGTAGTTTTGGGTCGTGACAAACTTTGTATTTAGAGTATCAGAGTCAAGTCTCTTAGGATGTCCGAAAGCCAGATTAAGTAGAGTCTTGTTTATGAGTGTGAAGCATAGCACATTCATGAATGAGAGTCCATGAAACATTTTAAGAAATACTTCACTTCTTTCACTCTTAGTTGTGCGATAGAGTGAAACTTTAAAAAGTTTCCTTCTAACACATGCTCTATATGGTTATAGAATCATGCCTCCAAGAATAGCTTACATTTGAATAATAGAATCGTTGATGAAGAAATAACACAATATTAACAGAGTTACATTCAAGGAAATAGGGAATTAAGTTGCAGCAATATACTAGCATATCTTCACTACGCGGAGTTTATGAAAACAATAAAAATAAGAAAATGAATGGTATCTATATGCCTTTTAATAGAATATCCCTATCAAAAATATACTTGTAACCATTCAGAAGCACAAACAGAATAAAGTGTTAACTACACCATTAGTATGGACAGTAAGTACAATTATTGCTTAGATATATAAGAAATGAGCACACTAATGATTAGTTCATACTATGACCAAGGTAGTTCCAATTCTAACATGGCTTCCACAAATTGTAGTTTTTCTATTTTGTATGATTCTTCTTCAACATTGTATTTTTAGTCGACGTTCCATAGATTCAAGATTGTTAGTGCAACCCGAATTTAGTCGGACCCCAATGTGGACTCTGGACACCGGGAAACCAATAGAGCATTCCAACAAGTGTGCTGGGTGATATTAGGGATATGTCACACCCTAAGCCTATACCCTAGATGTGGTTGGCACTTGAGAACCATTACTGGCCCTAAGTGAACCCTTAGGCTGGCTTACTTACTCAGCGGAAGACTTAATTCAACAAACATAAGTCTATGTAATAAATTGGAATGTTATAATGGAACGTTCAACTTAGACATTAACTAAGTCTCAACATAAGATAATGAGAATGAAAAGACTAAAGAACTAACATTTGACTGTCTATGAATCCTCTAATACAACTGAGATGGAAGTTGGGATAGACTTCATGACATCCTAATCAACTAATAAAATATCTGAAAACAATAAAAAAGAGTCCTCTGGAATGCAAGGGGGCTCACTAACTGACTCTGGATTGCTCATTGGATCAACGATGCGCTGGATGTCGATCCTAGTTACATGTATCTACATCATGATAAGATGCAAGCCAACTGACATCAGTACATTGAATGTACGAGTATGCGAGTTAGATTGCTAAACACTACAAATGCTTTAAAAGAATCTAAAGAACTTACCTGGCTCAACTCAACTCAACATAACTGGACTCATTTCAATATAAAGCAGTTTAAAACAAGTGCAATATAAAGAAAAGTAGTTTAAAACATGATGTCAACTCTGTTTGTATGCAAAGATACATATAACTCTAAAATGTATGTAAAAATACAAGTAAATTGTGTATTTAAGAATACAATTACTTTTGTGAAAGTTTCTCTAATCGACAACCATCACGTAAGAACTATTGTGATGATACAACGTTTTGCCTCACACTACCAGGGTCGTCCTATACCTTACCGAGGGTATAGAACCTAAACTACTAAGTGGGTCCACTAGTCTATGCTAAAAAGCACTAAAAAAATCATCTAAAAAGCATGACCCTTTTCTACCCATGATGGCTACATGATTTATGGGGCCTATGTTGTCTTAACTCTCCCCCATATCGGTGCTCAATACTACTCCCAGAAAAAATGTGATATTAGATCTTATGTTTAAAAACATACATCTTTCTGTGATTTGAGATAATTGTTCAAAAACTTAGCTCAAAGGCTATCTTGAAAATTATAGTTTCATCTGTTACTTCATTTAGAAAGCGATTACTCTTTTCTGAAAACTAGATCAAAGTCTCTTTGGAAATCAAGGTTTCCTTTCTTGTTTAAATGTGAAAACATTTTACTCTTTGGAAATACATAGTCCCGATATACTTCTTTTGAAGAAATGATCTCCTAAGTGTTGCAGCCTCCTAATTATAGATGTGGCGCGCTTCACATCGATAACTAGGACTCTACAGACACGGCTTCATACACTTCCTAGGACTCTTGAACTCTAGGCTCTGATACTAAATTTGTCATGCCCCGAGCCTACACCCTGGACATGGTTGGCACTCGAGAACCATTGCTGGCCCTAAGCGAACCCTTGGTCTGGCTTACTTACTTAGCGGAAGACTTAATTCAACAAATATAAGTCTATGTAATAAACTGGAATGCTATAATGGAACATTCAACTTGGCCATTAAGGAAAATTCAAGTATCAACATAAGATAATGACAATGAAAAGACTAAAGAACTAACATTTGACTGTGTATGAGGCGTCTAATATGATTGAGATGGATGTTGGGATAGACCCCACCACATCTTAATGAACTAATAAAATAACTGAAAACAATAAAAAAGAGTCCTCCAGACTGCAAGAAGGCTCACCAACTGACTTTGGAGTGCTCACTAGATCAACGATGCGCTTGATGTCGATCCTAGTTACCTGTGTCTGCATCATGATAAGATGCAGGCCAACTTGCATCAGTACATTGAATGTACAAGTATGCAAGTTGGAATGCTAAACACAACATATTCTTGTAAAGAATTTGAAGAGCTTACCTAGCTCAACTCAACTCAACATAATTGAACTCATTTCAATATAAAGAAGTTTAAAGCAAGTGCATTATAAACAAAAGTTATTTAAAATATGATGTCAACTCTGTGTGTATGCAAAGATACATATTCCTCTGAAATGTATGTAAAAATACAAATAAACTATGTATTTGAGAATACAATTACTTATGTGGGAGTTTCTCTAACCGACAACCATCACGTAAGAGCAAATTGTGATGATACATCATTTTGCCTCACGTTGACAGGGCCATCCTATACCTTGCTGAGGGTATAGAACCTGAACTACTAAGTCCGTCCACAAGTCTATGCTAAAAATCACTAAAGGAATCATCCAAAAACTAACCTACCCATGATGGCTACATGGTTTATGGGGGCTGCGGTTGTCTAAACTCTCCCCCATATCAGCTCTCAGTACTACTCCAAAAAAAATGCGATATTAGCTCTTATGTTTAAAAGAATACTTCTTTATGTGATTTGAGATAATTGCTCAAAACATAGCTCAAAGTCTATCTTGGAAATCATAGTTTCCTCTCTTGTTTCATTTAGAAAATGATTACTTTTTTCTGAAAACTCGCTCAAAGGCTCTTTGGAAATCAAGGTTTCCTTTCTTGTTTAAATGTGAAAATAATTTACTCTATGGGAATACATAGTCTCGATATATTTCTTTTGAATAAATAAACTCAACTCTTTGCTCTTTGCTTAACATGAAACTTAAGTCTTTAAACAAAGTTAAAACGTTTGTGAAAGACTTTGTAAAACTTTGTAAACTTCTCTTGATTTTGATCTTAACTTTTCCTTGAATTGGATTATGTATTCAAGGTTCATGATCTCATGTTTATGGATGATTTCATATTGTTTAGATGTACCTTAAAGTATTGGAATCAACTAGAAAACATAGGTACATTGCTAAGCAACTAGGACGAAAAGATGGGGGAGAAATGGGAAGAATTGGCGTCCCTGGTGCTTTAAGAGGCACGGGGCGCCAACCCTTGAAGTTCAGAAACTGACTAGTAGTGCTCCAGCTGGCATGACCTTACCAAAGGTCAAAGTTCAGAAAGCCTCTTTTGGCTCTGAGAGGCGCGACGCTCCAAGACCATCCCCAAGTGTTCCTAGACTTTTCTTCTCCATTTTTCAACTCTAAACCCCCAAACACTTAGGATCATTTATACCCTCAATATATGATAGATTCAAACTGAAATTACACCGGAAGCATGAATCAAATCGTAAGAACTTCAACACCACAATCCACAAGAATTCAAATAAAACCTTCAACAATGTTCATCAAGAACTTAATTTCTAATCTTTAAAAGACTTAAATTCTCTGAATTAAATCATGGTTGGCGCGTGGGTGAACTAATCCAACGCTATGTGATCTCACATACCTCATAGGGATCACCCCTTGACAAAATCCACAAGCTAAACTCGATGATCTTGACCAATCTTGCTTTCTCTTCTCCTTTCTCCATGCCCCAACGTGAAATTTATTTTTTTCTAAACTGACTAAAATCTGAATTTACCCCAATTAAACTCCTAAAAATGAATTAATTAAGTTGGGTAAGGAAACAAACAAACTACCCTTCTAATATCCGGATTTGGACTTTCCTTAATCCAATAACCCAACTTCCAAAGGGCATATCTCATGCATACGAACTAGGAATCGCGCAAACTTGGCGGCGTTGGAAAGATCATTCGAAGAGCTTTCCTAACATATCTGTAAGTACACCTAACTAATCTTGAGCTAGGATTTATTGCCATCTGAAGTTGACCAAATCTCAAGTTATTCTAACTTAACAAAATTTCCAGATTTTCATTCTTTCCAAAAATGACTATTTCAAATTATTAGCCTCTTCCTAGTTATTTAAAATTGTGAGATGTCACAGACTGAATTAATTTCTGGCACCATGTTCTTAAATCCCAAAACACCATTCTGTTTAATTTGCACATCAAGATCATAAAATTCCATCAATGGATTGATATGATGACTGATAATTTTGTAGTACTCATTCCACATATCCCTTATTGCAGGATCATTATTTTCTAATATAAATAGGATTAATCCACCAATCTATAGAATTTACCCACGTATCCTTGATTGGAAAAATATAACATAACACAAGGGCGTCAATGTACCAATATAACATTCCACAATGACATATGGGGACTCTACTGCGTAAAGATAAGATGCAAAAGAAGATATAGAAATTTGGATGGAGAGAAGACTTCAAATATTAATACTCTAACTTCAATATAGTATTTCACTAGAAATTTGACCATTTGGTTTGAAATAGATCTTGAATTTTTTTAAGGAATAAAAGAGGGAAAAAGAAAAGAGGGCACTAGGGTTTAGGGAAAGAGAAGATTGATCAATTATTTTTTAGTTGATATGGGTTTTTAATTGGGTTTGTGCATGGGGTTGTGGTTATGGGTCAAATTGGGTGGGGAAAAATCAAATGTGAATAGGAATTTTTTCATGCCCTGAGCCTACACCCTGGGCAGGACTGGCACTCGAGAACCATTGCTAGTCCCAAGCGAACACTTCGCCTGGCTAGACTCTTAGCGGAAGACTTTAAGCATTATTACAAGAATCAAATGCATTTGTAAAACAACTATCTCAAAAAAACATAGAATGTTTAAAGATAAACATTCAAACTAGCCATAATTGACAACTCAAGTCTTATCGCAAAACATCTGAAAGACAAGACTAAAGAATTGTGACTACTCGTCTATGAAGCATCTAAAACAAATAGGGATGTCCGAACAAGGCCCCCGATCATCCTAGAAACTGAAATATTAGAAAGTAGAGTAAAAGGAGTCCTTCGAAAAACAAGGAGGTTCATAAAATGATGCAGGACAAATGGAATCAGTACATTGAATGTACGTGTATGCGAGGGGAAAACTAAACATAACATAAATTTGGAAGTGTAACACCTCAGATTTCAAAATAAAGAAAATCCTAGTTTTTAGAAAAACTGGTACCGGTACCAACAGAACCACCCACGGACCATAGGTGGGGTTCCTTCGTGAAGGCCCAAGTCTTAATAGTCTCTGATCCAACCCATGGTAGACTAGTACGGTCCATGGTTAGACCTACGGACCGTAGGTGAGGGTCATCAGCTAGTTAAAGGGAAATTGTTGATGGATCAAATTCAAATGGTTATCACTCTTAGCACAAAAGGAATTAGGTGTCCCATCACCCACTTAATGATATATAATTGAATCCTCTTTCCAACGCCACCGAGTTTACTAAAATCCCATCTCCGAGTAAAAAGTTATGCTCGTTTTAGTGAAGCCTTGTCAGGTAGACTTGACCGACGACCCCTACCTACGGTTTATAGATCAACCCATGGATCATAGGTCCTCCATGGGTGGCCTTCACCAGAATTAAGTTAGGGTCATTTTGTTCCTTTCCCCTATGCATTGGGCACCTAAACTATGTCGTCTAACCCTTAAACTACGTCGTTTTACTCAGATTAAGCCTAATAACCTAGTTAGAACATAACCAAAACCTTTATTCCCCTAAAATCATCCAAACTAGAGCAAAAAGAGAAAAAAAATAGTTGACACAAACCTCTCCAATAACGCACCAAGTTGTCTTCAGTTTTAGCCCCGAAATCAAAGGATTTCTCCGCAAATTTCGTCACCAGGTATGAGGGATTTCACTAGTGGGTTTCTATTACCCATTAGGTCCCAAAAATTCAGTTAGATTCTTGATTCCCTTCAGATTATCTAGACCTAGGGTTTCTAGAATTTTAGTAGATTATTATGAATTAGTTACTTTAATGTTCCTAATCAAATTATCATTTTGTAGTATCGTTTTTAACTAGATTCATGTATAAACTCAGAAGCCTAGCTATGTAGTTCTTTTAGTTCATGAATTACAAATGCTAGGTCAGATATTTCAGTTATACATGCCTCAGATTTAAATGTTTCATTATCAACACATTAATATTGCATTTTAAGTTAACATGTCAGTATTTTGAGCTATCCAGTATTAAAGAACATCAATCATAAATTGTTAATTACTTAATCAATTGGGAGAAACTTAATATTGAGTGGACTAGGGTCAGTCACCCGCAAGTCCCAGAACTACGTGCCCTGTAGGTTGTAAGTTCCTTCTGTGGGCATCATTTTAGTGATCATGCCAACATACCTCTATACTTCTGGCCTGGTATATTGGGACCTCACGATAGGGCGTATACATCGGACTCCACATTTAACTCTGGCCGGGTATATTGGGTCCTCACGATGGGGCATATACATCGGACTCCACATTTAGCTCATGTGGTTTTATGTCGGGTATTAATTAGTAGCTCCCTTACAGTCAGATTCTAGTGCATTGACCATATTATCAGTCACAGTTCATTATTCAGTTTCAACATGTTATAAACTTGGTCATTGCACTCAGTTATTGCATGTTAAGTATTCTCAGTTAGTATCATGCTTATCTTATACCATTTCTTAGATATTATGCTTTGGTTCAGTTATGATATTGTTTAGTTTTACTCTATCTGGTATGCTCAGTACCTTCCAAGTACTGATGCATACTCTGCGCTACATATTCGCGTGATGTAGATTCAGGTTCTCAGCTTCCAAATAATGCTTAGATCGGTTCCCGATCCTCAGTTCAACAACATCAGTGGTGAGTCCTAATTCTTCGAGGACGATTGACATGATTGTCTTTCTTTGATTTCAGTTTTACTAGATTTAGATGGGGCATGTCCCAACACTTCTAGTTAGTTTAGAGGCTTATTTCAGATATAGTTAGATTCAACTTAGTATTTGAGTTTGATATTTTTTTTGTATTAAACTCTCAGATTTGATATATTCAATTTTAGTATATGTGTATTCCCCATCATTTCAGTTTTACATATGATTAGCTTCCGCATCAGTTATTATCATTCTTAATATCCTCATGTCATGCCAGCAGGGTTAGTATGGGGTCACTCGTGATCCTAGGTCCCGTGTCCGCGTCTCGAGGGTAGTTCTGGGTGTGACAAACTTGGTATCAGAGCACTAGTTTTAAGAGTCCAAGGATGTTTGAAAAGCCGCACTAAGTAGAGTCCTTTTCATGGGTGTGAAGTGCACCACATCTAATGAGAGAGAGGCTATGAAGTGTTTTAGGAAAACTTCACTCTCTTTGTTACTCTTATCATGCGTGAGATATGATCCAACTTCTTGTTTCTACCTTGTCGTTATGCGCTGAAGATCATGCCTCCTCGTAGAGCTTACACATGGATGCTAATGCATGCAATGATAACACAATTCCTCCAGTCCCAGATCAGGAAGTTTTGAATGCAAAGTTTCAGAACGCCATTCAGCTTTTGGCTCACAATGTGACCAACCAGAAGAATCAGCAGGTTCCAGTTTCTACTAATAAAAATGGTGGATTTGTGGCAGCTAGGGTTTGAGATTTATTTAGGATGAATCCGCCTGAGTTTTTTTGGGTCACAAGTTGGTGAGGACTAACAGAACATTATTGATGAGGTTAAGAAAATCTTTAGAGTGATGTAAGTGACTAGTAGCGATAGGGTGGAATTGGCATCCTACCAGCTTAAGGATGTGGCTCACATATGGTTCACTCAGTGGAAAGACAACAGGGGCTACTTTGGCTTTTGTAACTCCTTATATAGCAGTAAATTTCGGTGTCAGTCCAGAAACTCTCTCAGAACCCTTCTCAGTCTCTACTCCAGTTGGTGACCCAGTTATAGCTAGACGGGTATACAAAAATTGCCCTATCACAGTCTCCCAGAAAGTTACCTCAGTAGATCTTTTAGAGTTAGAAATGGTAGACTTCGATGTCATTCTAGGTATGGATTGGTTACATTCATGTTATACCTCAGTCAATTGTAGAACTAGGATTGTTCATTTTCAATTTCCAGACGAACCAATCTTAGAATGGAAGAGTAGTAGCTTAGCGTCTATGGGTCGATTCATATCTTACCTTAAGGCCGAAAAGATGATCTCTAAGAGTTATATTTATCATCTAGTTAGGGTTAAGGATTCTAGCTTTGAAACCCCAACTCTTGAGTCAGTCCCAATAGTGAATGAGTTTTGAGAAGATCTTCTCGGAGTTTCTCTCGAAAGGGAAATCGACTTTGGAATTGATCTCCTTCCAGATATCCATCTTATTTTTATTCCTCCTTACAAAATAGCTCCAGTTGAGCTTAAGGAATTGAAAGAGCAGTTAAAAGACCTTCTAGATAAAGGATTCATCAGACCTAGTATTTCGCCATGGGGTGCACCAGTGTTGTTTGTGAAAAATAAAGATGGTTCCCTCAGAATGTATATTGACTATAGGCAGTTGAACAAAGTCACAATCAAGAAAAAGTACCCCATCCCGAGGATTAATGACTTGTTTGACCAACTTCAGGGTGTTAGTCATTTCTCAAAGATAGACCTCAGCTCCGACTATCATTAGCTACGAGTTAGAGATAGTGACATTCCAAAAATAGCCTTCAGAACTCCGTATGGTCATTACGAATTTTTCCTTATGTCATTTGGACTAACCAATGCTCTTGCAGCTTTCATGGATATGATAAACAGAGTGTTCAAGATGTATTTGGACTTGTTTGTTATTGTATTTATTGATGATATCCTTATTTACTCTAGGAATGAGGAGGAACATGCTAATCATTTGAGGGTTGTCCTATAAACTCTCAGAGATTGCCAGTTATTCGCGAATTTTAGCAAATGTGAGTTTTGGTTGCAATCAATTGCTTTCCTTGGGCATATAGTGTCTAGCTAAAGGATTCAAGTGGATTCTCAGAGAATAGAAGCAGTGAAACAATGGACAAGACCTACCTCTCCTACAGATATCAGAAGTTTCTTAGGTCTAGCGGGTTATTACAGAATGTTCGTGGAAGGATTTTCATCCATAACCTCTCTGTTGACTAAGTTGACTCAGAAAAAGGTCAAGTTTCAGTGGTCAGATGATTGTGAGAAGAGCCTCACAGAACTGAAAACTAGGTTGACTATAACTCCTGTTTTGACATTACCATAGGGTCTAGACGGTTATGTGATCTATGGTGATACGTCCAGAGTTGGCCTAGGTTGTGTGTGAATGCAGCGAGGTAAGGTTATAGCTTATTCTTCAAGACAACTTAAGGTACATGAGAAAAATTATCCAACTCATGAACTCGAGCTTCCAGCAGTGGTGTTTGAAATTAAGATTTGAAGACATTACTTGTATGGTGTTCACGTAGATGTGTTCACAAACCATAAGAGCCTTCAGTATGTGTTCACCCAGATTGAATCTTCACCAGAGGAGATGGCTTGAATTCCTTAAGGATTATGATATGAGTGTGCATTACCATCCTGGTAAGGCAAATGTAGTAGTAGATGCTCTTGGTAGACTATTTATGGGTAGTGTAGCACATGTTGAGGAAGAAAGAAAGGAACTAGCAAAGGATGTTCATAGATTTACTCGCTTAGGAGTTCGTCAGAGAGTTGAGGTTTTCTCCCAGGGGAAGTCTTTTGGTGGAATGGTATGAAAAGGGATATAGCAGATTTTATGGCTATGTGCCCGAATTGCCAGTAAGTGACAGTAGAACATCAGAAACCAGGAGGTCTGACTCAAGAGATTAACATTCCTTCTTGGAAGTCAGAAGTTATCAACATGGACTTCATAATAGGTTTACCTCGTACTCGCAGACAACATGACTCTATTTGGGTGATAGTTGATAGAGTAACTAAAACTGTGCGCTTTTTGGCTATTAAGACTACGACTTGGCGGAGGACTAGGCCAAGCTTTACATTAATGAGATAGTCAAGTTGCATGGGGTTCCTTTGTGTATGATCTCAGATAGAGGTCCTCAGTTTACCTTTCATTTCTGGAAGTCATTTCAGAAAGGTCTTGGTACTTAGGTTAATCTTAGCACAACATTTCATCCACAAACGGATGGTCAGGCAGAGCGTACCATTCAAACCTTAGAGGACATGTTGAGAGCTTGTGTGATCGACTATAAGGGTAGTTGGGATGATCACCTCCGTCTTATAGAGTTCGCCTACAATAATAGTTATCATTCCAGCATTTAGATGGCCCCGTATGAGGCATTGTATGGGCATAGATGTAGATCTCCAGTTTGTTGGTTTGAAGTAGGTGAAGCACCCTTGATAGGACCAGATTCAGTTCATGATTCTATAGAGAAAGTGCAACTCATTAGAGATAGACTTAATACAGCCCAGAGTCGCCACAAGTCCTATGCAGATGTAAGGAGAAGGGACTTAGATTTCCAAGTTGATGATTGGGTTTTTTCTAAAAGTGTTACCAATGAAAAGGGTGATGAGATTTGGCAAGAAAGTGAAGCTCAGTCCTAGATATGTAGGCACTTACAAGATCTTCAAAAAGTTGGTAAAGTGGCTTATAAGTTAGAGTTGCTAGCAGAACTAGCAGCAGTACACCCGATTTTTCACATTTCATTGTTAAAGAAGTGTGTGGGTGATCTAGTATCTATTGTACCTTTAGAAAGTATGGTTGTGAAGGATAGTCTCACTTATCAAGAGGTACCAGTTGAAATCCTTGATCCTCAGGTTCGAAGGATGAGGAACAAAGAAGTCATTTTAATTAAGGTTTTATGGAGGAGTCAGTCTATTGAGGGAGCTACTTGGAAAACAGAAGTAGCCATGAAGGCCAAGTATCCTCACTTCTTTCCTTCCAATTCCATTCCAGCTTGAGGTAATAGTTCCGTTTTAGTTTTTCAGTCATTCATGTGTAGCTTCTGTCTTAGTATCATGTTCCTTCAGTTTGTACTTGCATTTTCAGCATATTTGCATGTTCTTGGAACTTAGTTCAGTCAGAAATCAGTTTCCAGTGTTTAGTGGTACGGTTTCAGCTCTTTCCCTCCGTCTCCAGCTAGTTTAGTCTTCATTCGAGCATGACTTTTCCCAAGGGGGAGATATTGTCACACCTAGGATCTCAAAACAAAGAAAATCCTAGTTTTTAGAAAAATTGGTTCTAGTACCAACGGAACCACCCACGGACCATAGGTGGGGTTCAATCGTTAAGACCCAAGTCTTAATAGTCTCTGATCCCACCCATGTTCAACCAGTACAGTCCATGGTTGGACCTACGAACCATAGGTGAGAGTCAGCAGCCACTTAAAGGGAAATTACTGATGGATCAACTTCAAATGCTCATCACTCTTAGCACAAAAGAAATTTCGTGGCCCATGACCCACTTAATGATAGATAACCGAATCCTCTTTCCCACACCACCGAGTTTGCTAAAATCCCATCTCTGAGTAAAACGTTATACTCATTTTAGTGAAGCCATGTCGGGCAGACTTGACCGCTGACCCCTACCTATGGTAGGTAGATCAACCCATGAAACATAGGTCCCTCCGTTGTAACCTTTGACAAAATTAAGTTAGCGTCATTTTGGTCCTTTCCCCTATATGTTGGGCACCCAAACTATGTCGTCTAACCCTTAAACTACATCGTTTTACTCAGATTAAGCCTAATAACCTAGTTAGAACATAATTTATTCACCTAAAATCATCCAAACTAGATCAAAAAGGGAAGAAATAGGCGACTCACCCCTCCAAAAATGCAGCAAGTTTTCTTCAGTTTTAACCACAAAATTGAAAGATTTCTCCATCAATTTCGTCACCAGGTATGTGAATTTCACTAGTGGGTTCCTTTCACCCATTAGGACCCTATAATTCAGTCAGATTCTTGATTCCCTTCAGATTATCTAGACCTAGAGTTTCTAGAATTTCAGTAGATTATTATGAATTAGTTACTTTAATGTTCCTAATCATATTATCATATTGTAGTATCGTGTTTGCCCAGAATCAAATGCATTTGTAAAACAACTATCTCAAACAAACTTAGAACGTTTAAAGATAAACATTCAAACTAGCCATAATTGGCAACTCAAGTCTTATAGAAAAACATCTTAAATACAAGACTAAAAAATTGTGACTACTCGTCTATAAAGCCTTTAAAATAAAGAGGGATGTCGGGACAAGGCCCAGATCATCCTAACAACTGAAATACTAGAAAGAAAAGTAAAAGGAGTCCTCTAAAAAGTAAGGAGGCTCACCAACTGACTGTGAGTGCTCAATTGGATCAACGAGGCACTAGATGCTGATCCTGGTTAACTCTATCTGCATCATAAAATGATGCAATCCAAATGGCATCACTACATTGAATGTATGAGTATTCGAGAGGAAAACTAAACATAACATAAGCTTGAAAGGAATCTGCAAGGAACACTTACCCTGGGTTTACTCAACTTATGAATAACTCAACTCAAATGTAAAGTAAAAACAATAATAAAGGTTCAGTTTATACAAACCATTTAAGACAAAATATGACAACTCAATTTATAAACAAATACAATAGAAACTAAGTTTACTCATATAATAAAGTAATATAATACTGTGGAAATTTCTTTAACCGACAACCACCACTATGAGCCTAAGTGATAATAAAATGTCATGCCCACACTTCCAGAACTGTCCTATACTTTTCCGTTATATAAAACCCATTAACTAAGTGGATCCACTAGTGTATGCCTAAAAGCACTAAGGATTCATCTAAAAAGTATGATCCTTTCTACCCATGATGGCTACATGATTGATGGAGACTTGAGTTTTATGAACTCGCGTCCTCATATCGGTGTTCAATACTACTCCCAAAATATACTCAACTCATATATTTTAAAAACAAAACTCTTTCTTTGGTTTGAGATAATTACTCAAAACTTAGCTTAAAAGATCTCATGGAAATCGGTGTTTCCTTTCTTGCTCAAATGTGAAAACATTTTTAACTCTTTGGAATACTTAGTTCCCCTATAATCTTTGAAGAAATGAACTTTACTCTTATTCTTTACTCAACTCAGATCTGAAGTCTTAAAACAAAGTTAAAACGTTTGTAATAGACTTTTGGAAAACTTTATGAATTTCTCTTAACTTTCCTTGAATTGAATTATGGATTAAAGGATTGTGATTTATGATAGGAAAGATTCCATGATGTTTAGAAGTGTTTCTAGATAGTTAAACATGAGAAAAGATCAAGAAATCACTGTCTAGAAGTAAGTTCGTGACGCGGAGATGCATTTAATTATTTGGTCAGAAAATAAATTTTGAGGCAGAACGGTTCGTTACCGCCTCGCGACATGAAGACAACTTTTTCAATTCTGAGGAACAGGTCCGCGATGCGGACCTAGAACCCAGATTCGCCCAACTTTTTCCTTCTTCCTTTTCTAGCCCCAATTCGCCTTTTTTTTGCAAATTCTCTTTAGATTCAGATACCCAGTAAATGTACCCAGGGACCTAACTCAAAACAACTCTAAAATTTGATGCGATAATCTCATGAACTCCTCAATTCATCCCAATTCAAGAACGAAAACAAATTCAAGAACACATAACAAGAACATCAAACTTTCAACCCTTTTTAGGACGAATTTCACTGAACTAAACATGATTAGTGCATGGGTGAACGAACCCAATGCTATGCAAGTCTTACATACCTTGTAGGGATCACCCCTTGACAAAATCCATGACCTTAGCTTCAAGAATTGACGATTCCTTGGCTTCTCTTCACCTTTCTCCTCTTCTTTTCTCTTCTCTCAAAACCCTAACTGAAATCTCAAAAGCATAAACTAACCAACTTCAGTTTACACCCCAACTAATTTCCAAAAAATGAAATTAAGTCATTGGGTATTGAAAAGACCAAAATACCCTTCAAAAATACGGATTGGACTTTCCTTATCCAAACAACCCAAACTTTCAATGGGCATATCTCACTCATATGAAGTCAAAATTATGCAAACTTGGCAGAATTAGAAAGATAATTCAAAGATCTTTCCTATGGTATCGGGTAGCACACCTAACTCATCCTTAACTAGGATTTATGATCGTTTGAAGTTGACCAAAAGTCATACTTAACTTAATTTAGCCAATTTTCTAGATTTTTCATTCTTTCCAAAAATGAATCTTTCTAATGATAGCTCTTTCTAGTTGTGGGGTGTTACAAATTTAATTTACCCAATAAAAAGATGCCCCAAGATATATAATAATAATAATTATTATAATATTATTATTATTATTATTATTATTATTATTATTATTATTTTTATTATTAATATTATTATTTTAAAAAATGGTTGTTAGTGTTAAGGGTAAAAATGGACCCAAAAGGTGAAGTGAGGATTATTTTTAGCCCAATAGGCGAATGAGGGCTATATTACCTTTTCGAATAGTCCAAGAGTTTTTGTTGGCCTTTTTCCTTAGATTCAATTATTTTGTATGATGTACGTTAAGTGGCTTGTATAGCATCTCTCAGGGTCTTATACGCCATTTCACGTCTAGGCTGCACTTTGGGTCATGACAGATCATGATGAACTAAGTTTTATAAATGACATTTGGTATACTTGGTCTGGATGAGTTAGTTTTAGGCTCCAATTTCATGTATTGTTCAAAAAAGGGGCCAGGGAGTTGGCATAAGAAGATCTAAAGGATAATTGATTAGTAGATTGGGCTAGTGATGGCCTGGTATACAGGGATATTAATGTGGTCGTAGGTTTAGGTTATGATTGTATATTATGGTTACATAACATATTGGTTTTGGAAGCCTTAGGATGATATAACAGGTAGGCCTAGAAAGTATTATAGTCGCAAGAGAGTCGAATGTTTAAATATTGGAGTTGACAATGGAATGACGTATAAGGCTAGGTTCAAAGTGTACTAGAGTATGGGTATTTTACTTGGAAGGGTAAGAGTATGTGAATAAAGAAGGAGTGTGGTGTAAGTTCATTATCTCATGGTTATTTTTGAATGTCTACATTATATTATGTAGTAGGTTTGGGTCGAACGGTGATGTTTACTAGTACGTGTTGTTTGTACGGATAATACTCTTACTATGCCACTTGGACTAGTCTTGTTGTAGGGTCGGTGATATTTTATGTGATGACTCGGAAGGTCATTTTTGGAAATTCTAAACTATTTGTTTAACTTGAGTTAATTTATTGATGGATAATTGTAGATAAATGACTTAATTGATAGTTAATGGGCTAAGGTGATAAATTATTTAAGACCCTATACCATTTAGCCTATATTTAATAAAATAAGTGAGTTAAATTTATCACTTTTAGTACATAATTAATTGAGAAAGGAAGTAAAAAGGAAAGAAGGAGCGGACAAGGGTTTCGGCATCGCAAGTTGCAAACTGTATCCAGGTGATATTTCAAATTGGAACTCTTTAAATACGTGATGAATTGTAAATTCATGAATCAATTAATATGTTTTCAAGGGGAGGATAAGGAGTAGCATACTAATATTAGAAGCTATTGCTGCTTTCAATTAATGTTACTACACGTGGGTTCTTTGAAATTAAGGGACAAGTTTTCGTGGGTAATTGTTTTAGGTAATTATTGGAATGATTATAAGGTAGTCATAAGGTGAGGAAGCGAGAGTGAGATTGGTATATGCAATGGGTTAGAGTAACAATCTGGAAAGTTGGAATTGTTTCAGATTTAATTGTCAATGGTGCTTTCTTTTTTATATAAAGATGTTAGTGGAGAACTATGACACGTGATTGGCCACTAATAGCCTTACGATAGGGTAGTTATGAGGTTTATGTGATAATGATGAGTGTAATGGCAAATTTGACTTTACAAATTGTTTCTGGTCACTACTTTGGTTCGTTTCTTTTTCTTTAAAAAGAAAAACGTTTTTGTTATCACATTATAATTCCAAGTTTTGATATGTTGAGATATGTAATTAAAATCGGTGTATTATATTACATGAAAGAAATTAAAGTTGAGACTTATCCTAGGCTTGAATCTTAAGAACTTGATTATAGATTCAGGGTAAGCTTTTGGGTCTAGGCTAAACCTATAGTGACATGAGTGTTGTTAGTTTTGGAATCTTATTGTGACTATGTACTTGAATAGATTGCGTTGATTTGGAAACTCAACGACAAGGGAAGGCTCAAGTCTCAGAGTGATCGTTCGGTTATTTAAGGCAAGTGGATTTCTAAACCCTTGTTAAGCGTATGGAATTCGTGTATTTCCTTGTGGTATATGGTTGGAAGTAATGTGATCAATTGTTTGTGTGAAGTGTTGAGAATTGTTTGAAAGACTTGTTGAACCATTGTTGAAGTTGTATCATGATTGTGTTGTTGTGATTTGTGCAATGTTATGAAAATGGTCATCTCCTCATTATTTGTGTGAACATGTTATTTGCATTGTTCTGAGACATGATTGTGATAAGTGTTATGTGATAAGATGATGTACCATTTCGAGGGACGTATCGCGCGCCGTGATGGACACTATATTTTGAGGGACGTATCACGTGCCGCGATGGTTACTATTATCGAGGGTCGTATCGCGCGCCGCGATGGATGCATGGCCAGATATGTCCCCCATGGGTCCCAGACTGAGAGACAGTGGGTGTGTATCATTAGGTCAGACATGCATTACTATATTTGACATTGCATTGCATTGCACATTTTTATTACTGATGAACTTGATCTTGTGAGTGCCTTTCTGTGAAACTTGTTATTGAGGAATATGGAGATGTTATTGAGAATGTATAATCTGTTAGAGTGTTGTTGTTGAGCTGTATGCTTTGTAAACTGTGAATTGTTAGGTTGGGCTGGTTTTATGCAGGTTGTAGTTATGGAGGTTAGGATAGGGTGTAAGGAGTACCCGTATTCTGTACCCTTAGCTTGTGTTTAGAGGTTTGCTTGTTGAGTACCGTGTGGTTTGGTACTCACCCCTTGCTTCTACAATATTTTGTAGGTTACGAGCCCGAATCTTCGTGATACCTTCCGTTCTCTTCGTTTTCGAGGCTTTCTGTGGAGATTTGAGATGTAGTTGTTTGTCATCTCAGCGAACCTTCTTACTCCTGTTTATGATTATTTTTATTTCGATTCTAGTATTTACATTAGAGGCTTGTGCACGTGACAACCAGGTTTTGGGGATTGAATTAAGTTGACTTATTTTTGTAATAGTAATTATTATTGAATTCTGCTTTATTTTCGCAATTTATCAAAATGATTGGGTTTTAGGGTGACTTGTCTTAGTGGGATACGACGAGTGCCATCACATCCATTTTTGGGTCGTTACAAAATGGTATCAGAGCCCAGGTTCATAGGTCTCACGTGCATACAAGTCGAGTCTACATAGAGTCTCAAGGATCGGTACTGAAACGTCTGTACTATCTCTGAGAGGCTATAAAGACTATTAGGAAACTTTCTTTTTTGTTCATTCTTTCTCATCGTGCGTGGTTACCTTCTTTAAGACTGAGCTATTGTATACTCTTTTGACAGATGACGAGGACTAGAGCGACTATTACTGGTGGTAAAGGAGAGGCACTTCCGGAGGCAGTTGTTGAGGCCCCAGCTAGGGGTAGGGGTAGAGCCCGAGCTAAAGGTCGTGCTCGTGGAACGACACTAGCCAGAGGTCGTGGCCGTGGAGCAGCACCAGTGAGAGGTCGTACTAGAGAGGCCTCTCCTGAGCCTCAGATTGATGACAGAGAGGACCAGGTTCCTCCAGAGCCTGCAGTCACACCTTTGCTTCAGGATACATTATTGAGGGTGTTAAGTGTGCTTGAGAGCTTTACTCAGGGTGGTGGTGCGACCGCCACACCACAAGACTCTCAGACTAGAGGGGGTCTCAGACCCAAGAGTAGCAGGAAGCTCCAGTTATGCAGGATGCGATGGGGCAGCCACCAAAGGATCCCATGGTTAAGAATGATCTTGCACCAACATTTAGGGGTCAAGGTGCACCATTGGTTGTTCTGACAGAGGATGAGCAGCGTAGGTATGAGAAATTTCGAAAGATGGACCCACCTCAGTTTCAGGGTGGGAAGAGTGAGGACGCTCATGAGTTTCTGACTACATGCCGAGAGTTGCTAGAGGTTGTTGGATTAGCTGAGTCACATGGGGTTCGATATGCTACACTTCAGCTTCGTGGGCCGGCGAGAGAGTGGTGGAGAACTTATTCGGGGGCTTTGCCAGTTGGATCTCCTCCAGTGACTTGGGAGAGGTTTTCCAATGCCTTTCATGACCGTTTTATTCCTTGGAGCGTGAGAGAGGAGAGTCGTTTGAGGTTTGAGAATCTGAGATAGGACAACTTATCAGTTACAGAGTATGAGGCCCATTTTTGCTAGTTGTCTAGGCATGCTTTGGCCATTATTCCAGATGAGACAGAAAGGATCCGTAGATTCGTGAGGGGGCTGACTTTCTCCATCAAATCGACTGTGTTTAGAGCATTTAGAGAGGGGGCTTCCTTCCAGTCCATTGTGAGCGCCGTCAAAGAGGCAGAATTGATGGAAAGAGAAGAATTTAGGGACCCTAAGAGGGTCCGTATAGCAGGTCAGTTTCATGGTACCTCATCTGGAGGCAGGGGATCACACAGAAGGAATGGTTTCTTTCAGCAGCGAGGACCCGTTCATGCATCTATGCCGACATTCGAGGGTGGTCAGATACCTCGGGGTTCTTATAGTGTGGGTCAAGGTTCACAGCAGCGACCTATGGGGCAAAGCAATCATAGTGGGTTTTCAGGGCCCGCACAGCAGTTTTCGGGACAAAGATTTTGCTTTTCTTGTAGAGATCTCAATCACCTGATGCGACAGTGTACTTCCCAGAGGGGTCGTGGAGGGTCCCAACCTAATTCTTCATTTCAGGCTAGACCACCGGTACCACAGGGTAGAGGCCGAGGCAGAGTTCAGTCAGGTAGAGGCGGTAGAGCTTCTAGTAGTGGTGTTGCAGCTCAGCAGAGTGGGGGTAGAGTTACCACCCAGGCTGGAGGTAGCCGGGGGGGCCATTGTTATGCTTTCCGGGGAGACTTGAAATGGAGACTTCTGATGTTGTTATCACAGGTATGATCCCAGTATGCCATCGATCTGCTTCTCTATTGTTTGATCCAGGGTCTACATTCTCTTGTGTGTCCACCTATTTTGCTGTTGAATTTGATATGATATATGATAGAATAACTGTACCTATTCGTGTTTCTACACCCGTGGGTGAGCCCTTAGTGGTGGATCGAGTGTATCGATCTTGTCTTCTTTCTCTAGCGGGGTATGACACTTGGGTAGATTTAATCATTTTGGGGATGGTAGACTTTGATGATGTTATCTTGGGTATGAATTGGCTTTCTCCTTATCATGTTGTCCTTGATTGTAATGCTAAGACTGTGACTTTAGCAATGCCTGGTGTTCCGAGGGTTGAGTGGAAATGCGTTAATGGCTCTTATCCTAGCAAGGTCATCTCTTTTGTTCGTGCTCAGAGATTGGTGAAGAGAGGTGTTTGTCTTACTTAGCTTTTATTCGGGACACTAATGTTGAACCACCTTCCATGGATTCTATTCCCGTGGTTCAGGAGTTTCTCGATGTATTCCCTTCTGATCTTCCAGGTGTTCCTCCTGATAGGGATATTGATTTTGCTATTGATTTGGAGCCGGGCACTAAGCCTATTTCTATTCCTCCCTACCGTATGGCTCCAGCAGAGTTGAAAGAGTTGAAGGATCAGTTGCAGGATTTATTGAGTAAGGGGTTTATTCGCCCTAGTGTGTCACCTTGGGGTGCCCCCGTGTTGTTTGTGAAGAAGAAAAATGGGACTATGAGGATATGTATTGATTACAGACAGTTAAACAAGGTAACAGTGAAAAATAAGTATCCTCTTCCGCGTATTGATGACTTATTTTATCAGCTACAAGGGGCATCTTTGTTCTCTAAGATTGATTTGAGGTCTGGGTATCATCAGTTGAAGATTAGGGCATCAGATATCCCTAAGACAGCTTTTCGGACTCGGTATGGGCATTATGAGTTCTTAGTGATGTCTTTTGGGTTGACTAATGCCCCTGCAGCTTTTATGGAGTTGATGAACGGGATGTTTCGACCATACCTTGATTCTTTTGTGATTGTCTTCATCGATGACATTTTGGTTTACTCCAAGACTGAGGAGGACCATGTCCGACACTTGAGGATTGTACTTCAAAGATTGAGGGAAGAGAAGTTGTATGTCAAGTTCTCAAAGTGTGAGTTTTGGCTTAATTCTGTGGCATTCTTGGGACACGTGGTGTCCAAGGAGGGTATTAGAGTAGATCCAGCCAAGATTGAGGCAGTTAGAGGCTGGACGCGACCTACTTCTCCTACCGAGATTCGAAGTTTTGTGGGAATGGCAGGTTATTACTGCCGATTTGTTCAGAGTTTCTCCACCATTGCAGCTCCATTAACTAGATTGACTCGACAGGGTGTGGGTTTTCAGTGGTCTGATGAGTGTGAGGAGAGTTTTCAAAAACTCAAGACTTTGTTGACTTCGGCTCCTGTGTTGACTCTACTTGAAGAGGGCGTAGACTTTACTGTGTATTATGATGCTTCAAGAGTCGATTTGGGTGGTGTATTGATGCAGAAGGGGAAGGTGATTACTTATGCTTCTAGGCAGTTGAAGACCCATGAGAAGAACTACCCTACTCATGGCGGTTGTGGTATTTGTACTTAAGTTATGGCGTCATTATTTGTATGGGGTGCATTGCGAGATCTTCACTGATCATCGGAGTCTTCAGTATATCTTCAGTCAGAGGGATTTGAACTTAAGGCAGTGTAGATGGCTTGAGTTGCTGAAGGACTATGATGTAACCATTCTATGTCATCCGGGAAAGGCCAATGTTGTGGCCGATGCTTTGAGTAGGAAGACTCCTAGCATGGAGAGTCTTGCAACACTTAGTATTGAGGAGAGACCATTGACTAGGGATGTTCAGATGTTAGCCAACAAACTTGCCCGGTTGTATATCTCAGAGAAGAGTGATAGGATGATTGCTTTTATTGAGGCTCGGTCTTCTTTAGTCGAGCAGATCCGTGCGCACCAGTTTGATGATGAGAAGTTATGTCTCATACGAGATAGAGTATTGAGAGGGGAAGCCAAGGAGGCTGTCCTTGATTCTGATGGTGTCTTGAGGATCAGAGGCAGGATTTGTGTGCCCAAGCCAGGCGAGTTGACTAGGCTGATTCTTGAAGAGGCCCATTGTTCCCGATATTCCATGTATCCGGGGGCAGCGAAGATGTATCATGATCTGAGTCAACATTACTGGTGGTGTGGGATAAAGAGAGATATTTCAAACTTTGTTTCTAGGTGTTTAACTTGCCAACAGGTCAAGTGTGAGCACCAGCGTCCCGGGGGTGTATCTCAGAGGATGCCTATTCCTACTTGGAAGTGGGAGTGGATCACTATGGACTTTGTTGTGGGTTTGCCTACCACAGTGGGTGGTTATGACTCCATTTGGGTTGTTGTTGATAGGCTGACCAAGTCTGCCCACTTCATTCCAGTTCGGGTAAAGTATACTGCAGAGAAGTTAGCCGAGCTATATATCAGTCAGATTGTGCGACTACATGGGGTTCCTGTTTCTATTATATCAGATCGAGGTTCACTATTTACTTCTCACTTCTGGAAGGCATTACAACATGGTTTGGGTACTCAGCTAGATATGAGTACAGCCTTTCACCCTCAGACAAATGGTCAGTTCGAGCGGGCGATTCAGGTGTTGGAGGACATGCTCCGAGCATGTGTGATAGATTTTGGTGCTAGATGGGATCGGCATTTACCCTTAGCAGAGTTTGCCTACAATAACAGTTATCACTCTAGTATTCAGATGGCCCCATTTGAGGCATTGTATGGCAGACGATGTAGGTCTCCGATCGGTTGGTTTGATTCGGCAGAGATGGACTCTTTGGATACTGACTTGCTTAGAGATGCTATGGAGCAAGTCCGTATGATTCAGTATAGACTGTTGACAGCCCAGAGTCGACAGAAGAGTTATGCAGACCGGAGAGTTAGAGCCTTAGTGTTTATGGAGGGCGATCATGTTTGGCTTAGAGTGTCACCTATGAAGGGTGTGATGCGGTTCGGCAAGAAGGGCAAGCTTAGCCCTAGATTCATTGGACCTTTTGAGATTTTGAGTCGAGTGGGAGAAGTGGCCTATATAAGTTGGCCTTGCCACTTAGTTTGTCAGCAGTTCATCCTGTTTTCCATGTCTCTATGCTTAAAAAGTATATTCCGGATGAGTCACATGTGCTTTCACTCGATTCAGTGGAGTTGGGTCCAGACTTGACATTTGAGGAGGAACCTATAGCTATATTGGACAGACAGGTTCGAAAGCTTAGGACCAAGGAGATTGCTTCAGTGAAGGTGCAATGGAAGCACCGATCAGTGGGAGAGGCAACTTGGGAGACAGAGTCTGATATGCGTGCCAGATATCCTCAGCTTTTTTAAGCTTCAGGTACTTTTTTTCACCATATGTTCGAGGACGAACATGATTTTTAGTGGTGGATAATGTGATGACCCAAAAGGTCATTTTTGGAAATTCTAAACTATTTGTTTAACTTGAGTTAATTTATTGATGGATAATTGTAGATAAATGACTTAATTGATAGTTAATGGGCTAAGGTGATAAATTATTTAAGACCCTATACCATTTAGCCTATATTTAATAAAATAAGTGAGTTAAATTTATCACTTTTAGTACATAATTAATTGAGAAAGGAAGTATAAAGGAAAGAAGGAGCGGACAAGGGTTTCGGCATCGCAAGTTGCAAACTGTATCCAGGTGAGATTTCAAATTGGAACTCTTTAAATACGTGATGAATTGTAAATTCATGAATCAATTAATATGTTTTCAAGGGGAGGATAAGGAGTAGCATACTGATTTTAGAAGTTATTGCTGCTTTCAATTAATGTTACTACACGTGGGTTCTTTGAAATTGGGGGACAAGTTTTCGTGGGTAATTGTTTTAGGTAATTATTGGAATGATTATAAGGTAGTCATAAGGTGAGGAAGCGAAAGTGAGATTGGTATATGCAATGGGTTAGAGTAACAACCGGAAAGTTGGAATTGTTTCAGATTTAATTGTCAATGGTGCTTTCTTTTTTATATAAAGATGTTAGTGGAGAACTATGACACGTGATTGGCCACTAATAGCCTTACGATAGGGTAGTTATGAGGTTTATGTGATAATGATGAGTGTAATGGCAAATTTGACTCTACAAATTGTTTCCGGTCACTACTTTGGTTCGGTTCTTTTTCTTTAAAAAGAAAAACGTTTTTGTCATCACATTATAATTCCAAGTTTTAATATGTTGAGATATGTAATTAAATATCAAGTGGATTATAATATATGAAAGAAATTAAAGTTGAGACTTATCCTAGGCTTGAATCTTAAGAACTTGATTATAGATTCAGGGTAAGCTTTTGGGTCTAGGCTAAACCTATAGTGACATGAGTGTTGTTACTTTCGGAATCTTATTGTGACTATGTACTTGAATAGATTGCGTTGATTTGGAAACTCAACGAAAAGGGAAGGCTTAAGTCTCGGAGTGATCGTTCGGTTATTTGAGGCAAGTGGATTTCTAAACCCTTGTTAAGCGTATGGAATTCGTGTATTTCCTTGTGGTATATGGTTGGGAGTAATGTGATCAATTGTTTGTGTGAAGTGTTGAGAATTGTTTGAAAGACTTGTTGAACCATTGTTGACGTTGTATCATTATTGTGTTGTTGTGATTTGTGCGATGTTATGAAAATGGTCATCTCCTCATTATTTGTGTGAACATGTTATTTGCATTGTTCTAAGACATGATTGTGAGAAGTGTTATGTGATAAGATGATGTACCATTTCGAGGGACGTATCGCGCGCCGCGATGGACACTATATTTCGAGGGACGTATCGCGCGCCGCGATGGTTACTATTATCGAGGGTTGTATTGCGCGCCGCGATGGATGCATGGCCAGATATGTCCCCCATGGGTCCCAGACTGAGAGACAGTGGGTGTGTATCATTAGGTCAGACATGCATTACTATATTTGACATTGCATTGCATTGCACATTTTGTTACTGATGAACTTAATCTTGTGAGTGCCTTTCTGTGAAACTTGTTATTGAGGAATATTGAGATGTTATTGAGAATATATAATCTGTTAGAGTGTTGTTGTTGAGCTGTATGCTTTGTAAACTGTGAATTGTTAGGTTGGGCTGGTTTTATGCAGGTTGTAGTTATGGAGGTTAGGATGGGGTGTAAGGAGTACCCGTATTCTGTACCCTTAGCTTGTGTTTAGAGGTTTGCTTGTTGAGTACCGTGTGGTTTGGTACTCACCCCTTGCTTCTACAATATTTTGTAGGTTACGAGCTCGGATCTTCGTGACACCTTCCGTTCTCTTCGTTTCCGAGGCTTTCTGTGGAGATTTGAGAGGTAGTTGTTTGTCATCTCAGCGAACCTTCTTACTCCTGTTTATGATTTTGTTTTTACTTGAAAGACAACGTCATTTGAGACTTGCGTATTTTTATTTCGATTCTGGTATTTACATTAGAGGTTTGTGCACGTGACAACCAAGTTTTGGGGATTGAATTAAGTTGACTTGTTTTTGTAATAGTAATTATTATTGAATTCTGCTTTATTTTCGCACTTTATCGAAATGATTGGGTTTTAGGGTGGCTTGTCTTGGTGGGAACGACGAGTGCCATAACATCCATTTTTGGGTCGTGACATTTTATAGGTGAAGATTATGATGATCTCCAACAACTTTCATTTTGTATTCCTTGTGGTGGGAGTTTTGTCTCATTTTTATGTATAATATGTTTTCTCTTAGTAGTTCTTGTACATGTTTAGACTAGCTCTATGGGGTGTTTTCCGTCTATTGTAATAAGATTTTTTTTCATGTTGTTTTTTTCTTAAAGTTATGATGTTAATGAGCTATTTGTATTAATTAAGTTAATTTTCACATGTTTCAACTGGTTTCAGTAGTAAGGGTTCTCCTTTTTAGGTGTTTGAGTAGGTACCCCGATTGCCCACTACTATTTTGTTTAATTCAAAGACTTAGAGTTTATTTGTTGTGCTAATATATTTCTGGCTAGCATTGTTAGATGTTTCATGAGTTTGATTTTTAAGTGTTGGTTCACCCACATAGGATTTTGTGTTGGAGCAAGTCACGACGATTTGAGTCGTGACATGCTCATTCTACAAATTGTTCCAACTTTATGACGATTGATATTGCAAATTGATTATTTCATGACGAAATAAAATTTTATCCAGTGAATCACAAAACATTTCATGTGGAAATAAGATCATATCCATTGAATAACGATTATTCAAGTTAGTTTCAACAATTTCATTTGAATGCGCATATGAAGTTTGATTATCAAAAATATATATGTACAAATGACCTACCATATCTTCTAGTTCATTATATTTGGGAAATGAATAAATGTATTCTATGTAGGGGTGTGCAAAAACCGAACCGATCAATATACCGAACACATAAAAGTGTTATTGGTTTACTGTTATTGGGTTATTAGGTTAACGGTTTTTAAGGGTTTTATCAAAAAAATTATTGGGTTATCGGTTCGATATTGGTTTTTTAATATTGAGCTATTGGGTAAACCTATAACCCATTAAGATTAGTAATTTACTACTTTACTGGTACATAAATAATATACATTAATCTCAATACCTTGGTAGTTACTATAATTTGTCTTTTAACCTTCAATTCACACTTCACGGTGATTTTGAGTTCACAATTTCACATTATAAAAAACGTTAAAATCTAAAATAAGAACCCTATTCCTCTTAATTTCTCTGTGTTACGCTCGTAGAATTCTTTTTATGTTTGTTATTATTGTTTCAATTTTATGAGCATTTGTAAAGTTACATTGTTGTGTTTTTGCATCAAATTTATTAGAAAAGTCACATAGTTATTTTATAAGTATTTTGTTATTGGTTAAACCAAAAATCAAACCGTTAAGGACCAAAACCGATAAAAAATATCTTATTGGTTTAACATATTTAACAACCAAAAACCAATAAACCGAATCAATAATACATAAAACCGAACCGAACTGACCGATGCACACCCTTAATTCCTAGTTCATTATATTTGAAAAATTATTAAATCATATTTCTAGTTCATTATATTTGGGAAATAATTAAACTCTATTCCTACTTTATGTGGAAAATTAATAAGTTCCATTACTAATTTATTTTGAAATCAGTTTTATTGAAAATATGAAATACATAGAAATAATTTTCCAAATTTCACTTGGGAAGTCAATAATGTTTTATTACTAATTTGTTTTGAGTCAGATTTGTTGATATGTCGTTATTAATTGTGCACCTAAACGGGTTTAAAACACACATACCTTTTATTCTTGAAAACATTGTGTTCGGAAAGGAAGTAATAGAAAATATAGTATGGAGATAAGAAAACACGTCCCTCGAAATGGTACATCCTCTTTAATTTCTTATTCGTTCTCATTTCCCATAATACTTTTCACAATCATGTATCAAAACAATGCAAATGTCATGCTCACAATAATGAGGAGATGACCATTTTCATAACATTGCACAATTCACAACAATACAATTGTGATACAACACCAAAAATGAATCAACAAGCCTTTCAAAATCATTCTCACCACATCACACACCAACAATTAATAACATTACCTTGTATTATCCCTTTTTCAACGTTAGAATTATTCAACATGGACAAGTCAACCTATCACCAAGTCCCATTACTCCCCAACACATACCACAAGAAAATACATGACTATATGCACTTAACAAGTGTTTAGAAATTCACTTGCCTTAATTAATTCACGATTCACTCCGGGACATGAGCCTTCCCTTTTCATTGAGCTTCCACATCAATGTAATCTATTCATATACATAATCACAATAAGCTTTCAAAACTAACAACACCCATATTGCTATATGTCTAGCCTAGACCCAAAAACTCACTCAAATTTATAGTCAAGTTTCTAAATCTTGATTCCAACCAATAGGTCAAATCTCATATTTCCTGAATTTCAAGTCTAAGGTTAAATCATAATTTCTCCAAACACTACAACCCTAATGGTTTTCATATAATATAATACACCCAATATCTAATTACCTATCTTAATATACCAAAATTTAATTCATAATTACTGTGAGACAATACATATCAAACAATACAACTTCGAATAGTCAAACTTAATGATTTAACCCTAAAATCTCAACTAATTTAATATTATAACATTAATATTTTAATTCCAAGAATATTGTCGCCGGTTGGTTGCTTAACCATCACTGCCACATAATGGTGGTCATTCTTTGCATATATATTTATATGGCATAATGCATATTCAATCAATACAAATTAACAACAACAATAAATAAATGGAAGAATAAAGTTTAACAATTACCTGAACGTGAAGAATCGTTTCCATCACCGGCCGTCGCTTGGATTCGGTAATATTTTCGTTTCCCCTTTCTTTTCTTTTCTTTTCTAAATTAATTGTTTATTAAAATTGACAAACCCACTAACTTATTTTAATACATGGGCCTAGTGGTAAGGGTATTAAATAAACTTGACCCATTAACCACCAACTAATAAAAATTAATTATTTAATAAATACCACTAACTAAATAACCGTAGTTATCGAATATTTCAAAATCCCAAAAATTACATTCCGGGTCATTACATTATCCACCACTAAAAATCATATTCGTCCTCGAACATCAAGAAGAGGAAGGAAGAATAACTGACATTACCAAAAGCTTAAGTTATGACCTACTAGTCGGTGTTCATCTCTCCAATTGAGATCCTCTTTAAGACAATTTCATCAAAATGAACTACTAAGAACTGAACTTTCGAATCAAACTTTGAAAGAACTATAAATCAAGAATGATTATCAAGCCACAAACTAACTCATGAACCCAATCTAAACTCAAACCCACTAGAACTTAACACAACCATCATGACGAATCTTTTCTCACATAACCAAGATAACCTTCTGAATCAATAGAAATGAACCTGAACCAACCACCACACACTCATAATGCTAAAACCATCATAGATCTTATCAATACTCCCTTTTAACATCATAATCTTTCCATTAGCTTAAGTTATAAAAATATGATCTTTAGACATCGGATACTCATCACGGGACAATCAAACTTATCTAACCCAAAGAAGAAAATGATCAAGTAACCACCCAACAAGTGATACATCCAAGTATTGAAACCCTCTAACAACACTATCAGAATGCTAGATCAATAACTATGATTCTAGACAAACCTTAAGAACAATAAATCTAGACCCAATGGTCCCCACATTCAATCACACATAGACAAAACATGATACTGATGATGAGATAAACCTTATGTTTGTCGGACAACTGTAAATATTCATGGTAGCTCTTTTATAACTTCTCATAAGCAAAGTTGTGCATGTAGAACCGCTGGAAAAATACTTCAACTACTCGATGGCAACACCAAATATGTCATAGCTGAAATGACCACTGCCTAAGGATGTTACCTTATTAGAAGGACAATCACAGGATTGGTACACCCGATCCACCACTAAGAATCACCCATAGATGTAGAAACACACATGAACATATGCAACGAATCATACTCCAAACCATGTCTAAAACGAAGTAGGTGATCACCTAAGAATGTAAAGAACTAAGGTCAGATAGAATAAGATACTCCTTCCATAGTTAACATATCAAACATTCCCATTCGTATGACTCCATCTCTTTGATTTTTAGCTCAACTAGTCTGATACCCATTATAATCTTACACATACTTGATTTATCAAACCTCACATACTTCTCACAATACTCCATTAAAGCCAACACTCTTAATACCATCAAAACATCAAAATCATTTCAGTCATTTACCTTACTCTCAAATCGTCACTATTATCAAAGTCTTCCTAGTAATTCCATTGTCACCTCTAAAATTATAAAACTATGGCTCCCTCTCTTTCTATGTAAGCATTCCACGACATATACAAGTCTAACCCAAGGCTGATAGCATTAATTTCAAATTTGAGAGTACTTTTCCATCAAGATAAAGTTATTCAATCATCCCAGAGTCAAGTCCACACAAACTTTCGCATACCATATTTCAACTACCATTCCAAATCATCACATACCTCAGCCCAAAACTGAAAGAAATCCTTTGTAACTCCAATGATACTATATATTATAAGCTCATAACCTTTATTCACCATTGATGAGTCTGAGATTTGGACTCATTTAGGGTTTTATTTACATAGATTTAGTGTTCGCAAATGCTTTTTTTGTGCCAATAATTGATATTAAATCCTTGATTATCAGGTGTGTATGGACCGAGGAACAAAGAAAGGACATTAATAGGCAGAAAGGACAACACAAGTTGAAAAAGAGAGAGAAAACCAAGCCTGACGATCGCCAAGAGAACTCAGCGAATTGCCAAACTACTCTTGATCGTCTAAATTTACAGAACACTGAGCCTGAAATAAGAAAAACTTAGGCAGCTGCATTCCCTATCAGTGAATCACCGACTGCATCGGCGAAGGACGACCATGTCACTGAAAGTACTGATTGAGACCAAGGTGAATTTAAATTGGCGAGCTAAAAGACTAAAGGGTGCATCGTGGAAATGAACAACGATTTCAAGTTAGATCGCCTAAAAGTAGAGTGTTTGAACAAGAAAAATGTGAAGCAAGAAGGTGAGAGAAAAGGACGATCGGTGAATCATCGAATGGTTGGTGAAGTTCGACTTATCTCTCCGATTGTCCCAAAAAGCCACACGTCAAATTTGTACAAATTAATTTTAGAAGTGAGAGAAGGCATTCAGAAATTGTGAGGAACAAAAGATAGAGAGCAAAAAAACATTGTGGGCTGGTCCTCTTGTGGTGTACGTTGAGGTTCGAAAGAACTCATTGGAAATGAAGTAATTGTTCGAGAGAAAAGTGACTTACTTAAAGTCCATTCTACCCATGACGAATTAACATGTTTGGTTAGTGATTTGCGCCCGTTGAGTTGAACTTCACAGTTGGTTAGTCAATCCCCCAAGCATATTCTCCTTATTTGAGTGTTTATTGTTAATTGTTGAAGTAGTTTTCTAGTCTAAATAAACTGTTCGTTTGGAATCATGACTATGCCCTCAAGTTTGGTTCATAGTTTCTTGAAATATTTATTCTTTCAACTACAATAGTCCCCATTATAACTTCATAATTGAATTCAAAATAGAGCTACGCTATGTGGGATTGACCCCAACTCATTTAGTTGGGTTTTATATTGATTTATGATTTTTGAACACCTAGAATTGGATGAGGTGTGCTTGAAACGTTAAATCAAAATGGCATCGCTGCTGGGGACTAGCATTCTTTAGATTTCTTTTATCAAAGTTTAACTTGTGAAATTGTCGGTTGTAGTTGAATTGCTATAAGTTGTATTGTGTTTGTATTGGTTGTACTGAGGAGGAAAGAGAATGAATGAGACAGAGATAAATGATAGCCAAGCAGGTCACCGAGATGATGTTGATGATGTTAATAGTGTGCCCAACCCAATCCAATTGGGTGGAATTGGTGAAATCTACCCACCGTCAGCCGAAAAAGATGCTATATTTGATGTCGCTAGCACAACCCTTGATCTCCTTCAAATGAAGGGACTGTATGGAGGATTGACTCATGAATACCCACATGAACATGTGAGGAATTTTATAGATGTTTGCAACCATTTTTATTCAAGAATGTGTCGCAAGAATCAATACAACTCAGGTTATTTCCACTATATGTGACGGGGGAGGCTAGCAAATGGTTGGCTGAGTTACCAAAGAATTCTATCACATCTTGGGATGAACATACCACAACATTCAATGTGAGGTTCTTTCCCCCGTCAAGGATGAGGAAACTCAAAGAAAACATTCAAGGTTTCAAGAGGTTAGAGGTTTAACCCATACATGAAATGTGGCTGAGATTTAAGAAACTCCTACTTCAATGCCCAACTCACGGACTTTCAAATTATTAGTTGCTCTAATACTTCTACCGGAGTCTTGATTCTGTAAATAAAGGAAAGGCTGATCAATTGGTCCGAATGGGAATAACATTGCAATCATTTGAAGTGGCTTCATTTCTTCTTGATGACATGAGGAAAATAAACCAAGCTTGGTACACTCAATAAAATCAAGTATCACCTTTTTGCTTTAGAATTACTCTAGAGCAACTTAATAAGGATAGAGAAAAGGATGAGAACGTCAAGAAAATGTTAGCCCAAATGGAACTACTCCAAGAACATGTGTTAGAGAATGTAAAAAAAACCAAAGTAACAAGTGGAGTGTTTAAAATTAAGGAGGGTTCTTCTTTGAGCTATTCAAAGCCGAGGGAGAATCAAGGTTGGAACTTTCTCGGAATTGAGGAGGGTTTCCACCCACGTTACTTGTAGCGGGGTAGAAATCAAGGTTAGAAATCTTACAAAGAAGAAGATCAGAGAAAACATTATCAAAAATGGGCTAAGCAAAGTGATCCTCGGAAAAGAGAGGATGATCATGAAGAGAACCGCACACAATTGAGTGAGAGTCCAAAGTCAAAGGGGAGTACAAGTAGTCTCTGAGTAGATGATTTGTTGTCTTGCATCCTTGATGAAGTTCAGGGTTCGAATAATTTGCGAAAAGGGATGAAAGCCTATTTCTCGTCATTAAATAATAGAGTAAACTCCCACATTGATGTAATCAAGCTACTTGAAGTTCGGTTGAGTTTACTTTCAGCACAATTGGAATAAAAAATGATGAGGGAAAATGGTGATAGAGGTATAGATGTGGTTATGCATAGTGGAAAGGTAGTGGAAGGTGATATGACGGGTCATGATAAAGATCAAGCTCAGGAAGGAGACAAGGGTGTTAAGTAAGAAGAGACACCCATCCAAAAAAGTGCTGCCAAAGAGTTACAAATAGATGCAGCAAAAAGCCCCCCAATGTCAAAAGTGATGCAAACTCTTTCCAAAATAACCAACGTCTAAAGAAGAAAAATGAGGATGAAAAGTTCAAGAAGTTCTTATCGGTGTTTAAGACATTATCAATTAATCTCCCTCTAGTGGAGATATTGTTGGAGATGCCGGGTTATGCCAAGTTTATGAAGGAGTTAGTTACAAAGAAAAGAAGCTTGGACTTTGAAACAATTGAAGTCTCTCATAGTTATAGTGCAATTATGACTAATGAAACGATAAAAAAAGAAGGAAGATCCCGGAGCCTTCACCATTCCTTGCACTATCGGCATGCTTCAATTAGCCAAGGCCTTATGTGGTTTAGGAGCAAGTATAACATAATGTCATATGCAATCTATAAGCAACTTGGATTGGGTGAACCGAAGTCCACAAAAATGAGGCATTTGATGGCGGATCAATCTATTAAGCACCCCGTGGGAATACTTTATGATATCTTGGTAAAGGTTGAACGATTTATTTTTTCAGTCGATTTTGTCATCCTTGAAGGCGAGATTGATTATGAAATTCCCATTATTCTGGGAAGACCATTCTTGGAAATTGGGAGAGCGTTGGTGGATGTTGAAAGTGGGGAATTGAAGTTCCGAGTCAATGAAGATGAAGTCATTTTTAATGTTTGTAAGTCAATAAAACACCCAAGCGATATTCACGTGGTCTCAACTATTGATGTTATTGATGAAGCGGTGGCTAGTGTGAGCCATTTAATGTGTATGAGTGAACCACTTGAAGTTGTGCTTGCTAATTATTATGAGTTCGAAGTCCAAGGTTACGATGAGGTAGTAACTGACCTTTCAGGTTTGGGGGAATATTCAAAGACTCCATTGAATCTAGATATCGATTTAAAAATTTGAGAAAGTCCTCCCGCAAAGCCATCAACAGAGAAACCACCGACGCTTGAGTTGAAAGTGCTTCCTTCCCATCTCTGATATGCATTCTTAGAGGCGAATAACACTTTATCCGTAATCATTGCCTCTGATTTGCTTGAATGGAAAGCAGAGTTGCTTCTTGAGGTGCTGAGAAGATATATCAAAGCTATAGGATGGACTAGCACTGACATATTGGGCATTCCTCCTGGCATTTGCACTCACAAGATTTAGCTTGATAGTGAATGTAAACCGAGTGTTGAACATCATAGAATATTGAACCTACCAATGCAAGAGGTGATAAAAAAGGAGATAATAAAGTGGTTGAATGCAGGTGTGATCTACCCTATTGCGGATAGCAAGTGGGTGAGTCCGGTACAATGTGTTCAGAAAAAGAGAGGCATCACAGTAGTCACAAATGAAAAGGAGGATCTTGTGTCTATGAGACCGATATCCAGATGGTGAGTGTGCATGGATTACTGGAAGCTAAACTCGTGGACCGAAAAATATCACTTTCCCATGTCTTTCATGGATAAAATGCTTGATTGACTTTCAGAAAGAGGGTGGTATTCCTTTTTGGATGGATACTCCGATTATAATCAAATTTTTATTGCTCTAGAAGACCAAGAAAAAACCACCTTAACCTACCCATATGGAACTTTTGCTTTCGAGCGGATGCCATTCGGGTTGTGTTATGCTCCAGCAACACTTCAAAGTTGCATGCTATCTATTTTCGCCGACATAATAGAAGATTCAATAGATGTCTTCATGGAAGATTTCTCAGTTGTGGGTGATACTTTTGAAGCATGTTTAGCACACTTGGGGCAAGTCCTTCAAAGATGTGTGGAGACAAAGTTGGTCCTAAATTGGAAAAAATGCCTCTTCATGGTTAGGGAAGGTATAGTTCTTTGTCACAAAAAAGGTTGGAGGTTGATAAAGCAAAGATTGAAGTGATTGAGAAGTTACCACCACCAATCTCGGTGAAGGGTATTCGTAGTTTCTTGGGGCATGCAGAATTTACTTGAGGTTCATCAGACTTTTCAAAAATTTCTCACCCCTTATGCAAACTTTTGGAGAAGGAGGTGAAATTCAACTTTGATGATGCATGTATGGTAGCCTTTAACTGTTTGAAAGAAAAATTGATCTCCACCCCGGTTATCATTAGTCCCGATTGGTCAGCACCCTTCGAAGTGATATGTGATGCAAGTGGCACGGCATTAGGTGTTATGTTGGGGCAAAAATGCAACAAACTATTTCATCCCATTTACTATGCAAGCAAAACTCTGAATAATGCTCAGCGTAACTGTCCAATTAAATAGCAAGAATTATTTGCGGTGGTATATGCTTTTGAGAAATTTTGGTCATACTTATTAGGCACTAAAGTGGTTGTTCACACTGATCATGCTGCTCTGCGTTATTTGATGGCAAAGAAGGATGTCAAGAAAAGATTAAAAGGTGGGTGTAGTTGTATGAATTTGACTTTGAAGTCAAAGATAGAAGAGGTTGTGAAAATTAGGTGGTTGACCACTTATCAAGATTAGAAGGCAAGGAAAAGGACGAGTTGGAGGTAGAGGTAAGTGATGTCTTCCCTGATGAACAGGTATTCACTGTAACTCTACAAAAAACTCCTCGGTGCGCTGATTTGGCAACTATGTAGTTGTGGGATGATACTGAAAGAACTGAACTTCTATCAACAAAAGAGGTTTTTGTTCAATCTCAAGAAATACTTTTGGGATGAACCGTACTTATTTAGAGAATGTGCAGACCATATCATTCACAGATGTGTACCGGAAGAGGAATTTAATGGAATTCTCCATGCTTGTCATTCTTCACCGGTTGGAGGTCATCATAGTGGAGTGCGTATAGCTACTAAAATCATCCATTGTGGTTACGACTGACCATCCCTTTAAAAATATGCTCATGAGTTTGTTAAAAAATGTACACAATTTCAAAGACAAGTTGGGGTATCTTGGAAACATGAGCTTTCTTTAAAACCAATTTTGGAAGTTGAGCTATTTGATGTTTGGGGAATAGATTTCATGGGTCCATTTGTGAGTTCGTTTGGTAATAAGTACATTTTGGTGGCAGTAGATTGTGTTTCTAAATGGGTAGAAGTTGTGGCACTACCAAACAATGAAGGGAGAAGTGTTGTTCAGTTCGTGAACGCTACATCTTCGCTAGGTGTGGCACTCCTCGGGCTATTATTAGTGATGGCAGATCCCATTTTTTCAATAGGCTTTCTCCGTCCGCATTGAGCAAATATGGGGTGACAATAAAGTAGAAACGCAATATCATCATCAAATGAGTGGCCAAGTAGAAGTTTCAAATCGGGAGATCAAGAATATCTTGACAAAGACCGTAAATGCAAATAGGGTTGATTGGTCTCGAAAGTTAGATGATGATCTGTGGGAATATCGCACCGCCTACTAGACACCAATCGGTATGTCTCCATATCAACTAGTCTTTGGTAAATCTTTCCATTTATTGGTTGAATTGAAACACAAAGCATTGTAGGCATTGAAGGCTCTGAATCTGGACTAGGCAAGGACTTTAAAAGGAAGAGTAGATCAACTCAATGAATTGAAGGAATTCAGGTTTAGGGCCTATGAAATTTTAGCACTGTACAAGGAAAAGATGAAGAAGTGGCATGATTCTAGAATCCTTATAAGGGAATTTCAAGTTGGAGATTAGGTGTTGCTGTATAATTCTCGGCTAAGAATCTTTTCGAGAAAGCTCAAGTCCAAATGGTCAGTTCCATTAACAATAACTCAGGTGTTCACTAATGGAGCAATTGAAGTTGCAGGTAAAAAAGGCCATGCTTTCGAATTGAATGGACAACGTTTGAAACTATACTCTGGAGACTACCATGAAGTTTATATGATTGAAGTGGTGCTTGAGAGAATTTCCACGTCGTTCTACGATATTAAATAAGGAACTTCTTGGGAGGCAACCCATGTGTTAGTATTTTGAATAATATGTGCTGAATCTGCAGGTGTAGGAAATTATGTGAGGTAAGACTCCATCGGCGAGTTGCTGAGCCCGTTCGGTGATTAAGAAGTTGTTCGCCTTTCTGGCATCAACAATGGGCTGAGACACTAGAACATTAGGTGAAATTCTTGCACCACACTCACCGAAGTGAATGAGCAACCCAACTTTCACCGCCTTTTTAAATTAGCCTTGATAGCCCGGCCTCTTGGATCATTCAGCGAGGTTTCAAGTCCATTAGGCGATGAGCTGGTGTATTCAACGGACTACCTCTTGCCCGCCTTTTTCCCCCTATATTGACTAATTGCACACTAGAAATTTTGGCGAGCTCTATACTATTTGGCGAATCGCTAAGCAGCTCGGCGACTCCAACAAGTTTTTGTCAATTGGGCGCCTAGTGAAGATTCCTTGTCACCCTACTCTACTTGTTTAGGTGCAATAGTTTACCTTTGTTTTTATTATTATTTGTTTTGTATTCACATTGAGGACAATGTTGATTGCTTTTGATGGGGAAGGGGTGGTAGGTGTTTGGTTAATGAGTCCTTTATTCTTTTGAAAGTTATTTGAGTATAGGTTATAATCAATATGATGAGTCCTTTGTTCTTTCAAAAGTTATTTGAGTATCTGTTATAATCAATACCGATGACTTCAATAGTGCTCCTAATTGAACAAAAATGAATGTGTGGCTATGATGCGGCCAAATGAAGTTGCATAGATAATATGTGGACTTTTTGCATCTTGTTGTGACTAGACGGTTATCAAATGGAGTCTCTTGTGATGAACATTGCACAATAGATCGAATGAGACTCATTTGAAATTGGTGTCAATGCCTTGTGTGATGAGCTTACTTTAAACCTTGTGTGATAACACCTAGAATTTTCCCTGTTGGTCCGGTTGACTAAGTGATGCAAGCTCTTGAAATGACCTTAGGCAATGATTTTGAGGAGTGAAACAATTTGACAATATACCTCTTTTTGTGGCCAACCTTGTGAAATGTGTGAACCTTGCTTGAACCCCTTTTGAGCTTTATCCTTTTCTTGGAAGAAACTTGAACAATTGTGATCCCTCTTTATCCATTCACCCATAACTCTCATGAAGTGTGGTTTGTTTGAATAGCCAACTTAGGACAAAAGCCTAAGTTGGGGGTGCGGTGAAAAGAGAAGGTAAATACAAAAGTGTAAAAAACTCCCCCTTCTAGCAATAGTCTTGAAAAAGATGGAACCCCTCAATATAAAAAAAAAGAGTAATAAAAGAAGAAAGAAAAAGAAAAAGAATGAAAAAATTGAGAAATAAAGTGGTGAAAGTTGCAAAAGAAATGGGGTGTCCATATTCCATTGGAAGTTTAATAATGGGGTGAATTTTGAACATGATTCAAATGTTGAAGAAAATGAAGAAAGTGATGTTCAGACCACATTTTGTGAGAGTAGCATCCACTGAGCCTAAATGATCATAACTTTACACTCATCCCCGTTACAAGCCTTGAAAAGACCTTTGTGATCTTGAGTGAGTTGAAACAAGTGTTGATTGGAAAATAAGGGCAAACCTATGGGTGAAGTCATGCATGTATTCATCTTTGTGAGTGTTAGAGTTGTATGTGATTGTGGAACTATGAATTGTTAAAGAATTGTGTGTGAATATGGAATTATTTTTGTTGTGAGGGAATTTGAGTACCTTTGTTGAGCTTGAAATTACATTTGAAGCAAGTATTGTGAACTTGAGTATCTTTGATAATGGTGAGTCACAATTTGAATCCTTGAGTGCACAATTGATCCTTGCCTGAGTAAGTTGAGTCTTGTTGTGCGCATTCATGATTGATTCTTATGTAGCACTATTTGAGACATCCTTTTTGAACTACTGAACTTGAGTTTTGCTTGAGGACAAGCAAAAGTCCAAGATTTGGACTCATTTAGGGCTTTATTTACATCGATTTAGTATCCTCAAATGCTTAATTTGTGCCAATAACTGATGTTAAATCGTTTATTTCAGGTGTATGGTCAGAGGAACAAAGCA
This sequence comes from Solanum commersonii, assembly GCA_029007595.1. Lineage (NCBI taxonomy): Eukaryota > Viridiplantae > Streptophyta > Magnoliopsida > Solanales > Solanaceae > Solanum > Solanum commersonii. The sequence continues at coordinate 5,293,444 of JAJTWQ010000022.1, forward strand.
AGAACACTAATAGGCATAAAGGACAACACAAGATGAAAAAGAGAGAGACAACCAAGCCTGACGATCGCCAAGAGAACTCGGTGAATCGCCAAACTACTCTTGATCGCCTAAATTTATAGAATATTGAGCCTAAAAGAACAAGAACTTAGGCGAGTTGCATTTCCTATTGGCGAATCACCGACTGCATCGGCGAAAGATGACTATGTCGCCGAAAGTACTAATTGAGACCAAGGCGAATTCAAATTGTCAAGCTAAAAGACTAAAGGGGGCATCGCGGAAATGAATGGTTATTTCGAGTTAGATTGCCTAAAAGTACAATTTTTTAAAACACTGATATTGTTGATTTTGAGCATTTTTTAAGAATTTTCAATTGGGTATTGTAATAGAGAAGATATTACGCATATTAGAAGTTCAATTTTCTATTACCCAGCCATGAAACATGTAGTAGGTATTAAACTTCTTTCTTTTACGATGATTGGCTAAAACCCCGATCTTGGGGGTTTGACAATGTAACCAATTGTTGCGTTTGACTTAATGGGTGTTAGTTATTGTCGATTTTTGGTTTTAATTTGAAGTGAGTCTGAGTTATTACTGTGGTTTAACTCCTATATTGTATGTTTATTGCAATATACCTCAGAGTTTTATGCTTGCTTGAGAGAGAAGTGTAGAATTAAGGTGACAACTTGGCATCCATAGCTAGTGGGGGTCATGATAGTTTCAGCTTGAGAAAATGAAACTCAAGATTCATCCCTTCTATCTAGCGAGAGAGAGTAGATTTGATGAGATTGTGGGATGGTCCTCTTGTGGTGTACCTTGAGGTTCAAAAGAACTTAGTGGCAATAAGGTAATTGTACGAGAGAAACGTGCCTTACTTAAAGTCCATTCTACCCATGACGAATTAACATTTATGGTTAGTGATTTGCACCCGTTGAGTCGAACTTCGCAGTTGGTTATTCAATCCCCCAAGCAACTTCTCCTTATTTGAGTGTTTAATTTTAATTATTGAAGTGGTTTTCTAGTCTAAAAAAACTGTTCGTTTGGAATCGTGATTATGCCCTCAAGTTTGGTTCATAGTTTCTTGAAACATTGATTCCTTTAGCTACAAATGTCCCCATTATAACTTTATATTTGAATTCAAAATAGAGCTACTCTCTGTGGGATCAACCGGAACTCATTTAGTTGGGTTTTATATAGATTTACGATCGTTGAACACCTAAAATTGGATGAGGTGTGCTTAAAACATTAAATCAACCATCCAATGTCTATGTAACACATCATAACTGTATGTGTAGTCTCATTAATCAATAGTTTCAATCCCCTTGAAATCTTCAATATCCATGTAAAATTATAGGTCCATATTTGCGTATTCATAACTCACATGCCATAATTTAAACAATCTAGTCCCACATAATTACGTATATATCAATGTTTGTCACCCAAATCAAAACCCAATCTTCACAAAATTCGTTGATAAACCCCTAATAAGTCTTTATCGAATCGATTCACATTTCATAGTCATATCTGAATACAAAGGAAAAAATTCTTACAACCTTCAACTCTGAACCAAGGGTCTATATGATAGGTTTTATTCCTTCACACTTCTTAAACTCTTCTCATGACGCAAATTCCAAATACCTTGAACTTTTCAATACACCAGAATATTATTTCTTTCGTTGACTCGCTTACCAATCTTATCCTTTGACCAATAATCTATGAAATTTTACCTTATCATCCAAACCAAAACTTTAAATGAAACTTTTCCTTAGGTCCTTTAACAATCAAAAGTAACAAACTTTACGATCCAAACCATGCACAAGTCCTTCCAATTGCCCAATAAACCACACAATTAATTATTTCTTACCTTATCAATTCATACCTTGACTAAACCTACTATCAAGAATGTAGACTTGCAAGGAAGAGCTTGATTTTTTATTCTATCCATATAACATAATTTCCTTATCTATCAATATTAGCTCATATCGCAATGATTTTATGAAATTGCATACCTTATATTATCCTTGATCGCATCTCCATCGATCATATTGTATTTAGTGTTAGAATTTAAACCATACCAGATAACCAACACAAATCCATAAGAGAACTTATCACCACCCTCTAATAAGACGTATGTAGATTACTCTTTTAAATCTTACCCAATAATTTTTAACCAATCTGATGAACATGTGACACTATTACCATAACCAAAGCAAAACAGATTGAACCATATGTCTCTGAACCTAATTCTCAACCCTATAAATATACATTTGTGTCCCATGCAATTAGAGTAAGAATCCTTGTTCTCGCCTCCTTTCGTAGGCTACACTACATCCCACTAATTCTTTCCATTATGACTCTATCTTCTTTTAATTCTATTTGAGCGATGTCCCAACACATTCTACAACTTTTTATAACCACACTACTCTCCAAATGGTAGTAAACCATATCTTTAAATACTTGCAAGTCATCATTACCATACATACATCATTTAACCAAAAATCCTTATCATATAGTCGCATCTCAATAATAATCCATCACAAACTCTTACAATCATTATGCTTGGTTAGCCCTTGCCATTACCACAAGGTCAACCTTGTCATCGACATGACACCTCAAACCAGTTATACCAATCAAATCCAAAGGACTAACCCACTTTTATATGTATTTTTTTACTAACATTCTAAATTACCTTCACACAAGTATACTTGTTGAGACTTCCTTTACCTATAAACTTTTCACTGATATCCATCCACTCCCTTGGAGCTTATGATGAAATCACTAGCCCTCATTTAGAGTCATCGGAATAAAATTCACAACCTAATGCATTAATATCATACAAAAAATCCACCACTAAAATCTTCCTTATAACAATGCTTTAACCCACATATCCATAGAAATAACTAGTTGGTTTCTCAAATATAAATGCAACATCAAATCTCATTATACGAGCATGTGGTACAACTGATAACACCTTAAGTAGTTAATATTCACACTTGACAATTGACGTATTTGTTTTCATAAACCACTAGTACCATATCGGGAAAGTCTGTTAGATTCACCACTAGAGCACATCATATCTACCGAGAAGATTGTACCCAAATAGCCCACACATTTCTATCCATTGAACAACTACAAAACATTATCAAATTTGTTCCTTATCTAGACAAAGCTTTATGTATTCTTTTGTAGGTAAAGTCTATAGCAAAAGTAACCCACTCCATAATTCTAACCAAGTAGCCATCGGTACTGTTTCAGTAGTCATATCATGACCCTCTTTAGTATACACTCAATCTATGAAACTGAAGTAGAGATTCTGAGCTTAATTAGAGTAACATCATTCTCATCATTCGCTAAGCATCTCATATATATTTATGACAACATTATTGTAGCTTCCAAAGCTATTGTGTTTATTATCTAGCCATTTTTTAATCATTCGACTTTCAAATGTCGAACCACTCCAGATATTACCTGAACCACACAAGTATAATTCCCTTTGTTGGGGTAGCTAACCTGAAAAAGATAACACGTTTATGAAGTCCCTCAAACAACTGTTCAACCTAATTATTCACTTCTTTGTGTTTTTGTTCATGTCCAGAACTCAAAGAAATCTCAACTTTTTTTTAATTTAGTTTGTTCTATTATTATTTTTGTTGAACAATGAGTAACTCACATGATTATTCTCTTGGTGTTGTTATCACTAATATTAGTGATGGTGATTCGATAGATAGAATCTTAAGGGCGGGTGTAGAAGAAAATCTAGAAGCTCAATCCGAGGCTTACATGGAGCAAAAACCAGATGAAGATATATTGAGGTATTATAAAATAAGAATTCATCATGTTGTTGCACCTGAATATGGAGTATATAGTTCAACGAACAATAAAGAGATTTGTGGCATCTGCCTTGCGGAATATGTGAATGAAGTGATCGTTCGGACACTTGAGTGCGAACATAAATATCACGCATGCTGCATCAAACAGTGGTTGTTAAGGAAAAAGGAATGTCCCATATGTCGAGTTTTTGCCTCCCCTTTCACATCAACAAATTAAAGACGATACAAATGCAATAGTAGTTAAAGATTTATTTTATTTTGAAATTTCCTTGTAATATTAAGTTTTCTTTTCCTAAGTTTGCAAGACCAAGAGTTGTTTGTTTATATATGATTAAAAATTTATAACTAACAAAAATTGCTTTTAGTTAAGTTCTGGATCGATATCATGCATTACACAACTTTTATTTATACAAGAGCAATTTGCATCTTATCCTAATTATTATTAAGAACAATGAATTACAATGACATATGCATTGCACTTGTGTAGATAATCTAACATAAGAAAATATTTGAAAAAAATATATATGTATTGTATTGTATCTTATCTTGGCCACAGGCACCAGATTTGTGATGAACAAATAATTGAGCCACAACCATAATTCAAATATAAATAACACACCTGCTAAAATACAAATAGTATTTTATCAATACATCTCCAATGCAATTCAAAAGAAGTTGAAACAAGATGTTTGTAACGCTGAATACAAAGATATATTGTCCGTCAAAACATGGAACCAATTGTATTATTTTTATCTTTTATATTAGAACAAATATTAGTAAAATCCCATAAATACATAAAAGATTTTCATGAGAACGGACAAATATCACTAGTTAATTAAGAGGTGAGTAATTAAGGTGAAAATTAAGATTAATAATATATAACTATTTCTATATCATAATTTGTTTATGTAATAAAATCTTCCAAGAATTACATGTACAGTTCTTTATTAGTGTAGATCATCGATCCATTTTTAAATGAACAATGATAATGTAGCAAACACACTTCCATATAATTTAGTCCATATCGAAGAATAAAACTGAAATCAAATCAAATCAACCGAACATGAAAAATTGAAATGAGCCAAACATTTTAGAGTCTTTTGTCTTACTTTTCTTTTTAATTAATTTAAAGCAGCTTATAATTTATTTTCCTTTTTCCATTATAACTAAACACAGATACAAAATTGTATTTTACTTTATTTTCTATTACTTCCTATCCGCACAATGTTTTCCAAGAATAAAAGGTCTGTGTGTTTTAAACCCATTCAGGAGCACAATTAATAACGACATATCAACAAATTTGACTCCAAACAAATTAGTAATAAAACATTATCGACATCCCAAATGAAATATGGAAAACCATCTCTATGTATTTCAAATTTTCAATAAATCTGATTTTACAATAAATTAGTAAAGGAACTTATTAATTTCCCACATTAAGTAGGAATAGAGTTTAATTATTTTCCATATATAATGAACTAGAACTATGAGTTAATAATTTTTCAAATATAATGAACTACGAATACAATTTATTCATTTCGCAAATATAATGAACTAGAAAATATGGTAGGTCATCTATACATATATTTCATTGACAATCAAACTTTTTATGCGCGCGCATTCAAATGAAATTGTTGAAACTAACTTGAATAATTGTTATTTAATGAATATGATCTTATTGCCACATGAAATGTTTCGTGATTAATTGGATAGGATCTTATTGCCTCATGAAATAATCAATCTGCAATGTCAATCATCGTAAAGTTAGAAAAATTTGCAAAATGAGCATGTCACGACTCAAATCATCGTGACTGGCTCCAACACAAAAACCCATGTGGGTGAACCAACACTTAAAAATCAAACTTATGAAACATCTAACAATGCTAGCCATGAATATATTAGCACAACAAATAAACTCTAAGTCTTTGAATTAAAAAAAATAGTACCGGGCAAACGGGGTACCTACTCAAACACCTAGAAAGGAGAGCCTTTACTATCGAAAATAGTTGAAACGTGTGAAAATTAACTTAATTAATACAAATAGCTCATTAACATCATAACTTTAAGAAAAAAAAAGAGTAAAATCATTTTAAAATAGACGGAAAAATACCTCATATAGCTAGTCTAAACATGTACAAAAACTACTAAAAGAAAACATATTATACAAAAAAATGAGACACAACTCCCACCACAAGGAATAAAAAATGAAAGTTGTTGGAGATCATCATCATCTTCACCTATGAAATATCACCGACCCTGCAACAAGACTAGTCCAAGTGGCATAGCAAGAATACTATCCGTACAAACATCATGTACTAGTAAGTTTCACCGTTCTACCCAAACCTACTACATAATAAATTGTAGATATTTTAAAATAACCATGTTATAAGGAACGTACACGACGTTCCTTCTCTATTCATATACTCTTACCCTTCCCAAGTAAAATACCCATAGTACACTTTGAATCCAGCCCCATACGTCATTCCTTTGTCAACTCAAATATTTAAACATTCGTCTCTCTTGAGACTATAATACTTTCCAAGCCTACCTGTTATATCATCCTAAGGCTTCCTAAGCCAATATGTTATGTCACCATAATATACAATCATAACCTAAACCTACGACCACATTAATATCCATGTATACCAGGCCATCAGTAGGCCAATCTACTAATCAATTATACATTAGAGCATCTTATGCCAACTCCCTGTCCCCTTTTTCGAACAATACATGAAATTGGCACCTTAACCAAACTCATCTAGACCAAGTATACCAAACACTATTTATAAAACTAAGTTCATCATGATCTGTCACGATCCAAAGTACACCCTAGATGTGACATGACGTATAAGACATCGAGAGGTCCTATACAAACCACTTAAAGTATATCAAATAAAATAATATATTTTATGCAGAAAGTCCAAAAAAAACTCTTGGACTATTTTAAAAGGTTTAAATATACCCCTCATTCACCTATTGGGCTAAAAATAACCCTCACATCACCTTTTGGGTCCATTTTTACCGTAACACTAACAGCCATTTTAAAAAATAATAATAATTATTATTATTATTATTAATATTATTATTATTATTATTATTATTATATATTATGGGGCATCTTTCTGTTGGGTAAATAAAATTTCAATTCACATTGGATTTTTCCCCACCCACCATACCCACAGCCCCATGCCCAAACCCAATTAAAGACCCATATCAACTAAAAACTAGATCAATCTTCTTTTTCCCTAAACCCTAGTGCCCTCTTTTCTTTTTCCCTCTTTTCTGTCTTCAAAAATTTCAAGATCTATTTCAAACCAAATGGTCAAATTTCTATCTCAATACTATATTGAAGTTGAAGGATTCAAGTTAGAGTATTAATTTTGGAAGTCTTCTCTCCATTCAAATTTCTATATCTTCTTTTGCTTCTTATCTTTACGCAGGAGAGTCCACATATGTCATTGTGGAATGTTATATTGGTACATTGACGCCCTTTTGTTATGTTATATTTTTACAATCAAGGATATGTGGGTAAATTCTATAGAGTGGTGGATTAATTCTATTTATATTAGAAAATAATGATCCTACAATAAGGGATATGTAGAATGAGTACTGTGAAATGATCAGTCATCATATCAATCCAGTGATGGAATTTTATGATCTTGAGGTGCAAATTAAAGAGAATGGTGTTTTGGAATTTATGAACATGATGCCAGAAATTAATTTAGTCTTGGACAAGAACTAGCCCCAATATCACCCAGCACATTTGTTGGAAGGTTCTATTGGTTTCCCACCCGGTGTCCAGAGTCCACATTGGAGTCCGACTAAATTTGGATCTCACTAACAATCTTGAATCAATGGAACGTCGACGGAAAATACTATGTTGAAGAAGAATCAGACAAAATAGAAAAAAACAACCTGTGGAAGTCATGTTAAAATTGGAACTACCTTGGTCATAGTACAAGCTAATAGTTAGTGTGCTCATTTCATATATATCTAAACAAAAATTGTACTTACTTCCCTTACTAATGGTGTAGTTAACATTTTATTCCGTTTTATTCCGTTTGTGCTTGTGAATGGTTATAAGTATCTTTTTGATAGGGATATTCTATTAAAAGGCTTATAGATACCATTCATTTTCTTATTTTTATATACTATTTTGTTTTTATAAACTCCACGTAGTGAAGATATGCTAGTATATTGCTGCAGCTTAATCCCCAATTTCCTTGAAGGTAATTCTGTTAATATTGTATTATTTCTTCATCAACGAGTCTATTATTCAAATGTAGGCTATTCTTGGAGGCATGATTCTATAATCAGATAAAGCATGCGTTAGAAGGATACTTTTTAAAGTTTCACTCTATCGCACGACTAAGAGTATGAAAGAAGTGAAGTATTTCTTAAAATGCTTCATAGACTCTCATTCATAAATGTGGTGCGCTTCACACCCATAAAAAAGACTCTACTTAATGCGGCTTTTGGAAATCCTAAGAAGCTTGACTTTGATACTCTAAGTACAAAGTTTGTCACAACCCAAAACTACCACCTAGGTGTGACATGGCTCCAAGAGACACCAATAATCCCAAGCTAAGCTTATGACAGAGCATGAAACTAAGAAAGAATACATAACTAATAAAATGGGAAGTGAAATGAAATCTCAATATCTATCATATCAAATAGAAGAATCAGACACATGAGAACATAAGCAGAAATGTAACGTACTATCTGAAAGCATCTAAATAATAGTAAGATTCTAGGACAAGCCCCTACCAAAAGGGGGAGAAATGAACTAATTTTATTAATTTAAGTAAATAATTAACTTTAATTTGAAAAAAAATGTATTTGCCTTCTTTACTATTTCCTTCCCTACCAAAAGGGGAGAAATTCTAATCGAAAAATGAATTTATTCATTCTCCTTATCCAACTTTCTTTATTTTAGCTTTTTTGATATTTATCAAACTATGTAATCATAAATATATGTTTTACTGTATTCTCTTCCACGCTATGCTTATTGTATTTCCTTTTACTTATGTGTTAAAACAAATTAGGAGTAAAACTTTTTAAGTTTCCAAAAAAAAATAAAAAAATGATAGGCTATATTTGTGTATATTTCATATTGTTATTTATTAAATCAAAAATCTAAGTAGAAGTGCAACTTATTGATTCCCCCATGAGCTAGGAATACAATTTATTATTTTTTTCAAATGGACAAGGAATACAATTATTAGTTTATCACATGAACTAGGAATACAATTTATTAAGTTTCCAAATAAAATAGATTATATTAATTTTCCACGTGAACTAGGAATACAATTTGTTTATTTCCGAAATATAATGAAGTAGGAATGCAATTCATTAACTTTTTGAATTAAAAAAGAAAATATGGTAGGTCATCTCTCTCTCTATAGTTTTCTATCACTCCAACCTTATTATTCACTTTTTTGTGTTTTTGTTCATGTTAGGATCGCAAAGAAATCTCAATAGTTTTTGGCTTAATTTGTTATATTATTATTTTTTATTGAACAATGAATAATTCACATGATTATTCTCTTGGTGTTGTTATCACTAATATTAGTGATCGTGATTCAATAGATAGAATTTTAAGGGCAGGTGTAGAAGAAAATCTACAAGGTCAATCTGCAGCTTACATGGAGGAAAAACCAGATGAATATATATTGAGGTATTATAAAACAAGAATTCATCATATTTTTTGCACTTGAAGATGGAGTAAATAGTTCAACAAACACAAAAAAAATATCTGGCATCTGTCTTGTGGAATATGAGAAGAAGAGATCATTGGGACACTTGGGTGCGAACATGAATATCACGCATGCTGCATCTAACAGTGGTTGTTGAGGAAAAGGGATTGTCCCATATGTCGAGCTTCTGCTTTCCCTTTCACATCAACAAATTAAAGACGGTACAAATGCAATAGCAGTTAAGGATTTATTTTATTTTGAAATTTTCTTGTAATATTAAGTTTTATTTTCTTAAGTTTGCAATGACCAAGAGTTGTTTTTTTATGTATGATAAAAACTTTATAACTAAGAAAACATATTTTTTGTTAAGTTCTGGATCGATATCATGCACTACACAACTTTTATTTATACAAGAACAAATTGATTCTTATCCTAATTATTATTAAGAACAATGAATTACAATGACATATACATTGAGCTCATGTAGACAATCTAACATAAGCATATATTAGAAAAAAAAAATATATGTATGGTAGTGTAGCTTATTTTGGCCATATGAACCATATTTTTTATGAACAAATAATTGAGCCACAAACATAATTCAAATATAAAGAACACAGTTGCTAAAATACAAATAGAATTTTATCAATACATCTCCTATGAAATTCAAAAGAAGTTGAAACCAGATGTTTGTAGCGCTAAATACCTAAGATATATTTTCCCTCAAAACATGAAACCAATTGTATTATTTTTATCTTTGTTATTAGAATAAATATTAGTAAAATCCCGTAAATACAAAGAAGATTTTAATGAGAAGGACAAATACCACTAGTTAATTAAGAGGTGAGTAATTAAGGTGAAAATTAAAATTAATAATAGATAACTATTTCAATATCATAATTTGTTTATGTAATGAAATCTACCAAGAATTACATGTACAGTTCTTTATTAGTGTAGATCATCGATCCATTTTCAAATGAACAATGATAATGTAACAAACACACTTCAATATAATTTAGTCCATATCAAAGAATCAAACTGAAATCGAATCGAATCAACCGAACATGAAAAATTAAAATGAGTCAAACATTTTTGAGTCTTTTGTCTTACTTTTCTTTTTAATTAATTTCAAGCAGCTTATAATTTATTTTCCTTTTTCCATTCAAACTAAACACCGATACAAAATTGTATTTTACTTTATTTTCTATTACTTCCTTTCCGTACAATGTATTTCAAGAATAAAAGATTTGTGTGTTTTAAACCCATTTAGGAGCACAATTAATAACGACATATCAACAAATCTGACTCTAAACAATTTAGTAATAAAACATTAATGACTTACCAAATGAATTATGGAAAACCATCTCTATGTATTTCATATTTTCAATAAATCTAATTTCAAAATAAATTAGTAATGGAACTTATTAATTTTCTACGTGAAGTAGGACTAGAGTTTCATTATTTCCCAAATATAATGAACTAGAAATATGATTTAATAATTTTTCAAATATAATGAACTAGAAATACAATTTATTTATTTCCCAAATATAATGAACTAGGAAAAATGGTAGGTCATCTGTACATATATTTCATTGACAATCAAACTTCTTATGTGCATTCAAATGAAATTGTTGAAACTAACTTGAATAATCGTTATTCAATGAATAAGATCTTATTTTCACATGAAATGTTTCGTGATTCACTGGATAAGATCTTATTGCCTCATGAAATAATCAATCTGCAATGTCAATCATCGTAAAGTTGGAACAATTTGAAGAATGAGCATGTCACGACTCAAATCACCATGACTTGCTCCAATACAAAACCCCATGTGGGTGAACAAACACTTAAAAATCAAACTCATGAATCATCTTACTATGCTAGACAAGAATTTATTAGCACAAAATATAAACTCTACGTCTTTGAATTAAACAAACTAATAGCGGGCAATCGAGGTACTTACTGAAACATCTAGAAAGAAGAACCCATACTACTGAAACCAGTTGAAACATGTGAAAATTAACTTAAATAAAACAAATAGCTCATTAACATCATAACCTTTTAAAAATATGAGTAAAATCACTGTATAATAGACGGAAAAACACCCCATAGAGCTAGTCTAAACATGTACAAGAACTGCTAAGAGAAAATATATTATACGTAAAAATGAGACACAACTCCCACCACAAGGAATAAAAAATGAAAGTTGTTGGAGATCATCATCATCTTCACCTATGAAATATCACCGACCCTGCAACAAGACTAGTCCAATGGGCATAGTAAGAGTATTATCCGTACAAACAACACGTACTAGTAAGCATCACCGTTCTATCCAAACTGTAACGACCGAGTTCTTCATTGTAGAAAAGCCAACGGGAAAAAATTTAGATCGAAAAACTTTTTCGTAGTAACTTGGGATTTCCCAACCTAGTCCAGATTTGGACGAAATTGGAGTCACTAAGGGGTAGGGAAATCTGGTAACAATCGAATGATTTAAATGTGATTTTGATTACATGAGTAGATAGCTAACGCATTAAGGTATCCCTACAATTTTACGGAATTGAATTCGGGTGAGTAGAACTCCTTAAATTGACTTTGGCGCGAACGGGTATTTCTAAGTGTCATTGGTTGAAGGAGTATTGTGAAATGAGAATTTTGGAATTATTAAAATAGCACTGTCTCGTGTAACCCGCTTTGGTGGTGGTTTTGGTCGCTCTTGCGGGGCTGCTATAGTGGGGTGAGGAGCGTTGTGGCGAGCTAGATGTGACTTAAAGTCGTAAATAAACCCCAAAATGACTTTATTATGCACTTTTCAACTTTGAGAGATAGGAGACGACCCCATACGACTTCTTGACCGTTCTTCACCATTTTTTAGGCTAAAGGTAAGATTTTAACTCCCCGAATCAGTTTTTCGATCTGTAGAACGTAATCTAATGGGTAATAAAGATGGGGGAGGGTTTTGATCAGGAATTTATGGTGAAAACAACCCTAATTTGGATAATTTGGATTATGGGTTGATGTAGCATTTGTTAGAATTGTTAGTAATCCAGGTAATTAATGATTGTTTATTGATTTCCGTATTATATTGATTATTTGTAGACCAAGAACAAGTGGAACAAATCTGGAAATGGAAGGATCAAGTTTCTTAGGGTTTCAAGCTTGTTTCGAGGTAGGTGATAGTTGTGATTCTATGATTGTGTGATGTATGTTTGTTCTTGCTTCAATATGATGTATGTATGTATGGAAATGTTGTATTATTGATCACACTTGTTGTAAATGAGATAGATGAATCAATATATGCCATGAATCACTTTTGGAATGTATAATTATTGAGAATGTACTTGTGATTGCGATTATGGTGTGTTGATTAGATCGGATACCACGTTCTGGTATACTAATTGGGATCTATTTCTACATTCCGGCATAAACATTGGATCAGGTACCACATTTCGGTATGCTAACAGTTTGGGTTTGGGTTCCATGAGAGGACCAATGACTTTCCATAATTGTGTATTTTGAGGAATGTGAAGTTGTTCGTTGTTCGTAAATATTGATAATATTGTATATGTTCGATATGGACAAAGACCTAGATGAGCACAAATTTATATTGCTACTCATAAAAATAACGATGGAGTATATGTTAATGAAGCTGCAAAAGAAATATGTGTAAGTTTCTTCATGAATTCTAATTGTATTTCAACAAGATAAAAAAAAAGATAGGGCAATAGTTGTGAACTAGTTGATTAATTGATGGAGGTTATATAAACTCAATTCTTTGCTATTTAATTGTACTATGATGGCTTGTGGTCCCATACCTCTAACTACTCATGTTATTATTACGTGTACATATAAGTAGTTTTTATCTTTCTGTCTTTACTAAGGTGATTCCAATATTACTGCTTGTTTATTTGCGGCATTGATTTTGTATGTATAGCAAAAAATTGAGCTAACTTTGAGCCAAAGTACCATGGATGAGTGTCAAATTTCGCCAAATGATGCTGTTGGTAAGGTTTTAGGAAAAGAGCACTCTGGAAGGGTTAGATGTTTGGGATTAGGAGTTGTCCCCAGTAAAGTTTTTAAACAAGTAAGACCGCGTTTTGGTGGTGCAAGTGCTTTAAGTAGTGAAGGCTCATGTTCGTCCCAATGCCAAGAAAACCACAATCAAATGATGAATGCTTTTAAGGCATATATGATAATGAAAGAAGGGATGATACCAGAACAATTTGCGGGGTTCTTTGCTTCTCCTTCGACAAATTCTTCTACAATAACTGTAAGTAATGTTCTTACTTTTCTATTTTCATTTGATTTGTATATTGCTTCTCCATTCTTTAATGCATTTTTTGTTGACATGTATTAACTGATGATAAGTATAGTTTGAAACATAATATTTGCCAAGGATTTTACATTTTTTCATATCACTTAAATAATTTTATACTTTATTTTTCTATGCAGCCAAGTGATGCTGCTAGTGAACCAATTCCACCTATGCACACAAGAAGATCATGCAGTGGTGAGAGTAATCCTAGCCATGACAACCGTTGATTATATTGTAGTGAACCAATTTCGCCTATATTCTTAGCTAATTAATTTGATGACAAGATTGTGTGATTGGAGGGGATGTTAAAATGTTGGATTGGATATTTTGTGTTTAGATTTAGTGTTTGATTTTGATGAACATATTTGATGTTGACAATATCATTTTAGCGACTAATGATAATGCATTATTTTTGTGACTTTATGATATGTCGTTAAAGAATATATATTTCTTCACCTTGAGACATATTTTCGATTTGATTATGGTCTATAGCTTAATTAGTGATTCTATAAATAATATATGAATAAAAGTATATTGAATGAATTGTAGAGCTTATGTGATTGCTCAAATTTTTCAATATAAGCAATTGCAAAATTGTGGAGGTTTTAAACCCCCGCTATTTATAACTGAAAAATAATATCAAAAGATTTAATTTTAAATTAGCGTGGGTCGGCCTCCGCAAAGTAACCCCTGCTAATTGATTGTGGGGGTCAAAGAAAAACTGCTGCAAATTGCTTGTGACAACTCTTATTGTGGGATTTTTTACAACTGCCGCAATACTAGATTGCGGGGGTTATAAACCCCCACAAACCTTAAAATTAACCCCCGCTATTTAAGCGTTTTTTTGTAGTGTATCAATGGGGTTAATTGAAAGTATAATTCTCATATGTACCTTTACACATTATTATGCATGAAATGTACATGACCATGATGTTGTTGTGTTGCTTGTAAAAGACACTCTCATGAACATGATGTGAAAGACTTACTCTCTCACTAAGGATTCTAAGGAATCCATGAGCTACCATGAAACCATGTTTTTTGAGTGCTATGCATTCTTCCATGAACATGATTTTTAAAGTAAAGACTTCACATGATTTTTCAAAAAGGGAATTAAGCTTAGCACCGAGTGGATAGGAACAAGAGATGGAAACCTTTTAGCTCAGTCAATTCGGGTTTCTAGAAGCAATCTCCCTATCCCATAACTATGTGCCCACATAGGTCTATTAGCTGGTGGATCCACCTATAAGCTAACCATGTTAGTCCTACCTTAGGCAAGTAGGACACCTCTTTTTGATGTGCGACAGTACACCGGATTTCATGTAGCTCGCATGGTCTATGTCGGTTAAAGCCAAACTTCCCTACATGACAAGAACAAGATCCATGACATGACATGAAAAAGAACATGACCTAATAATACAAACATAAGGCATGTGCTAGGATTACTTGAGGGGTTGTACTTAGTGTGAGTGATTGTGGTATGTGTTTGACAACATGATGTTTTATTTAGTTAATGTATACCATGCATGAACATAAACCATGAACATGAGCTATATCTATGACTTCTTAATGGGCTTTGCTTGGTATGAGTGGGGGTATGGGACTTCACTTGTACATTGCACAAGTAGACCTATGAAGGGGTTATGGTGTGGTTTAGTTATGACATGAATGTATATAAATCCATGTGTGCATGTAATGAGTTGTTATTTGGAATGACTTGCTTACTATGAACTATAAACACCATGTTACCTTGTCTATGATTATTGGCTTGTGTTGTACATTGTAAATGCAAGTTAGTTACCATACCTAGCACAATTTTTTCTTAGGGTTTGCTTATGTGATGTTTACCTAATGATGAGATGATATTGGTATTTGACTTGTATTACCTTATGATTGGAGGCTATGTATTGTGAAGGTTGGGATTTGTATCATATTGATGTTGGAGACTATACTTGTTATTATAATGATATCTCTCATGTTATAATGAAATGTATGTGAGTTGCCTTAGTGGTTGCATTCTCCAACTATTTTAAAGATGATGTTCAAAAATGGCATATAGCATGATTTCAAATTAAAATGTCCCTTTTCATGCATGCTTTAATTGTTTTGTGCATGGCTTCCATACTTAGTACTTTTTTGTGCTAACCCCTTCTTTGTACATTTTCACCAAGTGTAGGCTTTGGAGATATTGAATTCCATCCTCGTAGATAGGTTTATAAGAGATCAAGAAGAGGAGGATTGGCGAGTCCTCATTGTATTTGAGGGCTCAACCACATGTCCTCTATTTCTCAATTTACACTTCTCTATGATGTAGGTTATATTCAATTCTAAACAGCTAAATTAGTAACACAATGGACAGGCATACCTTATGCCTATCTTTTAGAAGATGATGTCTCGTCAGAAGGACAAGATAGAGGAACAATATGAGAAGGTGTATCATTATCAAGTAAAGTTACACAATGATTATATAATGTTTTAATATCATCATTTGTGTCACTCATTGTCTTAAACATACTAGGTTCTTCTTCATTTTTAACTTCTAAAGAACTATATATAATGCTAACAATTTAGACCTATTAGCAATATTCATACACGAATTTAACTTAGCACCAATCAAATAAATAGGAGAAATAGGAAAAAAATATTTAAATTTTTTTTCTATAATTTCAATAATAACCTCTTTGTAATCTACTTTAAATTTGTATTCACTAAGCAATAAAGAAAGATTGGTTATGTAAGCTAAAATATTACTAAGTACTATGATAATAAGCACTGAGAAATTCAACAGTAGCGGTATAAAGTTTTTCTTAAATTATTAAAACAACAATATTTTTTACACTGTACATCTTTCTTGATATATAAAGATAATAGGTAAGAGCATGAATTGAAACATTTTGGGACTACAAATCATTAGCACTGCATAAAAACATCCCCCCGGAGTAGTAGTTAATATGAATAAGAGAAAGACTGTTGTAGCCATTTATGTACATTCAATGTACTCTACATATAAAGGAATACATAGAGTTGAACATACTAAAATAAGAAATTGAAAGAGTTCGTTGAAATGGAAATTTCCTGAAAAGCTAATAATAGGTTCTTCTCCCTATCGGAACATTAAGGTTGTTATGCTCATTCCTAAAAATTTTAAATAAATGAAATATAAACGTGGTGTCACGACCCGATCCTACACCCTGGACGTGGCCGGAACTCAAGAACCATTGTTCGTCACCAAGCGAACCCTCATCATGGCTGACTACAAGCGGAAGACTAACTTGAGCATACATAAGCATCAACTTGAATGAAATGTTTAAAAACAGTGTATTGAATCTCAAAACATTGTTGAATATACTTAGTATGAAACATAATTTTTAAATAAAATATTTGAAACTGAAAAACTCTCCAAAACTGTCTATCTATGAAGCCTCTACTATTAAGGAAGGATGCCGAGACAAGACCCATGACACCTCAAACTACTAACTAGAAAGTAACAGTGAAGTCCTCTGGAATACAAGGAGGCTCACCAAAGCTAACAAGAGTGTAGAATGATCTTTTCGAAGCACCTGTTGATAATCATGAACACCTATAGCTTCATCATAAAAAGATGCAGGTCGAATGACATTAGTACATGGAATGTATGAGTATGTAATATGATTGAGTAAATAAATAAATGAACTGAATGACTGAAAGCAACTCAGTTGAATCAATACATGAACATAAAGTGAAAACCATTTAAGCTTTACAATAAAATATACAATGAAAGCAACATAAAAATAATATACTTTACTTGTGGTGAATTTTTCTAACCGACAACCATTACTATGAGCCTAGAAATTATACAACGTCCCGTCGCACGTTGCAAGGGTCCATCATATACCTTGTTGGGGGTATAGGATGATATCGTGACTATGAATCCATCTAATTAGCCTTCTCAGAGGCAGTAAATAGTCGCATGAAGAATCAATGCTATCATATCCTACGCAGGGTACGTAGTTCTATGGGACTTCTGAGTCATAAAAGACTCTAATCCAACTCAGTGCTCGATACTACCCCAAAATAATTAATATAACTTTGTTCTCAATCCACCCATTACAAAGAAAGGACTTCTTACATTACTTGAAATACTTTTCAAAACATGAGACGTGTTTGCCTTCTTGAAAAGATGCACTTATGAACTTATCTTTCAAGTCCAATAATTAACATAGGTACATATGTATATATATGAATAACATAACATTAGAAACTCTTAAGTCTTTATGAAATAGAACCTTTAAAATTTTTCTCAAAATTCATCTGTACTTCCTCAAACACTTAGTTTAAAACTCAAGTGTTGGCTTTGAAAAACTTCTCAAGATTTATAACTCAAAATAGGGTTCATGTTGAATTATATACAAGAACAAATCAACTTAAGGATCTCAATAACAATATATAAATTCAATACTTAGGAATAAAATTTCAAAAGAATCAGGAATTCAAGAACTCAAAATCAACTAATCTCATGAATACTCAAATCTAGTGAAAGAATCCTAGATTACTTACTGATCTGAAAGTAGATGTAGGGCATGAGGACAAACTAGTCCAAAACTATGATAGCCTTACATATCTAGAAATATAAGGTTCTTTAATAATCGTGAAGTAGAATCTTGATTAGAAGTCTTGAAACCCTAGCTTGAAGGTAAAAAAATCAAGAAAACCTTTCTTCAGATTCTTCAATTAGTTTCTAGAAATCTCTATGGCCAAGAATTATGATTTTCATTAGTCATTCATAATTGTATGGAGCAATTTGAGTTGGAAAGAATGAAATTCTTGGAGAAAGACTTACCTTGAAGAAGAATCTTGGAAAGGATTGAAAAAATCTTGAAAAAGATTGAAAGAATTTTGAATAGAGTCTTCTACTTTGATTTTCCCTTAGGGTTTTGCCTTAAGGTTTGAGAGAGAAGAGAATGGAGGATTAAGAGATGAAAATCTGATTGTTTTGAGCCTTGTTTTAGTCAAAAAAATTCTTTTAGGGTTTTCTTAGAAGTAAAAGAGGAAAGCGACCCTTTTTAATGTTTTCCCACAGGCAAATTCATCACTGCACTGTATCAGGTTACTAAAATATTCATGACTTTTTACTCATAATTTGGATTGACGTGAAATTAGTGGCATTGGAAAGAAGATTCAAATACCTTTAATTTGATAGGTTATGTGCCACGTAACTCCTTATATTCCAAGAGATATGGTCGTTTGAAGTTCACCCAAGTAGAATCTTACATCAAAACTTAATCGATAAGGAAACTTTCAAGTCTAGTTTGTGCTAGGAGTTTCTAGTGACCTTAGTTGATATCCAAAATCATTGAATATGGTCAATTTAAGAATCACCCAATATGTCCCTACAAATAAATGAAGAATTGTTCGAGTTTTAACTTAGAAATTTTCGGGGTGTTACACATGGTATATCTTTTGATCAGGCCTTGAATCGATCCTTTCCTTTTTATGTGCAGGATTTCCATATTTGTCCATTCTCTCTTATTTTTTTCTCCTTTAAGTAAGTCTATAGTCTGAATCCTTTAAATATCTCAGAAAATAGGGTTAAATAGAAACCACAACAGGAAAGTGAAGACACTATGGAGTTCCCAAATCAGATTAGGAAATGAGAACCGATGAATAATAGAACAGATTATTATCGAGGACCGTGAAAGTCATAAGAGACAGGAAGTAAGTAATACAAACGAAATTGACCTTGATATTTTAAACATAAAATAATGATGAGAAAGGTATCAAAGCATTTAGCAATCAAATTTAACATGCTAGGTGCTTCTAGTCATGTATGTAGAAGGAAGTCTTGAGAATGATTTGTCCTTCTGCAGAGTGTATGTTATCTCAAATGCTAAAAAGCATGGGGCATGCAAGATTTGTAAAAATTATTTCTTTCTTATGGCCAAAACTTTCTTGTGACCCAAGTAATACCATAAATAATATTTATTAAATAATAGATCTCATATGTACATTGGTTACTTGATGGACATACTAGATTAAGTGTTAACCTCTATAAATTGGTCCTCCATCCACCCATTAGGGTTACCGCATATCCTCTACAATAATTCCATCGTTGACAGTTGTGGTAACGTAAGGCTAGGTGTCATGGCCCAAGGGCACACACTAGATGTAACATAACATACAAGACTTAAGTGGCCTCATATAAGCCACTTAGCTTTCATAACATAAGATAATAGAAATGAACTAAATTTAAAACATTTACAACGACGTCAAAGTTTCATAACAAAAGTGGAAGCCTTTTACACTGTCTCAAAACCATCTAAAACATGAATATCTTGGGACTCCCATACAACAAAGTTCAAAACATAAAATGAAAGATCATAAGGAAATGGTGGCTATATCCTTGGATGCTATGAGGACTCACCAATCTTCAAGTCTTGCTTCTAGTAAGATCCTAACCACAAAGATGAGAGTCAAGATCACTAGACCCTACATTTGGATAAGAAATGTAGGCATAAGTACGCGTTAGTAAAAACATGTACTTAATATGATAGCTTGCATAAACATTAACATAAGAACAAGATTTAAGCAACATAATCATAAGCCATAATCAACACAAGTGAATTTTAGCTTAAACCATACTTACGATACTTCCTTGAAGTAACCTTGCTTCATCATAACTATGCTTTAAGGTGAGAAGTAGTCAATTCTTAGTTGAAGGCATCTCATCTTTCCAATCCAAGCTAAGTTATTGTCCATGGAAGAGCACATCATTATGCCAATCCAACCTACCAAGGAAAGGCATCATCTAACCAATCCAAGCTACCATGAAATGGAATCATCTATTTACCAAGTCAATCTACTATGAAATGGTATCATCTCCTTACCAATTCAAGCTACCATGAGATGGCATCATCTACTTACCAACTCAAGCTACCATGAGATGGCATCATCTACTTACCAACTCAAGCTACCATGAAATAGAATCAACTCCATATCAATTCAAGCTACCATGAGATGGAATCATCTACTTACCAACTCAAGCTACCCATGGAAGGTATCACATTAGCAATCCAAGCTAGGTCTTATTATCATAATTCATAAGTTCTTAGATTCATTTTAGGTGAGCAAGTCTTTCGACCTAAAATCATTCACATTCATATATAAGCAATTTATATGGGAACTATCCCTACCATAGCAATCACATATAAATCATCAATTCATAAATAAAAGCTTTACTCTCAAAGCCTGATATCTCATAATCATCATATACGCTTCACTCTCAAGCAATCAATATCATATAATCTCATAAGGCTTAATCTCAAAGCAATTATAATCATGATTCATCAATCCTATAAGGATAGATCTAAACCCAAAAATTCTCCTTTCATGGCCTAAAACCCATTTACATCAATTTCATCTTTCTAAACATGGGTTAAGCATGGGTACATGTGAATTCACCCTAAAACCATGTAATCCTATCAATTCAATCATAAAAAATCATAACCAAATCATTTGGATCAACATTCATCAATACCCACAACATTGGAAGAAAACCCTAACTCAAATTGGGGAATTTCCTCTTTTCAATTGGGGAATCTTAGGGACTCCATGGAAGGAAAGATTCCATGGATGAAAAGTCATCATACCTTGATTACAAAGCCCACAAATTCTTGAGGAATGGAAACTTGACCTTGATCCTAGCTCCAACTCTTTCTTCTTCTTCTTCAAGTTCTAGAGAGAGAAATATTTGAGAGGAAGACTATGGGATTTCTTTTGATTTTTGGAAATAATGACTTGAATGGGTTAGTTTTGGGGTTAAAATAACTTATATAGGGGTCCTAGGCTTGGGTAAAATGACATAGTATCAACTCATTTAAATCCGGGAAAGACCCATTTACCCCTCAACTTACAAGGGTTGCCCATCACTACGTGAGGCTCCACGAGCCGTGGTGCCTACCACGAGCTGTGGTGCCCTCTGTGGTCTTGGGCCAGTGTCTAAGATTGCCACCACATCCCCTACTAAGGCTAAGGAAGGACCACGATCCCTATCAATGCTCATGGTGGCCTTCACGGTCTGTTTATTGGCTCGTAGGGAGAGTCTCCTTTTATGAAGATTTGGAGGAGCTATTGCCTCACCTCTACGAGTGCCACCACAACCCGTGGTGACCACCTCGAGCTGTCTTGGTGATCCTAGGAGGTGGACTTCCTTTGTCACTCACTGCCTAAGGTCTATGGGCATCAACACGACTCGTGGTGCCCTTCACGGCTTATGTGACCTTCATGGAGGGTGCCAAGGCTAAACCCTAGGTTTGTAACCTCTCCCCTGGACCCTTGCTTAGGCTACTAAATTTTCGAGTTGTTACATTATCTCCCCCACGAGAACATTCGTCGAAGAATGGAATTTCTCGACACCTTTCAGAAGAAAAGACTCAATACTAGCAGTTCATCATGTATGCAACTCATCTAAATTCACACCACCAAGAAGGAACTTCATCTCCAAGCTAAACATACTCAATGTATCTCAAGGGAAGGTAGGAAATACATCTAGCAAACCCAATATGCATGAACTTTCAAAATTTACTCATTTTCAAGAAGGAACTACCTTCTCCGAGCTAAATGTATCCTAAACACAATCTCATGGAGCCCAAATGCAATTTGTTCTCAAAAAGCATAGCTAAAGCATGTTCAGCAATTCATATCATGAAGTCTATAGGCAACTCATACTAAATGCACTACAACATGAGACAAAATCAATCATATAAACACATTTTCTTTCAAAGCACAAATTTTCATTAACATGCATAACATAAGGAAATCATGGGAACATCAAAACACACATGACTTCAAACAAGGAGCAAACCATGAGGAAACTCATTACCTCAAGCTAGAGTAGGAGTACAAGGAAAAAGATGAGGATATCGGGACATCATATTAGCCTTGGCCTCCCAAGTAGAACCCTCAACTAAATGATTCCTCCACAATACTTTCACAAAAGCAACTTTCTTCTTTCTCAAATTCTTCACTTGGCGGTCTAAGATCTTAATCGGTACCTCATCATAAAAGAGACTTTCATCAATTCCCAAACCTTTTAGGGGATCTATGGATGTCGGATCTCCAACACACTTCTTAAGCATAGAGACATGGAAAACCGAATGCAGTGTTGCCAAATAATTAGGCAAATCAAGCTCATAAGCAACCTTACCAACACGTCTCAAAATTTGATACGGGCCTACATATCGGGGACTAAGCTTCCCTTTCTTCCCAAATCTCATCACACCTTTCATGGGTGAGATTTTTAAGTAAACCCAATCACTAACCTCAAACTCAAGATCTCTTCTTATAACATCGGCATAGAACTTTTGTCGACTTTGGGATGTTCTCAACCTTTATCTAATAAGCTAGACTTTCTCCATAGCCTTATGAACTAATTCGGATCCTATCAAGGCAACTTCACGCACCTCAAACCAACCTATAGGAGATCTACACCTCTTACCATAAAGAGCCTCAAAGGGAGCCATACTAATACTAGAATGGTAGCTATTATTATAAGTAAACTCAATCATTGGCAAGTGATCATCCAAATTTCCCTTGGAATCAATGACACATGCTCTCAACATATCCTCTAAAGTTTGGATAGTTCGCTCCACTTTCCCATCGATTGTGGGTGAAAAGTCATGCTAAGCTTCACTTTAGTGCCAAGACCCTTTCAGAATGATTTCCAAGATAGAGAAGTAAACTGAGTACCTCTATCGGAGATAACAGACAAAGGTACTCCATGCAACCTTACCATTTCCCTCAAATATAACTTAGCTTAATCTTCTGCCGCATATGAAACTTTGATGGGAATGAAATGGGATAATTTTGTCATTCGATCTACTATGACCCAAATTGAATCATATTGTCGCCAAGTACGCGAAAACCCTACTATAAAGTCCATATTCAAGTCTTTCCACTTCCAAGTAGGAATTATAATGTGTTTGGATAAACCTCCCGATTTCTGATGCCCACAAATGCTTGAGGAATTGAGACTTGACCTTGATCCTACCTCCAACTCTTTCTTCTTCTTCAAGTTCTAGAGAGAAATATTTGAGAGGAAGACTTTGGGATTTCTTTTGGGATTTGGAAATAATGACTTGAATGGGTGGGTTTTGGGTTTAAAATCACTTATATAAAGGTCTTAGGCTTGGTTAAAACAACATCGTATCAACTCATTTAAATCCGGGAAAGACCCATTTACCCCTCAACTTACAGGGGCTGCCCATCACCACGTGAGGCTCCACGAGCCGTGGTGCCCTCCGTGGTCTTGGGCCAGTGGATAGGCTTTCCACCACATGCCCACCTAAGGCTAAGGAAGGACCATGACCCCTCCCACGGCTTGTGGTGTCCTTCACGAGCCTTCTAGTGGCTTGTGGGGAGGGTCTCCTTTTGGGCAGATTTGGAGGAGCTACTGCCTCACCTCCACGAGTGTCACCACGACCCGTGGTGACCACCATGAGCCGTCTTGGTGCTCTTCGTTGGTGGACTTCCTTGGTCACTCACTGCCTAAGGTCTATGGGCACCACCATGACTCGTGTGACCATCATGGAAGGTGCCAAGGCTAAACTCTATGTTTGTAACCTCTCCCTTGGACCCTTGCTGAGGCTACTAAATTTCTGGGGTGTTACACTAGGGCAAGGAGTTAGAACCCAATTTACGACTAACGCTTCCGCTTTTCTCCGTGATGATGTCTTTTGCATCAAGTATATGCCCCTAGTGATCTCTATGTAAGATTATCGTGTTCAAGATCCTAATATTATGTATTAAAGTATTTAATCTTACATGTGGCAGCCGAGCCTGGATTGTTCAAACGAATAATCTATATATATCTTCTGCAAGTAATTAAAATAAGTAGAAAAATTTATCACGGGCATCAGCCTACTATTTGTTATTTTTTCCAAATATCACATCAGATGTCCGAAGGTGCAAGCAAAATTGTGATGAAACGGGTCATGTTAAGATGTGCTATTATGATTTTTTAAAATGGTTAGCATGTGCACTTTCTCCTATGATTTTTTTAATAATTTTTTTTTGTTTTTCAAAGCTATTTGTAGTATTGTTACATGCTAGTATCTTATTCGTCGCACGGAAAACACTGTTAATTTTAATGGAAAAATAAATAAACAAATTCTTGTAAGTTTAATTTTGTCCAATCAAATTATATTTAAACTTGTAATTGATTTTTTTAGTAGCGTAATTTTGTGCTTGACTATTTAAGGTGTTTGGACTCTTAAGTTAACAAATTCTGAAAATCTTAATCTTTCCATGACGTACTAATTATGTTTTGTTTTAAAATTATGCAATAAATTAAAGTGGTTGTTATACTAAGCAATAAATAATATGTGTGTACTTAGTACAATATAGTTTGTTTGTCACCAAAGTGGCCAAACTAGAGAAATTAACTTCTACACATATAATATTTAGGGAAAAGGCATAGATTCCCACCTGAACTTGTATCGAAAAGTCAGTTACACACTTAAACTATCATGACAACCTATTACACACCTCTGCTATTTAAAAGTGAATTTATTTACCCCTAAAGCTGACATGGCAAAACAAGAATAATTAAAAACAATTATGTGCGTCAGATAATTATTAAAGTTTTAAAAAATCAAAATATTTCTTAAACCCCACCCCCTACATCTCTTCTTCTTCCTACCCCACCCTCCTCATCTTCTTCACACCCCCATTAAGCTTAAAATAAACCAATCACAAGAAACAACCAAGAAATAAATTACTTCAAAAAGGAGTAAAATTTTGGGAGGTTTCAATAGGTGGGGCTTCGACAGACATTTTTGAGTATTGAGTAATCAATTGAAAATGGAAGAAAAATATTTTTCTATGATCTTTATTTTTTAAGAAATCTCCAGGAAGAACATGGAAAAATAACAAAGAATGTATGTCCAAATCTGAAAAATATTTATAACTACAAGCTGTCACAAATAACAATGAAAGCTTAGTTTCTATGGACAATCAATGGAAGAAACTAAAGCAACCTTCTTGTGGGTACATTTTGAAATGGAAGAATTCTTCCAATCAATGAATCAACTCAAGATTGCTGGCAATTTCCTTGGTGGTCATTGCAAAATGTTTCTTCTTTACCATTTTGCAATGAAGATGATAGAATTATTAGAGAATTTTAATAATTGATTAGGAATTAATTAGTGTAAAGTATAATTAATAAAATAAAATTTAAGTAATCAAGAAAAAAAAGTAATAAGATATAAAAAAATTATAATTTCTGACATAGCGCTGATGTGGCAGCGAGTGTAATACACCACATACTATGACAGTGGTGTTGCACATAGCAGGGTGATATTAAATTCATTTTTAAGTAGTAAAGGTGTGTAATAGGTCGTCATGATAGTTGAAGCGTGTAACTAACTTTTCGGGACAATATATGCCTTTTCCCTAATATTTATGATCACTTGATGCATGTATTATGTATCTATAGTTTGTTAGTCACCAAAGTGACCAAACTAAAATGTATAAAATTATTCACATGCATAAAAAATTTATGACATTATGTGTGCATTTGTATTAATATAGCTTGTTAGTCACCAAAGTGGTCAAACTAGTATGGTTAAGAAAAATATGCATTCATAAAATTATCATTTATCTATGAAGATTAATTATATTCCTATATTGAAAAAATAAATAGATAATTTGACTTTCACTATTACTAGAACTTAAGAATTTACCCAGAGGTGAATCTATCATTCTACGAATAGTGAAAATTATTAGGTAAATTAATATTTTTTAAGTCAAACATATATTGTATATCGAAAGATGTCATATATATTTGATTTAAAATATTAAATTACCTATTAAAGATAAAAATGACATTTAAATTATGATAATGTGTCGTAGTATCTACCCAAAGAAAAATAACAATATATTTTTATCGCTTTACTGAATTCACATTACTTTTCTGATTTATGAGCATGTATATCTATTTTGAAGTTATTCCTCTTCATTCGCATGCTTCGTCTTTTACTGTGTTCAATGGATTGAACTTCCCTGAATAGCATGAACAAGTCCAGTTCCACTTAGATGTAACACTCTATAAATTTTTTGAGCTAAGACTCGAACCGTTCTTCGTAGTGAGTGATATTTTTGCAAGGAATTTAAAATTTCTTGAATGTTAAGGTCACTAGATATAGCACCTTAAGTTCCAAGAAGAACAAAAGAGAAAAGCATTCAAGTCATTCCTAAGTTTTTCTTAAATTTTGGGTCAACTTCAAACAACCATAACTTTTATTACAAGATGTGTTAGGAGACCCATAAGATATTAAATTAAAGCCCTTCGAGTTCTCTTTCCAACGCCACCGAGTTTTCTAAATTCCGAGCTTTAAATAAGAAGTTATGACTGATTTACTAACGACGCACAAACCTGGCCGCAGCTCCGCGATGGCTTCTTGTTGCGGAGCCAATACAGACCTCACTGCCGGGTGAAAAATTATTCCGACTCCCAGCTCATTTTATTTATTTCTTTAGGTGTATTTTAGTCCTAAACCCCTTAAGAGGTCATCTAAATTTCCCTAAACGTGTAGAAAATCAGTTTTCATAAATCAAACCCTCTCATCCATTCCAAAAATTCTAACGCTCAAGAAATTCAAGAAACGCTAAGGCTAGGGTTCATCTTTCAAGATTTTCCTTCAAGTTGATTCAAGAAGATTGTTCTTTAAGGTATGTAAGCTTCCATAGTGTTGGGTTTTTTCACCCACACACCAATCATGTTAATTTCAGCGTTAAATTCGTTCTAGAAAGTTGAAAGTATGATGTTCTTGAAATTGGCTTTAGTTCTTGAGTTTAGATGAGATTGTTGAGTTCTTGATGAAATCATGTCGATTTTAGAGTTGTATATGAGTAGGTTCTTATGTTAATGTGCTGGGTATCTAAATCTAAAGAGGAATTGACAAAAATAATCGAATTTTAGGTGAATTGGGGTTAGAAAATGAAGAAGGAAAAAGTCGGGCGAATCTGGCACCCCAGTTCACTTCGTAGACCTACCTCTCCATTTCACAAAATTTTTCTTTGAGTCACGGAGAGGTCACGAACCCCTCTGCCTCAAAAGTTATTTCGCGACCAAATATTAAAATGCATCTCCACGTCGCGGACTTGCTTCCAGACAGTGATTTCTTGATCGTTTCTCATGTTTTACTATCTAAAAACACTCCTTAACATCACAAGATCTTTCCTATCACAAATCATAACCTTGAATCCATAATTCAAATTCAAGGTAGAGTTAAGAGTTAAATTTTTGAGAATCCTTTCGAACTTTCTAAGAAAGTCCCTTTAAGTCCTCTTGTGGAATTTTCTACACCTTCTAGTAACTTGTTTCAAGAATCGAGCAAGTGAGTATGAGAGTGAGGAGAATGTATTCATGAGTCTACTTTGTCATCATGTAATCCTTCATATCATGAATCACAACTCTTGAATTCAAATTCACATTCAAGAGAGAGTTAAGAGTAGAGTTCAAGGAAGCCTTTGAGTTCAATTGTGAATCCTTTGACATCAATCATCGATTTGAGTTAAGTTTTGAGTAAGTAAGTATGAAAATGAGAAGAGTCGTATACATGAGTGTCTTATTGATATTTTGACCCTTGATTCGAGTTGTTCATGCACATAACTTCCGCATGAATTCCATCAGTTGAGTACCTTTGAGAGGAGTAGTATCTTCAAGTTCTAAGTCTTGAGCATTGAGTTCCTAATCCCCTTTGAGGTTATATTTCTAATCATGGGACTATTACATATTACCCATGAAGCCCTTGATTTGAATTGTTCATGCACATAATTCTGCATGAACCCTATAAGTTGAACAATCTTGAGATAAGAAGTATCTTTGAGTCCTTGAGTTGAGTAGTTCAGACTCATAATTTCGCGTGAACCCTCTGAGTTGATCATTCTTGAAATAAGTAGTATCATTGAAGTTCTTGAGTTCCAAGTATTGAGTTCTATCTATGGTTATTGAAAACCTTGCATTGAGTCGTTCACGTCCATAATTCGGCATGAACCATATTTTAAGAAGTCTTTTACAAACCTTTTAACTTTGTTTTAAGACTTAAGTTGTGAAGTTGAGTAAAGAGTAAGAGTAGAAGTTCTTTTTCTTTAAGATGATATATGGAAACTAAGTATTCCCAAGAGTAAATGATTTTACATTTAAGATAAGAGGAAACTGAGGTTTCCTAAAGATTTTTGAGCAGTTTGAGTACTACCACTTTTAAGAAAAAGATGAGTTTTGAGAAGAATTTCTAAAGCATGATTAGTATGACAATTGAGTATGTCATCAATGTTTAAGTAGTATGTTATCTAGATATACCATCAATGTTTATGTAGTATGACTTCCTGAGTCATCGATGATCATATTATAATATGATTTTGATATGTTTCGAGAAAGGATTTTCAAGAGCAGTTACCTCTTTTAAGAGGGTAGTTTGAACAATTATCTTAAACCAGAGAAAAAAGTTAATTTTTAAAAAATATGAGCTAAGTATATTTTGGGAATAGTATTGAGCACCAATATGGGGATGCGAATTCATATTAACTCAAATCTCCATAGACCATGTAGCCATCATGGGTAGTAAAGGATCATACTTTTTAGATGACTCCTTAAGATGTTTTTAGCATAGACTAGTGGATCCACTTAGTTAAGGCGTCCTATATGATGGCAAAGTATATGACAGATCTGGCAGCATAGGCAAGACGTTATATCATCACTTAGGCTCATAGTGGTGGTTGTCGGTTAGAGAAACTCCCACAAAGTTATATTATATTTACTATATAAAAGTTGAGTTGTTATTGTATTCTTCAATACACTGAGTTGTTTTCTACTTCTTTAAAAGCTTTCCATATATTGCATATGTATTGTTGATTTATATTGAGTTTAGTATCCAGAGTCGAGTACCCAGAGTCGAGTATCATATCTTTAAGTTGAGTATCTAATCTTTGAAGTTGAGTATCTAATCCTTGAGTTGAGTATCTAATCTTTTAGTTGAGTATCTTATTCTTGAGTTGAGTTGAGTTGAGTGAGTTTGAAAAGAGGTAAGTATGTTCCCCAAGTTCAAGTTTATGTTATGCTTTAGAATTTCCCTTACATGCTCGTACATTCTAGGTACTGAGTCTTTGGCCTGCATCCTTTCATGATGTAGATACAGGTATTCAGGGTCATCAACAGGAGCTTCGTTCATACCCCATGGTGTTCGAGTTAGCTATGGTGAGCTTCTTTGCTTCCGGAGGATTTCATTTAATTTTCAGTTTTGTCAGGATGTCATGGGTCTTGTCCCGACTTCCATCTTTGTCAGTTAGAGGCTTCATATATAGATAGTAGATTTTGAGAAGTCTGTTTCATTTATCTTATTAAATGTTTAAAAGAGTTAAGTTGCATATTTTGGGGCAAGTTGAATATATTATATTATTTAGATTTTTCTTTTAACTTAAAGCTTTTTATTTAAGTTTCATGAATTGTATTCAGTTTTTAAGATTTGTATGCTTGAGTTAGTCTTTCGCTTGTAGTTAACCAGGATAAGGGTACGCTTGGGGACCAACAATGGTTCTCGAGTGCCAGCCACTTCTAGGGTGTAGACTCGGGTCATGACAAACTTAGTATCAGAGCACAGAGTTCAAGTGTCCTAGGGTGTCAATGAAGTCGTGTCAGTTGGATCTTGTTTATAGTTGTGAGGGGGCCACTTTTATAAATGAGGGACTACAGACATTTAAGAAAAGTCTCCCTTCTTTCATACTTTTAATCGTTCAATAGAGCTATGTCATAGAGATTTATTCATACTTGTGCATTTTTTAGATTCATTCGACTACCCATCTTACTAGAGGTGGTGGAAAAGTAGAGTCAGTTCTTTGTCGAGGAGTTGTTCTTAGAAATACTTTTAGGGAAGTCATGAGACTCTAGAAGGGCTTGAGAGAAGCCCAAGAGTTAGTTAAGTGTTCAGTTTTAGAGTAATGCCTTCATATGAATCGTGCATTTGAGCTAAAAGCGAGTTGTACTCTTTTCCTTAAGCCTTGTTTCATCTAAGATCCTTATGAGGAAAGTATGATTAGAGGTTGGGTAGTATTTTCACCTAAAAAAGTAACATGAGTTACGAGATCATGAGCAGTAGTAGTGAAAGAGCCTAGAGTTAAAGGGAAGTATACAGATGCTTAGTAATCATAGAAAGGGAGATAGTGATAAGGCAAGCTATGCTATTATAGTCATGCACCAGTAAGTTATTGATAAGAAATTTTCCCTTACGAGTAGACTAAGAAGTGATGAGTTGTAAAGATTCCATCATAGGAGGTAGAATGTGTTCTAGCTAGAAAGGAGTTTGCGATGAAGTGTAATTGTATAGGTAATGACTAAGTGTAAGTGTTGAATAGAAGAGTAGAAGTATTCATGAAGTGATAGATCTAAGCTAGGCTTATGATGTGTTTGAGAGGGTCATGATGTTCATAAGGTTATAGAATGGATCAAGTAATGAATTATAGTATAGTAGGAGAGCAATCGAATTGATATTCAGGTTTAGTAATGAACATTAAGCTTGGATTTGAGATGAGTGTCATGATCCAAATAATGGAAACCTGAGGGTGATGATGCTAGTATAGATCTTTGATCTAGAAGACTTGGCATAAAGTAGGTGAGGAATTGAGATGTTTGATGCAATGAATGTGAGTAGTACAAGTGAAAGACCCTAACCTTTAGATAAGGGCAGTGAAGTGTAGCTAAGTCAATGAGTAACAAGAGCATTAAGAGGTGTACTGAGAGGGTATGTTACCAGATGAGGTTCCAATTAAGTGATAATTTTCCATGTGTGCCTAGATAGAATAATTGAGTTGTCAATAATGTGGAATAGGTCCATAACTTTCAAGTGTTAGCTTTAGACCTGAGGGGGAGATGACGAGATGAGAAATCAAGTGAAGTGTTTGACAGTAAGATAGTAATGAGTTACAAAGAGCTTGGGGGATATCTTTTTAGAGGTCCTTTTAAAAAAATGGAGTTGTTAGAGTACTAAGCTTGAATGTGGTGTTGTTACACATTAGGTGGTTTTTGATATGAGCCCAATGTGGTGGTAAAGAGTAATAGTCTTGGGATGAGATTTCCTATAGAGAGGTATATAATCTGAACTTAATAAGGAGCTGGTCTAAGCTTGAATTTAGTAAGATCATACCATTAGATGCAGACCTTAGTAAGAGTAACCCATTCCATACCCAGTCTAGTTGTCATTCGAGGACGAATGATCCCAAGGGGGAGCTATTGTAACACCCCAGAAAATTTAAGCTAAGACTCGAACCGTTCTTCGTAGTGAGTGATATTTTTGCAAGGAATTTAAAATTCCTTGAATGTTAAGGTCACTAGATATAGCGCCTTAAGTTCCAAGAAGAACAAAAGAGAAAAGCATTCAAGTCATTCCTAAGATTTTCTTAAGTTTTGGGTCAACTTCAAACAGCCATAACTTTTATTACAGGATGTGTTAGGAGACCTATAAGATATTAAATTAAATCCCTTCGAATTCTCTTTCCAACGCCACCAAGTTTTCTAAATTTTGAGCTTTAAATAAGAAGTTATGACTGATTTACTAATGACACACAAACCTGGCAGCAACTCCACGATGGCTCCGCGTTACGGAGCTAATACGGACCTCACTGCCTGGTGAAAAATTATTTCGACTCCCAACTCATTTTAATTATTTCTTTAAGGGTATTTTAGTCTTAAAATCCCTTAGGAGGTCATCTAAATTGCCCTAAACAAGTGGAAAATCAGTTTTCTTAAATCAAACTCTCTTATCCACTCCAAAAATTCTACGCTCAAGGGATTCAAGAAACACTAGGGCTAGAATTCATCTTTCAAGATTTTCCTTCAAGTCTTCAAGAAGATGATTATTTCAGGTATGTAAGCTTCCATAGTGTTGGGTTTGTTCACCCATACGTTAATCATGTTAATTTCAGTGTTAAGTTCGTTCTAGAAAGTTGAAAGTATGATGTTCTTGAAATTGACTTTAGTTCTTGAGTTTAGATGAGCTAATTGAGCTCTTGATGAAATCATGTCGATTTTACAGTTGTTTATGAGTAGTCTCTTGTATTTATGTGCTGGGTATCTAAATCTAAAGAGGAATTGAGAAAAAGAACCGAGTTTAGGTGAATTGGGGTTAGAAAATGACGAAGGAAAAAGTCAAGCGAATCTGGCACCTTGCTCCGCGTCGTGGACCTACCTCCCCATTTCATAAAGTTTGTCTTCGCATCGCGGAGAGGTCACGGACCTCTCTGCCTCAAAAGTTAATTTGCAACCAAGTATTTTAATTCATCTCAGTGTCGCGGACTTGCTTCCAGACAGTGATTTCTTGATCGTTTTTCATGTTCAACTATCTAAAATCACTCCTAAACATCACAAGATCATTCCTATCACAAATCACAACCTTGAATTCATAAATAACATTCAAGGTAGAGTTGAGAGTCAAGTCTTGAGAGTTCTTTTGGACTTTTTGAGAAAGTCCCTTTGAGTCCTATGAGGAGCCTTCTACAACTTCTAATAACTTGTTTCAAGACTCGAGTAAGTGAGCATTAGAGTAAGGAGAATGAATTCATGAGTCTACACTATCACCTAGATCCTTCATATCATGAACCATAACTCTTGAATTCATAATTCACATTCAAGAGAGAGTTAAAAGTAGAGTTCAAGATAGTCTTTGAGTTCAATTGTGAATCCTTTGAGATCCACCATCGATTTGAGTTAGGTTTTGAGAAGTAAGTATGAGAATGATAAGCGTCGTATACCTGAGTTCCTTATTGATATTTTGACCCTTGAGTCAAGTCGTTCATGCCCATAACTTCCACATGAACTCCATCAGTTTAGTATCTTTGAAAGGAGTAGTATCTTCAAGTTCTAAGTCTTGAGTATCGAGTTCCTAACCCTTCCGAGATTATAATCCTAATCATGGGACTATTACCTATTACCGATGAAGCCCATGACTTGAGTTGTTCAGCCCACAATTCCGCATGAACATTATAAGTCAAACAATCTTGAGATGAGAAGTATCTTTGAGTCCTTAAGTTGAGTAGTTAATGCTCATAATTCCGCATGAATCCTCTGAGGTGAGAATTCTTGAAATTAATAGTATCATTGAAGTTCTTGAGTCCCAAGTATTTGAGTTCTATCTATTGTTATTGAAAACCTTGCATTGAGTCGTTCAAGTCCATAATTCGGTGTGAACCATATTTTTAAGAAGTCTTTTTCAAATGTTTAAACTTTGTTTTAAGACTTAAGCTTTGAAGTTAAGTAAAGAGTAAGAGTAAAGTTCATTTTCTTTAAAATGATATATGGGAACTAAGTATTCCCAAGAGTAAATGTTTTCACATTTAAGATGAGAGGAAACAGAGATTTCCAAAAGAGTTTTGAGCAAGAAAGGGAACATCGATTCCAAGAGAGCTTTTAAGCTAAGTTTTTGAGTAATTATCTCAAATCAAAGAAAGAAGTTTAATTTAAAAACATATGAGCTAAGTATATTTTGGGAGTAGTATGGAGCATCGATATGGGGATGTGAGTTCATATTAACTCAAGTCTCAATAAACCATGTAGCCATCATGGGTAGTAAAGGATCATACTTTTTAGATGACTCCTTATGATGCTTTTAGCATAAGCTAGTGGATCCACTAGGTTAAGCATTCTATATGACGACAAAGTATAGGACAGTTCTGGTAGCGTGGGCAAGACGTTGTATCACCACTTAGGCTCATAGTGGTGGTTGTCAATTAGAGAAACTCCCACAAAAACTGTATTACATTATTATATAAGTAAAGTTGAGTTTGTTATTGCATTTTGTTTAACGAACTAAGTTATTTTTACTGTTTTATAAAACTTTCCATATATTGCATTTGTATTGTTGCTTTATATTGACTTAAGTATCCAGAGTTGAGTATCTTATCCTTGAATACTTCTAAGTTGGGTAAGTTTGAGTAGTTTTGAGTATCCTTGAGTATTCCTTGAGTTGAGTAAGTTTGGAAAGAGGTAAGTATGTTTCCTTTTTATCAAGTTTCAAGCTTATGTTTATGTTTTAGAATTCCCCTTACATGTTCATACATTCCACGTACTGAGCCATTTGGCCTACATCTTTTCATGATGCAGACATAGGTATTCGGGATCATCAACAGGCTGATTCGTTGATACATCCGGGAGTTTAAGTTAGCTATGGTGAGCCTCCTTATTTTCGGAGGATTTCATTTACTTTTCAGTTTAGTCAGGATGTCATGGGTCTTGTCCCGACTTTCATCTTTATCAGTTAGAGGCTTCATGGATAGTTAGTATAGTTGAGAAGTCTGTATTATTCATTTATTTTATTATATGTTGCAAAGACTTAAGTTGCCTATTTTATGGCGAGTTGAATATATTATTTTTATTCTAAGTTGTTCATTTGAGTTAAAGTTTTGAAAAGTTGAGTTTATTGAATTTTATTCAGTTTTAAGCTTTTGCATGCTTAAGTTTGTCTTTCCGCTTGTAGTCAGCCAGGATGAGGGTTCACTTGGGGACCAGCAATGGTTCTTGTGTGCTGGCCACGTCCAGGGTGTAGACTCGGATCGTGACATATTTAATCAAAAGAAATATATATAACCAAAAAACTGGGTCAAAGAACTATATTTTTTCAAGATATATATTAAAGTTAATTTAGTAAGTATCTTACATATATCCCTAGCCTAAACTAAAAAAGAAACTTGACATACTGCGAGAAGATGAATATCATAGAACTGAAGATTACATAACAAAATGAAATTGAATTACACTTTCTATGTTTAAAAAATAAAAACTTTTCATGAAATGAAAATCCAGCAACTTGAAGTAAAAATATGGTGTAGTGTAGTTTTAGTAGTAGTTAATACTCTTCTTCAATGTCCGTTATTTAACTTGAAATAAGAAATGTGTTGGTGCCTCTTTGGCTCTTCAATTTATGTCTTAGTAGTTATCTGAGAAAGACTTCAAGAAAAATTAAGGAAAACACTATTTCAAATATGAAATAAAAAAAAGATAGATAATCTCAAGTAGGGTTTCATGAAATTAAAAATTATGAACTTATATAAACAAAATTGAGGAATCTTTAAATAAAAAATATAAATAGTTCTTTGTGCAATAGTATTTTTAAACCTTTGTTAGTAATTAGTATTATTACACACAAAGTTACAATAACTTGTTTGCATCTAAACAAAATTACATACTTGCAATAATAAAAAGTTAAAAAAAATAAAGAAGTTACATGGAGAAAATAAAAACACACTCATCTTCCTTTGGAACCTTATCATAAGAAAATAGATAAAAATGAAAATAGAAATCAATGCCCACTTTTTTTTTTATCTCTTGTACACCCTCTTTGACAAAGTAATCAACATTCAAGAGTCTTCTTCATCGTGTCCAATGGCGGAGCCAAAATTTCAATTAAGGAGTGTCAAAATATAAAGAAGTTAAATTGTGTAGAAGTCGAGGAGTGTCAAATATGTAATATATATACATAAAAAATATATTTTTATCTAGCTATGCAATATAATTTTCCGGCGAAGGGGTGTCAGTCGACACCTCTCAATTGTATGTGGCTCCGCTACTGATCGTGTCAAGTTAAAGCATGAATTTGATAATATAATAATACTACAAATAACAATGAAATATAAAGAATAATCTTAAGTTGAAATTTCATGAAACAAAAAACATGTGAATTTATTTTGTCATTAAAAATAAAGAGATATATCATAAAGTATCTTAAATTTTATAATTTAATAGTTGAAGATTATGAATATGAAAACTTTAAAGTCACGAAATTAATGATATTATAAAAGAATTGAAGTTTAATAGGTTTACGTTATGGAGGTAAAACTTAAAAATTAAAATAAAATGAAAAAACACAAATAAAGTAGATAAAAGAAATACATTTATATTATATAAAGATATAATTTTTTTGAATTGAATAAACAAAAAAGAAAAGTAAAAAAAAAAGACAAAGAAAGGAAAAAACTATAAAATAAATAAAAATCATAAAATTTAACTACCATGAATAGTTTGTTGGAATTCTTTTTAAATCAAATGAAACAGTTTGTTATGATTGATGAGAATTTGAGAAATATTATAGGAAAAGAGAAATAAATTAAATATGAATATTGATGAAAATATAAATAAATATGATTATTTTTAATGGTCTTTATTTTTTAGGTGAATTTTTTTGGTATTTTAAAATTAGAAAAAAGGCCAAAAAAAGATTAAATGGATTGAAACCCTTAGAAAGGGTCACGTCACCATTTTTATACTCATCTTTATTATTATATATAGATTTGTAATAAATTATAAATTTCATTTTTACAGTAAAATAATTAGTTTAAATAAAAAAATATATAAATACAAATAAATGTTATAGAGAAATGTCACATATTATACAAGAAAAGACAAATAAATCATACCTTTACGATGAAATCTGGATTCATATCATGAAAAATATTTTGGATACATATTTAGAAAATATATTTTTTATGTAATTAAATACACATATTTATGCAATTTAAATATGGAACATCTCCATCTTACCTTTTTCTATAGTATCATCTGCTTTTTTATAAACATCCAAATTCAAAATCATAAATCTTTAGCTATAAAACTTGAAAAAGAACAAAAAATATGTTAGCATAATTTTATAAAATCTTTTCAAATAAAAATGTAAACAAATGAAGGATGAAGAATAATTATTAAAAAAACCATGTGAAAAGAGCTACAGAAGAAAAAATATATGTTTAAATAGGGAAAGTGACTAAAAGAAGGGAGAGGAGGAAAGTAAAACAAATATAAAGTAAATTGAAGCTTTTCATGGTAGTTTTTATGGACTTGAAATAGCAATAAATGTGTAATTAAAAGGTACGAAATTTAATTAGAATTTGACTTTTAGGGACCCGTTTGGCCATGCGACATGGTATTGTAACATCTCGCAATTTGAAATAACTAGGAAGAAGCTAGTAATTGGAAATAGTCATTTTTGGAAAGAAGGAAAATCTGGAAAATTTGTTTAAGTTAGGAAAAGTTGAGTTTTGGTCAACTTCAAATGGCCATAACTCCTAGCTCAGGATGAGTTAGGTGTACTTCCAGATAAGGTGGGAAATCTCTTGGAATGATCTTTCCAACGCCACAAAGTTTGCGCGATTCCGAGTTCATATGAGTAAGTAATGCCCTTTGGAAGTTGGGCTGTTTGATTAAGGAAAGTCTAATCCGGATTTTGAAAGGGTAATTCAGTCTTTTCCTTACCTAATTATTAAAATTCATTTTTAGGAGTTTAATTAGGGTAAATTCAGATTTTAGTCAGCTTTAGAAAAGTGATTTTCACGCTAGGGCTTGGAGGAGAGGAGAAAAGAGGAGAAAGGAGAAGAACGTTCAAAATTCGTCGATTTTAATATTTTGACTAGTCCTTTTCTTGTAGGAAAGGTTTTAGGACACTATAAATAAATTTGTCCACCTTCTTCACATAATCTTTAGGATCTTGCATCTCTTCTCCATAATCTCCTCCATCAAATCTATGTTTCAACACAGAGAACCTCTCTGAAACAATTTCTCCAACAAAAATCTTCATTACTGTCAAAAAGGTTGCGGCTAAAACTACACCCGTCAAGATGAACACCCATCTGTAACATGGTTCTATCATTGAACCATGACTCTGATACCACTTGTTAGGACCGAAATAGGCAGCTGTAATGCGGAAGCTGGCAAAGCAAACCTCGAAAGCCACAGTAATGAAGATTTTGTTGGAGAAACTGTTTTAGAGAGGTTCTCTGTGTCGAGACGTAGATTTAACAGAGGAGATTATGGAAAAGGGATGCAAGATCATAAAGATTATGTGAAAAAGGTGGACAAATTTATTTTTACAGAAATTCAGGCCGAGGGGGAGCTTTGTTGGGGTTTATTTGCCCTGATTTCTTACCATAAATAAGTTTTCCTTTTAGGAAAAGTTTTAGGATTCTATAAATACAGACATGTTCCTTCTAACTTAATTAGCATTTACAATGTAGTCTTAAGGACTTTGAGAGATTTGGTTAGGGGAGAATTTGTGAGACACAAGCTTGATATGTTACACTTGTGTGAACCTCCCATGTATTCCGAGTGAATTGATTGAGGTTATTTCTCTCTATATTTTGTACTCTCATGTTTATATAGTGAATTTGTCATCTCCTTTGTGGACGTAGGTCGATTGACCGAACCACGTTAAATCTTTGTGTCTTTTGGTATATTTCTCGTCTGTCTTCTTACTCATTGTCTTTCAAGGTTTGCTTTGTTAACTTCTGCATGACATCTTCTTATTTACGGTCCTAACATTTCCCTATAGAGAAGTATAGAAATCCGAACTTAAGGATTTGGGTTAAGCTTGAATATAGTAAAAGCAGACCATTAGACTCAGACCTCAGTAAGAGTAACCCCATTCAATACCTAGCCCAGTCGTCATTCGAGGACGAATGATCCCGAGAGGGAGATACTATAACACTAAAGAAAATTTTTAAGCTAAGACTCGAACCGTTCTTCGTAGCGAGTGATATTTTTGCAAGAAATTTAAAATTTCTTGAGTGTTAAGGTCACTAGATGTAGCACCTTAAGTTCCAAGAAGAACAAAAGAGAAAAGCATTCAAGTCATTCCTAACTTTTTATTAAGTTTGGGGTCAACTTCAAAAATTCATAACTTTTAGTAAAAGATGAGTTAGGAGACTTATAAGATATTAAAGTATAGCCCTTTGAGTCCTCTTTCCAACGCAACCAAGTTTGCTAAATTAAAATCTCTAAGTAAGAAGTTATGACTGATTTACTAACGACGCACAAACCTAGCAACAGCTCCGCGATGGCTCCGTGTTACGGAGCCAATATGGACCTCACTGCCTGGTAAAAAATTATTCTGACTCCCTGCTCATTTTATTTATTTCTTTAGGGGTATTTTAGTCCTAAAAACCTGAAGAGGTCATCTAAATTTCCCTAAACGTGTAAAAAATCAATTTTCATAAATCAAACCCTCTCATCCACTCCAAAAATTCTAACTCTCAAGAAATTCAAGAAACGCTAAGGCTAGGGTTCATCTTTCAAGATTTTCCTTCAAGTTGATTCAAGAAGATGGTTATTTAAGGTATGCAAGCTTCCATAGTGTTGGGTTTGTTCACCCACACGCCAATCATGTTAATTTCAGCGTTAAATTTGTTCTGAAAAGTTGAAAGTATAATGTTCTTGAAATTGTCTTTAGTTCTTGAGTTTAGATGAGATTGTTGAGTTCTTGATGAAATCATGTCGATTTTAGAGTTGTATATGAGTAGGTTCTTATGTTAATGTGCTGGGTATCTAAATCTAAAGAGGAATTGAGATATATAATTGAATTTAGGCGAATTGGGGTTAGAAAATGAAGAAGGAAAAAGTCTAGCAAATCTGGCAACCCAGTTCGCGTCGCGGACCTGCCTCCCTATTTCACAAAAAATTGTTTTCGCATCGCGGAGAGGTCACAGAACCCTCTGCCTCAAAAATTATTTCATGACTAAATATTAAAATGCATATCCGCATCACAAGATGATTTCTCATGTTTTACTATCTAAGAACACTCTTTAACATCACAAGATCTTTCCTATCACAAATCATAACCTTGAATCTATAATTTAAATTCAAGGTAGAGTTAAGAGTTAAGTTTTTGAGAATTCTTTTGAACTTTCTAAGAAAGTCCCCTTGACTCCTTTTGTAGAGTTTTCTAAAGTTTCAAGTAGCTTGTTTCAAGACTCGAGCAAGTGAGTATGAGAGTGAGGATAATGTATTCATGAGTCTATTATGTCATCATGTGGTACTTCTTATCATGAACCATAACTCTTGAATTCATAATTCACATTTAAGAGAGAGTTAAGAGTAGAATTCAAGAAAGCCTTTGTATTCAAATCTGAATCCTTTGAGATTCATCATCGATATGAGTTAAGTTTTGAGTAAGTAAGTATGAGAATGAGAAGAGTTGTATACATGAGTTCATTATTGATATTTTTACACTTGATTCGAGTCGTTTATGTACATTACTTTCGCATGTACTCCATCAGTTTAGTACCTTTGAGAGGAGTAGTATCTTCAAGTTCTAAGTCTTGAGTATTGAGTTCCTAATCCCCTTTGAGGTTATATTTCTAAT
This sequence comes from Solanum commersonii, assembly GCA_029007595.1. Classification (NCBI taxonomy): domain Eukaryota; kingdom Viridiplantae; phylum Streptophyta; class Magnoliopsida; order Solanales; family Solanaceae; genus Solanum; species Solanum commersonii. The sequence continues at coordinate 5,334,425 of JAJTWQ010000022.1, forward strand.
CATGGGACTATTACATGTTACCCATGAAGTCCTTGAGTTGAATTTTATATGCCCATAATTCTGCATGAACTTTATAAGTCAAACAGTCTTGAGATGAGAAGTATCTTTGAGTCCTTGAGTTGAGTAGTTCATGCTCATAATTCCACATGAACTCTCTTAGTTGATCATTCTTGAAATGAGTAGTATCGTTGAAGTTCTTGAGTTCCAAGTATTGAGTTCTATCAATGGTTATTGAAAACCTTGCATTGAGCGATTCACGTCCATAATTCGGCCTGAACCATATCTTAAGAAGTCTTTTACAAATATTTTAACTTTGTTTTAAGACTTAACCTATGAAGTTGAGTAAAGAGTAAGAGTAAAAGTTCTTTTTCTTTAAGATGATATATGGGAACTAAGTTTTCCCAAGAGTAAATGATTTTACATTTAAGATGAGAGGAAACTGAGATTTCTTGAAGAGTTTTGAGCAATTTGAGTACTACCTCTTTTAAGAAAAAGATGGGTTTTGAGAAGAGTTTCTAACGCATTATTAGTATGACAATCGAGTATGTCATCAATATCTAAGCAGTATGGTATCTAGATATACTATCAATGTTTATGCAGTATGACTTTCTGAGTCATCAATGATAATTTTAAAATATGATTTTGATATGTTTTAAGAAATAGTTTTCAAGAGCAGTTACCTCTTTTAAGAGGGTAGTTTGAGCAATTATCTCAAACCAGAAAAAGAAGTTTGTTTTAAAAATATATGAGCTAAGTATATTTTAGGAGTAATATTGAGAACCAATATGGGTTGTGAGTTTATACTAACTCAAGTCTCCATAAACCATGTAGCCATCATGGATAGTAAAGGATCATACTATTTAGATGACTCCTTAAGATGCTTTTAGCATAGACTAGTGGATCCACTTAGTTAAGGCGTCCTATTTGACGGCAAAGTATAGGACAATTCTGGTAGCGTGGGCAAGACGTTGTATCATCACTTAGGCTCATAGTGGTAGTTGTTAGTTAGAGAAACTCCCACAAAGTTATATTATATTTTATTATATATAAGTTGAGTTGTTATTGTATTCTTCAATACACTAAGTTGTTTTCTACTATTTAAAAAGATTTCCATATATTGCATGTGTATTGTTGATTTATATTGAGTTGAGTATCCAAAGTTGAGTACCCAGAGTCGAGTATCATATCTTTGAGTTGAGTATCTAATCTTTGAAGTTGAGTATCCAACCCTTGAGTTGAGTATCTAATCTTTGAGTTGAGTATCCTATTCTTGAGTTAAGTGAGTTTGGAAAGAGGTAAGTATGTTTCTTTTTTATCAAGTTCAAGCTTATGTTATGTTTTAGAATTCTCCTACATGCTCGTACATTCCACGCACTGAGCCATTAGGCTTGCATCCTTTCATGATGCAGATACAGGTATTCAAGGTCATCAACAGGAGCTTCGTTGATACCACATGGATTTCGAGTTAGCTATGGTCAGCCTCTTTACTTCCGGAGGATTTCATTTACTTTTTTGTTTTGTCAGGATGTCGTGGATCTTATCCCGACTTCCATCTTTGTCAGTTAAAGGCTTCATAGATAGATAGTAGAGTTTGAGAAGTCTGTTTCATTTATCTTATTAAATGTTTTAAAGAGTTAATTTACCTATTTTTGGGCGAGTTAAATATATTATTCAGAGTTTTCTTTTGAGTTAAAGCTTTTTATTTAAGTTTCATGAATTTTATTCAATTTGTAAGCTTTGTATGCTTGAGTTAGTCTTTCGCTTGTAGTCAGCCAGGATGAAGGTTCACTTGGGGACCAGCAATGGTTCTCGAGTGCTAGCCACGTCCAGGGTGTAGACTCATGTCGTGACTTAGGTGTGATGGATCTTGACTTGGCTCTGTTAAATGACAAACTTACTGCCATTACTGATAAAAGCAGTGAGGATGAGAAGTCTTTTCATAAATCACGGAGCGCTCTAACAAATTATGCCTTATTTTTATGCAAATGATCGTTCCTAACAATATTAAGAGTACTATTCCACAAACCAAAAGTGTCAAAGAATACCTAAAGTTTGTGGTAGAACATTTTTATTCTGTTGATAAGCCTCTCACCGGTACACTAATGGTTGAACTCACGTCCATGAAGTTTGATGGGTCGCGTATTATGCAAAATCATATCATCGAGATGACTAACATTACAACAAGACTTCGGACCTTGGGGATGAAAGTAGATAACACCTTCTTGGTTTAGTTTATTCTGAACTCATTGCCTCTTGAGTATGGACCATTCCTAATTAACTATAACACTATTAAGGATAAGTGGGATGTTAGTGAACTGTCCAGTTTACTTACTCAAGAAGAGCCAAGACTTAAGAAACAAAAAGGTCATTCCATTAACCTCATGGGTCAAGGAGCAAGTAAAGGACTTAAAGTGAAGGCCAACAATTTTAAGAATTAGAAAGCAACTGCTAAAGTTCCACAAGATGCTCATAAGGAACTCAAGGCTGATATGTGTCATTTCTATAGAAAGGAAAGACACTACCAAAAAGATTGCCAGAAACGTAAAGCTTGGTTTGAAAAAAAAGGTACATTTAGTTATTTTGTATGTTTTGAATCAAATTTAGTAGAAGTTACTAATAATACTTGGTGGTTTGATTCTGGTGCAACTGCTCATGTATCCACAATGTTGTGGGGATTCACTACGATCCAAACTACAAATCCAAATCAGGATTTCTTGTTCATGGGAAATCACATGAAGGCTCAAATTGAAGGCATAAGGACTAATAGATTGATCTTGGAGACTGGACATCACCTTGATCTATTACAGTCTCTTTATGTTCCTTCAGTTTCTAGGAATTTGATTTCTCTTACTAGACTTGATGTTTTTGGATTTGATTTTATGTTTGGACATGGATGTTTCAATTCATATAAGAATATTGTTTTTATGGTTCTGGTGTCCTTATTGATGATTTATATAGATTGAAACTCGATAATAAATTTTTTGAATCTCTTCTTACTATTTATCAAAATATTAGAATTAAGCGTAGTTCACTAAATGAAAGCTCTACTTATTTGTGGCATAAACGTTTGGATCACGTATCCAAAGATAGATAAAAAATATTAGTAAAAAGTGAGATTCTTCCTAATCTGAATTTTATTGATCTTGATATATGTTTGGATTCATTAAAGGAAAGCAAACCAAGAATACCAAGAAAGGTGCCACAATGAGCACTCAGCTTCTTGAAATTATACACATTGATATTTGCGGACCCTTTGATGTTCCATCTTTTGGTGGAGAAAAGTGTTTTATCACCTTTATCGATGATTTTTCACATTATGGATTTATCTATTTGTTGAAAGAAATATCTCATGCAGCGGACGCTCTCAAACTGTACGTTAATGAGGTTGAAAGACAATTAGATAGGAAAGTGAAAATCATTAGGTCAGATAGAGGTGGTGAATATTATGAAAAGTATAATGAATCAGGACAATGTCCAGGTCCATTTGCAAAATTCCTTAAAGAACATGGCATATGTGCAAGTATACTATGCTAGGAACACCTCAACAAAATGGTGTTGCAGAAAGGCATAATCGAACAGTTATGGATATGGTTAGGAGTATGATGAGTAATTCCTCATAACCCAAAACATTGTGGATGTATTCTCTTAAAACTGTTGTATATTTATTGAACAGGATTCCTAGTAAGGCAGTTCCAAAGACCCCTTTTGAACTGTGGACCGGAAGAAAACCTAGTTTAAGACACATGCATGTTTGGGGTTGTCAACCGAAAGCTAGAGTTTATAATTCACATGAAAATAAATTATATTCTCATCAATCTTCTTAAAAAAAAGACAATCTTCTCATCAATCAAGGGATACATTATATATTGAAGATGGCAAGTCAAGAACACAACACCTAAATAAGGAAAGCGAAAATCTACTGATCAATCAAAGGATACATTCAAAATATAAAGGCGAGCAAAGTTTCAAGACCACAAGGAAATCATTAAAGGAAATAAATCGAAATCAAGGGATAAATTCAAGATAAAGAGATCAACCAAGATTCAAGACCATAAGAAGATCATCAAACAAAGGAAGAAATCAATTTGCTCATGCACATATCTTATATGGACATGACTCAGCAAATCAATCAAAATAAAATAAGGACTCAATCAAATATCCTTGAGTCAAACACCCTTGGGTTTCCATAAAAGAGTAGTCCTCCAAACTATATAAACCTCTCGTAGCTATAGTTGTGAAGTACGCACTTCACTTGAACTTGTACTGTTGTGTTTTGTTGTCTTTTATAAAAGCATTGTATTCTCGTGAGTATACAACTGAAAAAGAAAAGAGAAAGAAGAAATCGCGTGTAGGTTATATGAGTAGAGGTTGTGTCAAGTAGAAGTTCTGATTTTTACATCAAAAAGGATTTACAGTCGATATACTTTGTACTGCCTACGATCTCTTCAAACTCTTAAGGAAACCCTTGAAATCCAAGGGGACTGCAAGTAGACACCACATCGGTGTTCCTAACCATTATAAAAACTCTTTGCGTTGTTTGCTTGCTACATTTACTAGTACTCGATATTTGTGTTACTAACTTGCAAGGAAGTCGACTGACCAGTACAGGAAGTTGACTGAAGGAATTTTAATTCACCCCCCTCCCCCTCGTTACTTTCAATTGGTATTAGAGCAGGTCTCATAGATAAAAAGTGTTTAACCATACATGAGAAAAGATCCATGGCAAACTATCAAATTCCTGGCGCTCTACTTCAAGACAGACATTCTACAAACCGTCCACTCTACTTCAACGGTCAGCATTACTCAAAGATAGATTCAGAATCTTCATGACTTGAAAATAGGCATAGATTGTATTAAAGAAGGGTCCAAAGCCTATTCCCGCACTCACTGGAAAAGATGCTAATCTTTTGATGTTACAAAGGAACAACAAGAGGTAACTCAAACTAACACACGATCTATAAGTTTGTTGTATTGTGCACCCAGTAAAATAGAATATAACAAAATCTCAACATGCAAAACTACAAAAGAAATGTGGGACTTACTGGACGAAACATATGAAGGAACCGGCCAAGTTAAAGAATCTCGAATCAGTTCACTGGTCAACGAAGATGAGTTATTCAAAATAACCAAAAATGAGTATGTGGAAGACATGTTCTCAAGGTTCAGCAAAATTATGTATGGATTCAAATCCCTCAGAATAGTATACTCTAACAGATGACAAGTCACGAAACTCATCAGAAGTCTTCCTAAGGCTTGGGAAACTAAAGTTGCTATTTTTGAAGATGTATGATGAACTTTGTGGAAACTTGATGGCATAAGACCAGAATCATTTTAGCATACACAATAAAGATGACAACAAGAAAATTGTCGCCTTTGTTGCTGGAACAACTGAAGTAGAGGAAGAAGCTGATGAATATCAAAGTGAAGGAATAGATCTTATATACCGAGGAGTTAGACAAATGCTCAAAAAAAAAGGCAGAGGCATCAATCGGACTATAAGAACAACAAATATCAAAGAAGTGATGATACATGCTATTATTGTGGAAAACTAGGACACATCAAACAAAATTGTCAAGAACGAAAAAGGAAAAAATATCAAAGAAATGAAGATCCAAAAAGTCTCGGAGCTTAGATCCAAGGAGAAACAGCTGAAGATGATCATGATGAAAATGCCAACATGTGTTTTATGGCACTAGGTGAAACAAGCGAGGTAAGAACTTTTAATTGTTCAAAATGTAATGACTTACAAAACTCATTGGATATGGTTACTGACGAATTGCAGAAAGTAATCGATGAATACAACAAAATCGCTCAAGAAAAGAAGGACTGGCAAATACTTCTAGAAGTAAGTCAAATTGAAGTCGACTTACTAGAAGAGGAACTAGAGGAACTAAAGATGTAACTGAAAAATTTCCCTAACCATGGCTCCATTGGATCTAACAGATCTTTCTCCCCAATTCATCATACTGAAACTTCTGTTAACTTCTCCTGTTATACTTGTAGTGATCACATTAGTCACAAATCTTTTAAATGCCGAAAATTCTCTTCTGGAAAATTGATTGGGAGACCAAAAGTTGTTAATCCTAACCCTCAAGGACCTAAAAATACTTGGGTACCTAAAAGAAATTAATCTACTTGTTTTTTAGGAGCAGACCAAAATAACCTACAAAAAGGGAATATGGGTAATAGACAATGGATGCTCCAGACATATGTGCGGAAAGAAGAAAATTTCAAAACTCTTAACAAAATCGATGGAGGAAATGTACAGTTCGATGACAATGTAAAAGGAGAAGTAGTAGAAGCTGGATCAATCACTCTTAGCTCATCATATGATCTATCAAAAGTATACCTGATGGAGGGACTTAATCACAACCTGCTCAGCATCAGTCAACTATGCGATGTTGGATTCAAAGTCTCATTCAACGGCACAACTTGCACCATCAGACATGTGACTAAGGACATCACAATCGCTCAAGATCATGTTGATAATATCTACGTTCTAAAAAACTTAGACTTAACAACACTTACATAACTAACTACAGTATCAAATGATTCTTGGCTATGACATAGAAAACTTGGTCACGCAAGCATGCATGCCTTAGAAAAATTATCCAGACTTGAACTAGTATTTGGACTTCCAAAGTTAAAATTCTAAAAAGACCATATATGTGATGCCTGTCAACTTGGTAAGAAAAAATGTTCTTCATTCAAGTTCAAGGATACTGTAAGTACCACTAAACCTTTGCAACAACTTCATATGGATCTTTTTGGTCCCACTCAAACTGCTAGCATTAGTGGTAAGAAATACGCTTTCTTCATCGTTGACGAAATTTCAAGATTCACCTAGGTAATATTCTTATCTCATAAGAATGAAGCTTTCTTTAACTTTGAAGTATTTTGTAGAAAAGTACAAAGAGAAGTTGAATACTTCATCTCCACAGTTCATAGTGGTCATGGTAGAAAATTTGAAAATAAAGCATTTGAGGAATTTTGTGATAAAAACGATTTCACACAAAAAAATCCATCTCCTAGATCACCTCAGTAAAATGGCGTGGTAGAAAGGAAAAATTGTTCGTTACAAGACACCACCAGAACCATGCTTCTTGATCGAAATCTTCCTTATCACTTCTAGGCCAAAGCAGTAAGTACTGCATGCCATACTTTGAAAAAATACCTTATCAGATGAGCTATGCATAGATAACAAGCCAAATATTAGCTATTTTTATACTTTCAGATGCAAATGCTTCATTCACAACAATAATAAGACAAAACTGGGTAAGTTTGATCCAAGAAGTGATAAAGGTATATTCTTAGGTTACGCACCAGTCAGTCGTGCAGTTTGAATTTTTAATAAACGAACTTTATGTGTTGAAGAATCTGTTCATGTCATTTTTTATGACACTAACCCAAGGATGCAGGAAATAGAATCTACAAATGATGAAACTACTCTGATATAGAGCACAAAAAATTTCTCAAACTCTTCTAAGAAAATTACATAGATGAGTCGACTACTCCAGAACCAAAGTCGACTAGTCCAGCCGAGAAGACATGCATTCCTAGAAAAGGGAGACACGGTGGTTATCCAAATGACTTCATCATGGGTAAACCAACTGACTCAATATAGACCAGAGCTTCATTGAGAAAACAAGCATTTTTAGAACTCGTGTCTCAACTTGAACCCAAGCGTATAAATGAGGCAATGGAAGATGAATCCTGAAGACAAGCAATGAAAGAAGAACTCGACCAGTTTAAAAAGGTATGGACTCTCACTAAACAGCCAAAAAATTGTTCCGTAATTGGAACAAGTGGGCATTTCAAAATAAGCTAAATGAAGATGGAAAATTCATTCGTAACAAAGAAAGACTGGATGCTCAAGGTTACTCCCAACATGAAGGTATTGATTATGATGAAACTTTTGTTCCGGTAGCAAGGCTAGAATCTATTCGAATTTTACTTTAATATGCATCCTTTAAGCGTTTTAAACTTTTTCAAATGGATGTAAAAAGTGTCTTTTTAAACGGTTTTATAAAAGAAGAAGTTTTTGTCAAACAACCCCCTGGGTTTGAAAATCTTCTTTGTCCTGATTTTGTTTACAAATTTTCCAAAGCACTTTATGATCTCAAACAAGCTCCTGAAGCTTGGTATGAGAGACTAATTACCTTTTTACTTCAACATAATTTTCAAAGGAGGGAAAATTGACACAAATCTTTTCATTCAAAGATCAAGTTTATATAATCTCATAGTTCATATATTGATGATATTATATTTGGAAGCTCTAAATTATGTGAGAATTTTGCTAGCCTTATGAAAGGAGAATTTGAAATGAGTCTAATGGGAGAGCTCACATTCTTCCTCGGACTACAAATCAAGCAGTCAACTAATGGAACTTTCATCAGTCAAACCAAATATACCAAGGAACTAATCAAGAAGTTCAACCTCAAAAAGGAAAAGCTTTTGGAACTCCAATGATCCCCTTCATCTGCCTTGAAACTGATGCACCAGGGAAAGATGTGTATGAAAAATGTATAGAGGAATGGTTGGCTCACTACTCTACCTTACCTCAAGTCGATCGGACAGCATGTAAAGTGTATCCAAGTGTGCAATCTCACTGCAGTAAAGCAGATCATTCGCTATTTGATTAGAACCACTGAATTAGGACTATGGTACCCTCACTCATCTCATTCTGATTTGATTGGTTACTCAGATGCTGATTTTGGAGGTGATAAAAATGATCGAAAAAGTATCAGTGGATCATGGTCAAATATTAGGTCAATCGTTGATCTCTCAGCATAGCAAAAAACAAACATTTGTCGCATTATCCACTATGGAATCTGAATATCTAGCCATGGGAAGTTGTGGTACTCAATTATTATTACTTGATTATGATCTCTCTTATGAAGTTGTCCCTATGTTTTGCGATAATACTAGTGCTATTTGTCTTTCTAAATACATTGTGCATCATCTAAGGCTAAGCATATTGATATCAAGAATTATTTGATTCGAGATCATGTTGAAAATGGTAATTTTTCGTTAAAGTTTGTTGATTCTGAAAATCAATTGGCAGACATTCTTACAAAATCCTTACTTGTAGAAAGATTTTGTTTTCTCAAAAACTGTCTCAGTATTATCGCTTTTAATTAATGATTTTTTCCTTATGTGCTTCATTTATTGTGCTTCTAATTACTACTCTACTCCGCCCTTTCCTCTTCTCCATAAAACCCTTTTTTTCTTTCCCATCACTTCCTTTCCCGTCTTTTCGTTCCTCTTTTAAATCTCTTCTCCTTCTCTTCTTCTCTATTTTTTTGTTCTCCTCTTTTCTTCTTTTTCTATCTCACTATGCCCAGAACTCGTTCAATGGCTTCTTTAAAAAACTTTGATCCTCACTCTTTGATCTCGATCAAAGTGAATGTTCTGTCCTTATTCTTTGATTCTTCAGTTAGCACCCTTATCTCTCAGCCTCCCAAAACAAAAGCCTCAACTGTCAAAAAGAAGGAGTTGAAGAAACCTCAATCGTGCGCCTCTGGATCTCTCTCTCATAAAGACATCCAAAGGTTTTGGGGAGTTGAACAAAAAAATAGGTATGATAGCTTCAAGTCTCAACCCATTGTCCCAGGTCGGGTGATAAATCTAAGGCAACTGAGGGACTCTCAATACCTAGTAAGTTCATTTCTTAAAGCTCAAATATTATCTCTGTTGTTTAGTATCTGTGGCCTTGAGTTCTTTGAAGAAGTTGTTCGATTATTCTATGCAAATATCCGTGTTTCTAACGATAGTGGTGAGTTGGAAACCCTTGTCATGGGTAGTTGTATTATATTCAATGAACTATTGTTTGAAGATGTTTTTGGTACTAAGTTTTTTTGGTGTGATTCCGTACATGAATGGAACTTGGCCTGATGATTTTGAGGTATCTATGGAAGGTGCTAAAATAGTCGTGGCTGAACCAGATGCTGACTTGTCTAATTTTTTACCTTTATCTCTATTTTGAACATCATATTTTGGCACATATTATTGCTACTGCTCTCATACCCAGGAAAGGATCTCTGAATAGCATCTTTAATCAGGATGTGTTTATACTTTACTGTTTGTTGAAAAAATACCTCATTAATTGGGCAGTCTGGTTCAAAGAGTACATTTGGGAAATTGTTGAGGAGTCTAAGGCCTCTGCTAGTTTACCTTATGGGTTGCTCATCTCACGAATCCAGGTGGACCGACTAGTGGACCTCTCCATGTTCAAACCCATTGAGATTAGTGCTACTTATGACTCTCGCACTTTTTCTAGTATGAGATATGTGCAGGTTGGAAACAAATGGGTGAAAAAGGACTCCGTCCAAGCCAAGGTTGATACTTCCAAGCCAACTAAGATCTCTGCAGAGTCAGCTTCTCTCCTACTTCAGGATTTCGATGAACTCAAAACTCGCATCCTTGTTGTGGAAAGCGGGCTGGAGACTCTTCAAGATGCTGTTGAGAAGGTCTTACGCCTTGAGAAAGATACCAGTACAAAGGTAGGTAAGCTACAAATTGCAATGACAAGGATAAATTAGGAAGGGATCTCAACTGTCAACAAGTTGATCAAGCAAGTCAACTCTCTCAAGAGCGGAGTCAGCTCTTCCAACAATGATCTTGCCATCTCTGTCCAGAACTCCTACTCTTGTCCTTCCAAAAATGTGGAATGCTACTATAATTCCTTCTGTAGGTAGGTCATCAACACCCTCAAGCACTTCTTCGGTGAACACTAGACTTCTGTTTTTTTTTTGCGACTCCTGAACAATCTTCCTATAAGTGTCTTGTAATGACCTATTAGGTCATTTTGAAAATTAGTCATCGCTCTTTCATAAAAGATCCTTTTTGTAAATTTTTAATGAGAATTTTGAATTACTCATTTAACTATGGTTATTTTATTGATAAGAATTCTTTAATAATTAATATAATTAGTAATTAATGGGCCAAGAATATAATTTTATTAATATCATATACCCATTTGGCCCATGTATGAGAATGAATAAAGGTAGATTGGGGTTTAGTTTTTATTAACTACAAAGAAAAGAAAAATATTTATGATAGAAGCAGAGGCATAATTCGGCGCCACAGGAAAGCATTCTCGCTCCAGGTAAAACAAGAATTCGCCTAACTAATCTTCATCTCTAATTCGTATGTTCTAGTTTTAGAAGTAAGTTTAATTAATTATTAAATTGGTAGGTTGGAATAGTTGAATATTTACAGAATGTTGGAGATATTGTAATGTAAATTATTTTTGATTGGGTGTATTTATTTATGGCAGTGGATTGATGTTTCATGATGAGTAATGATGAGGAAATTAATGATGAGATAATAATGAGTGGAATAGAAAAGTTGTAGCTAGCTTAGGTTCTGTGTATTATCTTCCGTAACAAGTTGGTTTCTATGTTTATTTTTGGTTAGCATATTGTGATCAAGATTTTAATATATTGAGATACCTAATTACATATTAGGTGTATTGTAGTATGTGGATACCATTAAAATTATGCTATTTGAGGGAATCAAAACCTAACCCTAGACTTGAAACTTGGAAAGTATGATAGTTGAAATGTTAATTGACATCAAGATTTACGAACTTGATTATAAATTTGGGTGAATTTTGGTTCAAGGCTAAACACATAGTAATGTGGGTGTTGTTAGTTTCAAAATCTTATTGTGGTAATTTGTTTGGATAGATTGTATTGATTTGGAGCCAAACGAAAGGGAAAGGCTCAAGTCCCGGAGTGATTGTTCGACTATTTAAGGCAAGTGGATTTATAAACCCTTGTTAAGCATATGGAATTCGTGTATTTCCTTGTGGTATATGGTTGGGAGTAATGTGATCAATTGTTTGTGTGATTTGTTGAGAATTGTTTGAAAGACTTGTTAAACCATTGTTGAAGTTGTATCATGATTGTGTTGTTGTGATTTGTGCAATGTTATGAAAATGGTCATGTCCTCATTATTTGTGTGAACATGTTATTTGCATTGTTCTGAGACATGATTGTGATAAGATGATGTACCATTTCGAGGGACGTATCGCGCACCACGATGGATACTATATTTCGAGGGACGTATTGCGCGCCGCGATGGCTACTATTATCGAGGGTCGTATCACGTGCCGCGATGGATGCATAGACAGATATATCCCTCATAGGTCCCGCACTGAGAGACAGCGGGTGTGTATCATTAGGTCAGACATGCATCACTATATTTGACATTGCATTGCATTGCATTGCACATTTTTATTATTAATGAACTTGATCTTGTGTGTTGCTGATATTGTGAGTGCCTTTCTGTGAAACTCATTATTGATGAATATTGAATTGTTATTGAGAATGTATAATATGTTAGAGTGTTGTTGTTGAGCTGTATGCTTTGTAAACCGTGAATTGTTAGGTTGGGCTGCTTTTATGCAGGTTGTAGTTATGGAGGTTAGGATGGGGTGTAAGTACCCGTATTCTGTACCCTTAGCTTGTGTTTAGAGGTTTGCTTGTTGAGTACCGTGTGGTTTGGTACTCACCCCCTTGCTTCTACAATCTTTTGTAGGTTACGAGCCCGGATCTCCATGATACCTTCCGTTCTCTTTGTTTCCGAGACTTTCTGTGGAGATCTGAGAGGTAGCTGTTTGTCATCTCAACGAACCTTCTTACTCATGTTTATGATTTTGTTTTTACTTGAAAGACAACGTCATTTGAGACTTGCGTATTTTAATTTCGATTCTAGTATTTACATTAGAGGCTTGTGCACATGACAACCAGGTTTTTGGGATTGAATTAAGTTGACTTGTTTTCGTAATAATAATTATTATTGAATTTTGCTTTATTTTTGCACTTTATCGAAATGATTGGGTTTTAGGCTGACTTGTCTTGGTGGGATACGACGAGTGCCATCACATCCATTTTTGAGTCGTGACAGGTCTGTCCCTATCTCTGTTACTTTTGTATTGTCTATTAAAGGCTCTCTGCCTTCCTACTCTGGTTTTCTCTATTTTGCTACTGTTTGTTCTGTTATTGTGTGTTCTCTCTTGATTCTTCTTTTTTATATGCCAAAGGGGGAGAATGGTCCCAAATCACTTTGACAAGAAAGCAATCAAGTCAGGGAGAGCTTTATAGCTTAAAGACACGGGGGGTTATAAAGAATCAACCACAACTAAAAATATATCAGGGAAGTCTCACTATTTTTTTAAGCTTATGCAAACTGTGAATTCGTTGTTATTATCAAGAAGGGGGAGATTGTTATCTCCATATGATCGAGTAATTTTAATAATGAAAAACCTAACCGACTTATGACTTGTTGCAGGAAAGGAAATTCAAAAAGAGACGAGTCAAGCATACAACACCTAAAGAATGAAAGAGACAATTTGCTCATCAATCAAGGGTTATAGAATATATTCAAGATGGCGAGTCAAGCATACAACACCTAAAGAAGTAATAGACAATCCACACATCAATCAAGAGATAGATTCAAGATAACGAGATTAGCCAAGATTCAAGACCACAAGGAAATCATTAAAGGAAGAAATCGAAATCAAGGGATACATTCAAGATAACGAGATCAGCCAAGGTTCAAGACCACAAGGAGATCATCAAACAAAGAAATAAATCAATTTTCTCAAGCATATATCTGATATGGACATGACTCAGTAATCAATCAAAATAAATCAAGGACTCAATCAAAGATCATTGATTCAAACACCCTTGGATTTTCGTAAAAGAGAAATCCTCCAAACTATATAAGCCTCTCTTAGCCATAGTTGTGAAGTACGCACTTCACTGAACTTGTACTGTTATCTTCTGTTGTCTTTGATAAAAGCATTGTATTATCGTGAGTATACAACTGAAAAAGAAAAGAGAAAGAAGAAACTGAGTGAAAGTTATACGAGTAGAGATTGTGTCAAGTAGAAGTTCTGATTTACACATTAGACAGGATTTACAGTCAATATACTTTGTACTGCCCAAGTTCTCTTCAAGCTCTTAAGGAAACCCTTGAAACCCAAGGGGACTGGAAGTAGGCACCACAATGGTGTTTCAAACTAGTATAAAAACTCTCTGCATTGTTTACTTACTCATTTACTATTACTCGATATTTGTGTTACTAACTTGCATGTAAATCGACTGACCACTACAAGAAGTCGACTAAGGGAATTTTAATTCCCCCCCCCCCCCCCTCTTTACTTTCAGTATATAGCTTAAAATTTATATACATCCGCCATAACTCGCATTAGTAGTTTTTTATATTGTGGTATGTATGATGGACATTATAAAAGAGATTTATTGTATGCACAACTAATGTTTATGAAATATTAATGCATATGGTCATTGGGTCAAGTGGGAGAATGTAAGAAATAATTATTTCTTACTTATGGCCCAAGTTTACTTTTTACCCAAGTAATACCATAAATAATATTTAATAAAGAATAGATCTCGTCCATACATTTGTTACTTGATGGAGATACCAAATTAAGTATTAACATCTATAAATTGGTCCTCCCTCCACCCATTAGGGTTACCACATATTCTCTACAATAATTTTGTTATTGAGAGTTGTGGTAACGTAAGGCTAGGTCAAGGAGGTAGAAACCAATTTACGGCTAATGCTAATGCTTTTCTCTGTGATGATGTCTTTCGCATCAGGTATGTGTCCCTAACGATCTCTATGTAAGATTATCGTGTTCAAGATCCTAATATTATACATTAAAGTATTTAATCTTACAGGATCTGCTTTGATTCCATTAGAGTTTAGAGGGGAACAGAGTGTTTGGTTCAAAGATGAATTGACTACGGGGAATGAGAAGAGGAAAGATTTTATAATACCACATGAAAGTCTGAGAAGATAAGAGCAAATATGATGAATTTGAAGAGAGAACAAACAAAGCAAGTAATATTTATTTTGTTGATTGATTTTCCTTTCTAACAAAGGTGAACCCAGGATTTGAAGATGAAGGTGCACTACCAATGGCTAATGCACGTTAGCTAAAGCATATCACCCGATGTCGATTCGTATGATAACTTTATTAAACATAAAAATATAAAACTAATGTACTAATGTATAAATATGAATTCAATGGCTCTAGCTACCATATAAAGTTTTCTTTGTAAAGTGGTGGTTTTGAACTTCACTTTGCACGAGGTCGCAAGTTTGAAACTAGCCATCAGATAGGCCCAGGTGTCATATCTTTACAGGTTCCACTGATGGTTATGTTTCTTCATATGGTCATTGGTCCATCAAAAGTAAAACACAGACACTTAGTGCAATGATCACAGAATGAAGGATCAACTTCTCTGTAATAAGAGGTTTGCACCATGGAGTAGGCCTTATTTCCATTTTGCAGGCAAGGGGATATCGCTTGTATTATAGCTTCATTCACTTGTTGTCCTCTAAATTAGTCTCTTTCTCAATAGAATTTTTTTCCATAATCTAGTGAAATGAATGAAGAGAGAAGAATGAAATCATGAAACGGAAACTTAATGCATCTATCCTTTTTTTGTCTCTCTTAACATGACACAGATCTATTATGTTTCCAAAATTCTAGAGCTTCTTCATCAAGTATCACTACAAGCTTTGTTCTATGTCACCTAGAGTAAGGCGAAAGTATTTGGCTCAGCTTCCAACCAGAAACAATATTGTATTTGCCAAGTCTTCTAGGTCTTTGGAGGATCACAATTATGTACCATGTACACCTAAGACAGGTATACATTGTACAACGGTCCCTACCAAACGGTTCGTTAAAATAGGTCCCATCAGATGCTTGTGATAACATCTGAAGTTTCCATCAGTGCAGGATGTCACATACCCTACCGGTGGAAAATAATCCTTTTAAGGACAATCCCAATATGTTTATCACGAACTGCACAGTCTGTGTGAGTCCAATGAGATCGAACACGTGTTGCAACCAATCCACCAGCAAGTATGCACTTCAAAATCAAATTTGTGGCTGATTACACACATGTATAGACTGCAGAAACCCTTCCTGTTAATGCATATCTCACAGTAGCAATCACAGCCGGCAACTGGCTTTGGCATGCTATATTCCGACATATCTTGTACACGAAAACCTCAATCAAGGAAGTCTGAGACACTTAGATGTAAGAATGCCTGAATATCGGCATTATTTGTGACAAAAAAAATTCAACAAAAATAATTATTGTAAATGTAATGATCATATTGTATAAATAGTAATGCAATGAATCAGTGTTTTATATATGATGTATATCTATGTATAAAAAATATATACATATATCCATATGCATTGTTTATACAATACATTATATGAAGGATACTCTCACTTATACATAATGATATATACTCAAAAAGTTCAATAGAGCTTAATTATACATGAAGTATAAGTTGACTATATATGAAGTGTACACTGACTATTCAATATTGAGCAACTCAAAATCATCTATGAACAGTCCCAAATTTTATACATATGCAATCATCTAGATGTTTCGAGTCTTTTGATATATAATTTGTTCAAAACCATTCACGGCTGCAGTACGTCGAATATTATTATTTAAAAAAAAGAATTATTGATGGATAGGTAATATACCTCCTACTGATAGTTGTATTATATAGAATGTCATTGTATGTGACAGTTCCTCCGACATTTTTTTGCAATCTTCCTCCCAATATATTTAACAAAGTTGTTTTCCCATTGCCAGAAGGTCTCATTAAGGCAAGAATATCACCCTTCCGGTTATACCCTTGAGTATCCGCTTGTAATTGTCATGCACAAACTGGGAAGCTACCTTTAATACAATTGCCTTGACAGGATTGTTGGAGGAAACTTGGCTAATCTTCACCTGCACTCAATATCCGCAATGAAGAATCTGAGATTGGAAAAAGTAGAAGAAGAAGACGTTGAAGTCGAAGAAGAAAAATTCCCGCATCAAATTAAACTGGTTCCGGCTAGTGATATTGTGACGATGGGAAATAGTTCCGGCAAGAGATTGATCATTGTGACTTAATGCATTTGATGCTTATGCGTGACTTACTTGTTAATTGTGATTGAAGTACTTGTTGCGTGTAACTGAACTACTTGGCATTGAGATTGACTTATTTGATTCGTTTGATTGTTGAATTGTGAAGATTGAACTGCGAATATTGAGCCTTGTGAGTTGTTTATTATAGAACTGGTAGGTTGGGCTGAATTCTGTGTAGGTTATAGTTTGAGGAGGTTTGGTTGGAGTGTAAGGGGTATTCAATTTCTAGCTAGATGTCTTGTATATTAGGTTGCTTGTTGGGTACCGTGTTGTTGGTACTTATCCCTTGCTTCTACACTTGTGTAGGTTCTGAGCCCAGACTCGTGTGATCTCTTTCTCCTTCTTTTGATTTCAAGGTTTGTCAAGGATTTGAAGAGGTAGTTGTTCGTCACCTCGGCAGGCTCTCTTTTTTCTTTTCTTTATACTTTTAGAAACAAAGATTGAGACTTATACTTATTTCTTAATCCCGCAATTTATGTATTCAGTGGTTTGTACACGTGACAACTAGATTTTGTGGATTTTAATAGAATGAATAAGTTTATTTCCTTTGTCTTGTTCTTGCTTTACTGTTTTCCACATCTCTTTCGTTCTCGTTGGATTGAGGTTGACTTGTCATATTGGGAATAAACAAGTGTCATCACGTCCATTTTTGGGTCGTGCCAAAAGCTTTTACAAAATGTAAAAAAATGCAAATCATGTGAAGAAATATTCAAAAACTTTTATTCTCATAAAAGTTGTATTACTCCCCCGGTTTCATACTAGTTGTCTACTTTATTATAAACAATTGTCCCAAATCACTTATCAATTATCAAATCAAAAGAAATTAATTAAAAGTTTCTAACCCCATGAGTTAATATTTTTTGAAAGCCTAAATTACATGTTTAT
This sequence comes from Solanum commersonii, assembly GCA_029007595.1. Classification (NCBI taxonomy): domain Eukaryota; kingdom Viridiplantae; phylum Streptophyta; class Magnoliopsida; order Solanales; family Solanaceae; genus Solanum; species Solanum commersonii. The sequence goes on from JAJTWQ010000022.1 coordinate 5,352,289, forward strand.
AAGTAATATTTTTTGAAAGCCTAAATTACATGTTTATAAGTCTCAAAAAGTTCATTTTTGAAAGGAGTGAATAAAGGGTAAAATTAGTAAAATTACTCATTTTATATATGATATTTAAGGGGAATGTAGACAAAAAAGTGGACAACTAATTAATATGAAACATAGGAAGTACCTCTAAAACAGAAACTTACTTCAAATTTAAAACAATTTGTTTTTAAGTTATATTTAGAATATATTATTGCAATATACACCTAACATAATACATAGATAATTGAATGGTTTCATATTTAATAATTTGTTAAATTTGTGAAGCTATACTGTCGAAGAGAAAAAAAAATACATATTATTAGTTTAAGACTATATGCATTTAACCAAAATTATAATTAGTTGAAGATTAGATATATCTAATTTAAATTATAATAACTAATATTAAAACTTATCAATGACTAAAAGTACTCTTAATGTTTCCATAAATTATTTTATAGCAAAAAATTGATTCACAGTAACATGGTCATTTGCACTTTTTCTCCTATTTAGTATTCATCTTTAATTATATCTTTCATAAATTATTATTTTTATGAGACATAAATTTATATTTTCATATCGTAATATCCCAAAAAGTTATGTTTCGTATTACTTCAATTTCAAAAATACAACCTATTTGAAAGGCAAAAGCTGCACGAGCCTTATCTCATCTAGTACTAATAGAATGAAGAACAATAGTTAATTAGGAACTAAGGGAATAAAGAAAGGATAACTAGAAGGACTATCGAAGGATGTGGTGAAATGGATGGAGCTGCTCCTCACTTACCCAGAGGTTTCGGTTTTGAGCTTGGGAGCAATTTCTCCCGACTGGGGCATTACTCGGGGTGAATCCAAAATAGTCTTATACACTCGTAAGGATCTCTTGTATTTTAGACAAGAGTGCTTCTGAGGGTTCCCCGGTTCAATTGTCATCGCTTTGATATGGACGCGAACCATGATCTTGAAGTTTCATCTTCTCGACAAGGTATTGCTTCTCAGCTTCAGCCTCATTAAGACGTTGTTGGTATCTGTTGGCGTAGTCGTCTTCAGATTCCTCCAACTTTGAAAAAGCAATCATCTGCAACCTGTCAGCTTCTCGTCTTGCTTCATCAGCCTTAAGCTGGAACATATCCGCCTCGGCTTGTTTAAGCCTAACAATGCTGTCTAGTTCATCTAACTGTTGCCTTTTCTGCTGCCTCTACAGTTTCAGTTGTGCAACTTCCTTAGCTTTTTCCTCTAGTTCATTGTCACAAACCTCGAGAGCTATACGAGCTTTCTTTAGCATTCTCATCTTTTCATCAGCTACCAATTCCATTTTCTGCATTCCTCTTGTACCACTTGGGTGATTCGGTCGCATGCCTCCTGGGGTGGCACCAGGCTACTGCTATTTCCAGCCTCAGAGTTCTTTGGTGAATCCATATTAAGCTCTTCACACAAAGAGTACATGAATCAATACAATCAGAAATCATTCTTCAAAAATACACAGCAGATAACATTAAGGGTTAAGTTATAAGGTTGGTATTTATATGAATCACACATAAAAACGTAAACGGTAGAGACAAGTGTCACGGACTTAGACTCCATGCCTAAATGGTATGATGAAGTGGCGGGTCATGACACAAGACTCATCAATTTAATAACTCTAATGATCATTATTATTATTACAAGACCAACCACATAGAAATAATTTGTATCGATGGCAATGAGGACTCAAACCCAGGATCTCTGACTGCACTATAGGAATTCATTAACTTGAGGTCTGCAATAATTAAATTAGGGAATGAGAATAAACATAAATGTAAATTGTTGTCCCTTCCATAAACACGCGTGCACCAAAAAAGAACAGAAACTGGATTGATCTATTCTATGGTGAAGCATCAAAAGCGTAACCGCCATGATCTTATGTGGTAAAGGAGGTTAGCTCAGGGAAAAAAGCTTAGTAAGAGCGAGCTACAACAAACACAAAGGAAAGGTGTGCTTCAGGATTATATAAATAATGTGAAGATATAGATGAAGCTGAATAGAAGAGCTTGCCCCACCCATGAGTAAATATTAATAGTAGCCTCATTTGATCGTGCATCCTTCTTGGTATATCCAGATAATAGGTAGGAGCATGAACTGAAACATTATGGGGATACAAATCATTAGCACTGCATAAAAACATTCCCCCAAGAGTAGTAGTTAATACGAATAAGAGAAACACTGTTATACTAGCCATTTATGTGCGTTCAATGTATTATATGGATAGAGGAATACAAGGAGTTAAACAAAGTAAAATAAGATATTGAAGGATTTCGTTGAAATTGGAAATTTCCTGAAAAGCTAATCATAGGTTCTTCTCTCCATCAGAACATTATATTAGGACTATTATGTTCATTACTAAATTTGTTAAAGAAATAAAATATAAACAAGGTATATCTTTTTTATCAAACATTGAATCGATCCTGTCCTTTTTATGTGCATGATTTCCATATTTGTCCATTGTCTATGACTCTAGTGTGCAGGATATCATGTAGTCTGAATCCTTTTCATATCACAGAAAATGGGGATAAATAAAAATCACAACAGGAAAGTGAAGACACTATGGAGCTCCCAAGTCAGACTAGGAAACAAGAACCGATGAGTCGTAGAACAGTTTATTATCAAGGAACATGAAAAACATTAGAGGCAGGAAGTAAGTAATTACAACGAAGGCGACATTAGAATTTAAACAGAAAACAATATGAGAAAAGTATCAAAGCATTTGAAAATCAAATTTGATAAGCTAGGTGCTGCTAGTATGAGTGGCAATTTCAGCTCATATTAATGAAACGAGTCCATTTTATCCATATTTAATAGCTTGGATCACTCATATTTTAATTGGGTAAATATGAGTTTCAAGCTATTTTAAAAGTCTCTATAAATATGGTCAAAATGGGTAAAATATGAGTATCTGATCCATAATAGATCACTTAGTTTTCACTTCCACTCAAAATTCTTAATTGTGCTAAAAAATAAAAAATTTAATATTGATTTTCAAACATTCAATTAATTTTCAAGCTTAATTGAAAAACAGTTTTTTTTATTTTTGGAAAACAAAAAAAAATTAGGGGTAGGTTGGTGGAAGGGGGGCACCCGGGGGGTGGGGGTGCCCAGGGGAGGGGGTAGTTTTTTTTTTGTTTTTGAAAAAAAAAATTAAGGGTCGGTTGGTGGAAGGTGGGACGGGGGTGGGGGGTGTCCGGGGGAAGGGGGTAATTTTTTTTATTTTTGGAAAACAAAAAAAAAATTAGGGGTAGGTTGGTGGAAGGTGTGGGGAGGGAGTAAATTTTTTTTTGTTTTTGGAAAATAAAAAAAAATTAGGGGTCAGTTGGTGGAAAGTGGGGGGTCCCCGAGGGGAGGGGGTAAATTTTTTATATTTTTTTTGAAAAAACATAATTTTTTTTTTTGTTTTTGTAAAACAAAAAAAAATTAGGGGTAAGTTGGTGGAAGGTGAGGGGAGGGGGGGGGGGGTAAAAAAAAATTTGTTGTTGGAAAACAAAAAAATTTAGGGGTCAGTTGGTGGAAGGTGGGGGGCGCTCCGAGGGGGTGGGGGTGCCCGGGGGAGGGGGTAAATTGATGTCATGAAGTCCCAGTTCACTTAGTCAAGGAAATATGGAGAGGTTTTAAATGGGTTAGAACCATTTTACCCAAATCGTATTTGACCAAATCCATATATACCTATATTCTATTTGAGTGGATTGTAATCCAAACCATTCTTGTTCATTCCATATTCAATTCATCCAAATTCGATCTAATCCAATCATTTGCCACCCCTAGCTGCTAGTGTATTTGGAGGCTAGTCTTGAGAAAGATTGGTCCTTGTGCAGAGAGTATGTTATCTCAAATGCTAAAAAGCAAGGGTCAGGGAGGATCCACTATGATTCCATCAGAGTTCAGAGAGGAATGGAGAGTTTGATTCAAAGATGAAATGACTACGGGGAATGAGAAGAGGGAAGATTTTACAATACCACATGAGAGTCTGAGAAGATTATAAGAGCAGATACGACGAATTTGAAGAGAGAACAAACAAAACAATTCCAACAGAGGTGAATCAAGATTTGAAGACAAACTGGCCGTTTACATAAGCATAGAAAATTTATACTCGAGCATTCCACTGCCCACCCTCATTCTCAATGCAAGCTAGCTCTTACTTGTGTTTGGTGAGGAGGCTACCTAACATACAAGTGACTGCCCTGGTTGTGATTTCATCCTTGGGTAGGCCATCAGGTGAGGAATCACCACCAATGACTAATGCACGTTAGTTAATGCATGTCATCCAATGCCAATTTGTATGATAACTTTATTAAACATAAAAATATAAAACTAATGTACTATATAACGTATAAATATGAGTTTAATGATTCTACAAGATAAAGTTTGCTTTGTGGAGTGGTGGTTTTGAACTTTACTTTGCACCATGAGGTTGCAAGTTCAAAACTAGCCATCCCCTTATTTTATTCAAGCATGTGCACCCTCACGGGGACACGTGGATCCGCCTCTGCTTTCCAATTGTTACTTCTACGCGTGTTGGAACAAAAGGGTACAGAACTTGCATAATTATGTGTAGGCTTATTGTGTAGGCAAAGTAATAAGAAATTTGCACCATGGAATAGGCCTTATTTGCATTTTGCAGGCACGGGGATATATATCTCTTGTTTTAAAGTTCCATTCACTTGTATGTTTTATAACAAAAAAGTGATTTTCCTTTCTATATATGCTAAGATCAGTGGTCTTTTGGGAGTTGTAACACTAAGAATCTGCAGCATAGTGGGAATGTACTGCTGAATTAGTCTTCTGACTGATTTGTTTTCTTTTCCATTTCGATCTTCGTAACACTTTTGTCCTCTGAATTAGTCTCTTTCTTAATAGAATATATTTTTCCATAATCTAGTGAAATTAATGAAGAGATCGAAGAGCATGAAAGGGAAACTTAAGGCATCTATCCTTTTTTTTTTTGTCTCTCTTAACATTGACGCAGATCTATTAACTATTATGTTTCCAAAACTCTAGAGCTTCTTCATCAAGTATCACTACAAGCTTTGTCCAGCCAGAAACATTGTATTGTATTTGCCAATGAGGATCACAATGAGGTACCTTGTACACCTAACTGGCTAACTCCCAAGACAGGTATACATTGTACAACGTAACGGTGCCTTCGTTAACTTGTGACAACATCTGAAGTTTATACCATGACTTCCATCAATGCAGGATGTCACATTCCCTAATGGCGGAAAATAAGCCTTTTAAGAACAATCAATCCTTATTTATCACAAATTGAACAGTCTGTATGATTCCAATGAGAACACGAGTAGCAAGTATTCACTTCAAATTCCATTTCCGGCATCTCTTGTAGAGTCACGAAACCCTTCCTACTAGTGCATATCTCACAGTAGCAATCATCAGCCAGCAACTGGCTTTGGCATGCTATATAGTATATTCCATTTCCGGCATCTCTTGTAGACACTTAATTGTAAGAATGCCTGAATTCCAGAATTATTAGTGACGATTTTTTTTTAACAAAAATAATTATGGTACATGTAATGATCATATTGTATAGATAGTAATGCTATGTAGCGGTATTGTATACATAGTGTATAATCATGTATATATGATGTATATCTATGTATCAAAAATATATACATATATCCATATGCATTGTTTATACAATACATTATATAAAATATACATTGACTATACAATAAAGGATACTTATACATGAACTATACACTGATTATAGATTATGATATACTCAAAAAGCTAAATAGAGCTTAACTATACATGACGTATACACTTACTATTCAATGTCAATCAACTCAAAATCACCTATAAACAGTCCCAAATTTTAGGTATGAAATCCTCTCGATGTTTTGAATCTTTAGATATACAATATTCTCAAAACAATTCACGTTTGTAGTACGTCGAATGTTTTTTTTTTAAAAACAAGAGAGAAGAAGAATCTGAGACTGGAAAAAGTAGAAAAAGAAGAAGAAGAATTTATTTTCATCAAAACACATATAATTTTGTCTTAATCGACATTATATCAAAAGTCATTTCGATTTATACAAAGTTAATTTATTTAAAGTAATACATCATACCAGTATACTAGCTTTTTCTATTCTTATGATTTATACATCATACCAGTATACTAACCTTTTCAATTTCTATAATTTATACATCATTTACCAATATACTAATCTTTTCAATTCCTATAAATTTATCTTTTATTTTCTTACCTTACCTTTTCAAATTCTAAGATTTTTAAATTAGTCGTTCGGTGCTTATAAATGTTGTTCCCATACTAATTTACTAATGACAGTGTTATATATTTCTGAAAATTGTTTGACTTGCACATTATAAATTATCAATTGTAGCATTAGAATTTGTAGTTTTTCAGTTGATAGTAATAATAATTCTGCTTGATCTTATTAGTAAGTCTCTAATTTGTACACCCTACTTTCTTAAGCACTATAACTTAGACTATGTGATATGAATTAAAGCATATTAGGGGTGTCAAATGGGCGGGTTGGGTTGAAATTTGAGATATTAAAAGAGTAAATTTTAGGTTTAGCAAACATAAAAATCATATTTGTATGATATAGCTTTTTAGGTTTAGCAAACATAAAAATCATATTTGTATGATATAGCTATAGTTTGTATATAATTGCGCTCATGTTTGCTATGTCTATTAATATGTATATTTCTGTATACATATACAAAAGAATCAATTGTATAATTTGTTTCGGTATACATATACAAAAGAATCAATTGTATAATTTGTGATTGTATAAAGCGGGAAAGAGAGAAAGACAAAAGAAAACTGGGTAGGGGAATATCTGTATTTGTATAATTATAAGTGTATAGGACGAAAATATATATATTTGTATATATAATTTTCTCTCATTTTATACAAACACAAACACAATTTGTACATTTGTGTTTGTGTAAAGTGAGAGAGGCGAGTGAGAGTGGCGAGCGAGATCTGAGAGAGTGGCGAACAAGATTTTCTGGGGAGAGAGGCGAACGAAAAGATATGTATATATATAGTTTTCTCTCACTTTATACAAACACAAACACATTTTGTACATTTGTGTTTGTATAAAAGTGAGAGAAGCGAGAAAGACTGTCGGCGAGAAAACGAGAGTGGCGAGCGAGAATTTCAGGGAGAGAGGTGAGTGGTAACAATTTGCTACGGGTTACAATTAAATCAAAATGTGGTTATAGTATTTAATTTGAATTAATAGTTTGCTATTTTATACAATTTTCTCATATTAAAATGGTTTAAAGTAGAAATTGGGTTGGGTTCTGACCCGCCCAAGTTTACTTTGGGCTCAAATAGGGTTAAAATCTGATTGAGTCTTGACCCTCCCAATTTGACCTACTTAATCTCAATAATTTTAATATATTATTATTTAAGTTTTTACAACCACACAATTTGAATTTCAACTCAAAATTATTATTTTAAAAAAAAATAATTATAAATGGATAGATAAATCCTAAAAGATATAAAATATCTATTCATACCTTCAATATAGGAACATACTTTACATCAATGCAAATAAAGAGTCTCAAAACGAATTGAAATTGAAAATTAAATTGTGCTCAATTGAAGATTCTCTTAAAATGAGTTAAGACTTGAATGAGTTGAAATTGAATCTAATTCAAATTATCTTGAGCCCAACTCTTAATATTCTAGACAAATTGGATGAGTTACCCATAGTTGGTCTCATTTCTGACACAACCCTTAAGCATTATAAATAAGGAACGGTCAAATGTATAAAAATGCTTATCAATGACAAAGTTGATTGTGATTAAAGAGATTTTCTTAAAAAGAATATGGCATGAATATAAATTATTTAACCTAAAGGGTCTAAATGACAATAGTCTAAACAATGGGGGGGTCGAGCTGAAATATCTTGAAGATATTACTTTAGTTTAAATTTTGGCCACAAGTCACAAGATATATAGTCTATCCATCCACAGCTTATCTGCAGGAATTATTTATTTTAAAAAAAATTTGCAGCTAATATGGCTGTGTCTTGTGCACTTAGCATGAACTTTGGAGTTTTGTCAAGGGAACTTTTTTCACCTTTTCCACAATCTCTCACTTCAACCTCATTGAAAAGAAGGGGAAGTCATTCCAAAGTTTCAGCAAAATTAGGTTTGGTTTAATTAAGTTCTCTTATTAATTTATTGTTTATGATATTAATTAATGTTTTACATATAAGAAAATGTTTTTTTTTTGTTTGTGGTTGTTGATAGGAGGAGGAGAGGGTGATGTAAAGAAAGATGGGAAGAAGAAATTCATAACTAAAGAACAAGAACCTGAACAGTACGTTTTCATATCTTTTTTTTTTACTATGCTTATCGTCGTCGAAGGCGAAGTCAAAATTTTAATTTTATGGTGTCTGGAGTTTATAACAATAATTTCAAGTGTTAATAATTGGTTTTGAATTTAATAGTTGTATAAATTTATCAACTTCTAAATGTAAATATATTATTTGAGCAAAAATTATTGGTCATCGCAAATCATATGTAGTCGACATTAAAGAGTTGAAGTGTGATAAATCCACAAAACATTGAATTTGTTAGTGAAATGATTGAGATTTTTTATTTATCTCCTTAATCAAAGTCTCGAGTTTGAACCCTTAGAATAGAAACCCTTATGGTAAGCTATAATTTTGCTCCATTAATTAGACTATTTGGAGAGAATTCAGATTAATCTAATCAGTGAATTTTGGCTACTGAATGATTGAAAAGGAATTGTTGAAACCTATGTTAATCGTATTTTCTAAAAATGCTACTACATTCATAACAATTTTTTTGAAAAGTCTGAACAACATTGTCGGAATGTTATGAGGAGAACAAAATTGAGATAAATTGTTCATATCACCAATATAATCTTAACTAGTTGGAGCAGTTGATTTTTAGATGATCAGTCAACTATAGTTATTATCTCATAAAATCACTTTTTTGTTGAAAAAAAAAATGACTTTTTGAGTTAATAAATATTAGTTGAGTGACCACGTGAGAAATCAACCCCTACTTTGAGATTGGGGCTTATTTATTGATTTCTGCCTCATTTATGATTAATATTTGTTTTGGTTTTCTTGATTTTGATACATATATTACTATGAAGTAACAAATAGGGAATTTTTCTGAATTGCCTATAATTAGTGAAAGAGGTTGGGTGTTATAGGTATTGGCAATCAGCAGGAGAAAGAGCAGGGGAGAACCCTATGATGACACCTCTTCCTTATATAATCATATTTGGAATGTCAACACCCTTTGTGATCTTGGCAATTGCTTTTGCAAATGGTTGGATAAAGGTTCCAATAAGATGATTAAACTCTCAATGCAGCAACAAGGACTTTTTGGATGTCTCATTCTGACCTTTTGTCTTCATTTGAGTTCTCTATGTATAAGAGTAATCCCATTTCTATACACATTCTTTTTGTTTTGTGAAGATATAGAATTTTTAACTTTATTGCACTTGCTATTTCCTTAGTCTGCACATAACTGGTACATTTCTTGCAAGCTGTTAAACATTTCTAGTAAGATGTCTTCGGGTTGTGTATCGGCCGGTTCGATTTTGAAGTTTATTTGTTCGACTTATCGGTTATTGATTTGTAAACATGTTAAATCGTTAAGAACCATTAAGATATTGGCTTATCGGGTATCGATTTATCTTGCTCAAAAAACAACACTAACACATCGTAGAATAATCGGAAGTTAGAGATGCCAAAAATAAAAATATGAAACTAAATCCTAAATCAAGGACTTTATATACCGAATGGTATAACTATAATATGTTAATATACTATTGGATTATTGGTTAACCTGTTAGCAAAAAATCTCAAACTGTTAAGAATCGTTAACGTGATAATAAAAAAATCAAAATTGTTAAATCAATAATCCATTACCGATAAATCAATAACTTTTTTTCAATTTGGTTTAACAGTTTTGGATCGATTTTGAAAAGCCCTGCTCTCAGCACACAAACATTAAAGAACAAAATAGAATGTGAAATCTAGGTCCACAAACTTTTCTAATTTCACTGCCTAGCAGACGAGGGAAAACGATATTATAAACGATAAAATTTGTGTCAAGAAAAATAAATAATTAAGACAGAAAAATGTTGCAACATTCATAGTATTTAATTTCAAATATAATGAGTGTTACAATTTTATGATATTTCTCTGATTCTTTAGTAATAATACGAACTATGTTAAATGAATTTGATTTGATTCAAATGTTGAAATAGCTTTAATATTCGTCTTGGACTTGATTTGACTAATTATTCGCTGCGAACACTTGGATGTTGGTAACGAATAAAGGATTTAGATTTCACATTCCAAAAATGTTCTTTAGCTCGAATGTTCTCGGAATCTTGGCTTATATATACATAGAAAATTAGCATTTTCGATTCCACTAGCTCTCTCTTGCTTCTTGCTATCGATTTCTAGACTTTTTTTCTAAATTATGAAAACTGATATTTATAGTTGTGAAATGGAAGAATTGTTACGGGAACAAACTTTTTTCAACCAATCAAATCATATTTGATAGTATATGTCACTAGTACGCATGACATATTTTTATTGGTCTTTCATTTGATTAGGTATACTATGTCATAATGATAGGTGGCATGATTTTATTGGCTCATTCATTTGACTTGGTGTGCCAATCATGTGACCGTCAATTTGGTCGACCTTTAGGATAAAATGAGATTTTGAGCTTGACAAAGTGGGCTCATCATTTCTAGATATCACGACCCAAACCGTTGTGATTGACATCCACACAAACCCTCCGGTGGGAGAACCATTACTACAACCCAAACAAATAAATTTTCAGAAAACTAAGACATTTAATGATACGGAAGCAGGTTCAAATTACTATAAAAATGGAGTCCCCATACACACCAAGGTTTTAACAAACAACTACCAAACTAATGCGGAAGAACAACCCCTAGAACCTGAAAGTCATTGTACCAAAACTCTACTAACGACAAGTCTAAGAACAAGGGGTACAACCTCGAAACTAAACAACACCTTAAACAAATAGTCTGAGTCCGAAAAGAGTGGACTTAAAGAAGAAAGATCCATGGCAGCCCGAAAGAATTAGTTCACCCTTGAATCCGGTCACGCTCAATAGTTATCTAGCTGAGGTCTATCAATAGCCGTCTGAAGATGCCCTTTACTCAAGAAAGAACAAGCAAGTGCAGTATCAGTACACAAGCACAGTGTACTGGTAGAATCACACGATTATCCCAATAATTGAAACACATGCAAGTAACCACAATATTATAAAACAGGCATATACCAAACATATACAATATTATTCATCTTTTCAGGATCAATGTAGCATCACGTGTTCTCAATAATACACATTGGTTATCAATTTAGAGCAGCATATTGTCTTCCAATATCAATCATCATTAGATATCAACATAAACATCACAAGTAGATACACAACACAATTCAATTGTCCTCTCACGGAACCCAACTCAATGGTCCTCTCATGGAACCCATACCCAAACTGTTAGCATATCGGAACATGGTACCCGATCCAATGTTTATGCTGAAACGTGGCAATCGATCCCATAATTATGCCGGAACGTGGCAACTGATCCCATGTTTATGTCGAAACGTGGCAGCCGATCCATTCAACAAATCACAATCACAATGTATATTATCATAATTATACAACAAGAGGTGATTCATGACATACAATTATTCAATTATCCTCATTTACGATTAGAGTGATCAATAATGCAACATTCGCATACATACATTCATTATAATGAGCAGCTACAAACATATATCACACCAACATAAAATCACAATCATCACTTACCTCTAATACAAGCTTGAATCCCCTAAGGCACTTGAATCTTTCCTTTTTGGATTCTTCCCGCTTGTTCGTGGTCTAAAAACAATAATTTATACGCAAGGATCAACAATCAAAGATCTAATTATCCGGATTAAACAAACTCAATAACCCAAGACCAAACCCTTGATCCCCATACCCAGATTAGGGCTTTTTCTACCATAAATTCCAGATCAAAACCCTCCCCCATTGATAATTACCCAAGAAACTAAGTTCTGTGAATCGAAAATAGATTTGGGGAGTGAAAACCTTACTTTTAGCCTCAAGAATGGTGAAAAAGGGTTAAGAACTCATCTGGGGTCGTCTCCTATCTCTCAAAGTCGAAAAGTGCAGAATAAAACGTTTTTGGGGTTTTATTTCCTACTTAAGTCGCGTCTATCCCGCTATAGCGTCCCTGCCCTGGCGGGAATAATTCCGCCACAGCGGCTTGCACGAAAACAGTGAGCAGATTTAAGAATTCCAAACCCCCATTTCACAACACACCTTCATCCCATGACACTCAGAAAATACCTGTTCACATTAAGATCAATTTTGGGAGTTCTACTCACCCGAATTCAATTCCGTAAAGTCGTATGGGTTCCTTAACGTCTTAGCTATCCACTCATGTAATCAAATTCCTTAATTGATCTCTCATTTGTTACTAGATTTTCCTAGACCTCATTGACTCCGATTTCGTTCAAATTTGGACTAGGTTAGAAAATCTCAAGTTACTATGAAAAAATTTTCTAACCCCAATTCTTTTCCCAGAGGTTTTTCCATAACGACGGAATCAAGTCATTACAATAGATACCAATTTATCCATCACTCGTCCTCGAGTGATCAACTAGGAAAGATTGGCTAAAAAAATAAAGGTAGAGTAGTATCTGAATCCTCGAATTACTGGGGATACTGTCTCGCCGACCCATCTTACCGAATCTCATTACCCCCTAAGGGTTCCACATCTCCAACCCCAAACCAACCAATTAAATACCTACACATGCTCCCTTACAATGCCTCAATGAAGTCATCATAATACTCGAGGGATAATTATTGTTGTATGTACACTTAGCTAACCACAAAGCTATTCCCAATAACCACCAAAGTTTGACCGTACGTACACATGTCTACAATATGCTATCAAGGACTTTGACGCAAACATCAGGACGAATCCTTTCTCACATAACCATGATAAAATCCTAAATCAAAACTTGCCACAATTAGAGGTGAACCTGAACCAACCAACACACAATCATAATACCCGAACAATCATAGTTCTTATCAACATCTTCATCTCACAATCCAATTTCCCATGAATTTGATTTATAAAAATATTGGTCTTTAGAAGTCAGATACTCATCGAGGGATATGTCCAAGCATACAAACTGTCACGACCCAAGCCTAGGGCCTAGACGTGACATGGCGAATGAGGAACCCGAAGGAACCCCAAACAAGCCTCTCAAACTTGTCATCACACTTCATCGGTCGCGGAAGTACATTCAATATTAAATAACGGGAATTAGGGACTAAGGGCAAACCATTTCAAAATAACGTCATAGAATAAGAGTCAAGCTCATTTACAAAATACTTGTCCAACGCACACCTCTACATACATAGATAGGATGGGGGCCATGACATACTACCGGCTCCCCTCATAGTCAAAATACAATTGCAAGCTAAAGTCTCAAAACATAGGAGTAGGAAACATAACATAGCCCTCGAATCATTGAGGACTCACCAACAAACTCGGATAAGCACCGTACTAGCCACGTGGATGGAGAGAAGGATCAAGAGTAGCTCCGGTCCCTACATGGTGACATCATGTAGGCAAAATATACGTTAGTACTTTGGAATGTACTAAGTATGCGGGGTGCAATACAACAATAGACAAGGACACAATCGAAATGCAAGAAATAGTTCCATAGGCATAATGAATAACAATATGAGGATGCATGATCAAAGTGAAGTCAAAACATATTTAAGTAAATCTATACTAATAGTAGATATCATATGTGTATGCATAATCCAACCAATCTATAACCCCAACTTAGGATGGGGGATGCCGTTCACACCCGGACACCCTGGTGGCAAGGTATAAACCCCTCACACGGTTGATGTTGGTCACACCCCAAGCATCCTAGGTGGTGAGGTATAAACCCCTCACATGGTTGATGTTGGTCACACCCCAAGCATCCTAGGTGGTGAGGTATAAACCCCTCACATGGTTATTCGGTTCTTTTCCCCCGGCCGGGCATGGTCATGCAACACTTTATATAGAAAATTCACATTAGGCTCTAATGCAATCTCATGTATGGAATGAACATATACACAAGCTTAGTTTGTCATCAACACATCTCGGAATGCCATACATCTCATAACTCAAGCCTTAAAGCATCAATTCATCAATTCTCCATAATTGGACATTTTGTCAAACACCTTGAAGGCATGTAATGGGGTCAAAGAGCATGGAAAATAGGGTAGTAATTATGCAGCAAAACCAGTGAACAACCTGCAACAACGCCTTTTAACACCCACAAGACCACATGAAAAAATCTCCACATCAATTCCAAGTTTAGATTCAAGTTCTAGAGTCACAACATACTCAAAACAATCATTTTTCATGCTAGAATTCACTGTGCAGGAAATTTATACAAGGAACAAGACTAATTTATGAATCTCAACTTAAACCATGAATTAGTGAGTAGAATAGAGACTAGACACTATGGGTAGAAGGACCCATGAGTTCAACACCACATACTTTGAGTTTTTATGAAGGTCTTGAGAGTGTCTTCAATGGAAGCTTGGAACTTGGAGCAAGAATCTCTTCAATCTTGAGGAAGGTTTTGGATTAGGGTTCTTGAGAGAAAAAGTGTCTAAGTATGGGAGAGGTATTTTGGGAAATATTTTAGAGATGGAAATTGAATTAGTGCTATATAGGAAATAAAATATGCCCTTGGAAAAACGAGTCCAACACTTAGAAAAAAAAATGAGGCGGATGAACAATAACTTTGCTCTCTGGAAATTGCATTTCCTACACGGACAAATTTTACGAAAATGGGCATAACTTCTTTGTCCGAACTCCGAATGAGGTGAAACGAAGTGCGTTGGGTAGCTAACTCAAAGGGCTTTCCATGGATATATTATAGACCACCCAATTATTTGTGTGCTAGGAGATATGACCCTCCAAAGTAGACCCTCGAAAAAGGATTCACTTGGAAATTTTGGATTTTGATACAATTGCTCTAAAATTTGGGTTAGACCCATTTCCCACTCAATTTGACCCCCTAAACAAGAATATGAAGTCGGATTTTCGAAAAGCGAAATGGATTTTTAGATATAGCTAAAACAAGTTTCCGGTAACTTCCGAAGCACATTTTTAGAAACTTTTTGGGTCGTTTCACAAACCCTCCTACAACACTATCAAAATGCTAGATTTAGAAATTGTAGATTACCTCTTAAGAATGGTAGAATTGGACCCAATGATCTCCACATTCAACCACACATAATCAATACATGACCTCGATGACTAGAGGAATATTAAGATTGCCGGACAACGACAAATAAGCATGGTAGCTCTTTTATAAATTCTCATAGGCAAGGTGGTACATGTAGAACCACTAAAATACTTTAACAACTCCAAGACAACACCAATTATATCATTCGAAATAACCAAATCTTCCCAATCTTTCCACTCAACCAAGAGAACATCGTAGGATTTGGTACCCCTAATCCACCACTAGGGATCCACCCACAAAAGTGAAAACACACTAGAGCATAACTAGTGAATCATACTCACAATACTAACAACCTTTATACACACTCCGACCATTTACCTTATTATAAACCAACACTTTTAAAAATGAAATCTTTCTTAGGTACTTAACAATCAATAGTAGTAAACTTACGACTCAACCCAGGTGTAAGTCCTTTCAAATGCTCAATACCGGATACAATTGATCATTTCTCACCTTGATAATTCATACCTTGAAAAAATACATCACCACGAATGTAGACTCACAATGAAAAATCTGAATTGTAATTTCCACCATGTAACACAATCCCTTTCTCTATCAACATTAGCTTGTATCTTGAAGATTTTTATGAATTCATGGATCTCTATTTATCATTGATCGTATCTCCATCGATCTTACCATATATTTCGCTAAAATTTCAATCATACTCATTACTAGCCTCAAAAACAAAACCAAGCACTTGTCATCACACTCAAGCTAATGTCCGCACACTCCTTTCTCAAGTCTTTTTCGATAGTTTTTTACTCATCTGATGGACCCATGGCACTATTACCATAGCCACAACAAAACAATGAAATCATATGTCTCTGAATCCAATTATCTACTCCACTAAAGATATATCTTTAGCCCTTGCAATCAAATAAAATATTCTTGCTCTAGCCTCTTTCTAAAGGATGTACTACATCCCACTATATTTTTCTTTATTATAACTCTAGCTCTTTAACATTCTATTCGAGTGGTGTCCTACCATCTCTTAAAACTTTCCATACAACCACGTTACTCACCCAATATTAGAAAACCACGACCTTAAACACTCGCAAGTCGTACTTACTATACAAAATTAGCTTTACCAACAATCTTATTATATAGTTGCATCCCATCACAATCCATCACGAACTCATACCACCATTACACTCGGTTAGCCCTGCTATCACTACGAAGCCAACTTTTTTATCGACATGACACCTTAAACTTAGGTATACCCATCAAATTCAAAGGGCTAACCCAATTTTATACACATTTACTTACTAAACTATTCAATTACCTTCACCCAAGTATACTCATTGGGACTTTCTTTATCCATAAGCTTGTCATTTCGGTATTAATCCACTTCATTATGGCTCAAGATAAAATTACCAGTCCTCATACTACCCTCTATCTTCTTAACAACAAGACAGGAGTACCCCACCGGGAAGCACTAGGACGGATGAAACCTTATCAAGAAGCTCTTGGATTTGAGCCTTAAGCTCTCTTAATTCTGTTGGAGACATATGATACAGAGGGATAGAAAATGGGGCGAGTGTCAGTTTCCAAGTCAATGCAGAAATATATATTTCTATTCGGAGGCATACCAGGAAAATCTGTAGGAACAATTCCTTAAACTCAGACACCACAGGAACAAACTCAATAGAGGGAGACTCAACCTCAACATCCCAAACATGAGCCATATAAGCCAAACAACCCTGTCCTACCAATTTTCTAGCCCGAATGGAGGATATGATCTTAGCTAGCTTAGGCTTGTACACCTCTTCCCACTCTAATCTTTCCCTACCGGGGATCTCTAGAGTTATCGACTTAGTATTACAAGTAGGCCCGGTATAATAGGGGGGACAACCAAGTCATGCCTAAGATTATATCAAGTCAGTCATATCCAGCATAACCAAATCAACCCAAATATGAAAATCCATAACCACAACACGACAACACGATACACATGGGTTCCTATGACTGACTATTCAACTAGGGTAGAAACATGGATGGGGGCATCAAGTATATCACAAACACATCAAATTCCAAGGCAATTGAACTGACACATACGAATAAGTAGAACCCAGATAAAAAAAACAATAGCCATCCGGGCACATACAAGAGTAGCACTAATGACCACTACATCACACACCTCAACTCGGTCTTGCCCAAAAAAACATATAACTTAGCCCTGTCGTCTTGACAGCCAACTTCCTCTCCTGGTTGCACTACTCCTCTACCTACATTACCATTTCCTCGGCCTCGCTGGTTTCCTCCTCATATGTCCAGGTTCTCCACAATTTTAACACACTTTATAACTTATATTCAATTGTTGAACACTAAATTAGATTGCGGGGGTTAGTTCAGGTACGATTCGAGGTGCATAATTGTGACTAGGGAAAACAGGGGAGATAGGGCTGAGGTTTTGTCTCGCCCTGTCCCGCTCTGGCGGGAGGAATCCCGCACTAGCGGCCTCGCCTTGGAGGGAAAATCCCGCCCCAACGGCCCCGACGAAAACAGAATCCCTGCCAATAATTTTTATGGGGTTCCTCTTTTTTCTATATTTCCCCTAGATTTCCCAGCTATAACTAAGCATTTAAGAAAATCCTTTTAGCTAGAACAATCATTGTCTAACCCATGGTCAACCCAACGAAGTACGCACTTTAGAATCATTTTACATCATTTCAACACTACTACACATATATCCCAAGGATACATCCAGACTCTCACACGGTTATCAGTTGGTCGCAATGCACATTCAGATTTCTCGCTTACAAACCACATCATAATTTATCTACACCCTTGTACCTAATCTCATGATGACTTTCTTTTCACAATAAGTTTCATGACACTCGAGCAATTACAAATTGCAGACAAGTCTAAATTCTTTAATTAGTTCATTCCATAGACAACCATTACTGATCATCTATGCCTTATACGATCCCTAAGGCCAGATACCAATTGGAACCTTCTCAGTTACAATTAACTTGCTTGTGTCCCTTCAGCAAGGACTACATCATCTAGTTCACTTTGTTGAGATACCAATTGGACTCAATTTATACCACAAGCGACAATGGTAGCTAGTGAGCCCTACAAAACTGCTAATTTCAATCATAGAACTTGATCAAACCCAATTCTTAACCGCCTCAACCTTTAACTGATGGTAACCAGACCTTAAATCAATCTTAAGAGAAAAATGATGCACCTTGCAATTGGTCAAAAATGTCATCTATCCGAGGCAATGGATACTTGTTCTGAATGGTGACTTTATTCAACTTTCGATAGTCTATACACATCCTTTCTTGCTAGTGATGGTGTTACCGTTATTGTTGCTCTAGCTCGAACCATAGAGTGAAGGAGGAAAGATATCAATTTGTATCACCCAGATATTAATTGGATTCAAGTCATAGCACGAAGGAGTAGAAATAAGTGAGTTTTTCCTAAAGTCCTAGACTCTTGAAAAAAAGTACCGATGTTATCATACCATTCCGCAAGATTCTACTAGACTCGTTTTGGTACCATGGGATCAATGAACCTAGGGCTTTGATACCAAGGTTGTCATGACCAAGACCGTCGTGATTGGCATCCACACAAATCCTCCGGTGGAAGAACCATTACTACAACCCAAACAAATTTTTTTTAACAAAACTAAGGCATTTAAAGATACAGAAGTAGGTTTAAATGTCTATAAAAATGGGACAACCCCTAGAACCTGAAAGTCATTGTACCAAAACTCTACTAACGACAAGTCAAAGAACAAAAGGTATAACCCAAAACTAAACAACACCTTAAACAAATAGTCTAAGTCCAAAAAGAGTGGAATTAAACAAGAAAGATCCATGGCACCCTGAAAGTACTAGCTCACCCTTGAATCCAGTCACACTCAATAGTCATCTTGCTAAGGTCTATCAATAGTTGCCTGAAGATACCCTGTACATAAGAAAGAACAAGCAAGTGCAGTATCAGTACACAACCACAGTGTACTGGTAGGATCACACGGTTATCCCAATAAGTGAAACATATGCAAGTAACCACAATATTATAAAACAGGCATATACCGAATATATATAATATTAGTCATCTTTTCAGGATCAATGTAGCATCATATGTTCTCAATAATACACATTGGTTATCAATTTAGAGCAACATAAATTCTTTCAATATTAATCATCATTAGATAACAACGTAATCATCAGAACTAGATACACAACATAATTTAATTGTCCTTTCATGAAACCCAATTTAATGGTCATCTTATGGAACCTACACTCAAATTGTTAGCATACCAAAACATGGTACCCGATCCAATGTTTATGCCGGAACGTGACAACGAATCCTATAATTATGCCGAAACGTGGCACCTAATACCATGTTTATGTCGAAACGTGAAAACCGATCCATTCAACAAACCACAATCATAATCACAATGTATATTTTCACAATCATACAACAAGTGGTGATTCATGTCATACAATTATTCAATTATCCTCATTTATAATTAGGGTGATCAATAATGCAATATTTGCATACATACATGCATTATAATGAGCAATTACAAACATATATCACACCAACATGAAATCACAATCATCACCTACCTCAAATCCAAGCTTGAATCCCCTAAGGCACTTGAATCTTCCTTTTTTGGATTCTTCCCGCTTGTTCGTGGTCTTAAAACAACAATTTATACGCAAGGATCAACAATCAAATTAAGGTCTAATTATTCGAATTATAATAAACTCAATAACCCTAGACTAAACCCTTGGTCCCGATACCCAGATTAGAGCTTTTTCCATCATAAATTCCAAATCAAAATCCTCCTCCATCGATAATTAACCAAGAAACTGAGTTCTACAGATCGAAAAATAGATTTGGGGAGTGAAAAAACGTACCTTCAGCCTTAAGAATGGTGAAAAACGGTCAAGAATTTGTTTGGGTCGTCACCTAGCTCTCATAGTCGAAAAGTGCAGAATAAAACATTTTTGGGGTTTTATTTTTGACTTAAATCGCGTCTATCCTACTATAGCGAGACCCCTCTCGCTACAGTGTCCCCGCCCTGGCGAGAATAATTACACCACAACTTCTTGCACGAAAATAGTGAACAGATTTAAGAATTCCAAACCCCCATTTCACAACATACCTTCATTCCATGACACTCAGGAAATACCTGTTCATGCTAAGATCAATTTTGGGAGTTCTACTCACCCGAATTCAATTCCGTAAAGTCGTACGAGTTCCTTAAGGTCTTAGCTATCCACCCATGTAATCAAATTCATATATAGATCTCTCATCTGTTACCAGATTTTCCTAGACCTTATTGACTCTAATTTCGTCCAAATCTGAACTGGCTAGAAAATCTCAAGTTACTACGAAAAATTTTTCTAGCCCCAATGACTTTTCCATAACGACGGAATCAGGTCATTATAGTAGACCAATTAAATTAGACCATTAAATTGATCAATTTACATAAATAATGTATTATATAATCTTATATATGAATTATAGCACATCTTTTCGACCATACTCATTTTGATTTATGTTAATATATATAGAATAAATAGCCCAAAGAAATCTTATTTTACTCTATTGATATGTCTATTCTAGTTTTGATCTTCATTCGTGGAAAAATGATCCCAATAGGGAGATACTGTAACACCCCACAAATTATAAGCTAAGTTCAAATTGTTCATTGAATATGTATAGACCCAAAGACAAATATTTCTATTTACACATAGGTGTTAAGATAATTTTCTTAGTGTAGGATACGTGTTGTACATGAATTAAGGTCATAAGAAACCTCTAGCTCAAAGTTGAGTAGAAAGTTTTCTTACCGATTGAGTTTCGGTATAAGATTTTACAAAGGTCAAATTCAAGCAATAATTTCTCCTAAAATATTAAGCATTTTATAGACTAAGACCCACCAGTATAAAGGTCTTTTAGTCTTTTTTCCAAGCCCACTGATCGTTCATTACTCCAATTTTGGAGTAGAAAGTTATGGTTGTTTTATTGGAATATAATGTATCTAGACTAGAGAGTTTGGCAATGACATATGTCAGTTCAGCGAATCGTCGAAGAGTTTTGTATATTGCCAAAATGACCTGAAAACCTTAAAAAATTGTTAACTTTGACAATCTAAAGGCCCACTTTGGCAATCTGCCAAATATTTTGGTGATGGGGCCTCCAAATCGCCGAATTGGCATATTGGATTCATTAAAAAATATTTTTTCAATTCTTATGTTTTTATGTTATAAGAGGGGGTATTGTTGCCTTTTTATCCTCCATTAGCTTTCCTAAATTCATCTTATAACCTAATAACATCCTAATATATATAGTTACTCTCAAAATCTCTGTTCTCCTTCTCCCAAAGATTAGGAACATCAAGAATGGAATATTTTCAGTTTTTCAAGAAAGGCTCCAAGTTCAGTATTTTTTAAAGAATTTTAGGATTCTCAATCACGATTTGTTAGGAATTTGCTTTTTCAACTGCACTTTTACTTTTACTGCATTATATTAGATAAGACTTAGTCAATTAGTTATTATCCATCTAATCCTATTATTTAGGAGTAAGTTAGTGAGTTAGGAATATGCTAGTAGTGAGTTTACTGCTTTCTGTTTTTCATTTCAGTCTTATAAATGAAATCTGAAGATATCAATAAAAATGTTCTTCTACCAATATTTTTCTTGACTTCTTTGCTTTCTAAAACTCATACTACTAAAATTTACCAACAATTGGTATCAGAGCTTTTTTTATCTTGTGGGATCTGTGGGTATTTCTGTGAGTGATTGTTTCAAGTGACTCAAGCACCACAACCAGAAATAGCAAAAGATTAAAAATGGAAGAAAGCTCAAGTTTCTCGATAATGGCATCTCCAGTCTTCAATGGTGAAAATCACATGTGGGCAATGAGGATGGAAGCTTATCTCGAAGCTTTAGATCTTTGGGAGGCAATCAAGGAAGACTATGAAGTTCTTCCGCTACCCGAAAACCCAACAATGGCTCAACTCAAAAATCACAAGGACAAGAAAACCAAAAATTCTAAGGCAAAGGCATGTTTTTTTTCAGCAGTCTCTTCAACAATTTTCACTCGTATCATGTCTCTAAAATTAGCAAAAGCCATCTGGGATTATCTCAAGGCAAAATATGAAGGAGATGATCGTATCAAAGGTATACAAGTGCTGAATCTCATTAGAGACTTTGAGTTACAGAAGATGAAAGAATCGAAAACCATCAAAGAATACTCTAACATGCTTATGATCATAGCAAACAGAGTAAGATTACTTGTTTCTGAGTTTAAAGACTCGCATATTGTTGAAAAGAGTTTGGTTATGTACCTGAAAGATTTGAAGCCACCATTACCACTTTGGAGAACACCAAGGATCTGTCAAAAATCACTTTGGCGGAATTATTGAATTCCCGGCAGGCTCAAGAACAAAGAAGGGTTATAAGAGAAGATGGAATCAAAGAGAGAGCATTGACGGCCAAACATGAAGAGAGTGAAAGATACAAAAAGAAAAACAATAAGAAGAACTAGCCAACAAATGGAGAAGGAGCAGCTCGCTACAACAACAAAAGCAAAACAGGTAGCTTTAAAGGAAACTATCCTCCTTGTAAGCATTGTGGAAAGAATGGTCATGCGCCATATAAGTGTTGGAAAAGGCTAGATGTTAAATGCAGTAAGTGCAACCAACTCGGCCATGAAACAATTATCTACGAGAGTAAATTGCAGCAGTAAGACGCAGATGCCTAGGTTGTTAATGAACAGGAAGAGGATCAACTCTTTGTGGCGTCGTGTTTTGTAAGCAATGTTTCAACTGAGGTTTGGCTGATTGATAGCAGATGCACAAACCATATGACTCATGACAAAGAGATCTTTAAAGACTTGAAGCCTACTGGAGTTACAAAAGTCAGAATATGTGATGGCGGTTATATTCTGACAAAAGGAATGGGAACTATTACAATTGAAACATAATCAGGTACTAAAGCAATTTCCGATGTTCTTTATGTACCAGATTTAGATCAAAACGTGTTACGTGTTGGTCAATTGTTAGAAAAAGGTTTCAAATTATATTTCGAAGATAAACATTGCTTGATCAAGGAAGCCTCAGGACATGACTTGTTTAAAGTCAAAATGAGAGGCAGAAGTTTCTCATTAAATCCATTGGAGGAAGAACAAGTGGTGTATTCGGCAAGAGAAAATGCTTTCGAGTTATGGCATAAGAGAATCGGACACTATCATTATCAAGGGCTTCTGAAAATGCAAGAATTGGTGATAGTCGAGAACCTTTCTAAACTGGGATCGAGTTCTAAAAATTGTCAAGCTTGTCAATTTGGAAAACAAAGTAGACTTCCATTCCCAATGGCAACTTGGAGAACAACAAGAAAGTTGCAGCTGGTTCACACCGATATTGGAGGACCCCAAAGGACTTTTTCACTTAAAGGTAGTTTTTATTATGTTATTTTTATTGATGATCTGACCCGAATGTGCTGGATTTATTTTTTAAAGTACAAATTGGAGGTCAAGAGCATTTTTTGGAAGTTGAAAGCGAAGTTGGAAAATGAAAGTTGCTGCAAAATTCAGATTTCACGATCTGACAATGGCAAGGAGTACACTTCTCATCAGTTTGAACTATTTTGTGAAGAAGCATGGATT
Source organism: Solanum commersonii (assembly GCA_029007595.1). Classification (NCBI taxonomy): domain Eukaryota; kingdom Viridiplantae; phylum Streptophyta; class Magnoliopsida; order Solanales; family Solanaceae; genus Solanum; species Solanum commersonii. The sequence continues at coordinate 5,376,340 of JAJTWQ010000022.1, forward strand.
GAACGTCAACTTATTGCTCCTTATACTCTAGAACAAAACGGAGTTAGTGAGAGAAGAAACAAATATATCATGGAGATGGCAAGATGTATGTTGCACGAAAAGAATTTGCCAAAGATGTTTTGGGCAGAGGCAGCAAATATAGTTGCGTTCCTACAAAATCGACTTCCCTCAAAAGTTGTGAAAGGTCAAACTCTTTTTTAAGCATGGTATGGATACAAGCCTCCGCTAGATTTTCTTAAAGTGTTTGGTTGTCATTGTTTTACCTATGTACCTCAGGTCAAACGGGATAAACTAGATAAGAAGGCTGCCCCGGGCATTTTTATTGGCTACAGTAATATTTCAAAACCGTACAAAATCTTTTAACCTAAAGGTGAGAAGATAATTATCAGTAGAGATGTCCACTTCATGGAGAATGAAGAATGGGATTGGGATGACTCAAGGAATTTTGTCCAGAATACAAGCTTGTGGTTAAATGAAAGGGACAATGATCCACCAGTTCGGGGAACTCGATTGCTCTCTGATATAAATGAGAGATGCAATGTTGCGATTCGTGAACCTGCTAACCCTAAAGATGCTCTCAAAGACCCCAAGTGGAGAAATGCAATGGAGGAGGAGTTGTTTATGATCGAAAAAAATGATACGTGGCAGCTTGTTGACAAACCTCAAGGCAGAAAAGTGATTAGGGTAAAGTGGGTGTTTCGAACCAAGCTAAATATTGATGGTTTAATCAACAAGCACAAATCAAGGCTTGTAGTTAAGGGTATGCACATATTTTTGGTGTAGATTATTCTGACACTTTTTCTCCCGTTGCTAGGCTTGACACGATCAGATTGCTTATAACTATTTCTGCACAACGTGGCTGGAAAGTGCATCAGATGGATGTCAAATCAGCATTTCTTAATGACATTCTTGAAGAAGAAATTTATGTGAGCAACCTGAAGGATTTGTTATAGATGGAAAGGAAGATAAAGTCTATCGACTACATAAAACTCTTTATGGCTTAAAACAGGCACCAAGAGCTTGGTATAGTCGAATAGATGATTATTTGCTCGGTCTCGATTTTGAAAAGAGTCTTTTAGAATTCACATTGTATGTTAAACATAATAGCAGTGAGATTCTTGTTGTTTCTCTTTATGTGGATGACCTTTTGATTACAGAGAGCAGTGAAAAGCTAATTGATGAGTTCAAGCAAGATATGATGCAAACTTTTGAAATGTTTGATCTTGGTCTTATGACATATTTCCTTGGAATGGAGATTACACAAGGAAAAGATGAGTTTTTCATTTGCCAGAAAAAGTATGCAAAGGAAATTCTCAAGAAATTCAAAATGGACAATTGCAAAGAGATTAGTACTCTCATGAACCAAAAAGAGAAACTAAGTAAAGATGATAGAGCCGAAAAGGTGGATGAGACATACTTCAGAAGTTTCATTGGGTGTTTAATGTATCTTACAGCAACAAGACCTGATATATTGTATGCTGTAAGTGTTTTATCAAGATTCATGCATTGTCTTAGTGAAGTACATTTGCAAGCAGCCAAAAGAGTTATGCGATACATCAAAGGAACCATCACCTATAGAGTCACATTTCAGAAGAGTCAACCTGTGAAGCTTTGTGGGTATTCCGACAGTGATTGGGGCGGTTCCGAGGATGATGCAAATAGTACTTCAGGGTACTGTTTTAGTCTTGGTTCTGGAATTTTCTCATGGAGTTGTAAGAAACAAGATATTGTAGCTCAATCTACTGTCGAAGCTGAGTTTGTGGAAGCTGCAGCAGTAGTAAATCAAGCATTGTGGCTGAAGAAAATTCTGGTTGATTTGCATATGGAACCGACTGGAAGCATCAAAGTGTTCGTCGACAATGAAGCAGCAATAGCTATATCTCACAATCCTGTGTTTCATGGAAGAACTAAGCACTTCAACATCAAGTTCTTTTTCTAGAGAGAAGTGCAAAAAGATGGAGATATAACTGTTGACACCCAATTTTGGCCCTCCTGTCTTCTAATTTATCATTTTCAGGCTTCTAAATTAATAGCGTATAAAATTATCTTTTTTTCTTACAACTATTTTTACTACTACGACTATATATCTTCTAAAATTATTAGTTTTTATTATCAAAATTACTAATATTACTTTTACACCTCTTTTCTTAAATAGTCGATTTTTGTCATTTTATTTCAAATTTCGTATTTATTAAATTAAGTATAAATCCATTTCTTGTATCTATATTTTATATTAGAGTAAAGTTGTAATATATTTTTCTTTTATAAACTAGTAATTGTCATCTTATAATATATATTATATTAGTTATTAAGTTAGAAGCCCAGAATAATTTAAAAGAAGAAAGGAAAAAGGGTGAGAAATTCGGCCCAAAAGCCTCAAATAAGACCAAAACTTTTCAGCCCATATTTTATATCAAAAACTGTCCAAAATAGCCCAAATATAGGCCCAACCCAACATTTTAATCATCAGCTAAACCTAATAACACTTACCCATCTGCCCCTTACGTTTTCTTCTCCCCTTTCCTCTTTTGGAGAAAACTCCATTAATCCTCAACCAAGGACAACAATCACCAGCCTTGTTTTGGTGAAATTTTCATCTTTTCCTTCTACAATGGCAGACGTCTCTTTCTTTCTCCCCTCATTTACATCTCTCTTCTTTAATTTGGTCAAGAAAATGCCAAACAACTTTTGAGATTTCAAAGAAAGGATCATCAAGCAGAGATTTCAAAATTCAAACGACTATTTTGTTTCTTAAAATCCCGCCCAAACTTGAGCCAAGAACCCTAGTTCATTGCTATAAATACCGACACATTCCACCTGTTAAGGGAGATTTTTTCGATCTTGATAATAGCTTTTGCACTCATTTTTAACAAGAACTTTTTCTGCCTCCATAGTACTTCTAACTACTATTCTTTGCTCTAAATATTGCCTTTGCATCCTTTTTATCTTGGCTGAGATTTTGTTTTTTTAAGCTTGCTTTAGTTGGATTTGTTTGAAAATAGACCTTCGACCAAAGCACCTTGTTCACTGCTCCGCAACAGGTGATTTCACCCTCTCTCTTTTTTCTTTCTCTTTCTCTGTTTTGTTTCTGTGATGCTATGTGTGCTCTATTAGAATGATATGCACTCTAATAAACTGATATGTAGAGACTGTTTTTGTGCTTAGTTTAGCTTAATGAAGTAATTTTTAGAGTGTGATTATGTTATGTTTGACATTTAAAACCATTTTTTAATTATGTTTCAAATATTAAGAATAAAATTATTGTGTTCGAGTTGGTCTCGTGCACATTAGTTTCTTATCGCCAAGTTACTGGTCTGTGATACGTATGTATATATGCATTTGTGTGTATAAAAAAGGGGATTGCTTAGGTGATCTATTTTTATTTTTGATCAAATATGTATATTATATGTGCACCTTTTGGATTACAGATGCATTACCTATAACTTTTTTAAAAGAAAAAATAATAATGCATGAGTTTAAGTCATCTCTTCTACTCTGTTAGTATATCTGTACTTATAGATTTGTTCCCCTTTAAGTTTAAATATATGGCATTTTAAAAATCCGAAAATTTATGCATAAGTTTTTATCTAAGTCTTTAAGAAGTAGTATCTTTGTAACTTGAATATGAATTAAAGTTGTTATTGTAGTGACTTTCAGCTTTATTCGGCATTTATGTATTTTTTTCACATTTTGGGTAGTATATTCATTGGCGCTATCTAACCCGACTCTATATCTAGTTTATTCAATATCGAGTAAGGTTGGATTGTTTTACTTATCTCTTTTTACTTTCTTTGCATGAACAATTTTGGAGCAAAAATTGGAGTTTCTTTGAGAGACTCTCACTACCGACATATCCTCTTGCCGTTGCTAAACTTGGAATATGCATTTCCCCTTTATTTTTGTCTCTCGTTCCCTAGAATTGGATCCGAGCTGAAGTTAAAGAAGACAAGCGAAAAAATCTTTTATATTTTTCCATTTCTAGTCATTATTATGTTGTGTTTGTTTTGTCTTGTTTGTGAACTTCTGTCTTGTTATATCTTTTGCACTTTGTTTGTTTTGCTGTGTTTTTTGGGGTGGGGTTAGCTTACTTTTTTTAATGATTTAGTTGTTATTTTGTTTGAGGGTTTCCTTTGGTTTTCTTTTTTTTTTAAAACGCATATTTTTTTTACACCATTTTAAACCCACTAGTTTTTCATTAATTTTATTCAACTTGGCAGTGACCCTTTTTAAAAACAAATAAATAAAATGTTTTGTTGTAATTATATTATTTTTTCAAAATCTTTCAAAAGGAAACATCTTATGAATTCATGAATAAAAGTTTTTATACTATATCTTTTAGTCACGGATTACGGATCAACAACAATTGATTTAGACAAATTATCCTTTCTTCAATCTCCATCATTTTAATATAAATACAAAAGAATTTTCAAATGTTGAAACGCTTTCCAACTTACTTATTTGACTTTTCTGATTCTTTTAATATTCACTTTTTTTTATAAATTAATTAACCTAAGTTTGGCCGGTTAATTGTTTTTAACAGATTTTAAAGGATGTCTTACACCTTCCCATTAGGATAAACTAGCACCCTTACCTAAAATCATGCAAGTTAAGTAGACCATTTAATTGAAGTCATTTTATTATTAGCTAGTTAAATATTTAGGTGTCCTAATTCACCATAATTAATTAGGTGGCGACTTCTTAAGTTAGTTTATTAATTGAGAAATCACCAATATGTTGTATACGTTTTGACCTCAAGTTAAAATGGGGTATAACAGCTTGGCAACTTCACTGGGACTTTAGGTTCTAACCCATAATAGACTTAGGTTAATAATTAATTTTTTTAACATTTGCTGGCTTCGTTTTGTTGTTTGTTTTATTTTGAATGCCTAATTGCTTTACTTATTATGCTTATGTGGTATAAATTGGTTATTTGTTACTGCTTTATATAAATTGTTTATTTGTTATGGCTTTATATAAAATGTCATTCCGTTCATAATTCCTCAAATTTTGGAAATCTCACACTATCACACGTACACGCGAGGTGTGTTTTGCGCACCCGCAAGTTTCTTTCAAAATCCAAAAGTTATGATAGTTGGCATATGCGCGGGGTGTCCGAATCTTTTTCCGTGTGACCACGTAGCCTTCTCACTTGAGTTGTCCACTCGGGAAGCTTGTGTCTAGTATGCCAAATCATAGAAAAACAGAAGATAGAGCTAAACCACCCATTAATTTAAGTCATGCATGCATTCACCTTAGATGGATCGATCCCGGGTATCGAATCCACATTTAAGAAATCCACCCTTTTGTTGACGGGTTTCACGACCCAACGACCAATAAACATGTTTTGTGCAACGTAATAATGATAAACAGATCCAAGCCTAATTTTTGACATAGTGAGTTTGGAAATTATGTGTTCATTTGATTTTAATTTGTAATGTAGGATGAGTTCAGTTCCCTAAGTGCCCAAAATTAGAATGGTCGAGGGTTTCTCGCACAAATTGAGGACATGGTGGGAAAATTTCACTCCAACTGAGAAACTAGCGATTACAAAAAGGTTGGGGTGCCTCCCTCTACTATTCAAAATCACCGCCGACAAACATGTGATTAAAGCACTAATTCAGTTTTGGGATCCAGACCGTGTTGTGTTCGCCTTGAAAGACTTTGAACTAACCCCTACATTGGAGGAAATCTTTTATTTCACCAGTTTGAAGTATCAAAGAATGGGTCAAATTATTCCACACAATCAATCAGGGAAGAAATTCCTTCGCTACTTAGGGTTGAAAAATGAAAAGAAACTTCGGTGCTTCAAAAATAATTGGGTTTCTTTGGACTACCTATATGAGAGGTATGGACGCTCGAATAGTTACAAGCTGTTTAGGAAAGAATTCTCTTGTACTCAAGTTCATTGGCAAGTTAGACGTCCTATTACATTTGCTGTGGCTTTGCTAGGGACTTTGGTATTCCCACGAGAACACGGATACATTAGCACTTGCATATGTTCTGTGGCTCGAGTACCTTTTGAGGGAGTAGATGGCGAAGAACTCACTGTGGTTCCCATGATTTTAGCAGAAATATTTCGAGATCTTGGGAAATGTAAAAGAAGGGAATCAAACTTCTTTGAAGGTTGCAATCTTCTTTTACAAATGTGGGCAATGGAATATTTTCACCAACGTAAAAACATGGATGACATACGCTTTAGTAACATAAATCATATTAACAGTTTTTACGATAGGATGAAAGAGTTTGTGTATCCGGTTGGTACTGATGATTGGTATGAGTTCCTGGCCCACCGCACTAGTGACCAAGTTCAGTGGAAATATCCATTACTCCCACGTTCCCCTGCCTATATAAGATGTAGAAGGTTTTATTATATTGAGCTTATTGGGTTGAAAGGTCTCCAGCCATATGCTCCAGTGCGCGTGCTTCAACAATTTGGTCAAGCACAAGTAATTCCTCTTCGAGCAAATATGAGGAATTCTGAAATTTTCTTTGGACCAAACTTTGAAGTCCCTAGAGCCAGTGAGATTATTCATGAGTGGGACAATATCCTCACGATAGATATCGGAAATGGGCCTGAAAAGGAAATTCCAGAATACCAAGTATGGTTTCAAGAAGGTCGCAATAACATAAGTTCAGAAGGTGAGCAAGGTTTTGAGGATATTGGAACGACGATTTGGATAAGACATTCTCGTCTTGGAACTAAAATAGTTACTCCTGAAATTTGGGCTCAAATGGAAAATATAATGCGCTATTTGGACAATGCGGGAGCAAAACCTAGCAACGTGGGAGCATCATCTTCACTTCTTCTGCCAGCGTGATTGATAGCAGTTTAGGCCAAGTCTTAGATTTGTCTTTATATTATGTCATCTTTTATGTATTTCTTAGTTTCTTCATTGTACTCTTTTATTTGTATTAATGAAAGTTTGGCCTTTTGTTACCCAAAACTCGAGTTGTCACAGATTAATGGCTTGGATCAATCTATCATAATTACGTTATGTTTGACATTTAGGCCCACCTCTGGCAAAAGAGGTCCCGTGCATATTAGGATGCATTTTCTTTTGAATATTTTGTTTATTATTTTTGTTATGTGATTCACTTGTTGCTTAATACATGCTTATTCTCTATTTATTTATTGTTATTATTTAATTATCTGCCTAATTATTAATATCATTGAAACAACAATCACCCGCTTGATACTAATATTTCTCTCTTTTTAAAGGTTTTCTTCCTTTTGATTTATTTCCCCAAAGGTTGATTTGCGTTGACTACAAACTGGCAGATCATCCATACTTTACGAGATCAAAAGCACGAAAAGACATGACTGATTCAGGTGCATCTGATCAAAATGGTTTGGGACTTGTCATTGTCTTGAGAGATGAACCCGAGACTTCGGAAGGAATGGAACCAATCCCTTATAATGAACATATTGCCAATTTGATGCAAAAAATGGCCAATATGCAAAGTGAGATTGATCGACTTCGAAGCCTCACCAATTTGTCCATCACTTTGAACACGCCACTTCCCGAGCATGGAACAAACACAGCTACTCCGCCTCTTTTTTCACATGTTGACTCTCCTACTCCTCAATACTTTCCACCAAACCCTTCCCTTCACAAAACCAATCCAACTGCTTCCAAACAATCCACCAACCCTCAACAACCCAACTTTCCACAAAACAATCCGCAACAAGCCAACCCTTTACCTTTCACTACTTCATATGCGCCCCAAACTTCACTTACCCTAACTCCAGTTATCCAAACCAACTCACTTACCCAAACTACCCCGCTCACCCAAACCGCCTTACCTACCCAAAAATACCAAGCAACCCAACATGTACCGGTGGCACACACTGCAATCCCTAATGTTCAATATGTGCCTCAAGTATATGTAGCGGAAGCTCAACCTTTCCTTAATCCAATGCCAACCATGCCAGAAGTCGATCCATATGAAGAGATGGAGAAAGAAGCAAGATCAAGAACAGATGACAATGTAGCAAGGGAGATTCGTAATTTGAAGGAGGCTTTCAAAAGGATCCAAGTCCATAAGGGGGTTGAAAGTCTTGAATATGAGGATTTATGTGTTCATCCTGATGTTGAATTACCCGTGGGGTATAAGGTACCAAAATTTGATGTATTTGATGGGAAAGGAAATCCTCAAGCTCATTTAAGGTCGTATTGTGACAAGTTAGTGGGAGTGGGGAAAGATGAGGCCATTAGAATGAAGTTGTTTATAAGGAGCTTGACGGGAGAGGCCCTTGATTGGTACACGAGTTGAGACCCACAAAAATGGAATAGTTGGGGTGCGATGGTGCAAGAATTCATGGATAGATTCAAGTTTAACACTGAGGCAATTCCGGACAGATTCTACTTGATGAAGTTGGAAAAGAAGTCAACAGAGTCATTTAGAGAGTATGCAATGCGTTGGAGAGCAGATGCCACAAAAGTTCAACCTCCAATGGCAGAAAGTGAGATGACCTCTCAATCCTAAAAAGATGCAACGTACTATGAAAAGATGATAAGTGTTATAGGGCAAAAGTTCTTTGAGGTTGTCACGATGGGAGAATTTATTGAAGAAGGTATTAAAACTGGGAGAATCACTAATTTGGCAGCCCTGCAAGCAACAAGTAAAGCCATTCAGTCGGAGGAACCCTTAAGAAGAAGAAGGACAGTGTGTCTGCTGTCATGACCATCCAGGAACGTAGGCCAAACCAAATGTTAACCTACCAAAACCCATTACCCCAACCTTCATACTACAGTCAGTATACCCAAATCCCTCAACCCTACTATCAACCTTCACTTGCCCCTTACCCGGTTTACACCACCCAACCAACATATTGTCCACCTAGAGCACCTGTCTATCCAAATCCATCACGATACCAACCCACATATCCATCCCAATCCCACTATCAACCACAAAACCGTCTATCAAATGCACCCAGACCCCGCCCAAACTTTGAAAAAAGACCAGCCAAAACTTATACACCTTTAGCTGAACCTTTAGCCCAACTATATGAACGGTTGAGAACCGCAGGAGTACTCCAACCAATCCAAGGAAGAATTCCCAATCCCCTTCCTAGATGGTATGACGAGACCAAGCACTGTGCATATCACTCACGGAGTTCTTTGGACATGATACTGAAAGTTGCCTTACTTTCAAAGACAAGATTGAGGCATTGATCAAAGAAGGAATCATTCAACTCAAAGGTGTTGCCCCCAATGTAAACAACAACCCGCTGCCAAATCATGGCAATGTTAACATGATCACCGTTGATGAAGATTGCAACTTGGAAGGGACCATAGTACCAGTCAAGATAGAGAAGACTGTTGAGACATCGACTTTTATTTCTCCTGTAATCGCAGTCCAAGTACGAGTGCCAATTGAAGTGGAAGTTTTTCTTCCCAAGCCTAAGATTATGGCCTTTGTCGCTCAATCATTCCCTTTTGACACTAAAGCAGTTCCTTGGGATTACTCGACGGATGCAAGGGACAATGGAAAAGGAAAGATAATTGTAGAAGCCGCTGCTGCAGGAATGACAAGATGTGGGCGTTGTTACACCCTTGAAGAAGTTGTACGAGGATGACCAAACAAGGAAAACAACCAAAAAAGGGTTGTGATAGAGGCTGAAGTGGAAGAATTCTGGAGGAAGATGCCAACTAAGAAATATTCAGTTGTTGAACAGCTGAAGAAAACTCCTGCTCAGATTTCCTTAATGGCCTTACTGATGGATTCTATAACTCATAGAAACACTTTGGTGAAGGTTTTAAGTGAAGCTTATGTTCCAGCTGAGATCACTAGTGAGAACTTTTCTGCCATGGTAAGACAAGTTTTAAAAGCTAACAAAGTCACCTTTCATGAAGATGAGTTGTTGCCTGAAGGTTTGGGACATAACAAAGCGTTGAACATTACTGTTAGATGTAGGGATAAGTTTATTTCAAGAGTTCTGATTGATAATGGTTCAGCTATTAACATATGCCCTTTCACTACTCTTCGAGCTTTGGGGATCGACATTGGAAAGATTCGTGAAAGTCATGTAAGGGTTAGAGGCTTTGACGGGACACAAAGGGGAGTCATTAGAGAAATCAATTTGCCATTGCAAATTGGACCTGTGGAATTCATTGTGGAATCCCAAGTGTTGGATATATCTGCTAGTTATAATTTATTACTTGGAAGGCCATGGATTCATATGGCTGGTGTGGTTCCTTCCACTTTGCACCAGACCTTGAAATTTATCTGGAACCATCAGGAAATTGTTGTTCATAGAGAAGGTAACAACTCAATATATCCTGAAAATTCAGTCCCCCGTTATTGAAAGTATGGAAGAGTTGGATGGGTCTGTATTCCATATTAGGGAAATTGTGTGTGCTACTCAAGTTGGAAAGGCAAATTTGCCACGTGTGCTTATGATGGTGGCTTGGGAAATGTTGAAGAATGGTTTTATCCCAGGTCAAGGTCTTGGAGCGAAATTGGATGGAATAGTGGAACCAATTCAATTTCCTGGTCAGAAATACACCTTTGGTCTTGGATACAAGCCTACTCCTGAAGAAATCTCATCGGCTAATCTCAAAAAGAAAAGTGACATTCCCGTACCACAACCTATCCCACCCTTGAATTAGTCATTTTCCAAGGCGTTTGCTGCACAAGGATTAGAAGAAGCTGTTGAACATAACCTCGTAGAAGGACTCAAAAACTTGTTCATTGAAGAAGCGGAATGTAATATGATTTTGGAGGACTGCACTGAGGCCTCGATCATATGGGATGCTATGCCTGAAGATGCTTTGAACAATTGGACCTGTAACCCGTCCCCGGTTCTCCGGGAATCTTGGTAGATGATTGTATTAGAATTAACAAAAACAACATGATTCAAATTGAGGCCCGAATCGTGTTTTTGAATTTGATGTGTTTTGCCTCCATCTTTTGAAAGCTTAAATGCCAAATCTATGTTACCTTTTTTCTGCTTTAAATTCTAAATTTTTTCTTTGATTATCTATTTTATTTTTACTTCTTTTCTCTCTTTCAGCAAGCAAACTAATAAATCTGTCAATCACGAGAATGTGACATGTAATGAAACGAGCGAACAAACCCCGAACAGTGAACAAACTTTTATAGAATATGAAGAAGATGTGCAGCCTGGAGAGTTGACCAAGGAGTTTGAACATTTTGAAAATAAAGAAAAACCAAATTTGGATGAAACAGAGACGATAAATTTGGGAGATTCAACAGAATTGGTGAGGGAAACAAGAATTAGTGTCCATTTGACTCCGTCCCAAAGAAAAGAACTTATTGATCTTTTGAGACAATACATGGATGTGTTCGCATGGTCTTATGATGATATGCCGGGTCTAAGCATGGATATTATTTCACACAGGTTGCTAATTAATCCCTCTTGCCCCCAGTAAAGCAAAAACCTAGAAAGATCAAGCCTGATTTGAGTTTAAAGGTTAAGGAAGAAATCTCCAAGCAATTTGATGCCAATGTCATCCGGGTCACCAAGTATCCCACATGGTTGGCCAATATAGTACCAGTGCCAAAGAAAGATGGAAAGATTAGAGAATGCGTAGATTATCGAGATCTCAACAAGGCTAGCCCGAAGGATGATTTTCCTCTCCCAAACATTCACATACTTATTGATAATTATGCAAAGCATGAGTTGCAGTCATTTGTTGATTGCTTTGCAGGATATTATCAGATTCTAATGGATGAAGAAGATGCGGAGAAAACTGCATTCATCACGCCTTGGGGAGTATATTGTTACCGGGTAATGCCTTTTGGACTCAAGAATGCAGGGGCAACATATATGAGAGCTATGACTACCATATTTCATGACATGATCCATAAGGAGATTGAAGTCTATGTGGATGATGTCATCATTAAGTCACGGAAGAGCTCAGGTCATATAACAGATTTGAAGAAGTTCTTCGACAGATTAAGGCGGTACAATCTGAAGTTAAATCCTACAAAGTGTGCATTTGGTGTCCCTGCTGGGAAGCTGTTGGGTTTCATCGTGAGTAGGAAAGGGATAGAGCTGGATCCTTCAAAGATAAAGGCTATTCAAGACTTGCCTCCTCCAAAGAGTCGAAAAGATGTAATGAGTTTTCTTGGTTGCCTCAATTACATTAGTCAATTCATTGCACAATCCACTGTAATTTGCGAGCCAATCTTCAAGTTGCTAAGGAAAGATGCTGCAACCAAATGGACGAAAGATTGTCAGAAAGCTTTTGACAGAATCAAGGAGTATTTCTCTAGAGTCCACCAGTCTTGGTGCCCCCAGAATCTGGAAGACCATTGTTGTTGTATTTGTCAGTGTCTGACAATGCATTTGGATGTGTGCTGGGACAACATGATGAAACTGGAAAGAAGGAGCAAGCTATATATTATCTAAGCAAAAAGTTCACTCCTTATGAAGCTCGGTATACGTTATTGGAGCGCACTTGTTGTGCTTTGACTTGGGTTGCACAAAAGTTAAGACATTATTTATGTGCGTATACCACTTTTCTCTTCTCAAGGATGGATCCACTCAAGTATATATTTCAGAAGCCTATGCCCACTGAAAGGTTGGCGAAGTGGCAAATTTTGCTATGTGAATTTGACATTATTTATGTCACTCAAAAGGCCATCAAGGGACAAGCGCTTGCTGATCATCTTGCTGAAAATCCCGTGGATGAAGAGTATAGGCCTCTTAAAACTTATTTCCCTGATGAAGAGGTTTTATTTATTGGAGAGGATATTTTCGAAGAATATCCCGGGTGGAGAATGTTCTTTGATGGTGCTGCGAATTCTAAAGGAGTCGGTGCTGGAGCAGTGTTGATTTCAGAATCAGGTCAACATTATCCTATCTCAACAAAGTTCAAATTTTTATGCACAAATAATATGGAGGAGTACGAGGCTTGTATTCTTGGGCTTAGAATGGCTGTTGACATGAATATACAAGAATTATTAGTTATAGGTGATTCTGACTTATTGATTCATCAGGTTCAAGGCGAATGGAGCACCAAAAATGTGAAGATACTCCCATATTTATTGTGTGTGAAAGAATTGTGTATGAAATTCATCAAGATAGAATTCAAGCATATTCCTCGAGCTCAAAACGAGTTTGCAGACGCGTTGGCAACTCTGGCTTCTATGATTCAACATCCAGACAAGAACTACATAGATCCAATCAAGGTCAATGTGCAGGATCATCCATCCTATTGTTTCCATGTAGATGAAGAACCGGATGGAGAACCTTGGTACTACGACATTAAGAGGTATCGCAGAGAAGGAGACTATCCAGAAGGAGTAAACAATGTTCAAAAGAAGACACTTCGGAGACTCGCAAATCACTTTTTCCTAAGTGGGGAAATCCTTTATAGGAGGACTCTAGAGGTAAGCAAGTTGATTGAAGAAATACATGGGGGTACATGTGGGCCGTACATGAATGGTTTCACTTTGGCAAAGAAGATTCTGCGAGCTGGATATTTTTAGATGACCATGGAAACTGACTGCATCCGTTTTGTGAGAAAGTGTCATCAATGTCAGAATCATGGTGATTTGATTCGGGTTCCACCGAATGAGCTAAATGTAACGAGTTCTCCTTGGCCATTTGCAGCTTAGGGTATGGATGTCATTGGCCCTATTGAGCGCCCGCCTCAAATGGACACAGGTTCATTCTGGTAGCTATTGATTACTTCACAAAGTGGGTAGAAGCATCTTCATACAAGTCTGTGACAAAGAAGGTGGTGACAGATTTTGTTCACAATAACATCATTTGTAGATTTGGGATCCCCGAGTCAATTATTACAAATAATGGAGCTAATCTCAATAGTGGCTTGATGCATGAGATATGCGAGAAGTTCAAAATTATTCACCACAATTCCACTCCTTATCGACCTCAGATGAATGGAGCAGTTGAGGCCGCCAACAAAAATATCAGAAGGATATTGTGGAAAATGATTGATAACTACAAGCATTGGCACAAGAGTTTGTCCTTTGCCCTTCTTGGCTACCGCACCACAATTAGGACTTCGACTGGGGCAACACCTTATCTTTTGGTTTATGGAACAGAAGCAGTGTTACCAATGGAAGTTGAGATACCATCCCTGAGGATCATCCAAGAAGCTGAGTTAAGTGATGCCAAGTGGACACAAAATCGGTATGAACACTTGATGCTCATTGATGAAAAAAGAATGAATGCAATTTGTCACGAGCAACTTTATCAACACAGGATGGCCAAAGCTTTCAACAAGAAAGTAAGATTGAGACAGTTTGAACCGGGACAATTGGTGTTGAAGCGAATATTCCCTCACCAAGATGAAGCTAAAGGGAAGTTTGCACCTAATTGGCAAGGACCTTACATGGTTCACCGAGTACTGACTGGAGGAGCTTTGATTCTAGCAGAAATGGATGGTAAGGTATGGCCAAAAGCTATCAATGCAGATGCGGTTAAGAGATACTACATCTAGAGGCTTCTATTTCATTTTCTTGTAATCTTTTTGTCATGTATTGGAACTACGTCTTGACCTGATTCCCATGGCGGGATACGTAGGAAATCCACATTGGATTTGATCTTTTAATAGGTTTTGCAAAATTTCATTTATATGTAATATGAACTACGCTTGGCCTGATACCCTTGGTGGGATACGTAGGCGGCCTATATCGACTTCGGTCACTTTATTAGATTTTTTTTTCATTTCTCCATTTCTTTGTATGTAGCGAACTACGTATGGCCTGATTCCGTTCGGATATGTAGGCAACCCGAGGAGGGCTCGGCCCCTTTATTTCAATTTTAATTGTATCCTTAGGTTATGTTTGGCTTGGTGCCTTGATTGAATAGTGTGCAGCCTATAGAAAGTCTAGTATCATCGTGACCAAAGGACAACATATCTCTTTCGCCAAAAACTGGGACAATCTTTAAGGGCATCATTGCAAGAAGATATCAAGATATTTGAAGGGTATATGGTCAATTGAATCATCTAACAGGAGAAAAACTTCAGATAAAGGACATTCGCTGTGTTTCATGACATGTCACAATTTGAAATTTGACAAAATTTCTTTATTGCTACATATACGTATATAATTTTATCTTATTTTCAAATATGATTTTCAATCAAATGTTTTTGTTTTATTTATTTTCTTGTTATTCATTTAACCAAGATTTAGAATTGACGGAGGTTATGAGTCCAATCAAAGTTGGAAGAAAGAAGTATGAAGAGCTAGGCCTTCAAAGTCAACGTGAATCAACCTCCCCCAAAACTTATATTTTTTCTTTGAGTGCAGGTTTATCAGAATTACCAGAAGCTGAGAAGTCAATAACATTCATAGCATCGAAAGGACTATATGTCGAGTGGTTTGAGTTACTTACTTATAAATTTATAATTCGAAAACGTATAAGTAAAGCTTTATAAGTTTTCAAATGTGTTGATAACAAATATTATTTAATAAAACAATGCACATGATTTTGCCTGCATAAATGCCTTTAAATGCACTGCACAAATGCTTTCAAATATTTTCAAATGCACCGCACAAATGCATATTTTCAAATGCCTTCAATTATTTTCAAACGCAGTGCACAAATGCTTCTAAATATTTTCAAATGCTTTATATTTTGCACAAACGTATATTTTCAAATGCACAAATACTTTCAAGTATTTAAAAAGGAATCCCACATTGCTTTATCGCTTTTCTAATGCATTGCACAAATGTTTTCAGTTGATTGCACATATGTTTTCAAATATACTGCACAAATGCTTTACCAGTCTGCATTGCTTTCAAAGACCTCATTTTCATAAATCACCTGGCTTAAAAGGTCTCATTTTTAAATCATTTGGCTAAAAGCCTCATATCCATAATTTATTTGGTTAAGGCCTCATTCTCATTAATTATTGCTGAAAAGCATCATTTCTCATGAATCATCGGCCTTAAACCATTTTTCATAAATTTTGCAAGATTTCATCTCATTAAGTCATTTCGGTTTGCAAGGCCACATCCTCATAAATTCACACCCAAGAGGTGTTATTTCCATATGTTTATCGCACCATACTTTATGTTTAATATTATTAACTGTTTTGTCAAGTTTGAGTTCTGCATGAGCTTTAGCACAACGTGAAACTTCATCTAAGCAGTGAACTGGGGCAATTTGTTGAGAAAGTTTAGCTTTCCAACAAAGGTCAAAGGTCTACCTCTAACTCTACTCGACTCCAATCTTGAATACTCTCCTAGATCACAATACCCAGTAACATCATAATTCAATACTAGGGCAACTGTTGTAAGCTTGCGACTACCTTATTCTCAAAATTCTCTACCTCATCAAATATCCCATGCTCATATTGTCTCATGCTATCCCAAGGTCGTATTTGTTGGTTGGGACAAAATTGGCTTCTACGTCAACTTCTTTGCCCAAAAACTCTTACATCGTCTCTGGTCAAAGAGGGACAACCTGTTGACACCCAATTTTGACCCTCCTTTCTTCTAATTTATCATTTTCAGGCTTCTAAATTAATAGCGTATAAAATTATCTTTTTTTCTTACAATTATTTTTACTACTACGACTATATATCTTCTAAAATTATTAGTTTTTATTATCAAAATTACTAATATTACTTTTACACCTCTTTTCTTAAATAGTCGATTTTTGTCATTTTATTTCAAATTTCGTATTTATTAAATTAAGTATAAATCCATTTTCTTGTATCTATATTTTATATTAGCGTAAAGTTGTAATATATTTTTCTTTTATAAACTAGTAATTGTCATCTTATAATATATATTATATTAGTTATTAAGTTAGAAGCCCAAAATAATTTAAAAGAAGAAAGGAAAAAGGGTGAGAAATTCGGCCCAAAAGCCTCAAATAAGACCAAAACTTTTCAGCCCATATTTTATATCAAAATCTGTCCAAAATAGTCCAAATATAGGCCCAACTCAACATTTTAATCATCATCTGAACCTAATAACACTTACCCATCTGCCCCTTACGTTTTCTTCTCCCCTTTCCCCTTTTGGAGAAGACTCCATTAATCCTCAACCAAGGACAACAATCACCAGCCTTGTTTTGGTGAAATTTTCATCTTTTCCTTCTACAATGGCAGACGTCTCTTTCTTTCTCCCCTCATTTACATCTCTCTTCTTTAATTTGGTCAAGAAAATGCCTAACAACTTTTGAGATTTCAGAGAAAGGATCATCAAGCAAAGATTTCAAAATTCAAACGACTATTTTGTTTCTTAAAATCCCGCCCAAACTTGAGCCAAGAACCCTAGTTCATTGCTATAAATACCGACACATTCCACCTGTTAAGGGGGATTTTTTCGATCTTGATAATAGCCTTTGCACTCATTTTTAACAAGAACTTTTTCTGCCTCCATAGCACTTCTAACTACTATTCTTTGCTCTAAATATTGCCTTTGCATCCTTTTTATCTTGGCTGAGATTTTGTTTTTTTAAGCTTGCTTTAGTTGGATTTGTTTGAAAATAGACCTTCGACCAAAGCACCTTGTTCACTGCTCCGCAACAGGTGATTTCACCCTCTCTCTTTTTTCTTTCTCTTTCTCTGTTTTGTTTCTGTGATGCTATGTGTGCTCTATTAGAATGATATGCACTCTAATAAACTGATATGTAGAGACTGTTTTTGTGCTTAGTTTAGCTTAATGAAGTAATTTTTTAGAGTGTGATTATGTTATGTTTGACATTTAAAACCATTTTTTAATTATGTTTCAAATATTAAGAATAAAATTATTGTGTTCGAGTTGGTCTGTGCACATTAGTTTCTTATCGCCAAGTTACTGGTCTGTGATACGTATGTATATATGCATTTGTGTGTATAAAAAAGGGGATTGCTTAGGTGATCTATTTTTATTTTTGATCAAATATGTATATTATATGTGCACCTTTTGGATTACAGATGCATTACCTATAACTTTTTTAAAAGAAAAAATAATAATGCATGAGTTTAAGTCATCTCTTCTACTCTGTTAGTATATCTGTACTTATAGATTTGTTCCCCTTTAAGTTTATATATATGGCATTTTAAAAATCCAAAAATTTATGCATAAGTTTTTATCTAAGTCTTTAAGAAGTAGTATCTTTGTTACTTGAATATGAATTAAAGTTGTTATTGTAGTGACTTTGAGCTTTATTCGGCATTTATGTATTTTTTTCACATTTTGGGTAGTATATTCATTGGCGCTATCTAGCTCAACTCTATATCTAGTTTATTCAATATCGAGTAAGGTTGGATTGCTTTACTAATCTCTTTTTACTTTTTTTGCATGAACAATTTTGGAGCAAAAATTGGAGTTTCTTTGAGAGATTCTCACTACCGACATATCCTCTTGCCGTTGCTAAACTTGGAATATGCATTTCCCCTTTATTTCCATCTCTTGTTCCCTAGAATTGGATCCGAGCTGAAGTTAAAGAAGACAAGCGAAAAAATCTGGAAAAATATAAATATTTTTCCATTTCTAGTCATTATTATGTTGTGTTTGTTTTGGCTTGTTTGTGAACTTCTGTCTTGTTATATCTTTTGCAATTTGTTTGTTTTGCTGTGTTTTTGGGGGTGGGGTTAGCTTACTTTTTTTAATGATTTAGTTGTTATTTTGTTTAAGGTTTTCCTTTGGTTTTCTTTTCTTTTTTAAAACGCATATTTTTTTTACACCATTTTAAACCCACTAGTTTTTCATTAATTTTATTCAACTTGGCAGTGACCCTTTTTAAAAACAAATAAATAAAATGTTTTGTTGTAATTATATTATTTTTTCAAAATCTTTCAAAAGGAAACATCTTATGAATTCATGAATAAAAGTTTTTATACTATATCTTTTAGTCACGGATTACGGATCAACAACAATTGATTTAGACAAATTATCCTTTCTTAAATCTCCATCATTTTAATATAAATACAAAAGAATTTTCAAATGTTGAAACGCTTTCCAACTTACTTATTCGACTTTTCTGATTCTTTTAATATTCACTTTTTTTTATAAATTAATTAACCTAAGTTTGGCCGGTTAACTGTTTTTAACAGATTTTAAAGGATGCCTTACACCTTCCCTTTAGGATAAACTAGCACCCTTACCTAGAATCATGCAAGTTAAGTAGACCATTTAATTGAAGTCATTTTATTATTAGCTAGTTAAATATTTAGATGTCCTAATTCACCATAATTAATTAGGTGGCGACTTCTTAAGTTAGTTGATTAATTGGGAAATCACCAATATGTTGTACACGTTTTGACCTCGAGTTAAAATGGG
This sequence comes from Solanum commersonii, assembly GCA_029007595.1. Lineage (NCBI taxonomy): Eukaryota > Viridiplantae > Streptophyta > Magnoliopsida > Solanales > Solanaceae > Solanum > Solanum commersonii. Next base: position 5,395,561 of record JAJTWQ010000022.1, read on the forward strand.
GTATAACAATAACTCTTGTCTACTGCAAGACGGAAGAACAATTGGCTGATATATTCACTAAGCCTTTACTAGTTGGCAAGTTTCAGCTTCTCAGACAGAAAATTGAAGTTTGCAGTTTCCAAAGCAAGGAGGGGTGTTAGGAATTTGCTTTTTCAACTGTACTTTTACTTTTACTGCATTATATTAGATAAGACTTAGTCAATTAGTTGTTAGCCATCTATTCCTATTATTTAGGAGTAAGTTAGTGAGTTAGGAATATGCTAGTAGTGGGTTTACTGCTTTCTGTTTTTCATTCCAGTCTTATAAATGAAATCTGAAGATATCAATAAAAATGTTCTTCTACCAATATTCTTCTTGACTTCTCTGCTTTCTAAAACTCATACTACTAAATTTTACTAGCACGATTCTTGCCCAAACATTATCTCTAAGAACTCCATAGAATGATTTCTCCAGTTCAAGTTATTCTTATGTTAATAAATGAATGTTGTTCTAGCTATAATATAAATCCTTGATTAATAATAACATAATAAGATAAATAATTTAATTCAGAAATTCCTTATGAATTAAAGTGATTATGCATGAGTTTTTACAAGTACTTTCTAATCTCAAGGCTTGTGCAAAAGTTTTGCAGGATTTTTATGGTTTCGTTAACCTTCATGATTTTAAAGCATGAAATTAACATGATACATATTTTAGTTTCAGTACTGATTATTTGAGATATGATTTTGAGCAAAGTATCATACTTGATTCTAACATCAATTTTTTTTTAAAAATAAATAAAATTGAAATGTAACATTTTATAAGTAATTAACTAAATAGGTTTTTACTTACAATATTTTCTTAATACTTATTTTAGGTATATATCTCAAATGTCTTCATTTAATTCGTCACTTTGATACATTCAGGGGCGGACCTACGTTGTAGGTTTTGGGTGCTCGAGCACCCACTAATCTCAAAGCGTAACGTATAAAGTTAGACAGTAAATATTTAAAAATTAATATATTAATCAGTTGAGCACCCACAAACACTAAAGTGCTTTAGCCGCTTTGATTTTGAAGCTGAATATTCAGTGCTTGGCACGCGAGAGAAACGGGAGTTCGAATCGTGGTGGAAGCAATTTTTTTATGTTTGTTACTAACTGCTTTCATATATTACTAAACATTTTCTCTTCTTTTTTCCAATTTTTTCAATCTTCGCCGTTTTTACATTTCAATCTTAAATTTTCTTTTAGTTTATTTTTTCACTGTTTTAATTTCCTATATCTCACTTATTACGGTATTAAAAAAGGCATAATACATAAATGTGTTCTTTAACTTGACCTTATTTTACGTTTATGTCCTCCAACTTTGGATATGCACAAGTAGACACTTAAACTTGTATAAAGTTGAACAAGTAAACAAATGAGTCATACATGGCACAATACACATAGGACACCACGTAGGATAAAAAATGACATGTAGGATGCCATGTAGGACATGTGTATCTATTTGTTCAACTTTATACAAGTTTAAGCGTCTACTTATATAAACCCAAAGTTGAAGGGCATAAATGTGATTTGAAGCTAAGTTAAAGGCATATTTATGTATTATGTCATTAAAAAACTTAAGTGTTTAAAAACTCCAGAGTGTAAATATTTGTAGTTGTCAACACGCAATGTTATGATACAATTATTCAATATCTTCAAAATATGAAAGGTTGTCGAGAATCATACTACTAGAAGCTTTTTAAAAATATATATATATTGATATTAATCGTAGTTTGCTCGGTAACTTATGACTAGAAGTCTTATTTCTAATAAAAAGCTTTTTATTTTCACATTAATTAAAATAATTATACATTTATATCAACAAGTGAGCACCCATGATCTTAAAATCCTGGATCCGCCACTGGATACATCATCAGCGAGTGTGTTACACTCTCTTAATTTTTTTGTTGATCGTCAAAAAAGTGTCAAAATGACACACCGGAGCCTTACAATGGGTGTCTTAAATGAACAAACCTTAATTTGAGGTGTCTAAGGGAAAGTTGATGTCAACTTTAAGTGGTCACCAATAGGTTCCGCCAAGAATTATTACCAATTGTGCCAACGTAGCATGTTAGCATCCATGTCTATAATTGTTCAATGAGTATTGTCATTTTGTAGATGAATAAGATTGATATACATCGAAATCTCAGATCATGTAGTATAATTAGAATCTCTCCACTGCTGGATCAATCTAACTTGAATGAATTTGACAGGTTATGATTTTATGAGCTATTTTTGTCAACTCTAGATATAACAAAAACTATCTTTCCATAGTGACAAAACATTATATTAGTGTCGATCTCAATAAAAAATCACATGATAACATCTTATTCTCTCCGCTTCAAAATAAATGATGTTTAAAATCAAACCAAGTATTTTGAAAGATTTTTTACACTAATAAAAAAGAATACTCTAATTCAAAAGAATATTTGTTGCTTCTCTTTGAGTTTATAAGTAATCAACTTACTCAATTTTATATGATATCATTTTGAATTTAAAAAAAAATGATAGATATGAATATATTTGTACACAAGAAAATGTCCAAATTTACCTTCTATTGATCGAAAACAATTTAAAATTACCCCTCATTATAATTTTAGGTCACTAATATTCTTGTTATTAGCATACCAACTCATATTAAAAATGCAAAAAACAAAATATATGAATACACAGGGAAGGTCAAAATAAATCCCAAGGATTAAATCCAAATTGAGGTAAATCTTAGAATTATGTTAGAGTTGAGCTAGTATTGGCATCACTTTAAAAATGGATTATATTGTTCACGATAAATTCCGCCCAAAACAAAATTATTTTGTGTCCAATTCATAAGATTTTGGGCCATATTTGACACCCCTATCGTGGACAAATTACGGATATATATATATATATATATATATATACATATTATCATCATCATCATCTGCATAGAGTGTATAATAAATTCTGTGATAATCATAGAATACTTAGTTTTCTCTAGCTCTTATTGTCTTCATGCTTGTTAATTAGTAGAGATTTGTTACCTCATTAGGATTGGTAAGGTAAGGCATATCCCCCCTTGCTTGTACTTATTCACGTTGAAGATTTTATCTTATTATTAATAAAAGGCCGCTAGACGCCCTGTACGTTTAGTGGTATAAATTTATTTATTTTTAAAAAAATTAAAAAAAATAAAATATATATATATATAATTTATACATTTGTAAACTAATTGGACAAGTGTAATTGGCCATAATTATCCCTAATAATGTCTTTCTTTCAAGACCATAGTTCCCTTACAGTGAAAAATTAAGAACTCTACTTTTGGCTTCCTACTTAAAGATTGAAAACTCGCAAATGAGCTTTTTTGATTTATTAATTTGTTTGAAAAATTGATGATTGAGTTTGTTGATGATGCCATTTTGAAGCTATTTCTACACTTGATGCGAGTATTAGTTTTGTTTTTGAATTATTGATAGCCTTAAAAACTTTTTTTAATTTGACTAATTGAACTTAAATACACACTCTCATATCATACACATAAACATGTTGTTCACGCGTGTACACATGATTTTCTATTGATGTGACAAATATATAGATATATTGTATGAAATAAGAGGGTGTTTTAAAAGTAGAGAGATATGTTAAGGTTTGTTAATAATTGAGGTTTCTTAATAATTTGTGGACGAAACTAATAATTTTGCCAAGTTCAAGAATGAAACTAACAACCTCATCCTTATTTTATTTTACAATATTATTTATTACTTTTTATTTTCTTATTGTCGAGTGATACTAAAATTCATCTCCATTAGATTATTTCCTTATAACCTATGTACGTCCATTCGATTCTTTCCTTATAATTTATCCGATCTAAAATAATATATCAACCAACATGAATCTTTTTTTTTCAAAAAAAAAAAAAAACAAAGACATCAAAGACATGTTTAGTGAATATAACTTACAGTTAAATTGTTTACTTCGGTCTAAATACACAAAGACCAACTATTGGTTCAATAACACTCTTTAGTCTCAAGGGGTCAAGAATTAATTCAATTTTTGTTTACATTCTTTAATTAAATACCAAATTTCTTCTTAAACATGCCCCAACCACTTTTATTATTCATTATAAATATTTATTATAAGAATTACGATTACCTGATTATTTTTTAAAAAAAGTTTGATTCATAGTGTGAGTATATTATTTCGGATGAAAAAATTATAGGAAAAAAATCTTATGGGATGTAATTTTTTTTCAACAAATAAGAAAGTAATAAATAATAAATAATATTTTATAAATAAAATAATAACAAGGTTGTTAGTTTCAAGGGTATAAGTGAGTTAAAAATGAGTGGAGAAGTATTTTTAGCAAATAGGTGGATGAAATTTTTTTTACACCTTTTTCTAAAATTCATGGTAATTAGTTTTAAGGATATCAATAGTTCGAGGAAGAAACTAATAATTCTCACAAGTTCAATGGTATTTTCAACTCTTCTCTCGATTTTTTATTAAGAGTCACACCCTCCTATAAGAGTTTGAGACCACTTATTACGCCATGTGGCAGATCATGAGTGTATTTAAGTTCAGTCAGTCAAAAAGATTAATATTTTTAAGACTGTCAATAATTTAACCATGAAACTAATAATTTACGTCAAATTCACTTTCTCTAAAAATAAATAAATTATTTGATGATGTTTTTGAACCTATTTTTGTGGGTTGACTTTCTAAGCTCACTTTGCTTTCTTAATATCTGTCCAACGTTTCCTTGCTGTTCTCATAATCTCATTTACTACTGATTGGTATTAAAGGTACAAAATAAAGATGGTGTAACAATTTCAATTTCACAATACAAACATTCAAATACTACTATAATTACTAAATTTGAAATTATAATGGGAAAATGGAACTAACAAAAAGAACTATTGAGAAAATAATTAGAAAGGAGATAGAGAAGTATAGACTCAAAGAAAGGGATGAGAAGACTATATATTTTTCTCAACAATCTGCATAAATTGTTCTTTCTCATCGTTATTGTTTTAGCTAGTTGTTAATTGGGTCCGGGTTCCAAATCAGCCTTTACAAAGGCCTTTCAGTTTTATTGCTTTTTTTCAGCCTAATAACTAGTTGTGTGACATCAGTATAGATATCAACATTGGACCGAAGCTGGTTCATAACATATGGATTGCCCTATTTACACATCCCAATTACACATCATGAAATGCAATTGATTCTGCATCAATAACAAGTTATGACTTATTCCCACTCATTTATGCAGGTCTCTACTTGCCAGTTCATGCATTTATGATGTACTCACTTTAGATGACAAACAGCTCATGACTTGTAATTAATAAGATGCTAGAATAGCCACTTTTAAGAATGGGTTATCTTTATTTCAATGTTTTGACTCTTTATCTTTTGAGACTTTTTCAGAACAAAGAGATGTGTCAAGTATATATATCTATCAATATTGATATACAAAGATCACAACAATAAATGAAGAATTTTGTGGTAATTGTTTAGCGATTATATAATATAACTATTACTATATTATATTTGACAACAATAATATAATATGACTATATGAGTATTTATAACCAACATTCTATATATATGTCACTAAATACTTTGTCATTTTGATGTAATGAAATTAACTTAATTACTCTTAAATATTTTTACGATACTAAATATTGCCCTATAAAAAATTAATCTATTGTCGCTAGATATACCTATAACTTTAGAAGGTATTTGTGTTATTGTCACTAAATGTACCTATAAGTCTATAATTTTTTTATTTTCTAATAAACTTTAAGTGTTTGGTGTATTCAATATATGAATATGCCTTATATATGTTTACATATAGCTCATGAAAGAACCATATCCGTGGAAGTCAAGAACGAAAAGATAAGCCCGATATAGACATGGAGGGAATATAACGTACAAATCATTCAAAGAAACGCAAAAATGAATAGTATGGAGAAGAAAATATTATGGAAGGTGACTCAAGTTTAGGTTTTTATCATAAAAGCCACTTTTCTTTATTTTGCTATATATACGCAAAAAAATTAGTTTCTTTTGGGTATATTTATAACTAGACATAATATTTAACAGCGTTAAGTAAAAAAAATAAAAAAATCGATAAGAACATGCAAGGGGGTTAGACCTTATAACCTGGCCAATTCTAATGAGGTAACAAACCTCTACTATCTAACAAGAATAAAGAAAATAAGAGCTAGAGAGAAGTTGGTATTTTGTCATCACCGCAGAGTTTGTAATACACTCTATGATATTACAAATGAGGATGCTTAAATAAAGCAAAAATATAACAACTAAGAAGAAGGTTGAGTTATTGTAATGACACGATTGTTCATTTTTGGAAAGGTTCATGAATTTATCATTTTGACCCTCCTGATATTGTAACGACCTATTCCCGTTGTTATGGGAAAGCCAACAAGGAAAAAATTTGGGCCAGAAAACTTTTTCATAGTATCTTGAGATTTCTCAACGTAGTCTAGATTTGGATGAAATTGGAGTCATTAAGGTGTAGAGAAATCTAGTAACAATCGGGTGATTTAGTTATGATTTGTCACGACCCAAAAATGGATGTGATGGCACTCGTCGTATCCCACCAAGACAAGTCAGCCTAAAACTCAATCTTTTCGATAAAGTGCAGAAATAAAACAAAGTTCAATAACAATTACTATTATGAAAACAAGTCAACTTAATTCAATCCCCAAAACCTGGTTGTCACGTGCACAAGCCTCTAATGTAAATACTAGCATTGAAAGAAAAATACGCAAGTCTCAAATGACGTTGTCTTTCAAGTAAAACCAAAATCATAAACAGGAGTAAGAAGGTTCGCTGAGATGACAAACAGCTACCTCTCAGATCTCCACAGAAAGCCTCAGAAACGAAGAGAATGAAAGGTATCACGAAGATCCGAGCTCGTAACCTACAAAAGATTGTAAAAGCAAGGGGTGAGTACCAAACCACACGGTACTCAACAAGCAAACCTCTAAACACAAGCTAAGGGTACAGAATACGGGTACTCCTTACACCCTATCCTAACCTCCATAACTACAACCTGCGTAAAAGCAGCCCAACCTAACAATTCCCAGTTTACAAAGCATACAGCTCAACAACAGCACTCTAACAAATTATATATTCTCAATAACAACTCAATATTCATCAATAACAAGTTTCACAGAAAGGCACTCACAAGATCAGCAACACACAAGATCAAGTTCATCAATAATAAAAATGTGCAATGCAATGAAATACAATGTCAAATATAGTGATGCATGTCTGACCTAATGATACACACCCGCTGTCTCTCAGTCCGGGACCCATGGGGGACATATCTGTCCATGCATCCATCGCAGCGCACTATACGACCCTCGATAATAGTAACCATTGCGACGCGTGATACGTCCCTCGAAATATAGTATCTATCGCGGCGCGCGATACATCCCTCGAAATATAGTATCCATCGCGGCGCGCGATACGTCCCTCGAAATGATACATCATCTTATCACATAACACTTATCACAATCATGTCTCAGAACAATGCAAATAACATGTTCACACAAATAATGAGGAGATGGCCATTTTCATAACATTGCACAAATCACAACAACACAATCATGATACAACTTCAACAATGGTTCAACAAGTCTTTCAAACAATTCTCAACACATCACACAAACAACTTGATCACATTACTCCCAACCATATACCACAAGGAAATACACGAATTTCATACGCTTAACAAGGGTTTAGAAATTCACTTGCCTCAAACAATCGAATGATTACTCCGGGACTTGAGTCTTCCCCTTTCGTTGAGCTTCCAAATCAATGCAGTCTATTCAAGTACATAGTCATAATAAGATTTCGAAATTAACAACATTCATATTAATCTATGTCCAACTAGACCCAAGAGCTCACCCAAACCTAAAATCAAGTTAACATGTAAATTCTCATATTTCCAAATTTCAAGTCTAGGGTTAAGTTTCAAGCTCTCCAATATTATAAATCTAATAATATTTATATAATATAATACCCCTAATATTTAATTACATATACTAATATAACAAATTCGAATCTTAAAAAGGTGACCAGATTTAGAGGCGTAATCAACATTCTTAACTATTAAAAACTTTACAAAAATCTAGACTCCACCATTAATTTATTTAATTTGACACATTGTATTCATAATGGCAATCATTGGCCAGAGCATCACATGAAGAATAATCACTTAGCATCCTATTTTTCTTTTCTAATTTACAAACACTATAATCCCTGACAAAAATCTTTAATTAATTCCACAACTCCAACGACAACTATGATACAAGGGGTCCGCATGCAATTATCTAATGACTATCCTAATTGGGCAACGACAACCCACTGGAAAGGTTGATCAACATCTGCCAAACACAAGAAAAATAATTTCTCTAGCCTTAAAATTGGAATCATTGGTCATTGAGAAAATTCATAACAATTATTAAAAAAAAAAAAAGTTCTCGTTGAATCAGCAACATTGTTCAACCCAATTTCTTTATGCTCTATCTAGCATTAATGATATCAATGAATTCCCCCTAATCTTCTAACATTTATAATTTATTATATTTGATAGGAAAGCTTCGTACCTATTGGCGGTAGTTGGACGCTGCTCCAAATATTTTCGTCGACCTTTTCTTTCCTCTCATGTACGTCTGCTTAGGTTAGTTTCTGACTCCTTTTCTTTTCTTAACTTATGACCCAAAAATTCTCAACCCTAATAATTTATTAAATTATAAACTTGACCCATTAAGCATTAACTAAAATTAGTTATTTAATAAATAATCGTCAATAAATTAACTATGGTTATACGAATATTCAAATTTCCAAAAATGATCTTCTGGGTCATCACATGATTTTGATTACATGAGTAGATAGATAAGTCGTTAAGGAATCCGTACGACTTTACGGAATTGAATTCGGGCGAGTAGAACTCCCGAAATTGATCTTAGCGTGAATGGTATTTTTTGAGTGTCGTTGGTGGAAGGTGTGTTGTGAAATGGGGGTCATGGAATTATTAAAATAGCTCACTGTTTCATGCAAGCCGCCTTGGCGGTGATTTTGGTCGCTCTGGCGGGGCGGCTGTAGCGGGGTGATGACCACTGTGGCGGGCCAGACGCGACTTAAAGTCTTAAATAAACCCCAAAATGTATTTATTCTGCACTTTTTGGTGTTTAGAGCTAAGGAACGAACCCAGGCAATTCTTGACAGTTTTCCACCATTTTTAAGGCTAAAGGTAACATTTTAACTCCCTGAATCCGTTTTTCAATCCGTAGAACTTAATCTAATGCGTAATTATCGATGAGGAAGGGTTTTGATCTAGAAATTATGGTGGAAAAGGCCCTAATTTGAATACTTGGGGATCATGGGTATGATTTAGGGTTGTTAGAATCGTTAGTAATTCGGGTAATTAGTGATTGTTTATTGATTCCCGTATTATATTGATTATTTATAGACCAAGAACAAGCAAAACGAATTCGGAAAGGGAAGGATCAAGTTTCTTAGGGTTTCAAGCTTGTTTCGAGGTAGGTGATTGTTGTGATTCTATGATTGTGTGATGTATGTTTGTTCTTGCTTCATATGATACATGTATGTATGAGAATGTTGTATTATTGATCACACTTGTTGTAAATGAGGATATATGAATGATGAATGCCATGAATCGTGACTTGATTGTATTATTATGAGAATGTACTTTCTGATTGTGATTGTGGCTTGTTGAATGGATTGAGTGTTGTGTTCCGACACACTAACTTGAATCGGTTGCCACGTTACGGCATAATTATGGGATCGGTTGCCACATTCATGTATAATCATTGGATCAGGTACCATGTTTTGGTATGCTAACTATTTGGGTTTGGGTTCCATGAGAGGGCCAATGACTTGTCATAATTATGTATCTTGAGAAATGTGAAGCTATTCGTTGTTCATAAATGTTGATAATATTGTATATTATTGATATATGCATGTGATTATATTGTTGTATTGACTTATGTATGTTACACTTAGTGGAATAACCGCATGATCCTACCAGTACATTGTGTTGTGTACTGATACTGCACTTGCACTTTCTTTGTTGAATATAGGGCATCTTCAGGCGACTATTGACAGACCTCGCTTAGAAGATCAGTGATCACTTTCGAATTCAAGGGTGAGCCAGTTCTTCCAGGCTGCCATGAGTTCTTCTTTCGTCTATGTCCACATTTCAGACTTAGACTTTCTAGTTAGTTAATTAGTTCATTTGTTTGGGGTTGTAACCCTTCTTGTTTAAACTTATGGATCTTGTTAGAGTTTTGGTACATTGACTTTCAGGTTCTAGGCGTATTTTCTGTATTGTTTAGTTGTTAGATTTTTTAAAAATTAATGGGAACTTTAGTTTTTAGCGATTTATTCCTATTTTCGTATCCTTAACTGTTTTAGTTTTGGTTTAGTTGCTTGGTTTGGGTTGTAGTAGTGGTTCTCCCATCGGAGGGTTAGTGTGGGTGCCAATCACGATGGTCTGAGTCATGACAAAGTTGGTATCAGAGCCTAGGTTTGTTGATCTCGATATACCAAAACGAGTCTAGTAGAGTTGCGGACTGGTACGTGGACGCCTTTACTTTTCTTCGAGAGGCTATAGGAGTTTAGGAAATCTCTCTATTTTCTCTTGTCTCCTTTCGTGCTATAACTTGATTTCAATTGGTATCTGGCAATTCAAATTTGTATCTAACCTTCTTCACTATTCTGTCTCTGGATGGTTAACACTAGATTCAATGGCATCTAGCCCATAGCTCCCATCAATGCTCCAGCTGAGGAATTTGGAGTGAGAGGTCGCGATTGAGGAAAAGCTAGGGGTAGAGGTCGAGGAAGAGTGGTGCCTGCTAGAGATAGGGTACCAGTCGGAAATGCTCCCCAAAATAAGGTCCCTCATGTGCATCATGAAGATATAGAAGAGGATATTGAGGTTGAAAATGTTGAGGAGGTTGGACAAGAGGAAGAGGTACAGGCTGAGACTACCAGTGTTCCTCCCATAGACCCAGTGTTATCTCAATAGATCATGTCATTCCTGAAAGGGTTGGTTGGTCCTAGAGTGCTTCCTTCTGCTCAAGAAACTCAAGCTCCTACTAATCCCCCTGTTGCTAGCACTGCGCCCAAGGTGGGTGGGACTGGAGGTAATGATGCTTTCTTTCGTCCTTTGTTGGGCTCTGTTATGACTGATAATGAGCATGAGATGTTGACTAAGTTTTTGAAGCTAAAGCTTTCTGTATTTCTTGGTTCTGAGAATGAGGATGCTTATGAGTTCATCTTAGACTGCTATGAGAGGCTTCATAATTTGGGAATTGTCCATCAGCATGGGGTTGAGTTTGTGACTTTTCAGCTTCAAGGTGAGGCTAAACAGTGGTGGAGAGCTTATATGGAATGTAGATCTTCAACTTTACCTCCACTCACTTGGACCCAATTTTATGCTCTGTTTTTAGAGAAATATGTGCCTAGGACTTTGAGAGATCGCAAGAAGGATGAGTTCATGGCTTTGGAGCAAGGTGGTATGTCTGTGGCTGCTTATGAAGCCAAGTTTCATGCTTTGTCTAGATATGCTACTCAATTGGTGACTACTGAGGAAGAGAGGATCCGTTTATTTATTAGGGGACTAAATTCTGAGTTGCAGGTATTATCTGTTAATATGACCTCTACAGGGAGGAGCTTTAATGAGGTAACAAGCTTTGTTAAGAAAGTGGAGGGGGTGAGGCGAGACGATTAAGTTAAGGCATTGGCAAAAAGGACCAAGAACTCGGGTAACTTTCAAGGTTCTTACTCTAAGGCATCCAAAAGGCCAACGCTTGCAGCCAGACCAATTCAATCCACTATTCCCGCCTCAATAGGTAATTACTCGGGAAATCCATCTCAATATTTGATTCAGGAAAACCAGGGAATCACGCCTTTGATGGGTGGCAGACTATTTTTTGATTGTACTTGCTACAATTGTGGAGAACCTGGGCATATGAGGATATAATGTCCCCACCCAGGAGTGTTAGAATCCGCGCAGTAGCTGACTAGAGTAGTGGTACCCGCAGGAAATGGTAATAATGGTATAGGACATCCACAAGGTGGGTGAGGAGGTAATCAACGAGGCCGTGGAGGTAAAGAAAATAGTAACGCAGGCAGGGGTAATGTGTAATCAGGCACGAAAGTAGCTCATCAAGATGATAGGGTTCGGTGTTATGCCTTTCCGGGCAAAAATGAGGCAGAGGCGTCTGACGCAGTGATCATATGTACTATTCTTGTCTGTGATCGGATGGCTAATGTGTTATTTGATCCGGGTACTACTTATTCATATGTATCAGTGTGATTTGCCTCATAATTTTCTATGATTTGTGATATACTTAATGACCCCATCCATGTTTCTACCCCAGTTGGAAAGTCTGTCATAGTCACCCATGTTTATCGTGCTTTTCCTATTCTGTTTAAGTGTTTTCAGACTTGGGCTGATTTGGTGATTTTGGATATGGCTGACTTTGATGTAATCTTAGGCATGACTTGTTTGTCCCCTTATTATGCTGTGCTTAATTGTAATACTAAGTCTGTAACTCTAGAAATTCTGGGAAAGGAAAAGTTAGAGTGGGAAGGGGTGTATAAGCTTAAGCAAGATAAGATCATATCCTCTTTCCAAGCTAGTAAACTGGTAAAGCAGGGTTGTTTGGCTTATGTGGCTCATATACGGGATGTTGAAGTTGAGTCTCCATCTATTGAGTCTATTCCTGTGGTGTTGGAATTTAGAGAAGTGTTTCCTAATGAGTTGCATGGTATGCCTCCGGATAGGGATATAGATTTCTGCATTAATTTAGAACCCGATACTCGTCCCAGTTCTATCCTTTCATATCGCATGGCTTTGGCAGAATTAAGAGAGCTTAAGGCTCAAATCCAAGAACTTCTTGATAAGGGATTCATTTGTCCTAGTGCTTCCCCGTGGGGCGCTCCATTTTTGTCTGTCAAGAAGAAGGATGGTAGTATGATGATGTGTATAGATTACCGGCAGCTGAATAGGGTCACTATTCGAAACAAGTATCCCTTGCCTCGAATAAACGATCTTTTTGACCAATTGCAAGGTGATTCAGTTTTCTCCAAGATTGATCTAAGGTCTGGCTACCATCAGTTGAAAATTAGGCATGAGGATGTGCCCGAGATGGCGTTTAGAACCCACTATAGGCACTATGAATTTTTGGTTATGTCTTTTGGTTTGACTAATGCGCCTGCAGCTTTCATGAGTTTGATGAATGGGGTGTTCAAGCCATTTCTTGATTCTTTCATCATAGTCTTTATTGATGATATTTTGGTCTATTCAAAAAGTGAGGAAGCGCATGCCGACCATCTTCGTATTGTTCTGGGTGTTCTTGGGAAACAAAGTTATATGCGAAATTCTCTAGGTTTGAATTTTGGTTGACTTCGATTGCATATTTGGGGCATGTAGTTTCAAAATAAGGGGTAATGGTAGATCCTCAAAAGAAGAAGGTGGTTAAGAATTAGGTCCAGCCTAGTTCTGTGACGGAAGTTAGGAGTTTTGTAGAGCTTGCTAGCTACTATTATCGATTTGTAAAGAACTTTGCTTCTATTATCACTCACTTGACAAATTTAACCAAAAAGGAGATACCATTTGAATGGACTGAAAAATGTGAGGAGAGCTTTCAAAAGCTCAAGAATCTTTTGACCACCGCACCCATTCTAGTATTACTGGTTGAAGGTAAGGATTTTATTGTTTATTGTGATGCTTCACATTCTGATTTTGGTGATGTATTGATGCAGGATAAGAATGTTATAGCCTATGCATCGACAATGTTTTGGAGTTGGTAGCGACAATGTTTGCTCCTAAGATATGGCGACATTATCTTTATGGTGTTAAGTGTGAGGTATTTACTGATCATCGTAGTTTGCAGCATGTGTTTACTCAAAAGGATCTGAATTTGAGACAGAGAAGATGGATGAAGTTAGTCAAGGATTATGATGTGACCATTCAATACCATCTGGGTATGGCTAATGTTGTGGTAGATGCTTTGAGTCGCAAAGCGGTGAGTATTGGTAGTTTAGCTGGCTTGAGTGTATCCAAACGACCCTTAGCTAAGGAAATTCAGACCCTGGAGTCTAAGTTCATGTAGTTGGGCATCTCAGAAAAAGGTAGGGTGTTAGCTAGCATTGAAGTGAGGGCCACATTCATTGAGGAGATCAAGGACAAACAGTTTGAGGTTGAGGATTTGGAGGAGATTAGAAAGAAAACTGAGGTTGGTGAGGCACAAGAGACCACTCTTGATGCGGAAGGTGTGCTCAGTTTTAAATGGAGGATATGTGTTCCTTGAGTTGATGACTTGATTAAGAAATTATTGACAGAATCACATGGCTCGCGATATTCTATTCATCCGGGTGTGACCAAGATGTATCGAGATTTGAAGCGAATTTATTGGTGGTCAGGCATGAAGAAGGATATAACAGAGTTAGTGGCTAAGTGTCAAAATTTCCAACAAGTGAAGTATGAACATCAAAGGCCTGCAGGTTTGCTACAAATAATGCCAATTTCGGAATGGAAGTGGCAAAGGATAGCCATGGATTTTGTGGTTGGTCTTCCTAAGACTTTGGGGAAGTTTGATCATATTTGGGAAGTGGCTGATAGATTGACTAAGTCAACCCATTTTATTATAATGTTGAACAATTGGCTAAAGTTTATGTGAAAGAGATAGTGAGGTTGCATAGGGTACCCCTTTCTATCATGTCAGATTGTGGTACTCAGTTTACCTCCAAGTTTTGGAGTAAATTACATGATGAATTGGGCACACAACTCACTTTTAGTACAACCTTCCATCCACAGATGGACGGACAGTCAGAGAGGACTATTTAAGTGTTAGAAGACATGTTGAGGGCATGTGTGTTTGATTTTGGAGGGCATTGAGATAAGTTCTTACCTTTATGTGAGTTATCTTACAATAATAGTTATCACTCCAGCATAGATATGACACCGTTTGAGGCACTTCATGGAAGGGGATGTAGATCACCCATAGGATGATTTGATGCTAGAGATGTGAAACCTTTGGGGGTTGATATAGTGAAGGATACTCAAGATAAGGTGGGGAGTATTCAAGCTAAGCTTTTAGCAGTCCAGAGTAGACAGAAAAAGTATACAGACAATAAGGTAAGAGACATGGAATTTCAGGCTGGTGAGAATATTCTTCTTAAGGTATCACCCATGAAAGGGGTGATGAGATTTGGCAAGAAGGGCAAGCTAAGTCCGCAATACATTGGTCCCTTTGAGGTTCTTGAATGTGTAGGGCTAGTGGCTTATAGATTTGCTTTACCTCCTAATCTATCTGAAGTTCATCCGGTATTTCATGTGTCTATGTTGAAGATATATCATGGTGACGGGGATTATATCATTAAGTGAGACTCAATTGTGTTAGACAGCGACCTCCAATATGAAGAGGAACCGATTGCATTTCTTGATTGTGATGTGCGTAAGCTGAGGACAAAGGAGATTAAGTTCGTGAAAGTTTAATGGAAACTTTGTCCAATTGAGGAAGGTACTTAGGAAATCGAGAGGGACATACGAGACAATTATCCCTAATTGTTTGTCGATTCAGGTACTACTTCAATCCTTCCTTAGCCTATTCTCCCTAAGTTTGTCACTCAGAAAGAGTGATGGGTAAATTGGTATCTATTGTAATGGCCTGTTCTCATCGTTATGGGAAAGCCAACGGGGAAAATTTTTGGGCCGAAAAACTTTTTTGTAGTATTTTGAGATTTCCCAACCTAGTCCAAATTTGAATGAAATTGGAGTTATTAAAGTGTAGAGATATATGGTAACAATCGGGTGATTTAATTATGATTTTGATTACATGAGTATATAGATAAGTCGTTAAGAAATCCGTACGACTTTACGAAATTAAATTCGGGTGATAGAACTCCCAGAATTGATCTTAGCGTGAATGGTATTTTCTGAGTGTTGTTGGTGGAAGATGTATTGTGAAATGGGGGTCTTGGAAATATTAAAATAGCTCATTGTTTCATGCAAGTCGCTTTGGCGGTGATTTTAGTCTCTTTGGTGGGGCCACTCTAGCGGGGTGATGATCGCTGTGGTGGGCCAAATGCGACTTAAAATCGTAAATAAACCCCAAATTGTTTTTATTCTGTGCTTTTCGGTTTTTAGAGCTAAGGAACGAAGCCCAGGCAATTCTTGACAGTTTTCCACAATTTTAAGGCTAAATGTAAGATTTTAACTTCCCAAATCCATTTTTCAATCCGTAGAACGTAATCTAATGGATAATTATCGATGTGGGAGGGTTTTGATCTAGAAACTATGGTGGAAAAACCCCTAATTTGGATACTTGGGATCATGGGTATGATCTAGGATTGTTAGAATCGTTAGTAATCCGGGTAATTAGTGATTGTTTATTGATTTCCGTATTATATTGATTGTTTGTAGACCAAGAACAAGCGAAACGAATCCTCAAAGGGAAGGATCAAGTTTCTTAGAGTTTCAAGCTTGTTCCGAGGTAGGTTATAGTTGTGATTCTATGATTGTGTGATGTATGTTTGTTCTTGCTTCATTATGATACATGTATGTATATGAATGTTGCATTATTAATCACACTTGTTGTAAATGAGGATATATGAATGATGAATGTCATGAATCATTACTTGATTGTATGATTATGAGAATGTACTTTGTGATTGTGATTGTGGCTTGTTGAATGGATCGGGGGTTGCATTACGACACACTAACTTGAATCGGTTTCCAAGTTCTGATATAATCATTGGATCGGGTACCACATTCCGGTATGCTAACTGTTTGGGTTTGGGTTCCATGAGAAGACCAATGACTTGTTATAATTGTGTATCTTGAGAAATGTGAAGGTGTTCGTTGTTCGTAAATGTTGATAATATTGTATATGCTCGATATATGCATGTGATTATATTGTTGTCTTGACTTATGTATGTTGCACTTAGTGAGATAGCCATGTGATCCTACCAATACACTGTGGTTGTATACTGATACTTCACTTGCTCTTTCTTTGTTGAGTACAGGCATCTTCAGGCGACTATTGACAGACCTCACTTAGAAGATCAGTGATCACTTTCGAATTCAAGGGTGAGCCAGTTCTTCCATGCTGCCATGAGTTCTTCTTTCGTCTATGTCCACATTTTGGACTTAGACTTTCTAGTTAATTAATTAGTTCATTAGTGTGGTGTTGTAACGCTTCTTGTTTAGACTTATGGATCTTGTTAGAGTTTTTGTACATTGATTATTAGGTTCAGGGCGTATTTTTCGCATTGTTTAGTTGTTAGATCTTTTGGAAGTTTATGAGAACTTCAGTTTTTAGTGATTTATTCCTATTTTTGTATCCTTAAATGTATTAGTTTTGGTTTAATTGATTGGTTTGGGTTGTAGTAATGGTTCTTCCACCGGAGGGTTAGTGTGGGTGCCAATCACGATGGTCTAGGTCGTGAAAAATATTGACCCCAAGTTATTTCTAATTAAGTTTTTAAAGTTGATTTCTAATGTTTAGTTATAAGTTGTGAAGTTTTGTAAGATTTGAATTTGTAAGGCTTATGTTGTTAAAAAGTGATTTTCAGCGTCTTTCAAAGTTTCGAGTGTCATAATAGAATTTCATCGATCACGTTAGTCCCGAAATATGGAATCTAGTTTGTGAGAGTTGTCAGTTTAAGATTCAGAGTTTTTTTTATATTTGAGATCCTAAGTTGGAAAATTATGAAAATTTAGCCTTTGAGTTAACTTTGGTCAACATTCGGTGTTCGAATGCTCGAACCAAAATTTAGAAAGTTTTGTTGGTTTCGGGAGATGATTTTAGGCATAGGTGAGACCTTGGTTGATTTTTGAGAGGTCCCGAGCTTATTTTGGCCTTTTTGGCGTTGTATTAGTTTCTTGTGATTTTTACGATTGTCTAATCAAGGAAACCTCAGATTCGTGTTTCAGTGATTCCATTGAGTCTGGAACATAAAATATAATTGATTTGCATATATAGTTTGTGTGTACGGCGTTTTGAACGAATCCCGAGGGTCTTTCCAATAATTTTGTGTTTGGCTGATGTTTTTGGTGCTGCAGTCCTCGCGTTTGCGGAATGCCTTCTCTTTAGCGAAAACCGGCTCGCAAAAGCGAGTCTGGCCTTTTGGGTGGGGTTCGCTTAAGCAGACTAGGGCTTGTTTTAGCAATGGTCGCTTAAGCGGAGCCTGGTTGGCAAAAGTGAGATCCCTACTTTTTGCAGGGTTCGCTTCATGGCTGCAAGAGCGACATTAGAGAGGGCTTTTAACCTGCAATTTTGGGGTTTAAGCCCCATGTTTCATTTTTGAGCTTGGTAAACTTTTGGAGGTGATTTTTGAAGAGATTTTTTATGCTAAATTATTTAGGTAAGCTTTTGTGACCCTAAAATTTCATTTCCCTTTGATTATTTATGAATTTTAACATCAAAATTTAGGATTTTCTTTGGCAAATGACAAGGCTTTTCAAGAACTCAAGTTCTAAACTAAAATGGAGATTGTGAACGGATTGCAAGTCATTTTTTGAAATAGTTTTCACCAATGGGTTCCAAATGCCTTGGGTAATAATTTCAAGTAAAGAATTTCAGATTCAAACTTCATTTTTGAAATCAGATTTTGAGTTGATTGACCTAATTTTAAAGTATATTGATCTTAGGCATATATATGTCAATTTACGAAGAATTGTCCACTTTATGCCTTCAATTTAAGAATAACCTTTAAGCTATTAGTTATGTTTTGTGTAACTTGCCATGATTGTGCACTAAGACATGTGATAAGGTTGTGTAGGAACATTCAAGGTGAATGAAAGCTTATGGAGCTAAAACGGAGTAAGGAATTGCGGAGACATCGCAAGGAGCACTATTGATTAGCGCGATGCGCTAAGGGCTAAACTACTGTCGCCTCTGAGTGGTACACTGACTGGCGCGAAGCGCCAAGGAGGAAACTACTAGAGCGCTTCTATAACGCACTGGCTTGCGCAGCACGCCAGAGCAAGAACTGTTGAGAATTGAAACTGGTGCACTGAGTGGCGCGGCTCTCTAGCCTCTGCCCAACGTGCCCAGTGAAAATTGATTTAGTTAGGACTCCTAATTGGTTTGGAATTAGAGGTACTTTTCCTAAACTCTATAAATAAGACCCTATGGTTATTTTGTAAATGGTCGACTTCATTTTGGTGTGCAAGACCAAGGATTAGCACATTGTAATAGGTTTCAATTCTCTAACTCTTTATTTAATTGTGAAATCACATGAACAATATTATATTTGAGTTTTTGAATATTATGAGTGGTTAAAAGCCCTTGTTTTGGGGCTGTAGCTATGGATAATTGTTGAGCATCAATGGTTTTGAATTAATTTTGGGTTATCGTTTTAAGTTACTTTTGTGTTCTTATTTTAGTATTTCTTGACTGTCATAATAGTGATAAATCTTGTCTACTCTTAGACTCGGGAGACGATAAGATAGATAGACTAAAGGATACAAAAGCTTGATCTTTCTTAAATTGATTAGATTTGTGTTTAGGAGTGAAGCCTGGACGAACACCTAGCTTGGTTATAAAATAGGATGAAATATAAATGCTTGTCAATTAGACAGCTAATTGGAGTAGGCGATTAGAGGTCGGGAGACCATGATCATAAAATCAACCCTGTAAATCAGTAACTTGATAATCTTAATTAGTTCATTACTTGAGATGCAATATGTGAAATCTGATGTATGCTACAGCCCTGGAATTGACTCTTACTTGTTTAAAACATCAAAATGAAGTCGTTTGCACTAGTTACTTTAGTTATTAAATTTGTCATAGTAGTAATACACAACAACCAAACTCTTTTGAAGATACGTTTGTTAAATTGTGGAATTAAGTTAGTTAAATATAAATTGATCATAAGTCTCTTGGGTACGATAACTCGTTTCTAAAAGTAACTATACTACTTGTGCAACCACATACACTTGCGTGTGCAAATGGGCACAACAAGTTTGTGGCACCGCTTCCGGGGACTTTAAAATTGATTTATATTTAATTTTCTTAAGTTTACTATTTGATTATTCAAGTGCTAACAACTTGATCTTAGCTCTTCTGTATTGCAGACATTTTGTTCTTAAGTTTGGCTCGAAAAGGAGATCTCATTGACCCAGATGACGAACTTGAAAGAGCTCTTCGACTACGAAGAAAGCTGACGAATCAAGGACGTCTGCAAGAATTAGGACTAGGTCTCCCGGAAAATATTAAAGAGAAGCATGAGAATAACATAAATAACGAAGGACAAGAGGTAACCGTGGTAGTACCGACAAGATTAGTTCTTGATGTGACAGTCCCACTCACAGCCAACGTGGCATCAAGTATGCGGAAACCACCACCAGGTGGTAGATTTGAACTGAAACAGAACATGGCACACCTCATTCACTCAGTGGGGCAGTCTACCGACCTTCCTCACGGGGATCCGCAAGTGAATATAAGAAAATTTCAGGAAATAAGCGATACATACATTACAAATGGGGTATCATCTAACTATGTGAGGTTGACTCTCTTCCCACTTTCATTATTGGGAGCAGACAGACAATGGTTAGATACAGAGCCACCAAATTCCATCACTACAATGAATTATTTAGCAAAGAGATTCTTGAGTCGATTCATTCCATCAGGCAAAACTGCAAGGTTGATGAGTGAGATCCTAAGCTTCAAGAAGAAAAATGGATAAGGTATGTACCAAGCATGGACTCGATTTAAGCAGATGTTAAATGCTTGTCTACATCACTACCAGGCGATTGAGGTACTAGCTCACACTTTCTTTGAGGGTCTTGATTATAATGCACGAGTACTTCTTAACAATGCAACATGTAGACAAGCTTTGGCAAAGACCCATGAGGAACTATTTGACCTCCTAGATAGACTCTCGGAGGCAAAACCCAAATGGAATGGGGAGGAATCAAGGAATATGACACAAAGGACTGCAGGAATTTTAGATGTGGATCAAGCAAGTGCTATAAATGCAAAGTTAGATGCAATGCACCAACAAATAACCATGCAGTTCAAGAAAATCACTCTAAACCAACAACAAGCACCAATGAATGCTATACAAAAATCTGGTGGTTGGTGTGGAGTTTGTGGTAGTGGAGAGCATATGACTAAATAGTTTAAAGAAAAGCCAGGCTCCATGAACTATGTGGGTAATTCTCAAAGAGGTGGAGGTATACAGAATTATGGTAATACATACAACTCAAGTTGGAGAAATCATCCTAACTTCTCATGGGGTGAAAATAAAAATCAGAACCAAAATCAAGCAAAAGGGTCCAACCAATACCAAGCATAAGAAAATGGGCCTCATTATCAAAATAATAGTCAAGGCGGTAACCAAAGTGCGCAAAAAAGGGGTATGACTAATGAAGAGTTGTTCCAAAAGCTGATGATAGAAATCGGTAAGAACAGTACTGACAATACTAAAACCAATGAAAGGGTAGATAGGCAGGATGAGAACTTGAGGAATACCCAAATGTCGCAGATGAATTTGGAAAAAAACAAGTGGTGCAAATAGCTGATGCGCTCAACTTGCATCCACAAGGAGGTCTGCCGGGTGACATTGATCCCAACCCAAAGCAATTGAATGTGGTGAGTACCAGAAGTGGGCTACAACTAGAGGAACTAGCTCCAAAGAAGAGATATGTTGAGGTAGTAGGTAGAGAAAAGAAACAAGAAGAGGTGATAAAGAACTCAAATGTTGAGAAGAGTGTTCCTCATGTGAAATCACCTCCTCCGTTTCTACAAAAGTTCAGAAAGTAGAATGAAGATGAATGCTTCGGTAAGTTTCTCTCTCTCTCTCCTTAAACAGATTCAAATTAATCTGCCTTTGGTTGATATTTTGTAGGTAATTCCTAAATATGCCAAGTATGTGAAGGAGATAGTGGCGAACAAGAGAAGGCTAACAGAGTAAATGAGGGGCGAAATGGAAGAAATTTTCAACAACTCTCCTGAACTTTGAACAATTTACTTATTTTGAACTATGAAATAAGACTTGATAATTCACCTATTTTGAAACAGAGGGAGTATTAAGTTAAGTAATTTTTATGTAACAATAAAAATAAAGGAAAGTACTGCTCCCTCTGTCCCTAATTACTTGTCCACTTTTCATTTTTTAGTTGTCCATAATTACTTGTCCATCTTGACAAATCAAGAAATGACATTTTTTTTTTACCTATTATACTCTCAATTAATTACTTTGAAAAATGTAGAACTTTTTGAAAATTTTAAGTTTTTAATTCATTTACTTCATAATTAATAAGGGTAAATTGGTGAACTCATTATGTCAATAGTTATTTTCTTAATAGATGTGTCAATTTAAAATTGCTCAAATAATTAGGTACAGGGAGTAACTTTGTTGATATTTATGAATATAAACTTAAATGACCTTCCATGAACATATATTTGCCAGCTTTAGCAACTCCACCTATCAATTTCCTTAGAAACAAAACCCCACACAATGACTTTGAAAAGTTTCCTCTCTACAGCTCCAACTTATAAGGACTTGGACTTTCCATAATTTATATTAAAAATTCTTGCATTGTCAATATCACGACTTGTCATCTATTAGTTATATACATAACATAATATCAAATAGAGCGATATTAATAAATAACAATATATAAAGTTAATGAATACACTGTTTTTTAATGCATCTACTATTAAAAATAGAGGTTTTTTTCACCATGAATCAATAAGAAAATTTTGTCATTAAATATGATTTACCTATTTTTATTTAATCAACTCACTGAAATAATGCATGATGAAAAATCGATTGTCATTGAAGTATTGGGAATAACAACTAAACATTTTTTCGTTTCTCACTAATTTAACCAAAATATGAATAGAAATAGTCATTTAATGTTTTTCAGTAGAAAATTTTTTACTGATCCTACCAAAAGACCCCTAACGTGCACACTACAACAGTACTCTTAAACGTAAAAGCAAATGGATATTTTCAATTTTAACCTTATTTTCCCAACTCCCATAAACCATAAATGCAAATTATCTAGTGTCATACTCTCTCTGTCCCTAATTACTTGCCCACTTTTCCTTTTTTAGTTGTCCCTAATTACTTGTCTATTTTGACAAATCAAGAAAGGACGCATTTTTTTTTACCTATTATACACTCAATTAATTAATTTGAAAAAGGTAGAACTTTTTGAAAAGCTTAAATTTTTAATTCAACCACTTCATAATAAATAGGGGTAAAATGGAAAAGTTACTATGTCAATTATTATTTTCTTGATAAGTGTGTCAATTCAAAAGTGGACAAGTAATTAGGAATAGCGGGAGTACTAGTATACAACAATTAATGTACTTTAGTGTCTAGTATAGAACAATTAATGTGCAAAGTACTAAGGTTTTTTATCATAATTTGTCATGGATTGAACATTCACATTACAAAAGTTCTAGATCTAAACTAAATCCATATAAAACTAAATGCATAATGTTGAACATCACGTATAATAAACTATGGAGTACTTGAATATTCACATTACCATTAAGGTAGCTCTCAAATTTGCCTTGATTTCTTCTATTGTAACCATAACATGGTGGTGGTGTTTGCACACCGTCATACGCCGCTACCGCCATCACAACAACTCGTCGCTTTTTTCCGTCTCTTTTTGGCAGTTTTAGTAGTAACCTCTCTCTACTCATTATGTTGTTGTTCTATGAATTCTTAGTTATGTCAAAAGTACTATGTTCCATGGACTTCACTTTTCAGCCAATTCTTCTCTTGAATTAAAAGCATTTGCTGATGCTGATTGGGGATGTGATCCTATTGATAGACATTCTACTACTGGTTATTTTATTTTTTTAGGAGATTCTCTTATATCGTGGAGAAGCAAGAAACAAACCTTAGCATCCCGATCAAGTACTGAATTAGAATATCGCGCACTTGTTGATACTACTGCTGAGATATTGTGGCCTCGTTGGTTATTAGGTGACATGAGTGTTCCTCAATCTTCTACCACTACTCTTTATTGTGATAATCGTAGTGTCATTCAGATTGCTCATAATGATGTATTTCATGAGCGTACAAAGCATATTGAGATTGATTGTCATTTTACTCGTCAGCACATTGATCTTGGTGCCATTCGATTTGCTTCTATTGGATCCTTAGATCAACCAGCTGATGTTTTCACCAAGCCTCATCTTCCTAGACGTTTCCAAGTTCTTGTGGCCAAACTCAATTTGATTTCTTCTAAACCATTTTGAGTTTGATAGGGGATGTTAAAATTTGGTAAATATTGTATAGACATTCTAAATATGGGTAGAGTATATATTTAAATATATTAAGTATGGTGAAATATATATTTAGACTTTATAGGTATTTTATTTCCTTTTGCTTCTTAACTTCTTGTGGCATGGCTGAAATTAGAGGTGTCAAATGAGCGGGTTGGGATGATATTGGAGATATTAAAATGGAATGAAATGGAAATTGGGTTGGGTTCTGATCCGCCAAGTTTACTTTGGGCTCAAATAGGCTTAAAAGCGGGCTGGGTCTTGATTCGCCCAATTTGACCCGCTGAATCTCAATAATTTTAATATATTGTTATTTAAGTAGTATAACCACAATTTGAATTTTAACTCAAGAAATTTTTTAAAAAGAGAAGTTACAATGGATAGATAAATCCTAAAAGATATAAAATAGATAGTAATTCATACCTTCAATATAATTACATGCTTGCATCAATGAAAATAAATAGTCTTAAAACGGGTTGAAATTGGAGATTAAATTGAGCTCAATTGAGGATTCTCTTAAAATGGGTCAAGACTTGATGAGTTGAGATTGAACTCAACTCAAATTATTTTGAACCCAACTCTTAAAATTATGGGTGGATTACCTATAGTTGGGCTCATTTTTGATGCCCCTAGCTGAAATACATTAATTATTCTGTAAAATATATTACCCTTATACATTATATATTAGCAGTACTTGATTGTACCTCATGCTATGTGAGTTGTACTATATGTATTTCTCTTTTGAAGTGGGAGTTAGGGTGTACTATAAGCTAAGAGAAGTGTACTTTAAAGTTGAGCCCTTTTTTTATTCCTTTTCTATTAAACATGTGTATTACTCTTTGTTTTACACGTGTTGTGGCAATTTTCTCTTTATGAGATAAATTTATTTCTCTTCCTTCTCTCATTCATAAACAAATAAAAATAAATAAATTTATTTCTCTTCCTTCTTTCCTCTAGGATTTCACTAATGCTATCTTGAATGTTATATTTCTCTCTCTCTCTTTTTCTTTGTGTATTTGCATTTTTGGAATTCTTTGTTTGCTTGCATTGTTGGGTTTTATTTGTTCTGATTTTTTACCATAAATAGGTTTTTCTTTTAGAAAAAGGTTTTGGAGTGGCTAGTCCTTTTCTAGTAGAAAAAAGGTTTTAGGACTCTATAAATATAGGCTTATTCCTTCTAACTTAATTAGCATTCACAATGTAGTCTCAAGGGCTTTGAGAGTTTTGGTTAGAGAGAGAATTTGTGGGACACAAGTTTGATACGTTAACACTTGTGTCCCATGTATTCCGAGTTAATTGGTTAAGGTTGTTTCTCTCTATATTTTGTACTCGAATATTTATAGTGAATTGCTCATCTCCTTTGTGAACGTAGGTCGATTGACCAAACCGCATTAAATCTTTGTGTCTTTTGGTGTATTTCTCGTTTGTCTTCTTACTCATGGTCTTCTGAGGTTTGCTTTGCTAGCTTTCGCATTACAACCGCTTATTTTCGATCCTAACAAGCATTTGATTAAGACTTTTAGATGAATGATGGGTGTATATAATTTTTTCAATCTGATATAACTGCAGATAATGGTCCAATTGATTTTATTTAATTTTCATTCTCAATCCAAATATCTTCTCCTAAACTTCAGTACTTCTTTCTTCTCCTTCAATTTTTCAGATTTGCTCCTAATTTCATTGTTTGCTCGGCCTTCAATACTTACAAGTAAGCATTTCTTATTCTTTTGTATAATTTCTTGCTGAATATTCTTATATATGCACATGCATGTTAATGTAAATGTTGAATGTGAAATTTGGGACATAAGGACAGTTGACCAAACAAGTGAAATGATAAAACTAGCAACTTTAAAAAATTATTACATAACTCTCCCCATGGAATTGATACTAAGAGGAAAACGTGCTATTGGATCTGCTTCAAGAACATTCCTACTTACTTTTGTGATTTATATCTACAAGGATTGAATTTATCTTTGTAAGATGATTTCTCTTTATTTGCTATTTTAGCATGTGTTGCGAAATTTCAAGAGCCGATCTTT
The DNA here is from genome assembly GCA_029007595.1 of Solanum commersonii. Lineage (NCBI taxonomy): Eukaryota > Viridiplantae > Streptophyta > Magnoliopsida > Solanales > Solanaceae > Solanum > Solanum commersonii. The sequence goes on from JAJTWQ010000022.1 coordinate 5,421,924, forward strand.
TTGAATTGTTAGTTCTATTGTAATGTTGTCAAGTCTTGAATTTTAAGTTACAAATTAGAATCTAAGGTTTACATTGTATTGTCGTAACTTCTGTTGTTATGTTGAGAACGATATTGATAATTCATGATTTCAGTTGATAATCGAGGCAATGATATTTTTAGTGTTTCTTTATTATTATAGAAATTTGAAGAATTTCAATTGAAATTTTGATTTCATAGGTTGGCCCAGTAGATACAGAAAAATTCATAAACTGATCTCTTCCTTTTTGTCAAAAATTATTTTTGTTCGGCTGTGATTTACCAATGCATTTAACTTTTGGTTAATATTTAGTACTATATAGACATTTTTCCTTTAGTTATTACTGAGGGGAACAAAAAGAATTTCAAGCCTCTAAGCACAAGTGAGGTAGAAATGAAAGCAATAATTGTTATATTTGAATCTTCAAGCACAAAGCTGAAACTTGAATCATCCTTACTAACAAAAAAAATGTAACAGGTGAGTTTTCTTAGCTATCTATAGTTGAGATTTGATTCATTCCATGACTTTTGAATTTATAAGATTGAAATATATGTAACTTGGATTTTCTTACTTCCTCGCAATTATGACCGTCTTAATGTTGTCCAATCGCTTGACATATTTTCCTTGTTTTGTAATTCTTGGTTTCTCAGATGAATGACACAGTCTTTCTCGGTATGAGATCGTTCATTAGGAACTATGAAAGATGAACTAGCGAGGATGGTATGTTGGGTATTCAAGTTCTTTTGCAGCCTTAGGTCCCAAAATTTACAGGTACATTAATATGCCACTTTCTGTTAGTTTACTTGATATGACTTCAACTTTAATTACATGAGATTAATGGATTTTAGTAGATATTTACATCAATTTAAATTTGTATTTGACGATTCATCTCAATATGGCTGTTGAGAATCATGAAATGACTACTATTTAGAGACTCTGTGTAACGTTATGATTATGATACAATGTCATTTTGATTGTGTGATTTTCTTCTTTTTCTTTGTCACGTGAATTCAATGTTCATTTGGATATGAGAACTAAAATAAGTGAGCATGTTTGTTGTTAGTACATAATTCATGTTCTACTGTTAGCACTTTTGAATTTGGTAAAAGAACCTCTGTTCTCATATTGGTGTCTCCATTATAGGTCTTGCACCAGCTAAGTAAGCTACTAAAGTACTTACTATGTTGTTTGATGTGCTTGTGTTTTGATCAACCACTTTTGTTGTACTTATAACTATGAGAAGAGATCTTTAATCGTTGGGTTCATGATGTTTGCAATTGCTTTTATAATAATGATTTTAGATGTCACTATTTTGTATTGGAGTAATTGGGTTTTATAATAATTAATCACAACACCTGATAAGGTATGTGTATATCCTACCCTCCTCATAGCCCACTTAAGGAACTACAATGGATATGTTATTGTATTTATCATTTTCTTTACGAGTAGGCTACGGTCATTTTATGTAGAAAAATGCAGCAATATGCATTTAACTAATTGACATTATCCTATTTCTTCCTGTCTTACTTTAAAAAAAATTGTACCTTGAAGGTTGTTCCTTTGCGTTCAAACATTAGATAAGTTAAAGTGTCTTTGTTTGGTCAGTCTATACTGATAATAACTTTAGGCCGATAGTTAATGCTTGTGCACCACATGAAAAAACTGCAAACCTTAACTTTACATTTCTTGGAGTGTTATTTGGATGTGTTAGGTCTGCCTGATTTTATTTTTTTATTAAAAATCCTCAAAAGATTTAAGTGATACGCATCCATTTTGCCTCTTTGACAAAGAGCCCTTGACTTGTACTAAAATGAAAAATATTTATAAGCAAAGCAATGTTGGAGCAAAAGGAGAATAGTTACAGATGATTTATATAGTTGACTCTAATTTTGTTCCTGATTGAAGCTTAGTTGAGTTCTTTCTGTTTTGAAAATTTTTAACAGATTGAATGATGATGCATATTATAAACAGACTCTAATGACTCTTTGGGCATATAAGTTATAACCCAGGAAATGATCTCCATGACACGAGGTATACAATATTCTATATTTTTTTTAGGAATACAAATTTCTACAATGACACATTGATATGCTATATTTACACTAGTTATTCTTTGAGAAGAAGATTGTTGTTATGATATAATAGTTTTAAAACGATCGAAGGGGAGCTAGGAACTTCTTAAATTCAAAAGGAGTTTTAAGTTTCTTTTTTATTTTGTGTTTTTTCGTAAATAAAAAAATTAAACTCACTCACCTATATTCTAGGATAATCCTGGTGATATAAGGAGTCATCATTTCTCATTTAATATGTTTTTATTTCCTTTCTAATATTTTCAATAGACAACCTGTGAGGATCATGTAAGTAGACCCTGCAAGCTAACTACTACCTTCATCAGTTACTAGGTTGTGATGAGATTGAGAGAACTCAACAGCAGATCGAGTAAAAATATTGCCTCTTCATTCATAGTGTTTTAGCTCTGTTTCCCCACGTTTTGTTATTGTATTAGCATTTAGACATGATAAATAACGTTGAATTTAATTTCTCGCATTGTCCTTCACCTTCTCCCTTACCCCTAAGGGGGAGACAATACCATTCTGTTGTCATTCAGATCCATGGGCTGCTTGATAGTGTATTTGAATGATGATCTGCTTCAGTTCCTTGATAAATCATAAGAAACTTCTTTCAGTTTCTCTATCAAAAATAACTTTTTCCAGTTAATGAATATATCTACATTCACGCTGACTTCTTTGTGCACATATATTCGAACATATATATATATATATATATCATATTTAGCCATTTCTTAATAATTGCAATAAGATAACTTCGCTTATGATGTCGATAAATTATATGTGAAATCAAAGGATGTTCATTCCTTTATTTGAACATAAGCTAACTGGATCATAAGGTTAGTACTTTATGTACTTATATTCTTGTTGTAGGCATTTTGTGCGGCTTTGAAATTAACTGTCCATTACAATCTTAAGTAATTTTTTAGCGCTACATTTGAAGTACAAAATTGATCCTGAATTGGACATAATCTTTGGTGAGCATAGTCGGTGACTTTCTGGTGTACAAACGAAACATTACAAGGTGCTCACTGTTCATTTCTTAGTAGTATTATGCTATGACATCGATTAACATGGGTGTATGTTATATAGTCTTTTATATTAACTTGATTTTGTTCAGCACCATTAATGTTGATTAGTTATTTTTAGTTCTTTTAATTAAATAATACACTGATAAATTTGAGGGTATTATTATAAAAAATCACTGATGATACAAAAGATTTCCATAAGCCTATTAGTGTTCTGTTGCTCTTTTATGGTGTGGTTATTTTGTCTTTTTAATCTTTCTATATAGTGGTGGATCTATGAAGGGCTGTGGGAGTGCCACGCCACCCCCGAACTTTGACGGAAACTCTATATATACATAGGTATATATATATATATAATATTTATATAAATATAAAGTGTGCCACCACAAAACAAAACTGGCTTGTGGTGCCACGGTAGGAGGACAACTTTAGAAGGCTGATGTTGCGGGTTCGAATCCCATTTGTACCTATTTTTTTGAGAAATTTGCTACATACGTTTTTTAAGAAGAAAAAAAAGGCTCCAAGCACATTTTTTAAGGAAAAACAGCTGGTACAATTTTTTTTATTTTTTATAATTGTTATTGACTTAAATTAAATTAATTACATTATTACTCCTTTGACTTTTCTTTTATTTGATTAAATACTCAATAAAAGTATAATATCTTATTATTTATATTTTATTGATTGATTTATGATATATATCGAAAAGACGAATAATTCAATATTAATTTAATCGATAAGTCTATTTGGCACCCACAAACTCTAAATCCTAAATCCGCCACTGTTTCTATAGTAATGGAATGTTACAAGTGTCTTGCAACTTTAAACTTTTTTTGCATAAGAGTTTATGGAGTATGTACAAATGCAACGTTTTATTTTATAGCTTTCTAATTTTATTTTTGCAGACCTCTTTATTTCATGTTTTCTCAGCTAATTGTGTGTTTACAAAGTTACCTCAAAATACCTCCTTGCTATGTGATTTTTGGAATAGCCAAGGATGGCTACCAAGCTGTAGAGTGTAGCTCTTTCTTATTGAAATGATAAATCAAGACACGTTCAAAGATACATACATTTGATATGTTTAATGGTATATTTCTATTTATTTGTATTTTTTACATGTCGTAGAAATAACTATCTTATTAAGCACAATGATGTACACAGAAGATATTTTTCACATGTAACAATAGCATTCTGGTAAATTTGTATCTGGATGGATTTAAAATGCTTTATTGTTTGAGTAGCAGTTGTCATTTGCAAGGAGTGTTGCTTTAGTTTATAGCTAGGTATTTTTAGTTTGATGACATACACCCGAGTGCTGATATCCCCGTTATTGTGTGTCCACTAGCTGATACCATGTAAGTAGGAACAACATTGATAGAAATATGCTCTTCAGTGTAATTTATAATAGTGAACCAGAAGCGCCAAGCATTTTGATATGGTCAAATATATACGATTTTCAATTTTATGTCATAACTGTGGGAGTGTTGCACGTTCCCAGACGTCTCTATACCTTATATAAGTGTGTATGGGGTCTGGGAGGACATGTCTATTAAATGGGTAAATTACATAAATCTCATAGTTTTAATATGAAATTACAATCTATCCCTAATAAGTTTCTAATTATATTAATCCCTTAAAAATTAAAAAAATCGGATACAATAATTGAAGTTCAGATACATTAATATGTAGCTCGGATACATAATATGTAGCTCAGATACATTAAATACTAGCTCGGATACATTAATATATAGCTTGGATACGTTAAAAACTAGCTCGGATATTTAATATGTAACTTGGATACATTAAATACTGGCTCTGATACATTAATATACAGCTCGAATACATTAAACAAATAAGGGATTTTGGAGATTTTTAAAAGCAATAGGGAACAATGGAAATAAGTGAAACAAAAGGTGTGTATTTCTGTAATTTGCACTTAAAGGTATATATTCATATACACATTCATATTAGTACTAATTCCGTTTTGAGATTTTTCAGAATACATTTCTTCAGTGGAGCTGCTCAGGGACCTCCCCTGCGGTAGTGTCTCCGCCGCTACGATACTGCACCTGCGATGGAAGTTCCATAGGTGCGGCTTATGGTCAACAGTTCTGCCGAGATCAGTCATTTCACATTTACGGAAACTTCAATCCATATAAAATATCTCTTAACCATCTGGAAACACATCTTTAGCCTATCCTTATGAAATCACTCAACTCCGAGAGCAACTTTCAACATCCTATACCATTGCCATTGGAGTGAAGATTGGAAGCTTTAATTGTGAAAATCCTTAATCCTTCTTCAACTCTATGCTTTGTATTGACTATAGTAGCCAGGTGTAGTAATTAATTTCAGATTTGACTATTGTGCTATACATAAACAATATTTGGGTTTTGAATAATTCTATCTTGTACTTTTATATCTATTTGAATACTTTCTTATTTATGAAATGATTGTTTAATTATCTGGTTAATCTCTTGCTTTAACTATTTTCCAAAGGGAGTGATCAACCCTTGGACTTTCCCATTTACTTCAATTGAGCATGAAAATGTTAGTTGAGGTTGAGAAAAATTAATTAACATGATTTGAGGTTTTAACCATCATCTTGTGGATTCGAGCTAGAAATAGTAGAATGTTCGTGTTGCTTAAATTGGAAGGTCTTTGTTGATACTTAGATAGGTTTGAAAGAACTAGTTGAGAAATATTTACCTATGATCGAGAGATCGATGTGGGTGGATAATTGAGAATCCCGAGACATGTTAATTACATAGTAAACAATTGTCTGCAATGGATCATATAGATATTGATTGATTAATTTCTCAGTCCCAAATTTCCTTGTTATCCTAGGTTGTGAAGGTCATTGATCAATTTATCCGCGGAACTGGTCGTTAGTGTATTTGTGGAAGTGGTTGTGTTAGGTGGTAGTGTAGTAGGTGAGTAATTTATTTTAAAGATTTTATTATAATTTTTTGATGCTGAATTCATGGTAAAATGTAATAATATTTATTGTAATATTCTTCTAATATTTCTTTAATACTATTTATGATATATTCTAGGTATAACATATCTTGGGTTTCTTGGTACATGTATAAATTTTCTTCCATTAGTTGTTCTAATAGTTTTATATCTTCCATAGATTCTGTCCAATATCGTAAATATTCATAGTTCATTTTAATCTGAATTTATTTCTAAATCGTACCATTCTATTTTTTCGTAGTCTAAATTATGTAGGTCTATTTCATACCATTGTTGGTTTAATATATCTTCTGATTCGTTATCATTAAATATTTTTTCCCATATAATTCTTCTTAATTCAATTATTTTTATATCTTTAAGGATATATAAGATTAAAGTTTCATAGTTTTTTATCATTTTATCATGCAAGTATGCAGTCATGTTCTTTATCATGCAGGGTTTTTATTTCAAATTATTCATTCCTATCATATTCATAATTGTTTAAATTCATATTAGATCATTATGAACTAGATTATCTTTATCATGTTTTTCTGTCACTACTAGCATCGTACTTTAGCGGATACTTCCTTCTTATCAGCGCCACAACTTTGTTTACTCCCCTAAACGGCTTCCTTGCCTACCGGTTCAACATTAGGATGGCATAGTATAGAAGTTTTCTCCCTGTTTTCAGTGTGCTAATAAACTAAAAATCATGATTCAAATAATTCTAATAAATAATAACTAACATAAATTTATTCAATCATATATATGATATTCAGGAATATATGAAATTACTTCTGCATATTTATTGAACAATATACCTTTGCATCTTGCTTAGCCATGCTATCTGAAATATCTGATTGGATTTCAGATTTGTCCATTATCTTTTAAGTATTTTTATATCTTAGTGGAGAGAGTGTTTTCAAGAAAGTTCTTATTACGTTAGGCATTGCCTACCTTTCATTTACATATATCCTCCCTTATATAGAGGAGAAATCTTCCTTACTACACTACTTACAATAATGTACCTATATAGTATAATAGTATGACACATACCTACTACTTATGACACACCATATACTTGTCCACTTAATAAATTACACCCCCCTACCATTCCTTACACATGCCCATCCACATTATGACACACTACTATTCACACCATACTTTATTGACTATTTTACAACACAAATAATTTTACTCTTATCTTATCTTTTCATTTTGTCCACATCTCATCTTCATCATCTTATCTTCTTATCCTCTGCTTCCGTCTTTATCTCTTTATTCCAGCTGGACGTCTAGGATTATATTATCTTCTCCGTTACATTTTGAACATATATGATCAGGGTATTTGTGACCAATTAGCTTGCAATATCTGGTTAATAATTCTGCCGAAATAAATCCTTCTTTTAGTGCTCGTTTTGTAGGTCGTCCTTCTGGCTTAAGTAGTGATAAAATCCATCTTTGGACTTCATCCATATCTGATTATCATATATTTTGTCAAACCTATCTTTACAACTTGTATCGGAGGTTTTATTTCCTCGTATAATATCTGTGCTGTTGCCGTATAAAATTTTACATACAATAGATTTACCTTAGTAACTCTCTTATATGTAATAAATGTTTTATGTAGTTCCGGTATTCCACTTAGTTCCTCTCCGTCATATGTATATACTGTATTTAAAAGTCCATAGCTATAACATGTCCTTACTAAGTTAGCGTTAGTTGTTGGTTGTGCAATCAGTTTATTATAACCTTGTAATTTTTGGGTTAAATAATCCTGGTTGGGTTCTTGGGTTGTAGTAGATCTGGGGTTAAGATTTAAAACTGTTTGGATTTTGTATATATTTTCTATATAGGTTCGTGTAATATGGTTATATGTTCTTTTGTCATGGTGTATGCTATCCGCATACGTAGAAGTTTGTGGTTTTATAGTCAATATACTTTTTGGTGTTAGCCTTAGGGTAAATGGTTTTTCGAATAACTGGTTTAAGTTTGAGTTCTTATGTTTTTCACTAACTTGTTGGCTTGTACCTGCAGGTGTATTTAAACAAACATTATGGGTTTTAAGAAGTTTCCTATCGTCTCTATTTAGGTCTGGGTTTTTTCCGTCTTTCGATTGATGTAGCTCCGCATTTTTATAGTCATGCTGCTGACTAGCTTTAGACTTCAGATTATCTTCATTAGTCTTTAGCTTTTGTATCTCGTTGTCCATACTATCCACTTTTGTACAAAGTGTAGTAATGGCTTTGAGTATCTTTTCAATTGTATCTTCTTCCTCAGTCTCAGTCTGAGTAGCTTTGTCTTGATAAGTAATCTGCAATAACATTCTTATCAGTTTTTATTACTTCAATTGTAAATGTGAAATTTAATATATTTAATACCAATCTCCTTATTTCTTTTGTTGTTACCGAATCTTGTATTTTTCTTGTTAGCCACCATTTTACTTGTGTATTATCTGTTCTTATAATAAATTTGTTATATACAATATATGGTTCAAATGATAATAAACACTTATATACCTGAATATAATTCTTTTCTATTTATTTCCCATTTTATTTACGTATTATTAAATGTTCCGAATAATACATGCAATGATGTTCTATCGTAGTGTCATCATATCTGTATTTTAATATTCCTCCATAACTTTTTTCACTCGCATCTGATTCTATTATATAAGTAAATTTTTTGTTTTCATCTGGAAAGTATAGTTTAGGTAAGTTTTTACATAATAATTTTACCTTTTGTCTTTTTTATCAAACTGATATTCTATATCTTTCTTTAATTTTTGTTGTAATGGTTTTAAATTCTCTGCTAATTTTGGTATGTATTCTCTTACTTGATTTACTAGTCCTAAGAATGATTGTAATTTCTTTTTTGTGTCTAGTTGTTCATTTGAGTTAATTATTTTTTGTACTATATGTGTTTGCATTTTTATTCCGTTTTTATCAATTTGTATTCCTAAGAATTCTATTTGATTTTTCATTATATCTGCTTTCTTTTTACTTAGACTTACACCTGAATATTCTATGATGTGTATAAATTTTTCTAATAATCTTATATGTTCATCTTGTGTTTTGGAATATAATAATATATCGTCAATGTACACTACACAATTTTCTATTTGTTTAAAGTAATTGTCCATAAAGTGTTGATATCTACCTGGTGCGTTTTTATATTCAAATGGTAATACCTTCCATTCATAAAATCCTTGTGGTACAGTGAATGCTGATAGTTTTTGAGATTCTTCTTCTAGTTTTAAGTGATAAAATCCTGATTTACAATCAAATTTACTAAAATAATTATATCCTTGTATTTGTCTTATTTTTAGTATTTTATTTGGTATTGGATAATTATATGTTTTAGTTTTAGCATTTAAGTTTCTATAATCAATAACCATTCTACTTTTTCCTCTTTTTTGTTCACTATGCTTATTTACGATAAATGTCGGGCTTGTGTGCTTACTATTGCTTTCTTGTATATATCCTTTTTTAGTAATTCATTTATATGTATCTTAAATTCGGTTAAATCATTAAAATTATATTTTAATGGCTTTTGGGTTATTATACTATTATTATCAATTAACTCGATTTTTACCTTTGTTTTATGTTTCTCCCATCCTTGTAAAGGATCCTCACTATATAATAATTCTAACTTATCTTGAATTATTTTTACTTTATCTATAGAGAATATAATCAATTTTATTTTAGGGTCTTCTTCTTTTATATTTTCTAATTTTTGTGTAATTTTTTCACTTCCTTTTATCCATTCTGTTGTTTTTCGTTTTTTATTATTTACTCTTTTTGCTCCTATTTTTTGTTTACACGGTGTTGTGAACCACCAGTGTGTTTTTGTTATTATGTGTGGGTATATTTTTTCTAAAAATGACATTCCTAATAACATATCTTTTGTAGTTAATTCAAAGTTATATATTTCCTCTATAGTTAATATTTTATCCCATATTTGTATTTTTATATTTTTTGCCTTATATGTGATCATGCTTCCTTCATTATTAAATCTTGTTACTACTATCAGTGTTTTTAATTTTTCCCACTTATCTTCTGGTAAACAATTGTATTTACATATATTAGCTTCTGCTCCCATATCTATCATCGGTGTATAATATCTGTTATAATATCCTTCTATTATTATCTTTGTAAGTATATATATTTTCATATTTTTATCATACTAAAGTCCTTTTTATTATTACTCTTTTGCTTTCATAATTTATTATTAACTGTTTGTCCTCTAGATTATATGGTTTTACTTGTTCTAGCCATTTTATTCCTAAAGTGATGTTTTCATCTCCTTGATATATTTTAAACTTTATTATTATTGGTATTCCTCCAATAATTATTTCCTTTTCCGTAGTTTTCGCGGTATATGTTAATACTTTTCGTAGTTCGGGGCATGATTGTTCGTAGTTATTATTTCATCTTCCGTTACTAATTCTCTTGTAATATAATTTTCTTCTAATCCCGTATTTATTAATATTAAATATTTTCGTTGTTCCATTATTCCTGTTATGTAGTAATGATGTGGTTTTATTTCTTCTTCTATTGATTTTTGTGGGATTTTATCTATTCTTTTTGAGGTACTCATTTTTGATGATATTTGGGGTATCTCATTATTTATTCTTTTCGATGTACTTAGTCTTTTTTTTACTATTTCTAAATCTTCTTCTATATCAATTTCATTATAACTATAATCATTATTATCTATGACTATAACTATTCTTTCAAAGAGATCTTCTATTTTTATTTTATCTATTTTATTTTTTGCTGTTATTTTATGTTTTGTTGTTAAAACATATAAGTTTTTACATCTAGTTGTAAATATTTTACTTCTCGGGGCTAGTTCTATTCCTGACATTTTCCAATATAATACTAATGATTTATCTATATTTCTGTCATTTACTGCTACAGAGTAGTTAACACTTATTATAAATTTAAATTTTTGGTATATGAGGTTACCTTTTACTGCGCTTATTATACTTTTTTCTATAAGTTGTATGATCCTATCATCTGCTAAATATATTTCTATGAGTGTATCTATTCCTTCTCTAAAACATGTTTTTATTAATATTTCTTTTCCTCCTAAATGTACATATTTAATTGGATTTTTAGCCTTAATATCTTGTATTTCTTTATTTATTATTCGCTTGTTTATTATTGGTATTTTAGTCTTTCCTTTGGTGTATTTGCAATCTATGATATGTTCTCTTTGACTTACTACATAATATTCTTCTTTTTGTCGTTTAAATCAGTTTCTTATTGTTGGTATTTCGAATATTTTTGCTACACTTAGATCTAATTCTTTTCCTTTTATTTGTTCAAATATATTATTATCAAATATTATTTTTTGTTTCCGCCGATTCTTCATCTTGATATTTTTCTTTAGTTATTGTTTGTATATCTGCTTCAGTCATTTATATAGTGTTCACTATCTTATTCTGTTAATGAATTATTTTCCATTTCGTCTATTTCATTTTCTGATAATTCATATATGCTATATTCACTTTCTAATTCATAATCTACATATTCTGTTTGTGTATATTTTTCATTGTCTATTATTATTTCTGATATTTGTTGTTTCTTTGGATTTTTAGGTAATTTACAATCTCTAGCTATATGTCCTAATTTCCCACAATTATAACAAGTACATTCTGTTAGTTTTCTTTTTGGTCTATATGGTCTTTTAGTTTTGTAGTTTTTTACATAGTATCTTCTTCTCGGTATTTTATATTTATATTTTGATCTGTATTTTTTATTATATTTCATTCTATTTTTATAATACCTATCCGTACAACCAAATTGAGGTGTTGTTTTATTTTTGCAACATGCCAAGTTTTTTACTAATATTTTTTCCATTTTTATTTCTTCTTTATGTTTTTTCACATAGTTCTATAAACCATCGTTGCAAGAATTTCATTCTAGCTCCTAAGGTATTTGTTAATTCTGCTTCATTCCAGCTTTTTATTATTTTTGAACTAAAAGATTTCGATAATTTTGTAAAATATAATTTTCTTATTTCTTTACTTTCTTCTGTGTTATATGTTCCTTTATAATAATATTCTCTAAATGCACATGTATATTCATCTATGTAACACATATTACATATTGCTAGTTTTGTCATTAGATTACGATTTATGATTTTTTCTTTATTTTGTTCTTCTACTTCTGTTGTCATACTACTAAATTCATTTCTTATAGCTACTTCATATTTATATAATATTCCATAGTTGTAGTAGCTAATTCGTCATTAGATTTTTTATTACTTCTTAGAGTTTTTAAACTATCATTTGATAAATTTTCTAGCCATAATTTTACTGTTCCTATAAGCGTACTTTCTATATATCCTGGTGTCTCTGCTATTGTTATTTTGTTATCTATTAATTGTTTTGATATATATCCTATCCATAATTGGATTGTTTTATTTATATCTGCTACACAGTCCAAATCTAAAAAATCATGTCGTTCAGCTATTGGTTTAGGTGTCCATTTTTTATTTAATCTTTTATTCCATATAGGTTTTTCTCTATCCTATTGTTCATAATTTTCATTATAATATTTTGGATTAAATTTTTTTGGGTTTTTTACTCCTAATGTACTAGGTTTTCCGTCCATGTCTATGTCACCTGTATTTACTTCTAAATTCTTTGTATTATCTATGTTTGCTAAAAGTTCCGTATATATTTCACTTGTTTCCGAATGTTGTTCTAGATCATCGTCATTTATTTCATCAACTCTTATTTCGGGTAGATTATCTTGGTTATTTTCTTCTAATTCATCTTTTGGTTGCGATTTTTCTTTAATTTTAATTATCTCATTTGTTAATTTCGTTTTTTGTTCTTTTTCTTTTTGTTTTATTTCATACATTTCTTTTAATATTGCTAACTCTTTTTCTAGCTTTACTATTTTGGTATTTTTTACTTCTTCTAATTGTTGTACTTCCTTTTTTGCTTGTTGTTTTATTTTTTCAATTTCCGTTTTTCTATCTATTTCTTCATTTTCTTTTGTTATCCTTATCATAGCAGTTAAACTATCTTCTAGTTTTACCGATTCTTTTTCTAACATTAAGCTTATATTGTCGCCTATTTTCTTATATCTTCTTCCTAGATTAGAAAATATTATCTTTATTTTTAATCCGTCATAATTTTCATTTGTTTTTTCATCTATTGCGTATTCTTCCTTATTCATTTATAGATTATGTTGGAGTTTATATTCTAAGTTATTTATTTGTATTTCTAGATATAAAATAGTCTTTCTTTGTGCTATTATAGATTTGTGACAGATTCCTGCAAATATATTATTGTTAAGTCTATTTTTTCTATGTGTTAATTCTTGTCTTTTTGCTATAATTATTTCATTAAGTTTTTGACTATATTCGTTATTCTCGTTATTCATTGTAATTTTAAATACTGAATATATTTATATTCTACTTTAGATATATTATTTATTAATTGATTTAATTTTTCGTTATCAGTTTTTGTGATATTAAGTTGTTTATATTCCGGATATAATTTGTTTAATTTTCTTCTTATTTTTCTTAACCTTCTACTAATGCGGTTCTTCCTATATTTCTCGACATTCATAACTCTAATACCATTTTTCGGTGCGGAACTGGTCGTTAGTGTATTTGTGGAAGTGGTTGTGTTAGGTGGTAGTGTAGTAGGTGAGTAATTTATTTTAAAGATTTTATTATAATTTTTTGATGCTGAATTCATGGTAAAATATAATAATATTTATTATAATATTCTTCTGATAGTTGTTTTAATCTGAATATTTCTTTAATACTATTTATGATATATTCTAGGTATAACATATCTTGGGTTTCTTGGTACATGTATAAATTTTCTTCCATTAGTTGTTCTGAATTTATTTCTAAATCGTACCATTCTATTTTTTCGTAGTCTAAATTATGTAGGTCTATTTCATACCATTGTCGGTTTAATATATCTTCTGATTCGTTATCATTAAATATTTTTTCCCATATAATTCTTCTTAATTCAATTATTTTTATATCTTTAAGGATATATAAGATTAAGGTTTCATAGTTTTTTATCATTTTATCATGCAAGTATGTAGTCATGTTCTTTATCATGCAGGGTTTTTATTTCAAATTATTCCTTCCTATCATATTCATAATTGTTTAAATTCATATTAGATCATTATGAACTAGATTATCTTTATCATGTTTTCCTGTCACTACTAGCATCGTACTTTAGCGGATACTTCCTTATTATCAGCGCCTCAACTGTGTTTACTCCCCTAAACGGCTTCCTTGCCTACCGGTGTCAACATTAGGATGACATAGTATAGAAGTTTTCTCCCTGTTTTCAATGTGCTAATAAACTAAAAATCATGATTCAAATAATTCTAATAAATAATAACTAACATAAATTTATTCAATCATATATATGATATTTAGGAATATATGAAATTAGTTCTGCATATTTATTGAACAATATACTTTTGCCTCTTGCTATGGCGATCTGAAAGATCTGATTAGATTTCAGATTTGTCCATTATCTTTTAAGTATTTTTATATCTTAGTGGAGAGAGTGTTTTCAAGAAAGTTCTTATTACGTTAGGCATTGCCTACCTTTCATTTACATATATCCTCCCTTATATAGAGGGGAAATCTTCCTTACTATACTACTTACAATAATGTACCTATATAGTATAATAGTATGACACATACCTACTACTTATGACACACCATACACTTGTCTACTTAATAAATTACACCCCATACCATTCCTTACACATGCCCATCCTTATTATGACACACATTATGACACACTACTATTCACACCATACTTTATTGACTATTTTACAAGATAAATAATTTTACTCTTATCTCATCTTTTTATTTTATCCGCATCTCATCTTCATCATCTTATCTTCTTATCCTCTTCTTCCGTCTTTATCTCTTTATTCCAGCTGGACGTCTAGGATTATATTATCTTCTCTGTTACATTTTGAACATATATGGTCAGGGTATTTGTGACCAATTAGCTTGCAATATCTGGTTAATAATTCCCGCCGAAATAAATCCTTCTTTTAGTGCTCGTGTCGTAGGTCGTCCTTTTCCGGCTTAAGTAGTGATAAAATCCATCTTTGGACTTCATCCATATCTGATTTCCTTAGCTCCCTTGAATTGGAATAAATCATTAGCTGGTCTCTTGCATAGTAGTTCCATATAGCGTTTCCGTTTAAATAATTGTTAGCTAACTTCTGGATGATAGTTGATATACCGATTATTCTCTTATTGGCGTAAAAACTGGGTATCTCAATTTTTTGTATCTCTGACTGTTGTCCGATATCTTCTGGTATTATCATCTCTTTTGTCAAACCTATCTTTATAACTTGTATCGGAGGTTTTATTTCCTCGTATAATATCTCTGCTGTTGTCGTATAAAATTTTACATAGAGTAGATTTCCCTTAGTAACTCTCTTATATGTAATAAATGCTTTATGTAGTTTCGGTATTCCACTTAGTTCCTCTCCGTCATATGTATATAGTGTATTTAATAGTCCATAGCTATAACATGTACTTACTAAGTTGGCGTTACTTTTTGGTTGTGCAATCAGTTTATTATAACCTTGTAATTTTTGGGTTAAATAATCCTGGTTGGGTTCTTGGGTTGTAGTAGATCTGGGGTTAAGATTTAAAAATATTTGGATTTTGTATATATTTTCTATGTAGGTTCGTGTAATATGGTTATATGTTCTTTTGTCATGGTGTATGCTATCCGCATACGTAGAAGTTTGTGGTTCTATGTGACGACCCAAAATTGAGTCATAAGTGGCACCCACAGTCAACCTCCTAAGTGGGCGGACCAAAGAATCTAAACCCCAACATATACCAATAATTCAACTGCGAATAACAATAATAACGCGGAAGCTACAAAACTTATTAAAGTAACCAATCAAATAAACCTCTAAAGTCTATTACATATTATCCCCAAAATTTGAAAGTCATCACATCAAGGACATCTAATCTTCAAATACTAGGTCTAAGAGTATTAAAGGCACCAAAATAAATGAATAAAATAGTTATGTCCGAAAACTAAGGACATCATGCCATGACCAAGAGAATCTAACACGAGTTGGAATGAATAGCTCACCCTGGAACCTGATGTGCTGGAGACTGGCCAGAGCAAGGGTGAGTCGAAGTCACTGATATACTCACTGCATTCCACAAAAGGAAAACAAAGAAAAATATAAGTAGGGCTCAGTACGGGGCATCATGTACTGAGTAGGTATCATCGGCCAAACCAAAATAGAAAGTGATATACAATGAATAATAGTATAAAGTCAACTATAGCACTTAGCAGGTGATAAGAAACAACAACATGAACAAGTGACAGTTGAGTAATTACGTAATCAATCACAATATCAAGCACACACACGAGGACTCATGCCTTCATATCACACTTGTTTGGGGAAAAAGCGTTCATTGAGATTGAGTACATTAAGTTAATTCAATATCTTTTTCCTTTAATGTTACCGTGTCGGAACGTGACACTCCGATCAAATTATACCGTGTCGAAACGTGACACTCTGATCCAAAAATACCGTGTCAGAACGTGACACTCCGATCCAAAAATACCATGTCGGAACGTGACACTCCGATCCAATAATACCGTGTCGGAACGTGACACTTGTTGTGTCGTAATTTAACTAACTTTAGAAAAATCACTTTTTGAAATGTTCTAAGTATAAAACAATTTAAGAAATACTTAGAAAAAGTCGCCACTTAATTTTTTAAATAAATTAAGAAAACTTATAATTTTCAAAGATTTAAACAGAAAAAATCATTTGAAAATACCAAAGAGGGTTCGGGGTTCAATTTACACTTCGAGAAGGGTTTAAATATTCGAAGTGTCCGCTAACATGCGGTTGACCTGCGACTTGATTAAAATATATTTTTGACTAATTTTTAGAAAAGGTGATTTAACATAAGAAGAGTAACTTACAATATTTGGTTAAAAAAAAAGGTTTAAATAAGCGACACATTTCATTTTATTTTATTTTTAGAGAAAAGGGATCCAAAATGAAATATTTGACTTGAAAAATAAGTGATTAGAGTATTAATAAAGCTAGATTAGTTAGAATTTATTTAATTCATTTTAAAACAACTTAAACCAATTTAATACATTAAAGCATGAAAATCATTTTAAATTAATTGAAGGATAAAAGTTTTGACTAACCTTTTTTGAGAAAATGTCCAAGTAGAGAATATATATATATATATATATATAATTTTATTTTAAGTTTACTTGAGGAATAAACACTTTGACCTTTAAATCATTTTTAAATGAGTAAAAAAGTGATTTGAGTGTGAGACATTAAAGAATATGTTGTTGTTTTGTTTATTTTTTTATTTATTTATTAGTTATTTTTTTAGAACAAAAGATTTAACCTAAAAATGTATAATTTGGCCAACATTTTTAATTAATAAAATAGATTAAAAACAAAAACTAAAAGTTAACCAACACAAAGGAAATAACTCATCTTTTGGAGAATATAATTAAGTTAATTAAAATTTATAAAGTTAGAGTTAAATAGCAAACAATAAATAATCGCAATTAAATAATTAAAGAGTAAGAGAGAAATTGAATTTGGGCCTCCTTTTGGGCCAAATTTGCTGAAATTTTTGGATTTAACCCAATTCTCGTTTTTGGTATACGGCGGATGTATATCAGTGTATATGAGCATATATATTAGCTCTTTTCAGGTATTTCTTGCTTCCGAACACCTGTATTTCTCCTAAGGTTGACTCGAACTGTTGGGTTGAAGCCCAACCAAGAGAATGCGAGGAAAGTGGGGTGGTCGGGCTCATCCCAAGAGGCCATTCATGCAAAGAAATAAAAATAATGAGCATTAGTGACTTTACAAAAATAAAAATAATATTTATATATATATATATATATATATAGTCACAGTGATATTTCTATTGACCACATTATCTATTTGACAATAAAAGAAAAGCAATCCAACTCCAGATGAATGCTCGCCTAATTAATCGAGCATGAATCACACTTGAACAATACATATTAGGAAACCCATTTGAATATTTCAAAGAGCTCCTTCAAGGCAAGCTAAATAATTGACTAAGAACTAAGATAAAGAAATATTATAAGTGATTTTAATACCCAATTGGACACAAAATATATTCTCAACAATAATTCAAAGAATACATAGCCATTCCACCTTAACCTACTACAGATGAGGATTTCTTATTAACATGCAAGCAACCAAGACCTTAAATCTATATAATATATGCAAATCACATAAACCGTAGGCAAAGAAAGCTTTCCGTCAAAGGCAAAATAGGGAACAAGATCTCATTTATGCATAATCACTCAATCATAGAGGATTTAAACAAGATAAATTCCACATAAAGAACTATAATCTATGAAATAGAATGCAAGAAAAAATGAGCAGCCCCCTATTTAAAGCTAATGCTAATCAAAATGTTAATATGGAACAATGACAATTAGGTACATCCAAGAGGAAGAATAATGAAGGCAACATAACTAATAATTACTAACTTTATTATAGCAAAATAAGCTTAAACAAGGAGAAATGAAACAGAATCAAATATGGACGAAGCTACTGGATATGTTGTTGAAGCAAAGCAGGAAACATATCTTTGAACACTGTGCACTAAATTTATTTATTTTTTTGAGGAAGAGCATACATGCTAGGAAGTGAACTAAACCATTATTTAAGACTAAAATAAAGTAAAATCTGTTAGTAACTAAAGTTGCAATAACATAAGAGGTTTAATAGCAGACCAAATAAAAAAAAATAACATTCAAAAAATGAAATGTATCCAATACAAAGACATTTTCAAGTAGGTGATCCATCATAACCACTTAAACCATGGTACATCATTTTAATCGAATTTACTCTTCTAAAATCAGTAGCATCGACAGGTGAACTTGCAACTAAGCCATGAAATTTCATCAAGTCAACCTACCAGACGACCAAAACGTTCAAGGGATGAATGGAGATAATGACCGACATAAATTAAAGCCACATATTCTACGAAATCATATTTACACGAATCGAGATTAACGATATAAACACACTTGCACTCTTCAGGCAGATTCGCAACTAGAATAACTCTTATCGAGAATAGTTAAACATGACCACTTGGTTCATTTGCATCCTCCAAACGCATGACAAGCAAACACAGACTCTATGTCGACAAGCATGGACGGAGTAGTATTAGGATGATTAACAAATAAACAAACAAAAATCAAAATAAGCACAACTCAACTAAGAAAAACTCGAGAAAAGCCATAAACAGAGAAAAGCAAATCAAACAGGTGAAAAAATCATTTTGAATATGAAATACACATAATAGTTCCGGAAAGACTACGGATAAGAGAAACTTAGGCTCAAACTATATAAGATCATCTTATAACCCAACTACAAATATCTCTTGATTTAACACTCATCGAAATCGGAAAGAAGAAGGGAAGAGGTCAAGAGTTGTTTACCTTGTTGTGGGCAGTGAACAGGGATAGGGTGAACAAGGAGTAACAACTTGACCACCAATCTCAAACTTTCGGAAACTCCTATGAATACTAGCATCTCACGAACAAGGGAAGAACGTATATATATTTAAGGTGTATTTCTCAATAAGTTCTTGCCAAAAAAAAAAATAATCTCCCCTCTTTTCAGTGAATAATAGAGAGTATATATAGCCAGAAAATTAGGGCAGATTTGGGGGAAGAAAACGGATAGGAACTTGCGGCAAAATTGGAATTCTCCAACCAAATCAATTCAAAATTTTCCCCCAAGGATAAGGAAAAGCTGTTGTTGTATGGAAGTTCAACCAAAATCCCCTAAAATTCGGATGGAAAAGATCAAAATGGGAGGTTGTTGCAGGGCAGGACTGTAGGAGTTGTTGGTTCCGTGAATTCGCTCTCGCGTGAAGGAGATGAGGCGCGTATAGGGCTTGCTGGACTCGGGTCACACTTTAAGGGCTGCTGGATTTTGCCGAGTTCGATTCTGGGCTTTAAGATGAAGAAGAAGATGCGGTGGGGTTGGGTCAATGGTGTATTGGTATTTGCTGGTGTCTTTTTTTTTTGTTTTCTTTTTTGTTTTTGGTATTGGGGTCGTTGGTTTTATTGTTGTTGTATAGGCTGCTGTTGTATTGTATGAATGTGGGTTGGTTAAGTGAGAAAGAATTGGGCTTCTAAAATGTTGAATTGGGCTTCTAGTGGGTTAAGTTGCATGCTAGAAATTGCAAAAGAAAAAGGGCCCAAAATGGTTTTGTCCCAAATGGGTTTAGAGAATTTGGCTAATAACTAAATAAAATAAATTAATATAAATTAACTAATGAGCTTCTTAATCTTAACGAAATAAAATAGTTAACTCAATTATAAACTATTTACTTCCAAAATATAAACTATTATATAACTAAACTAATTAACCAAATATTTAAGTAAAACTAATTTTTTTTTTCTTTGGGACGACTTTCAAGTAATCATAAAATATATTAATTATATACATAATTATGAAATATATATATATATATATATATAATGTCTAAAAATTATAAAAACAATAAAATTAATTAAAAGTAACTTGAAAAATATTTGAACTTTATAAAACTAATTATTTCAAATCGTTTGAAATTTGAGAAGTTCGATGATTAATTTAAATTGTGGAGGTCCAAAATTGGGTGTCAACAACTGTCCCTCGTTTGACTTGGATTGATGAAAGAAATCCGAGGCAAATGAAATTGACAAATCCAATTTTGACCGACCACATCTCCACCTTTCAGGAAAGAGCTTTTGGTGCCAACTTTAAGAATCATGGTCGAACCCCGGAAGTGGGTTTCCTACATATCTCAGACTATATGAGAATTCAGACCACTTGTAGTTTGATAAGCTTGATTTGACGCACGATTTGAAAGAATTCAAAAGTCATCCTGATATTCAATTATGAAGTCGTTAGAATGTTCGAGAATAAGATTTAAGAGAGAATTTTGGAATACAACCGAATTTTCAACACTGACCCCGCCTACATATCTCTCAACTTAGGGAATCAGGCTTCTTGTAGTTCAACTCAATCGGTTAAAAAGGAAATCTATTACGCAAGATGACCTTTGGTTTTAGAGGAGTGACAAGGTAAGTCGAGTGTGAAAAAGAGGCTTGCAACCTCTTAGCTATGAATGTGGCGCGCTTCACATCCATAATTAAGAACTTGCATGGACATAATTTTCAAATCTCTTGGTGTATTGTCACTCAGATTGGAAAGTTGCTTCCGGTGGAAACCAAAATTTTCCAGATGCGAAACTGTAACCGATAAACCTAAGAAAAACTCTCATGCCTTTCTGATAGGGATATGGTTTGATTGTGGTGGAAGTTGCTCCTCTGCTCGCGTCCTAAGAGTTTGACACTCCTCGTTGGACTACGTTCCAGTTCGCTGCTAAGAAAAGTTCCACGTTGCGCTGCATCCCTTTTGATGTCATCCGCACCTGTGGTTTGCTTTGAGAATTCATCCTCTAGGGATGCTCTCGAAAAAGACTGAGATAAAACTCATTAGCATAAAATGCGATTCAAATGGAGAAATAGTGTCTTTTACCGTGTTGACACTTAATTGTTCTCTTTGATTATTTGACGTCAATTCTATCGGGTTTGACCCAAAGCAAATAAAGCTTGTGTCTCATATTTGCAATATAACCTTTAATGTGCTCTTCCTTTGATGTTAAAGTAATAAAATATCTTGATGTAACATGTTGACAATTCTCTTGATGTCGTTTTTACAAAGAAAATGATGTAGACGATGTTGATTTTCTTGTGATAGGTAATTTTTCTCTTGTGGTGTATAACTCCTTTCTCTTGCGATGCATGATTGTTTTTCACGATGTATGACTTCCTTTCCGCGATGCATGAATCCTTCTCTTGCTAGCATAAATATCTTTCCCGCGATGCATGACTTTCTCTTGCTATGCATGATTTCTTTTCTCGCAATACCCGCAATGCATGACTTCTTTCTCTTGCTATGCATGATTTCTTTTCTCGAGATACATGAATCTTTTTCTGCGATGCATGAATCTTCTCTTACAATGCATGCCTTCTTTCCCCGCAATGCATAAATCTTTCTCTTGCAATGCATGAATATTTCTGTTGCTATGCATGACCCATTCTCTTGTTATGCATGAATCTTTTCTTGCAATGCATGAATTCCTTTTCTCGCGATGTATAAATTTTCTCTTGCAATGCATGATTTCCTTCTCTCTTGCAATGCATGAATTCCTTTCTTGCAATGTAGGAATTCCTTTTCTCGCGATATATGAATTTTCTCTTGCAATACATGAATTTTTATTTTATTTTTTGTGACGCATTTTTTTTTTTCTGCAATACATGAATCTTTCTCTTGCAATGCATGAATATTTCTCTTGCTATGCATGATCCATTCTCTTGCTATGCATGAATCTTTTCTTGCAATACATGAATTTCTTTTCCGCAATGCATGAATTTTTTCTCTCGCTATGCATGAATATCTTTCCCGCAATGCATGACTTTCTCTGATGATGCCATCCTTGGTACTAAACGAAGATAATTTTTCACCGAACAGCATAGGTGATCTTCTAGGTATTTTCTGGGTGGCGGTATTATCTCAATCGATAATATAATAAAAAATGACCTTCAGAGTAGCGATATCATCTCATTTGACAATACGATATAAATGACTCTCCGGGTAGTAATATTATCATGTCCAATAATATGATGCAGCTAATGTCCTCCAAGTATCTTTAGTTGCTGAAAAATAAATAAAATTTCTTTCTTTGAGGTTTTCCTTTGTTCCATATCCGAACATAATTTGGATATTCGCTATGGGTCTCGCCTTGTTGAGAATTTAAATAATGCTATTCATATTCCTAATTATTTGTCAGAAGAAGCCTAAAATATTTCCTGCATCCACAGAAAAATTGTCAGTTTAAAAAAAAAATGAACTGATCTGTGTTGATCTCTTTGGGTGTCTGTTCCTTGTCTTGCTATCTCCGGTTGATTTTTCTGATCTCCCGCTTCTTGATAGATAAGACAAAATTATTTTATGCAAATAATTTAATCAAAAAGCTTTAAAGAAAAAATAGATTTTCAAAAGTAATGTTTGGAAAAGGTCACTGCCAAGTGTCCTGTCACGTCAAGCTTGATGAACGTCATTTGGAGTTAATGTTTCGAGATCTATCTGATTACTTGTTGGGAAGTATTCAAAATTGCTCTAAACTGTCGATGAACCTTATTGAAATTTTTGAGGCCATCCTTAAAATTTCTGTCCCAGTTAATTGTCTTAGCTTATCTTCAAATGTTGATGAACAAACTATGGAATTTTTGAGTTCCTCTCAAAAATTCTGTCCCAGTTACAGTTCTCAATGTAAGCTTAGTCTTGACTATGTTGGAGAGATCTTCTTCTTGATAATTTTTGAGTTCCCCTCAAAATTTCTGTCCCAGTTTCTATCGTAAGGAAAAAATAAAAATCTTACGGGAGATATGACCGAGCCCTAGTGGCGCCTACGTATCCCGTTGTTGCAGGAATCAGATCAAACGTAGTTCCCCCTCTCGAGGGTTAACAAAAATAGAAGAATTACAAATAAACCGACCGAGGCCGACATAGGCCGCCTACGTATCTCATTCTTGAGAATTCAGGTCAAACGTAGTTCAATTACAAAAGGAAATATTAACCAGGGATAAAGGAATGACCGAGGCCGACATAGGCCGCCTACGTATCTCATTCTTGAGAATTCAGGTCAGACGTAGTTCATTACATAGGGATAGATTCTAAACAAAGCAATTAAAAGCAAATAGAACGATTACAAGAAAATAATGGAAATACAAACTGAGACTTCACACATAGTATCTCTTGACAACATCTGAGTTGATCGGTTTCGGCCATTCGGTGTCATCCATCTCCGATAGGACTAAGGCACCTCCGGATAATACTTTGCGAACCATGTAGGGTCCTTGCCAATTTGGTGCAAATTTTCCTTTATATTCATCCTGATGAGGGAAAATGCGCTTAAGAACTAATTGACCAACTTCAAATGTTCTGGCTCTTACTTTCTTGTGAAAAGCACGAATCATTCTTTGTCGATACAGTTGACCATGACAAATGGTAACCATTCTCTTCTCATCAATCAATGTTAGCTGGTCAATTTGCTTGTGAACCCATTCAACATCACTCAATTCCGCTTCTTGGATAATTCTCAATGAAAGTATTTCAACTTCTACAGGTATAACTGCCTCTGTTCCATATACTAGCAAATATGGAGTGGCTCCAACTGATGTTCTGACAGTCGTTCGGTAACCCAACAAAGCATATGGCAACATCTCATGCCAACCTCTACGATTATCAATCATTTTCCTCAAAATCTTCTTTATGTTCTTGTTGGCGGCTTCTACGGCTCCATTCATTTGGGGACGATAGGCGGTGGAATTTCGGTGAGTAATTTTGAATTGTTCACATATCTCTCTCATCAAATGACTGTTGAGATTTGCTCCATTATCAGTAATGACAGATTCTGGTACTCCAAATATACATATCAAATTATTGCGAACAAAATTAACTACAACCTTCTTGGTCACCGACTTATACGAAGCTGCTTCCACCCACTTGGTGAAGTAGTCAATGGCAACCAAAATGAATCTGTGTCCGTTAGAGGCGGCTGACTCCATTGGACCAATGACATCCATTCCCCAAGCTACGAAAGGCCAAGGTGAACTCATAGCATTAAGTTCGTGAGGCGGCACTTGAATCAAATCACCGTGCACTTGACATTTATGACACTTCAACACAAACTTGCAACAATCATGTTCCATAGTCATCCAAAAATAACCGACTCGAAGGACCTTCCTTGCCAAAGGGAGCCCATTCATGTGAGTACCACAAACTCCGGCATGTATCTGTTCCAGAAACTTCGCGGCTTCATTAGCATCAACGCATCTGAGAAGACCTAAATCTGAAGTCCTCCTGTAAAGGATTTCCCCACTTGCAAAGAAATTAAGGGCCATACGACGTATTAATTTCTTCTGGTTGAACGTTGCGTTCTCAGGATAAGTTCCGTCCTCTAAATACTTCTTGATGTCAAAATACCAAGGCAAACCGTCTGGCTCCGTTTCAACATGTGAACAATAGACAGACTGCTCTTTTACCTCTATATCCAAGGGATCAATATAACTTGTATCCGGATGTTTGATCATTGAGGCAATGGTGGCCAGAGCATCGACCAACTCATTTTGTGTCCTGGGAGTATGTCTGAACTCAATCTTGCGAAATCTCTTGCACAACTTCTGTATAAACTGCACGTACGGTGTGATTTTTGGGTTCTTCACGGCCCATTCTCCTTGAACTTGATGAATTAGTAAGTCTGAGTCTCCAATAACTAGAAGCTCATGAACGTTCATGTCGATTGCCATCTACAAACCGAGGATGCAAGCTTCATACTCAGCCATGTTGTTCGTGCAATTAAATTGGAGTTTAGCTGCCATAGGATAATGCTGACCGAATTCTGACACTAAGACTGCTCCGATACCTTTTCCTTGATGATTTGCCGCTCCATCAAAGAACACTCTCCAACCAGGGTATGCTTCAGAAATATCTTCACCTACAAATGCAACTTCTTCATCAGGAAAATAAGTCTTGAGCGGTTTATACTATTTATCAATTGCATTTTCCGCAAGATGATCGGCCAAGGCTTGGGCTTTTATCGCCTTCTGGGTCACATACACAATGTCAAACTCACTCAAAAGCATTTGTCATTTGGCCAACTTCCCGGTCGGCATTGCTTTCTGGAAAATATACTTCAACGGATCCATCTTGGAGATAAGGTATGTGGTATAAGAAGACAAATAATGTCTTAACTTTTAAGCGATCCAAGTCAAAGCACAACATGTTCTCTCCAAAAGAGTGTAACGAGCTTCATATGGAGTGAACTTTTTACTTAAGTAATAAATGGCTCGCTCCTTCTTCCCAGTCTCATCATGTTGACCAAGCACGTATCCCAATGCATTATCCGAGACTGACAAATATAGAAATAATGGACTCTCTTGTCGTGGGGGGACCAACACCGGTGGATTGGACAAATAGTTCTTGATGGCATCAAAAGCAGTTTGACACTCTCCGGTCCACTTGGTCGAGGCATCTTTTTTCAATAACTTAAAGATGGGCTCACACACTACGGTGAATTGGGCTATGAACCGGCTGATGTAGTTCAACCTTCCTAGAAAACTCATTACCTCCTTCTTTGTCTTCGGAGGAGGTAATTCTTGGATCGCGTTGATCTTGGAAGGGTCAAGCTCAATGCCCCTTCGGTTGACTATAAATCCCAACAACTTGCTGACTGGCACTCCAAAAGCACATTTGGCGGGATTTAACTTCAAATTGTATCTACGCAAGCGATCAAAGAATTTTCTCAAGTGAATCAAGTGATTCGAACTCTCGCGGGACTTGATTATGACATCATCTACATATACCTCGATCTCCTTGTGAATCATATCGTGAAAGATAGTCGTCATGGCCCTCATGTAAGTAGCGCCCGCATTCTTCAGACCAAATGACATCACCCGATAATGATATACACCCCAAGGCGTGATGAAAGCTGTCTTTTCTGCATCTTCTTCGTCTATCAGGATCTGGTGGTAACCCGCATAACAATCCACGAATGACTGCATCTCATGCTTAGCACAGTTATCAATGAGAATGTGAATGTTTGGCAATAGAAAATTATCTTTCGGGCTAGCTTTGTTGAGATCTCTATAGTCGACACAAATTCTGATCTTTCCATCTTTCTTGGCAACCGGAACAACGTTGGCTAACCAAGTCGGATGTTGCGTCACTTCAACTACTTGGGACTCGATCTGCTTTGTAATCTCCTCTTTGATCTTCAAACTTAACTCAGGCTTGAACTTTCGAGTCTTTTGTTTTACTAGACTAAAATTTGGATTAATCGGCAACTTGTGGGACACTATATTCGTACTCAGCCCTGGCATATCTTCGTAAGACCAGGCAAACACATCAATGTACTCTCTGAGCAAACGGACCAGGTCTCTTCTTTGAGCTTCAGTCAGATGGACACTGATTCTCACTTCTTTAACACATTCCTCATTTATGAGATTCACAATTTCAGTTTCTTCCAAATTTGGCTTGTGTTGATTCCCAAATTGTTGAAATTCATCAGCAACATGTTCGGGTATCTCATTTTCTTCTTTGTATTCCTCGCATTCGTCAGCACCTACTTCATTTCGTTCACTCGGTTCATGACATGACATGACATTGACAGGTTTTAAATTAATATTACTGAAAACATAAACGAACGAAGTTAGGAAAGTAAAATATAAACAGATAAATAAATAAATTTTCGATAAAAGAGGCTTTCGTTTAAATCAAAAAACAGGCACAAACTTTGGCCAAGACTAAAGGTCATTTAGCCTTTTTTAAACATTATAGGGGAATTTAAAAACTTCAAACAAGTAAAACTGGATAAAGGGTGGGTCTTGGGCCTCTTCCAGACTACCACCGATTTTGAAAATGAACAAAACGCATATCCTTTCTACCCAGATGAGCGGGAAATCAGGAGTGGTGTGGACGTCCAATTCTACAATCGCTCTTCAGGTTCTGCATCACGGATTCCTGATGTCCCAGCCTTTTCCTCGATGACCGCATCAATCTCCTCAAAAAGGCCCCAGATTCCTTCTCCGAGACCATCATCATTGACATATACTTGCACCGGGAATGACTGGTACAAATGAGGAATTGGCCTGGCCAATACTTGATCGATACTCTTGTTCTTCATCTCTGCTTCGTCAGCATCTGTGGGGACATACCCCAAACCAAACTTTGCTCCTTTAACGGGGATCTGAATAGGATTGACAATTCCTTGACAATATTTTCCCAACCCGAAACCCGGTTCAAAACCATTTTGGAGCATGACAGTAGCAACCATCTTGTATACGACAGGCATAAGGGGGTGTGGAGCCAAGTCATCACCGGTGGCATTTACCAACTCTACTGTGTAGAAATCACAACCTCGAAAGATATCATCAACGATTGGTGCATACCCATTGGAATGGCTTCCTTCACCATAAATGACCAATTCCTGGTCTTTCCAAACAAATTTCAATAGTTGGTGAAGGGTAGACGGCACAGCCCCGGCCAGATGGATAAACGATCTTCCTAGAAGCAAGTTGTAACTAGTGTTGATATCCAACACCTGGAACTCCACATTAAAATCCGCAGGACCCACCTGAATATCCAAGTTTACCGCACCCAATGTGTTTCTTTGCACTCCATCAAAAGCCCTCACATTGACTTGGTTCTGGTGAAGCTTTCCCAAATCGAATTTCAGCTGCCTCAAAGTCGAAAGTGGGCAAATATTAAGACCGGATCCATCATCGACCAAGACGCGATTTATTATCTTATCTCGACATTTGGTGGTGACATGCAGAGCCTTATTGTGCACTTTACCTTCAAAGGGCAACTCTTCGTCACAAAAGCTGATTCGATGTCCCCGAATGACCTGGTTTATCATGGCTGCTATATTGTCACTGTTAGTACCCACAGGCACATAAGTATCATCCAAAGCCCTCATTAAAGCCTGTCTATGCAACTGCGAACTCATCAATAAAGCCCATACAGAAATCTGAGCCGGCGTCTTCTCTAGATGCTTCATAATCGAATAATCTTTCGATTGCATTTTTCTCCAAAACTCCTCAGCTTCGGCTTCACTAATTGGCCTTTTAGTCTTATCCTTCTTTTGCACACCTTGGATCAACTCTTCTGGTGTGTAACACCTGCCAGATCTGGTCATACCCTGGGTAACAGCCGTTTCAATCACAAACTTTGGTCGGGCAAGAGTTTCTCGTGGCACCAAGGCAACAACTTTCTCAGGTGTCAGAATCACAAACTCTTTCTTCTCTCTAATGCTCAACGAAGCTACAACCTTTTCTAGTTCATGAGGAACAACCGAAACTATTGCCTTTGTCTCGCACCAATCGTCATCTGTCTCTATCATATTGATAGTGACGCCTCCATGATTTGGCAAAGGATTACTGTTGACATTAGGCGCGACCGTCTGAAGAGAGACCACGTTCTGATCGATCAGGTCTTGGATTTTATGTTTCAGGTTGATACAGTCCTCGGTATTATGTCCAATACTATTGGAGTGATACGCGCACCTCTGAGCGGGTCTGTAAAACTTTGAGCTAGTGTCAACCTGCTTGGGCCCCACTGGATGAATATATCCTGCTGCAGTTAATCGCTCGAACAACTTTGTTCGACTTTCAATAAGTGGAGTGAAAGTTCTAGCAGACTTCTTCTCAAATCTAGGACGGGAGGGATCGTAATTACCTTGTTGAGGGGGAGACATCTGGCGATAATTTGGAGTGTTTGGACGGGGGGCTTGATATCTGGGATATGAGTTGGTTTGGTAATTTGGTTATGGAGATTGGTAGTTCGAGGGGGTATTTTGGTAAAGTGGAGCTGGGGTTTGGTACATTATGGGAGGCGTTTGGTAATTTGTCTGAATGTTGGCACAGTTGGGGGCGACATTTCAGTAGTGATGAGATGGGGTCTGGTAAATTGGAGGGGGAGTTTGGTAGCTAGGAGGGGAATATTTTGATAACTGGGAGGAGGGTTATTTTGGTAATTGGGATGAGGGGTATTCTGGTAATCAGTATGTGCATAACAAGCCGGGAATGAACTCTGTGAAGGTCGAGAACGACCTTGGTATGATGAGGATTTCCTTGGGGTCTTCTTCCCCTCATAAGAGAAAGATGACACATCCTCCCTTTTCTTTTTCAACAAGCCCGAAGATCCGGGCGAGGCAGCAACACGGGCAATCTTCCCGGTTCTCAATTCATCTTCGATAGTCTCACCTATCTTGACTATCTCAGCAAATTTTGCCCCAACGAGCAACATGATCCTGTCATAATATTCGGGCTCTTGCACTCGCACAAACACTTCGACGATTTTCTTTTCTGACATAGGAGGACTAACTCTAGCTGCCTCATTTCGCCATCTATATGCGAATTCTCTGTAACTTTCGGTCGACTTTTGCTTCATCTTCTCCAAGGAGTAACGATCAGGAACGATCTCCACATTATAGGCGAATCGTTCGATGAAGTCCTTAGCCAGAGCGTTCCAACTAGACCACTGTCTCGTTTCATGAGACGTAAGCCATTCTAGAGCCTCTCCGCTTAGACTTCGGCTAAAAAGCCGCATTACAAAGCTTCGTCTCTCCCAACTCCCACGAGTTGGTCACAGTAGGCCCTCAGGTGTGCTAAGGGGTTCCCAGTCCCTCCGAAATGTCAAATTTTGGCACCTTGAACCCTTCCGGGAGGTCCAAATTCGGATGAATGCACAACTCTTCGTAACTCAACCCGGCGACCTCAGGAATGCAGTTCAACTCCTTCATGGCTTTTCTGATTTCCTCCTTCATATCTATCTTGGTGGTCTCTTCCTTTGACCTCCACTCTCTCTCCTTCTCCTCATAGTGGTCGAGCTCCGAACCATGGGCGTCATGCTCATTGGGGATCGGTATTTGGAAAGTGGCTTTTTGTGGTAGTGGTGGAGCAATAGAGGGACTCTGGCCATTTAAAGGGGCGTGATAGTTTTGGGGAAAAGTCTGGGGGCTGGTATATTGGTTTTGGTAAAGGAGGGAAGTGTGTAGGTTATTAGTATTTTGGCTATGAGGGGGTAGGCCAATTTGGTGGTTTGCATTAGGGGGAGGAAGTGGTGCTTGGAGGTTGGTATTTTAAGGGAGGGGTGGTGTTTGATAAGAAGCTGAGGTGTAATGGGGGTTTTGGTTGGTAAGGTCAATGATGGAGGGATTATGAACAGGGCTTAAAGGCGGGTTCTGAGCTTGTTCCACGTTTGGAGGGGGAATTTGAGCTGGAGGTCTTTCGTCTGGTTGAGTGTTGACAGCAAAAATTGGAGGAGGCAAATCGTGTTTTCTTTGCATCTCGACCCTCATTTCAGCAATTTGTTGCATCAACTGTAGGATCAATTCATTCTGATCAGCAAGGGCGGGCTGAGCCACCACGACATCAGTAAGGCTGGTTTCTTCGTTGTGATCACCCATTGCTGTTTTTCCCTTTTGTGGACTTAGATTGGGGAAGGAATTTGTAGGACCTTTAGATCTAGTGAAATAAGGATGATCAGCCAGCTTATCGACACAGATCAGTTCTAACTACCTGTTGAGAGAAACAACTCAAAGGAAAATCAGTTAGTTTTGATTCGGCACAAATAATGCAAAATATCACATAGAAAGCAGATAAACACATAAAGTTACTTTGTTTGAGAACATGCTAACCCACGAATAATGGGGACTGACTTTTGAACAAGCAGGAGTTTGCTCATTTTTATGTTGAGGTTGGTGACTCAGAAATGTCAAATTGCATTGAGCTAAGGTCTTCTTGTTGCATCTCTGGGCATTTGTTGATCTGAACTCAATGTTTCCTTGTATAATAAAGGAGAAGAGAAAATTTTAAAAGATAGAGGTCGGGCCTTGAAAGGCTGCCTACGTATCTCCCAAGGAGAATTCTGGCCCTACGTAGTTCGGATACAAAGGAAGTTTCATTTTTATTCATTCATTTCTTGAAGATTACAAGGAAAGTAAAAAAAAAAACAGACAATAAAGCCAGTAAAAGATAAAATGTGCCTCCACCCAAGCTATTCTTCTTCTGATTGTCACATTAATCATGGGGGATAAACTCATATGCTTCGAGGGTGGTTTTATTATTCTCTTCCTTCCACCGTCCCTTAAGAGGAGGCCTATAGATAATTTCCTCCCCAGTATCTTCTTCAGTAGCTTTAGGTCTAGCGCCTTTGGGATCACTGTTGGTGGCCTCTTGGCTGAAGTAAGAGTACTTTCCACGTGGCTTCTGGAGCGTCAGGGTCATATCTTTTAGGGCATCGCGTTTGTAACGACTCGGAAAATGATAGAGTGAAACTAGAGCCTCACATGTGAGTTTGGAGTCGAGAACTTAATGAAATGATTATATTTGAATTTGACCCAAAAGTTCTTAAAAATGTGCTTCGGAAGTTACCGGAAACTTGTTTAGCTGTATATAAAAAGATCCGTTTCGTTTTTCGAAAATCCGACTTCATATTCTTGTTTAGGGGTCAAATTGAGTGGGAAATGGGTCTAACCCAAATTTTAGAGCAACCGTATCAAAATCCGAAATTTCCAAGTGAAGCCTTTTTCGAGGGTCTACTTTGGAGGGTCATATCTCCTAGCACACAAATTATTTGGGTGGCCATAATATATCCATGGAAAGCCCTTTGAGTTAGCTACCTAACGCACTTCGTTTCACCTCATTCGGAGTTCGAACGAAGAAGTTATGCCCATTTTCGTAAAGTCTGTTCGACAGAAACCGCAAATTCCAGTAGCTAATGTTACTGTTCATTACTGTTCACCCGCCTGAAAATTTTTCTAAGTGTTGGACCATTTTTTTTAAAAGACTTATGTTATTTCTATATACCATTAGTTCATTCCCATCCCTAAAAACATTTCCCTCACTTCTCAAATATTCTCTCCAACTCAAGAAGAAGAAGAAGTGGGAGCTAGGCTTTGGATTCAAGTCTTTCTTCATCAATTTCTTGCAAGATCATAGCAAAGGTATGGTGATCCTTCATCTAGGGTTAGCTTTCACCTAGAGTCCATTCAAAGTTAGTTTTCAAAGGTTTCAAGTTCTTCAAAACCTAGGGTTTTTATTCTAACTCATGGGTTCCTTCTTCAAACGTTTTCAAATGGTTATTAATGACTTATTATGATTGTATTAGTATTTAAATGATGATTTATGACGAAAACACTCCATGAACCCATGATTTCTCTCTATTCCTAGTTTATGCCTTTATAAAGTGGGTTGCTTGATAATGAATGTATATGAATCGAACTTGTTTAAATGTCTTTAGATTGTTGAAGTATGTCATTACTCATGCTTATTTTATGGTGTATTGTTGGTGTATTGGTATGAGAGGCTTATGGCCTTAAAGGCATAGTATGAGAAATTGAAGTGTTATCATGACATTGTATGAATGAGAGTTCAATGAAGATAATGTGATCATGTTATGAATGTAAAGGTGTTGTTGTAGGTTGTTCTTTGGTTTGGTTGCATCATTACTACCCTATTTTTCATGTTCTTCGATTTCATTACATGCCTACAAGGTGTTTGACAAAATGTCCAACTATGGAGAATTGATGAATCGATGCTTTAAAGTTTGAGTTATGAGATGTATGGAAATCCAGAAATGTGTTGATGACACTCATGAATGTTGATGATATAATATGAAGGATTCTTCAATATAAAGTATACCTTGAATTGGTAGGGCTTATGCATCATTTTCTTGTATAAATGATTATATTGTTGATTGTTGAATCCTTGGATCGGTAGGCTTATGGCACCCTTCCACATATGCTTATAATGAACCTTGGATCGGTAGGCTAATGGCACCCTTCCATTAATGATACAAAATGAACCTTGGATTCGGTAGGCCTATGGCACCTTTCCATAAAGGTTAATGATGAGTCTTGAATCGGTAGGCCCATGGCACCCTTTCAAGAGGAGTTAATGAGCTTTCCTAAATGTACCTTGAATCGGCGGGCTTATGGCACCCTTTCATGTGTTAAATAATGTACCTTGAATCGGTAGGCTTATGGCACCCCTTTCATGTGTGATGATGTCAAAGTAGTGAACTATTCTATGGGAATGTAGGCTAAGCACCGAGCGGATTTGGTTAGATGGAAAGCTCCGTAGCAGTTAGGCATGAGTTTCAATGATCGTCTACCTTATCCCATAAACTATGTGCCCGCATAGGAAGCTAGTGGATCCATTAAGCTATTTATACCGGTCTTCCTTAGGCAAGTAGACCACCTCTTTTCGGTGTGGGGATTCATGACACCGGATTCCATGACAAGCTCTCATGGTCTATGTCGGTTAAACGCTTACTTCCCATCATGTGAGATTTCATTATGGTTTCTTGACAGGTTCTACAAAGTGTAGGTAGTAGTATGGGATGCTACCTATACATTGCACGAGTAGGCTTGGAGAGGGTCATAGTGAGTTTCTCTAAATCCTAATGACTGTGACATGAATGTACCCTAAATGAGGTTATTAAAGAATGTTGGCTCTTAAATGCTTAATATGTTATGCATGTTATACTTGGGTTATATTACGAGTTATTTTCCCTTGTCATGTCTTAATTAATGATATACCTCTTATGTATGAATATTGTGCAAAGGTGAAAGAAAGGAATGATAAGTTAATTTAAGTGACCTAAATGTGGTGCCTTAGTATGGATGGTGGTATGGGACGCCATCCATACATTGCACGAGGTATAGCATAAGGGTTTCTTGAGGTGAAGGTCCAAGGTAAAGGTTTTCATGTTTATATTGTTTAAAGGTGATATTATGACTTACTTGATGTTATGCTTGTCTTGTATGTCTTTTATGCTATTGTTCATGATATTTCAAAAAGGTGGCATAATGCATGGTCTCTAACTAAAATGTCCCCTTTAAAGCATGTTTTGCATGGTCATCATACTTAGTACATTTTTGTGTACTAACCCATATTCTTCATGTTTTTACTACAAGTGTAGGTTCCGGCAAGTGATCCTCTTAGCTAGTTTGAAGTGTTGGATTGCTTTCCTCTAAGACTTGGTATGTCCTCATGGATTCGAGGACAAGACTTTTAAGTTCTTTTGTTCATGTAATAGACTTCTTTTGATTGTAAAGGGCCGTGCCCCTACTTATGTTTTGCGATTTGTGTCTAAGATGGCCATGTGAGACTTAGACTTCCGCCGTGTGTTTTTTAAAGTTGTTTTAAGAAGTTTAAATGTGTGGATGTAAATAAGTTTTTTTTTTTTATTTCCGCACTATTTTCATTATTGAATGCAATGAATGACTATGTGGCTTTGTATAAGACCCCTTCGGGGTCGAGTACGCCTTGTTACGACTTGGGGTGCTCGGTCGTGACAAACATGGTATCAGAGCATAAGATTTTGGAAATGTTTTTTTTAGGATCGATGTCTCACATGCCACATCTAATAGAGTCTTGTTCATCGGTGTGAGTCGCGACACATCTATGAGCGAGAGGCTATAGGATGCTAGAAGTTACACTTCTTTCATATTCTTAAAGTCGTGCCTTAGAGTGTGGTTCTATAAGTGTTCTTATCCTTATCCTTCTCTTGTGTTTATAGGATATGAATACAAGAGGGAGACCCGCAAGGAGAGTAGGAGAAGAGGATGTGAATGAGGAAGTTCCTCCCCAAGTTGTGCAAAATGGTCAAGGTGTGCAATGCAATCAAGTTCCTATAGGTGAGCAAGAGAATGAGGTTCCGGTGGTTCCCCGGATATGACCAATGAAGAGATTAGGTCGGCTTTCTTAATCTTAGCCCGAGCCATGGCGGCTCAAGCGACTAGAGATATGGGGCCTAGGGTGAATGCTAATGAGGGTACTATGGCTTCTAAGTTGAGAGACTTTGTGAGGATGAATCCTCCGGTGTTTCTAGGTTCTAAGGTGGGAGAGGATCCCCAAGAATTTTTGGATGAAGTGTATAAGGTAGTGAGTGCTATGGGGTGACTTCAAGAGAAAAGGCGGAGCTTGCCTCCTATCAATTGAAAGATGTTGCCCAAATTTGGTTCACTCAATGGAAGGCTAATAGGCCGGTGGGAGCGGATCCTATAGAATGGGAGGAGTTTAAGGAAGCTTTCCTTGGTAGGTACTTTCCCGTGAGATGAGGGAGTGTAAGGTTGAGGAGTTTATCAATCTTCGGCAAGGTAATATGAGTGTGCAAGAGTATTCCTTGAGGTTTACCCAATTGTCTAAGTATGCCCCATCTTTGGTGTCAAACCCTAGGGATGAGATGAGTAGGTTTGTGACCGGCGTATCCGACCTAGTCAAGGAAGAGTGCCATACGGCAATGCTCCATAATGACATGAACATTTCTAGGCTCATAGTGTATGCTCAATCCATTGAGGAGTCCAAACTTAAGAGGATGAATAGGAATGTGAAGAGGGGGTAGATCCGATGAGCAAAGTCAACCTAGGTTCAAGAAGAGGGCTCAAGATCAAGATTTTTCAAGTGCTCCTAAGGTTAACCAAGATAAAGGTGGTGGATCTCAATTTTCTAAACCTACTTGCACCACTTGTGGCAAGAGGCACTATGGGAAGTGCCTAGCCGGTACTAATGGATGCTATGGTTGTGGGAAGAATGATCACAAGGTGAAAGATTGTCCTACTTTTACGGCTAGAGGAAGGGAGGCAAAGCAAGCTTCTAAAGATGGAACGGTTCCTATTCCTCCAAATTATGGTCGTTTCTATGCTCTCCAAGCTAGCAAGGACAAGGAAGCTAATCCGAATGAAGGCGCCGGTAAGTTTTAGTTCCTTATGGTCATGAATGTCTTGATGAGGTTTCTATGGTGTTGTTTTTCATGTTTGCCTTAATTGGGTTTTCTTCTAAGTGGGGATGGTAGGTTGAATAGCAAGGTTGTTGAGAGTGTTGATATCATTATCTCATTCCTTCTATTCTTATTCAAGCTTGAGACCAAGAGTTCCTAGTAGCTTGTTTTATGTTTTGGAGTCTTGGGTGAAAATGAGTTTCCATGGTCTCCTTATGTTATGCATGTCCTATTTGAATTCTTGTTAAATGATAAAATGAGTTTTCATAAACGTGTTCCTCGTGTCGATGTGCATTTAGTTAAGTTGTCTATATGCTTCATGAGGATAAATGTTGAACATGCTTAAATGTTGCATGAGTTGATTTATTAGGCATGCTTAAATGTGTTCTTGAGAATATTGCATAATTGTACTTTTGTGAGAAAATTGCATAATGTGCCTAATAATTTTGGGATGAGTGTGATGTAAATTGGAGAAGGAAATTCATCCAATGAAATGAGAAATGGTAAAGCTTGATGCATAAGAAATTGGTAGATGTATTCCTAATTTCTTGAATTGCATGAACTTGTTTGAGTCTCATTGATGTGGAGTTGATGTTTCCTCCGATATTTATGTACTTGTATTGATGTTGTATGCATGTTGATGGTCCGTATACTTGAGTTGTTACCCCTTATGTGTTTAAAGTGTCATTCGAGGACGAATGTTCCTAAGTGGGGGATAATGTAACGACTCGGAAAATGATAGAGTGAAACTAGAGCCTCACATGTGAGTTTGGAGTCGAGAACTTAATGAAATGATTATATTTGAATTTGACCCAAAAGTTCTTAAAAATGTGCTTCGGAAGTTACCGGAAACTTGTTTAGCTGTATATAAAAAGATCCGTTTCGTTTTTCGAAAATCCGACTTCATATTCTTGTTTAGGGGTCAAATTGAGTGGGAAATGGGTCTAACCCAAATTTTAGAGCAACCGTATCAAAATCCGAAATTTCCAAGTGAAGCCTTTTTCGAGGGTCTACTTTGGAGGGTCATATCTCCTAGCACACAAATTATTTGGGTGGCCATAATATATCCATGGAAAGCCCTTTGAGTTAGCTACCTAACGCACTTCGTTTCACCTCATTCGGAGTTCGAACGAAGAAGTTATGCCCATTTTCGTAAAGTCTGTTCGACAGAAACCGCAAATTCCAGTAGCTAATGTTACTGTTCATTCTTGTTCACCCGCCTGAAAATTTTTCTAAGTGTTGGACCATTTTTTAAAAGACTTATGTTATTTCTATATACCATTAGTTCATTCCCATCCCTAAAAACATTTCCCTCACTTCTCAAATATTCTCTCCAACTCAAGAAGAAGAAGAAGTGGGAGCTAGGCTTTGGATTCAAGTCTTTCTTCATCAATTTCTTGCAAGATCATAGCAAAGGTATGGTGATCCTTCATCTAGGGTTAGCTTTCACCCTAGAGTCCATTCAAAGTTAGTTTTCAAAGGTTTCAAGTTCTTCAAAACCTAGGGTTTTTATTCTAACTCATGGGTTCCTTCTTCAAACGTTTTCAAATGGTTATTAATGACTTATTATGATTGTATTAGTATTTAAATGATGATTTATGACGAAAATACTCCATGAACCCATGATTTCTCTCTATTCCTAGTTTATGCCTTTATAAAGTGGGTTGCTTGATAATGAATGTATATGAATCGAACTTGTTTAAATGTCTTTAGATTGTTGAAGTATGTCATTACTCATGCTTATTTTATGGTGTATTGTTGGTGTATTGGTATGAGAGGCTTATGGCCTTAAAGGCATAGTATGAGAAATTGAAGTGTTATCATGACATTGTATGAATGAGAGTTCAATGAAGATAATGTGATCATGTTATGAATGTAAAGGTGTTGTTGTAGGTTGTTCTTGGTTTGGCTGCATCATTACTCCCCTATTTTTCATGTTCTTCGATTTCATTACATGCCTACAAGGTGTTTGACAAAATGTCCAACTATGGAGAATTGATGAATCGATGCTTTAAAGTTTGAGTTATGAGATGTATGGAAATCCAGAAATGTGTTGATGACACTCATGAATGTTGATGATATAATATGAAGGATTCTTCAATATAAAGTATACCTTGAATTGGTAGGGCTTATGCATCATTTTCTTGTATAAATGATTATATTGTTGATTGTTGAATCCTTGGATCGGTAGGCTTATGGCACCCTTCCACATATGCTTATAATGAACCTTGGATCGGTAGGCTAATGGCACCCTTCCATTAATGATACAAAAATGAACCTTGGATTCGGTAGGCCTATGGCACCTTTCCATAAAGGTTAATGATGAGTCTTGAATCGGTAGGCCCATGGCACCCTTTCAAGAGGAGTTAATGAGCTTTCCTAAATGTACCCCTTTTCGGTGTGGGGATTCATGACACCGGATTCCATGACAAGCTCTCATGGTCTATGTCGGTTAAACGCTTACTTCCCATCATGTGAGATTTCATTATGGTTTCTTGACAGGTTCTACAAAGTGTAGGTAGTAGTATGGGATGCTACCTATACATTGCACGAGTAGGCTTGGAGAGGGTCATAGTGAGTTTCTCTAAATCCTAATGACTTGTGACATGAATGTACCCTAAATGAGGTTATTAAAGAATGTTGGCTCTTAAATGCTTAATATGTTATGCATGTTATACTTGGGTTATATTACGAGTTATTTTCCCTTGTCATGTCTTAATTAATGATATACCTCTTATGTATGAATATTGTGCAAAGGTGAAAGAAAGGAATGATAAGTTACTTTAAGTGACCTAAATGTGGTGCCTTAGTATGGATGGTGGTATGGGACGCCATCCATACATTGCACGAGGTATAGCATAAGGGTTTCTTGAGGTGAAGGTCCAAGGTAAAGGTTTTCATGTTTATATTGTTTAAAGGTGATATTATGACTTACTTGATGTTATGCTTGTCTTGTATGTCTTTTATGCTATTGTTCATGATATTTCAAAAAGGTGGCATAATGCATGGTCTCTAACTAAAATGTCCCCTTTAAAGCATGTTTTGCATGGTCATCATACTTAGTACATTTTTGTGTACTAACCCATATTCTTCATGTTTTTACTACAAGTGTAGGTTCCGGCAAGTGATCCCTCTTAGCTAGTTTGAAGTGTTGGATTGCTTTCCTCTAAGACTTGGTATGTCCTCATGGATTCGAGGACAAGACTTTTAAGTTCTTTTGTTCATGTAATAGACTTCTTTTGATTGTAAAGGGCCGTGCCCCTACTTATGTTTTGCGACCGTGTCTAAGATGGCCATGTGAGACTTAGACTTCCGTGTGTTTTTTAAAGTTGTTTTAAGAAGTTTAAATGTGTGGATGTAAATAAGTTTTTTTTATTTATTTCCGCACTATTTTCATTATTGAATGCAATGAATGACTATGTGGCTTGTATAAGACCCCTTCGGGGTCGAGTACGCCTTGTTACGACTTGGGGGTGCTCCCGGGTCGTGACAGCGTTTCTTCTGCACAACGGTTATCTCCTCATCTACAACAACACATTTCGTAATCTTTGTTGCCAACTCTGCGTCTAGTGCCGCATTTGCTATTCGTGCGACCGCAATGGCAAACTCTACTTCCATTCTCCTTTCCCTGGTTTCTTGGATCTCATGTCTGAGCCGCTGCAATTTCATCCTCAAATCTTCTTCGGTCAGCTCTACACTGATACTCTTGCCTTTTTCCATCTTAGCTGCAATTTTACCTTTCATGAGATAATAGAGTAATGTTTTAGGATTTGATAGTAGGCTTTTATTTCTGGTTGAGAAACTCAAGACTCAAGGAATTTTGGTCGGACATTTGGTGGTGACTTGTATTCAGCATTGTAGAGATTTTCAGAAATTTTGAAAAGGAGTGGGCTAAAAATGTCCTCATTCAAAGCAACATACCACAGAAACAGTTAAAACACACAAGTAAACAGATAAAATTGCGTCCTAAACATGCATGTGACCTTTTTGTGCCAAGGATAGGCCTAGCGAATTGAAGGATGTATTGGCTTTTTGAAACAAATTGTTGCATCCCCCAAAATAAGATTCATAAACAATAGAGAACTCATTACAAAGTTAAGCAAAGGGATACATCTTTTAGGGAAGGGATAAAACTGCAAATACAAGAACATCAATCCCACGCAAGGAAATAAGATAACTAAAATGCTGAAGGACATGCTCTTCCCCTGGCTTTTTGCACTTCTTCACAAATGAGGAACTTGCTGGTTATCACATGTGGCTCAGCGAACACAACTTTGGAAGACATTGACATGCCCTGGAGGGTGTTAAGTTGATCATCCAAG
Source organism: Solanum commersonii (assembly GCA_029007595.1). Taxonomy (NCBI): domain Eukaryota; kingdom Viridiplantae; phylum Streptophyta; class Magnoliopsida; order Solanales; family Solanaceae; genus Solanum; species Solanum commersonii. The sequence goes on from JAJTWQ010000022.1 coordinate 5,462,741, forward strand.
TTCAAGTCCAAACATATCAGGCAGGCTCTCGCATCAGCTAACTCTTGCGTGGCAAAAGCTAAGGCCCTTTGGCTTTTATATTCTCGATGTTGGAACTCTTGTTCCCTACGCAGGTATTCTTGCTCCCTACGTTGAAACTCTTGCTCTCTTCGGTCCCATTCTTGCTGAAAATGGTAGGCTTGGATTTGGAGCCTTACTTGGACATCTTCAATCTGTCGGCCCGTGCGCGGTGTTGGGTCAAGTGTACCACGCAGATCATCCTGCAACCATTTTTTGTATTCATCCACATACTCGGCTTCATATCTATTTTCTGTCATGCTCTCTTTTTGTTTGACCCGTCCAGCCCATTCTTGACAAATGTCCTTGGCGTAAGGTATCTTGTCGCACCCGTTGTAGTCAAAGACGTAGCGGCTAGTGTCTCCTTTGAAAGGTAGAATCTGTTTTCTGCCGAATTGTCGCATTACCCTGCTAGGATTGTAAGGTCGTACCCCTCTAATGCCAGGAAGGATTAGGAAAGGACATTTAGCCCCCGAATGGCTATTTTTTCTGACATGAAATCTTGAAACATCCATTGTACGTTTTCATCTTTTATGTCGTGGAAAACTTTGGCCCATGCTTCCCTATTGCTGTGGATCTTGAACCTGTTGATGCTCAAATGAAACTCGTAATGGTCGAGGTGGCTTTTTATCTGTGGTTTGGCCAATTTTTGTTTCTGAGTTTCATATGTCTTCACTAGATGTTTAGACATCTACCACTGTAGCAAAATATTACAACCTTGAAAAAATGGAAACCCGTTTTTGCATTGACCCAAAGATTGGTATATGTCGGCCAGAATGATTGGGGCTAGGTTGAAGTATTTCTTAAGTTGTCCTTTCTTACCAACACCCTCGAAGATGGCGTGGGTAACCATGACAACCCAAGTATCAATTTCATTCTCTTCGCCTTGAGGAAATACCATCGTCCCTAAGAGGCATACAACAAATGCTAGAGTTTGAGTTTGACTCCAACTGTTATGACTGTGAAACTCATTTGGAAAATTCTTATAATAACTCTCGTGACCCCATCGTTCATAGAATTTCACAAATGGAATACTCGGGGTGTCTAGCCAGTCTGTATTTTACCAATAACAACATGTTTTTTAGTTATGTGCTGGTTGGCTTATCTGGTAGCAAAATGTGATGATCTGGATGTTTTTTTCTTTTTTGGCATGTTCTAACGTTGTCTAGGCAATCTTTGATTTCTTCAACGGTTGGTGTCATTTCAACATCTCCGAAGCGAAACACCATCCTCTCATCATCCCAAAATCGAGTGACCACCTCAATGAACTTAGGCCAGACTCTGAGATTCATTATTGACGGGAGGTGGCCTAAGTGAATGGAAAGTTCTCTTTTCTGATACGCATTGAGATTGTACCACCATACACGGAGAAGGTTTGGCGTTTCGGTGACCATTTTGAAACTCAAGTGTTGCTTGGCCATCTACAAAAACATACAAATAATTAGATACCCCCCAAACCCAAGACACAACATTTTGTCAAATAGCGTATACATCCTTCAAACAAGTATGAGCGTCCGTTCGGGCCGTGGGCCCTTTGGACTCAAGGTGGTCTTTCTAATGGACCCGACACTCCTTGAGTATTGGGTCATCTTAGGCCAATGCGCTAAATTTCAGGGATTTGGTCTTGCTCTATCCTAGTATGACTAAGAGTGAGTTTTCTTTAAAGTGGATTGGTGACCCAAGCGGACTACTTGGGCTGGGACAATTAACGACCGTTGACTATCCAGTAGCCAACTACATTCGTCAGGGTGTCCCGAGAACAATTTGGTTAACGAACGACTGCGGCCCGCATAATCGTCCTTTGAGTAAAAAAAAAAAAAAAAAAATAAATGTCATTTGACAGAATATGTTATGCCATGAATGCAACAGTTTATAGCAATTTAAACACATTAAGCACAAATAAACAATTCAACAATTGATAACAATTAGTCAAATAGCCAAATCTTATGGTTAGAACTTAATTAGGTCCCCAACAGAGTCGTCATTTCTGTTGTGTCGTAATTTAACTAACTTTAGAAAAATCACTTTTTGAAATGTTCTAAGTATAAAACAATTTGAGAAATACTTAGAAAGAGTCGCCACTTAATTTTTTAAAGAAATTAAGAAAACTTATAATTTTCAAAGATTTAAACAGAAAAAATCATTTGAAAATACCAAAGAGGGTTCGGGGTTCAATTTACACTTCGAGAAGGGTTTAAGCATTCGAAGTGTCTGCTAACATGCGGTTGACCTGCGACTTGACTAAAATATATTTTTGACTAATTTTTAGAAAAGGTGAGTTAACATAAGAAGAGTAACTTACAATATTTGGTAAAAAAAAAAGGTTTAAATAAGCGACACATTTTATTTTATTTTTAGAGAAAAGGAATCCAAAATGAAATATTTGACTTGAAATATAAGTGATTAGAGTATTAATAAAGGTAGATTAGTTAGAATTTATTTAATTCATTTTAAAACAACGTAAACCAATTTAATACATTAAAGCATGAAAATCATTTTAAATTAATTGAAGGATAAAAGTTTTGACTAACCTTTTTTGAGAAAAAATGTCCAAGTAGAGAATATATATATATATAATTTTATTTTAAGTTTACTTGAGGAATAAACACTTTGACCTTTAAATCATTTTTAAATGAGTAAAAAAGTGATTTGAGTGTGAGACATTAAAGAATATGTTGTTGTTTTGTTTATTTTTTTATTTATTTATTAGTTATTTTTTTAGAACAAAAGATTTAACTTAAAAATGTATAATTTGGCCAACATTTTTAATTAATAAAATAGATTAAAAACAAAAACTAAAAGTTAACCAACACAAAGGAAATAACTCATCTTTTGGAGAATATAATTAAGTTAATTAAAATTTATAAAGTTAGAGTTAAATAGCAAACAATAAATAATCGCAATTAAATAATTAAAGAGTAAGAAAGAAATTGAATTTGGGCCTCCTTTTGGGCCAAATTTGCTGAAATTTTTGGATTTAACCCAATTCCCGTTTTTGGTATACGGCGGATGTATATCAGTGTATATGAGCATATATATTAGCTCTTTTCAGGTATTTCTTGCTTCCGAACACCTGTATTTCTCCTAAGGTTGACTTGAACTGTTGGGTTGAAGCCCAACCAAGAGAATGCGAGGAAAGTGGGGTGGTCGGGCTCATCCCAAGAGGCCATTCATGCAAAGAAATAAAAATAATGAGCATTAGTGACTTTACAAAAACAAAAATAATATTTATATATATATATATATATATATATATATATATATATAGTCACAGTGATATTTCTATTGACCACATTATCTATTTGACAATAAAAGAAAAGCAATCCAACTCCAGATGAATGCTCGCCTAATTAATCGAGCATGAATCACACTTGAACAATACATATTAGGAAACCCATTTGAATATTTCAAAGAGCTCCTTCAAGGCAAGCTAAATAATTGACTAAGAACTAAGATAAAGAAATATTATAAGTGATTTTAATACCCAATTGGACACAAAATATATTCTCAACAATAATTCAAAGAATACATAGCCATTCCACCTTAACCTACTACAGATGAGGATTTCTTATTAACATGCAAGCAACCAAGACTTTAAATCTATATAATATATGCAAATCACATAAACCGTAGGCAAAGAAAACTTTCCGTCAAAGGCAAAATAGGGAACAAGATCTCATTTATGCATAATCACTCAATCATAGAGGATTTAAACAAGATAAATTCCACATAAAGAACTATAATCTATGAAATAGAATGCAAGAAAAAATGAGCAGCCCCCTATTTAAAGCTAATGCTAACCAAAATGTTAATATGGAACAATGACAATTAGGTACATCCAAGAGGAAGAATAATGAAGGCAACATAACTAATAATTACTAACTTTATTATAGCAAAATAAGCTTAAACAAGGAGAAATGAAACAGAATCAAATATGGACGAAGCTACTGGATATGTTGTTGAAGCAAAGCAGGAAACATATCTTTGAACACTGTGCACTAATTTTATTTTATTTTTGAGGAAGAGCATACATGCTAGGAAGTGAACTAAACCATTATTTAAGACTAAAATAAAGTAAAATCTGTTAGTAACTAAAGTTGCAATAATATAAGAGTTTTAATAGCGGACCAAATAAAAAAAAATAACATTCAAAAAATGAATATGTATCCAATACAAAGACATTTTCAAACAGGTGATCCATCATAACCACTTAAACCATGGTACATCATTTTAACCGAATTTACTCTTCTAAAATCAGTAGCATCGATAGGTGAACTTGCAACTAAGCCATGAAATTTCATCAAGTCAACCTACTAGACGACCAAAGCGTTCAAGGGATGAATTGGAGATAATGACCGGCATAAATTAAAGCCACATATTCTACGAAATCATATTTACACGAATCGAGATTAACGATATAAACACACTTTCACTCTTCAGGCAGATTCGCAACTAGAATAACTCTTATCGAGAATAGCTAAACATGACCGCTTGGTTCATTTGCATCCTCCAAACGCATGACGAGCAAACACGAACTCTATGTAGACAAGTATGGACGGAGTAGTATTAGGATGATTAACAAATAAACAAACAAAAATCAAAATAAGCACAACTCAGCTAAGAAAAACTCGAGAAAAGCCATAAACAGAGAAAAGCAAATCAAATAGGCGAAAAAATCATTTTGAATATGAAATACACATAATAGTTCCGGAAAGACTACAGATAAGAGAAACTTAGGCTCAAACTATATAAGATCAGCTTATAACCCAACTACAAATATCTCTTGATTTAACACTCATCGAAATCGGAAAGAAGAAGGGAAGAGGTTAAGAGTTGTTTACCTTGTTGTGGGCAGCGAACAGGGATAGGGTGAACAAGGAGTAACAACTTGACCACCGATCTCGAACTTTCGGAAACTCCTATGAATACTAGCAGCTCACGAACCAGGGAAGAACGTATATATATTTAAGGTGTATTTCTCAATAAGTTCTTGCCAAAAATAATAATATTCTCCCCTCTTTTTCAGTGAATAATAGAGAGTATATATAGCCAAAAAATTAGGGCAGATTTGGGGGAAGAAAACGGATAGGAACTTGGGGCAAAAATGGAATTCTCCAACCAAATCAATTCAAAATTTTCCCCCAAGGATAAGGAAAAGCTGTTGTTGTATGGAAATTCAACCAAAATCCCCTAAAATCCGGATGGAAAAGATCAAAATGGGAGGTTGTTGCAGGGCAGGACTGTAGGAGTTGTTGGTTCCGTGAATTCGCTCTCGCGTGAAGGAGATGAGGCGCGTATAGGGCTTCTTTGGACTCGGGTCACACTTTAAGGGCCGATTTGGATTTTGCCGAGTTCGATTCTGGGCTTTAAGATGAAGAAGAAGATGCGGTGGGGTTGGGTCAATGGTGTATTGGTATTTGCTGGTGTCTTTTTTTTTTTGTTTTTTTTTTGTTTTTGGTATTGGGGTCGTTGGTTTTATTGTTGTTGTATAGGCTGCTGTTGTATTGTATGAATGTGGGTTGGTTAAGTGAGAAAGAATTGGGCTTCTAAAATGTTGAATTGGGCTTCTAGTGGGTTAAGTTGCATGCTAGAAATTGCAAAAGAAAAAGGGCCCAAAATGGTTTTGTCCCAAATGGGTTTAGAGAATTTGGCTAATAACTAAATAAAATAAATTAATATAAATTAACTAATGAGCTTCTTAATCTTAACGAAATAAAATAGTTAACTCAATTATAAACTAATTACTTCCAAAATATAAACTATTATATAACTAAACTAATTAACCAAATATTTAAGTAAAACTAATTTTTTTTTTCTTTGGGACGACTTTCAAGTAATCATAAAATATATTAATTATATACATAATTATGAAATATATATATATATATATATATATAATGTCTAAAAATTATAAAAACAATAAAATTAATTAAAAGTAACTTGAAAAATATTTGAACTTTATAAAACTAATTATTTCAAATCGTTTGAAATTTGAGAAGCTCGATGATTAATTTAAATTGTGGAGGTCCAAAATTGGGTGTCAACAACACTCCGATCCAATAATATTATTAATTTATCATTTATTATCACCACTTTTCAATTCGTTAATAATATTACATCAAGCCTACTTTATTCAAGGCATCACTTTGATAGAGAGGTTTTCAGATTATAAATCTCACGATCGCAGGATTTTAGACCAATCACAAACCACACAACCAAGCCACACAATCACACAATCAAGTACATAGAGAACTTCACAGTATCATTCAATGCATATCAATTGCTATTAAGAGTTTATCTATCAAATAGAATAAACCATAACCTACCTCCACCGAAGAACCGAAGTCGGGCAAGCTACTTCTCCAACGCTTTTCCTTTCCTCAAGGCCTCCGAATGTTCTCAATCTATCACGTATGCATAATTTGTAAGTTAACGAATCTATAGGCATTCATACTACTCTATGTCTATCCTAGACTCAAAAACTCACCCAATCTATAATCAATTTCCTAACGTTCAAGCCCAAGGGTAAGTCTTAATTCCTCCCATTATCAATAACTTTAAGGATATTCAATTAATACGATACACCTAGTATTTAATTACTTATCTCAATATATCAAAACTTGACTTATAATACGATAATAAAATTAAAATCCAATTAAATTGAAACCTCTGGTACAAAATCAGTGGCAACCCACATGGATTTAATTGTCAATTTATTTCCAGTTAATAGCACCTCACGGCTAATAACAGAAGACACCAATTTGTCTCCCAAAAGTCAACCATTAATCCCTTAATTAGCCCACCTTCAATTCATATCCAAACCATTATATTATTCCCTCAAGGTTCAACTACATCGCGACTTTGTTTCTAACTTTTCCAACTCAATTCATCTAATTTCCTTTCACACCCAATATTATTGTAATAATAAAACAAAACTGACATAAATCAATAACATAATTATTAAATAATAAAACCTCCCACCGATCAAACATTGTTCACTTTCTCAAAGAGACATTAAACTTAAAATATTAAGAAGGGCATCATCTAAAGTCAAATAATATTTTCTATCTCACCAAAATCTAACCATAATATTATTATTATATAAATTTATATCACTAACAATCCCAATAGTGAAAGTTCAATAATTTTGCTCACCTGAAGCCGCCGTCGGCCCTTTCTCTTTGTTCTACGCCACTTTTTGTTCTCTCGCCTACTACTCCTTCTTCTCTACATATTGTTTAATACCCTAATTAATATATCTGACTAATCATAAAAATAATGGTAAAAGTCACACACTACTAATTCTAATATTATTTTCTTTAACCACCAATTAAATAAATTATTAAAACTACCCCATTAATTTTATAATTATAGTTACAAATAGTCCAAAATACTCATTTAAAATCTATCAAAAGAGTCTTTTATGCAATAAAAAGCTCTAGTACTCAAAACGACCATATGGGTCGTTACATTAGATACCAATTTACCATCGTTCGTCCTCAAACGATCGAAAGAAAGGTGAGGGTAGGAACGGTAATTGTCTCAACGATTCTTTCAAAATATTAGTTCCCAAGGTCTCACCTGAAATGTATCAAACCAACCAATTGAAGACTTACACCTCCTCTCATACAATGCCTCAAATGGGCCCTTCTTAATACTTTAATTATAACTATTGTTATATGTAAACTCAATGACAACATAAAATAGTCTCAATACCCAGCAAAAGTTAATCGTACACATGTCTGCAACATATTCTTAAGGACATTGACACAACCATCAAGAGAAATATTTTCCCACATAGCCATGATAAAATCCTAAATCAATATTGGCTACAACCAGAAGTGAACCTGAACCAACCACCACACTCTCATAATGCACAAACCATCATAGGTCTTATTAATATTTCCTTCTCATAACATAAACTTTTCACGAGCTTAAGTTATAAAAATATGATCTTTAGACATCAGGTACCTATCAAAGGAGAATAAAACTCATCTGATCCAAAGATGGAAATGATCAAGTAACCACCATCGAGTGATACACCCAAGCATACAGAACCTCTAACAACACTGTCGAAATGCTAGATTAGTAGTTATTATAGACAAACCTTAAGAATGACAAAACTAGACCCCATGGTCCCCACATTCAAACACACATAGCCAAAACATGATACCAATGATGAGATAAATCTTAAGTCTATCGAAAAACTGTAAATTTTCATGGTAGCTTTCCTATAAATTCTCATAAGCAAAGTTGTGCATGTAGAATCACTAGTATACTTCAACTATCTCAAACAACACCAAATCTTCCATAACTGGAATGAACAAGTCTAACCAAAGATGTCACCCTACCAGGAGGACAATCACAGAATCGGTACACACAATCCACTACTAGGAACTCACCCATAGAAACGAAACCACACATGAACGTAGAAAGTGAATCATTCTCTAAATTATGCCCAGAATGAAATAGTTTGTCACATAAGAATGTACATAACCAAGGTTGAATAACTCTGGATACTCCTTCCATAGGCCCCATATCAAACATTTTCATTCATCAGACTATATCTCTTTGATTTTCTAGCTACCCACAATCACCAATTTAGTCCCTATTATAATTGCACACATACTTGGTTTATCGAACCACCATCTATTGAAGTCAACACTCTGAATACTAACAAAACATCATAACCACATTGATCATCTACCTTGCTCCTAAATCATCATTAGTATCAAAGTATTCTTATCAAATACATGTTCAACTATGACTGTCTCTCTTTCTATTTAAGCATTTCATGACAAATATGAGTCCTAAACAAAGCTAATAGCACTATTTTCAAATTTGATAGTACCTTTCCATCGAGATAAAACTATAAAATCACACCCAAAGTCAACTTCACACCACTTCCACATACCATGATTTAGCTACCATACTAAACCATCACATACTTCATGCCAACACTTAGGGAAATTCTTGGTCACTCAAATTATTTTGTATACTATAATCTCATAACCTTTATTCACCATCAAATGTCTATGTAACGCATCATAACATTCTATGTAGTCCCATCAATAGAGTAGTATTAATCCAACTCTAAATTCTTAATAACCATGTAGAATTATATATCACCTTGTGCATCATTCTTAAGTCATTTATCATAATTTGAGCAATCTAACCCCACGTAAACCTCTAATTTTTCCATACCTCACTGTTTGTCACCCAAATCAAAACTCAATCTTTATAAAAGTCGATGATAAACTCCTAGTAAGTCTGCACCAAACAAGTTCACATCTCACAATCATATCTAAACTCATAGGCAAAACTCAATACAACCTTCAACTACACCCCAAGGGTTTATACGAGAGGTCTTATTCCTTCACTTTTCTCAAATTCTTCCCAAGGTGTAAAATTCTAAATATCTCGACCCTTCAATAGATCAGACTCTTGTTAATTTCTCTAGCTCGCTTACCGATCTCATTCTTTTACCAATAACCCGTGACATTTTACCTTATACTCTAAACCAACACTTTTAACTGAAACCTTTCCTTGTATCCTTTAAAAATCAAAAGTAACAAACTTTATGACCAAAATCATGCATAAGTCCTTCCAAATACTCAACACCCAATTGAACGGTCATTTCTTAACTTACAAATTCATATCTTGACAAAATATACACACTACGAATGTAGACTTACAAAATTAAAAAAAATGAATTGTGAATCCAATTGTGTAATACAATCCCCTTATCTACCAATATTAGCTCATACCTTGAAGACTTCTATGAATTCATGTATTTTGGCTTATCATTAACCGCCTCTCCATCGATCTTACCATATCCTTCACTAAAAATCCAAATGTACTCATTACCAAACTCAAACCACAAAAGAACTTATCATCACACTCGAGCTGGACGCATGTACACTTCTTTGTCAAGTCTTATTTATTAGTTTTTTAACCGATGCACGTGACCTTATTACCATAACCAGAGCAAAATGGGTGAAATTACGCATCTCTGAACCCAATTCTCAATCCTTTTGACGATACCTTTTAAGTCCTTGCAACTGGAGAAAATATTCTTACTCTCACCTCTTTTCGAAGGCTATACTCATCCCACTAATTTTATTTCATTTTCATTATGACTCTAGCTCCTTTAAATTCAATTCGAGCGGTGCCCCAACATCTCTCAAAAAATTTCATACAACCACATTACTCACTAAATAGTAGAAAATGCAACCTTAGATACTCACTAGTCATTATTACCACACAAAATTTATTTAACCAACAATATGTATTCTATATTTGCATCTCAATCACAATCTATCACTAACTCGTATTACCATTATGCTCGGTAAGCCCTTATCATCACCATGAAGTCAACCTTTTCATTGACCTGACTCATTAACCTAGTTATATCAATCAAATTCAAAGGACTAACCCAAATTTTATGCACACTTTCTAACTAAAATCTTCAATTGCATTCACCCAAGTATACTTTCTTTATCCATAAGTTTGTCATTCCGGTATCAATGTACTCCTTTAGAGCTTAAGATAAAATCATTGGTCCTAGAACCCTAAAGATATAATTCACTACCTAATGCATTAATACTGTACCAAAGATCCACCACTAAAAACTTCCTTAAAACAATGCTTAACCCAAGCATCCATAGTAACAAACCAGTTGGTTTCTCAAATGGGAATGCAACACTGAATCTCATTAACTGAACATGTCATACAACTGATAACTCTTTTAGTAATTAATGTTTCCACTTGACAATCAATGTATTCATTTCCATATAACACTAGAACCACACCGTGAAAGTCTGTTAGATCCATCACTAGAACGCATCATACTTACCGAGAAGATCATACCCAAATAGCCCACACATTTCTACCTACTGAATAGCTGCAAAACATTACCAAATTTGTTCTGTCTTTAGCCCAAGCAATTTGCATTCTTTCTTAGATCAGGTCGATAACAAAAGTAACGCACTTCATAACTCTAATCAAGTAAGCATCAGTACTGTTCTAATAGTCGTATCCTGACCCTCTTTGGTATACACTCAATTTATAAAATCATAGTTAAGATTCTAATCTCAATTGGCGCAACCTAATTTTATCATTCGCTAAACAACCCATACATATTATGAAAAATTTACTAACTGTATTTGCTAATGTAATGATGTTCATTTTCTAGCTGTCCCTTACGAAATTACTTGCATATTGTAACATATCTAGATAAAGTACAAAATTTGACCTGACAGGCTGCAACACATATCTTCCATTTCTCTATATTTAGTAAACCATCTCTCCTCCTATTGCTCAAAGTTTGGGTGTATAATTGGATGAAGAAGCTAGATAATGTTGCCTTAAGTCATAGGTAGTGCCTTTACTAATCGACACTCAACATGAGACTATCACCACACTTTGCATCTTCTTGAAACTAGTATGTCACAAACTCAACACTAAGTCTCTCCACTATATTCATTTTATGAAGCAACTCAAAACAATCAACTATGAAAGCATAAGCATTTTCATAATCAATACCCATGAAGAATTCAACTTTATGAACTTAATAAAAAAAACATGTTGATCACTAGTCATTACAGGCCCTGTAGTCAATAGAGAAAATATACATATTTCCAAAGACACGTTTTTTTTTCTTTCTAGTATTGCTATTTCAACTTCTAATACTCTAGTAGTAACCATATGTAAAACAAAGTGAAGAAGTTCAGATACCAATTTGTATCACCTAGATACCAATTGGATTCAAGTAGTAGCACGAAAGAAAAAAAGGAATGAAGTTTTCCTAAAGTCCTATAGCCTCTCGAAGAAAAGTAAAGGCGTTCCCGTACCGTTCTGCAAGACTCTACTAGACTTGTCCTTGTGTGATGAGATCGCCGAACCTAACGCTCTGATACCAAGTTTGTCACGACCCAAAATTAAGTCATGAGTGGCACCTACAGTCAACCTCCTAAGTGGGCAGACCAAGGAATCTAAACCCCTAACATATACCAATAATTCAACTGCGAATAACAACAATAACGCGGAAGCTCCAAAACTTATTAAAGTAACCAATCAAATAAACCTTTAAAATCTATTACATATTATCCCCAAAATCTGAAAGTCATCACATCAAGGACATCTAATCTTCAAATACTAGGTCTAAGAGTATTAAAGGCACCAAAATAAATGAATAAAATAGTTTATGTCCGAAAACTAAGGACATCATGCCATGACCAAGAGAATCCAACACGAGCTGGAATGAATAGCTCACCCTAGAACCTGATGTGTTGGAGACTGGCCAGAGCGAGGGTGAGTCGAAGTCACTGATACACTCGCTGCATTCCACAAAAGGAAAACAAAGAAAAATAAAGTAGGGCTCAGTACGGGGCAACATGTACTGAGTAGGTATCATCGGCCAACCCAAAATAGAAAGTAATATACAATGAATAATAGTATAAAGTCAACTATAGCACTTAGCAGGTGATAAGAAACAACAACATGAACAAGTGACAGTTGAGCAATTACGTAATCAATCACAATATCAAGCACACACACGAGGACTCATGCCTCCATATCACACTTGTTTGGGGAAAAAGCGTTCATTGAGATTGAGTACATTAAGTTAATTCAATTTCTTTTTCCTTTAATGTTACCGTGTAGGAACGTGACACTCCGATCAAATTATACCGTATCGAAACGTGACACTCTGATCCAAAAATATCATGTCGAAACGTGACACTCCGATCCAAAAATACCGTGTCGGAACGTGACACTCCGATCCAATAATACCGTGTCGAAACGTGACACTCCGATCCAAAAATACCGTGTCAAAACGTGACACTCCGATCCAATAATATTATTAATTTATCATTTATTATCACCACTTTTCAATTCGTTAATAATATTACATCAAGCCTATTTTATTCAAGGCATCACTTTGATAGAGAGGTTTTCAGATTATAAATCTCACGGTCTCAGGATTTTAGACCAATCACAAACCACACAACCAAGCCACACAACCACACAATCAAGTACATAGAGAACTTCACAGTATCATTCAATGCATATCAATTGCTATTAAGAGTTTATCTATCAAATAGAATAAACCATAACCTACCTCCACCGAAGAACCGAAGTCGGGCAAGCTACTTCTCCAACGCTTTTCCTTTCCTCAAGGCCTCCGAATGTTCTCAATCTATCACGTATGCATAATTTGTAAGTTAACGAATCTATATGCATTCATACTACTCTATGTCTATCCTAGACTCAAAAACTCACCCAATCTATAATCAATTTCCTAAAGTTCAAGCTTAAGGGTAAGTCTTAATTCTTCCCATTATCAATAACTTTAAGGATATTCAATTAATACGATACACCTAGTATTTAATTACCTATCTCAATATATCAAAACTTGACTTATAATACGATAATAAAATTAAAATCCAATTAAATTGAAACCTCTGGTACAAAATCAGTGGCAACCCACATGGATTTAATTGTCAATTTATTTCCAGTTAATAGCACCTCACGGCTAATAACGGAAGACACCAATTTGTCTCCCAAAAGTCAACCATTAATCCCTTAATTAGCCCACCTTCAATTCATATCCAAACCATTATATTATTCCCTCAAGGTTCAACTACATCGTGACTTTGTTTCTAACTTTTCCAACTCAATTCATCTAATTTCCTTTCACACCCAATATTATTGTAATAATAAAATAAAAATGACATAAATCAATAACATAATTATTAAATAATAAAACCTCCCACCGATCAAACATTGTTCACTTTCTCAAAGAGACATTAAACTTAAAATATTAAGAAGGGCATCATCTAAAGTCAAATAATATTTTCTATCTCACCAAAATCTAACCATAATATTATTATTATATAAATTTATATCACTAACAATCCCAATAGTGAAAGTTCAATAATTTTGCTCACCTGAAGTCGCCGTCGGCCCTTTCTCTTTGTTCTACGCCACTTTCTGTTCTCTCGCCTACTATTCCTTCTTCTCTACATATTGTTTAATACCCTAATTAATATATCTGACTAATCATAAAAATAATGGAAAAAGTCACACACTACTAATTCTAATATTATTTTCTTTAACCACCAATTAAATAAATTATTAAAACTACCCCATTAATTTTATAATTATAGTTACAAATAGTCCAAAATACTCATTTAAAATCTATCAAAAGAGTCTTTTATGCAATAAAAAGCTCTAGTACTCAAAACGACCATATGGGTCGTTACATTCTCTAGTCAATATACTTTTTGGTGTTAGCCTTGGGGTAAATGGTTTTTCGAATAACTGGTTTAAGTTTGAGTTCTTATGTTTTGCACTAACTCGTTGGCTTGTACCTGCAGCTGTATTCAAACAAACATTATGGGTTTTAAGGAGTTTCCCATCGTCTCCTTTTAGCTCTGGATTTTTTTCGTCTTCCGATTGACGTAGCTCCGCATTTTTATAGTTATGCTGCTGACTAGCTTTAGACTTCAGATTATCTTCATTACTACACTTTGTACAAAAGTGGATAGTATGGACAACGAGATACAAAAGCTAAAGACTAATGAAGATAATCTGAAGTCTATAATTAGTCAGCAACATGACTATAAAAATGCGGAGCTACGTTAATCGGAAGACGGAAAAAATCCAGAGCTAAAAGGAGACGATGAGAAACTCCTTAAAACCCATAATGTTTGTTTAAATACAGCTGCAGGTACAAGCCAACGAGTTAGTGAAAAACATAAGAACTCAAACTTAAACCAGTTATTCGAAAAACCATTTACCCCAATGCTAACACCAAATGTATATTGACTATAGAACCACAAACTTCTACGTATGCGGATAGCATACATCATGACAAAAGAACATATTACCATATTACACGAACCTACATAGAAAATATATACAAAATCCAAACATTTTTAAATCTTAACCCTAGATCTACTACAACCCAAGAACCCAACTAGGATTATTTAACCCAAAAATTATAAGGTTATAATAAACTGATTGCACAACCAAAAACTAACACCAACTTAGTAAGGACATGTTATAGCTATGGACTATTAAATACATTATATACATATGACGGAGAGGAACTAAGTAGAATACCGAAACTACATAAAGCATTTATTACATATAAGAGAGTTACTAAGGGAAATCTATTCTATGTAAAAAATTTTACGGCAACAACTGAGATATTGTACGAGGAAATAAAACCTCCGATACAAGTTGTAAAGATAGGTTTGACGAAAGATATAATAATACCAGAAGATATCGGACAACAATCAGAGATACAAAAAATTGAGATACCAATTTTTACGCCAATAAGAGAATAATCGGTATATCAACTATCATTCAGGAGTTAGCTAACAATTATTTAAACGAAAATGCTATATGGAGCTACTATGCAAGAGACCAGCTAATGATTTATTCCAATTCAAGTGAGCTAAGGAAATCAGATATGGATGAAGTTCAAACATGGATTTTATCACTACTTAAGCCAGAAGAACGATCTACGACACGAGCACTAAAAGAAGGATTTATTTCAACAGAATTATTAACCAGATATTGCAAGCTAATTGGTCACAAATACCTTATCATATATGTTCAAAATGTAATAGAGCAGATAATATAATCCCAGACGTCCAGCTAGAATAAAGAGATAAAGACGGAAGCAGAGGATAAGAAGATAAGATGATGAAGATGAGATGCGGACAAAATAAAAAGATGAGATAAGAGTAAAATTATTTGTGTTGTAAAATAGTCAATAAGTATGGTGTGAATAGTAGTGTGTCATAATGTGGATGGGCATGTGTAAGGAATGGTAGGGGGTGTAATTTATTAAGTGGACAAATGTATGGTATGTCATAAGTAGTAGGTATGTGTCATACTATTATACTATATAGGTACATTATTGTAAGTAGTATAGTAAGGAAGATTTCTCCTCTATATAAGGGAGGATATATGTAAATGAAGGTAGGCAATGCCTAACGTAATAAGAATTTTCTTGAAAACACTCTCTCCACTAAGATATAAAAATACTTAAAAGATAATGGACAAATCTAAAATCCAATCAGATATTTCAGATAGCATGGCTAAGCAAGAGGCAAAGGTATATTGTTCAATAAATATGTAGAACTAATTTCATATATTTCTGAATATCATATATATGATTGAATAAATTTATATTAGTTATTATGTATTAGAATTATTTGAATCATGATTTCTAGTTTATTAGCACACTGGAAACAGGGAGAAAACTTCTATACTATGTCATTCTAATGTTGAAACCGGTAGGCAAGGAAGTCGTGTAGGGGAGTAAACAAAGTTGAGGCGCTGATAAGAAGGAAGCATCCGCTAAAGTACGATGCTAGTAGTGACAGGAAAACATGATAAAGTTAATCTAGTTCATAATGATCTAATATAAATTTAAGCAATTATGAATATGATAGGAAAGAATAATTTGAAATAAAAACCCTGCATGATAAAGAACATGACTACATACTTGCATGATAAAATGATAAAAAACTATGAAACTTTAATTTTATATATCCTTAAAGATATAAAAATAATTGAATTAAGAAGAATTATATGGGAAAAATATTTAATGATAACGAATCAGAAGATATATTAAACCAACAATGATATGAAATAGACCTACATAATTTAGACTACGAAAAAATAGAATGGTACGATTTAGAAATAAATTCAGATTAAAATGAACTATGAATATTTACGATATTGGACAGAATCTATGGAAGATATAAAACTATTAGACAACTAATGGAAGAAAATTTATACATGTATCAAGAAACCCAAGATATGTTATACCTAGAATATATCATAAATAATATTAAAGAAATATTCAGATTAAAACAACTATCAGAAGAATATTACAATAAATATTACTACATTTTACCATGAATTCAGCATCAAAAAATTATAATAAAATCTTTAAAATAAATTACTCACCTACTACACTATCACCTAACACTACCACTTCCACAAATACACTAACGATCAGTTCCGCACAGAAAAATGGTATCAGAGCTATGGATGTCGAGAAATATAAGAAAAACCGCATTAGTAGAAAGTTAAGAAAAATAAGAAGAAAATTAAACAAATTATATCTGGAATATAAGCAACTTAATATCACAAAAACTGATAATGAAAAATTAAATCAATTAATAAATAATATATCTAAAGTAGAATATAAATTTATTCAATATTTAAAATTACAATGAATAACGAGAATAACGAATATAGACAAAAACTTAATGAAATAATTATAGAAAAAAGACAAGAATTAGCACATAGAAAAAATAGACTTAACAGTAATATATTTGCAGGAATCTGTCACAAATCACAAATCTATAATAGCACAAAGAAAGACTATTTTATATCTAGAAATACAAATAAATAACTTAGAATATAAACTCCAACATAATCTATAAATGAATAAGGAAGAATACGCAATAGATGAAAAAATATAAGAAAATTATGACGGATTAAAAAGAAAGATAATATTTTCTAATCTAGGAAGAAGATATAAGAAAATAGGCGACAATATAAGCTTAATGTTAGAAAAAAAATTGGTAAAACTAGAAGATAGTTTAACTGCTATAATAAGGATAACAAAAAAAAATGAAGAAATAGATAGAAAAACGGAAATTAAAAAAATAAAATAACAAGCAAAAAAGGAAGTACAACAATTAGAAGAAGTAAAAAATACCAAAATAGTACAGCTAGAAAAAGAGTTAGCAATATTAAAAGAAATGTATGAAATAAAACAAAAAGAAAAAGAACAAAAAACGAAATTAACAAATGAGATAATTAAAATTAAAGAAAAATTGCAACTAGAAGATGAATTAGAAGAAAATAACCAAGATAATCTACCCGAAATAAGAGTTGATGAAATAAATGACGATGATCTAGAACAACATTCGAAAACAAGCGAAACATATACGGAACTTTTAGCAAACATAGATAATAAAAAGAATTTAGAAGTAAATACAGGTGACATAGACATGGACGAAAAACCTAGTACATCAGGAGTAAAAAACCCAAAAAATTTAATCCAAAATATTATAATGAAAAATATTAACAATATGATAGAGAAAAACCTATATGAGATAAAAGATTAAATAAAAAATGGACACCTAAACCAATAGCTGAACGACATGATTTTTTAGATTTAGACTGTTTAGCAGATATAAATAAAACAATCCAATTATGGATAGGATATATATCAAAATAATTAATAGATAACAAAATAACAACAGCAGAGACACCAGGATATATAGAAAGAACGCTTATAGAAACAGTAAAATTATGGCTACAAAATTTATCAGATGAAAGTTTAAAAACTCTAAGAAGTAATAAAAAATCTAATGGCGAATTAGCTACTATAACTATGGAAATATTATATAAATATGAAGTAGCTATAAGAAATGAATTTAGTAGTATGACAACAGAAGTAGAAGAACAAAGTAAAGAAAAAATCATAAATCGAAATCTAATGACAAAACTAGCAATATGTAATATGTGTACATAGATGAATATACATGTGCATTTAGAGAATACTATTATAAAGGAACACATAACACAGAAGAAAGTAAAGAAATAAGAAAATTATATTTTACAAAATTACCGGAACCTTTTAGTTCAAAAATAATAAAAAGCTGGAATGAAGCAGAATTAACAGATACCTTAGGAGCTAGAATGAAATTCTTGCAACGATGGTTTATAGAACTATGTAAAAAATATAAAGAAGAAATAAAAATGGAAAAAATATTAGTAAAACACTTGGCATGTTGCAAAAATAAAACAACACCTCAATTTGGTTGTACGGATACTCAAAGTTGAGGCGCTGATAAGAAAGAAGTATCCGCTAAAGTACGATGCTAGTAGTGACAGGAAAACATGATAAAGATAACCTAGTTCATAATGATTTAATATGAATTTAAGCAATTATGAATATGATAGGAAGGAATAATTTGAAATAAAAACCCGGCATGATAAAGAACATGACTACATACTTGCATGATAAAATGATTAAAAACTATGAAACCTTAATCTTATATATCCTTAAAGATATAAAAATAATTGAATTAAGAAGAATTATATGGGGAAAATATATTTAATGATAACGAATCAGAAGATATATTAAATCAACAATGGTATGAAATAGACCTACATAATTTAGACTACGAAAAAATAGAATGGTACGATTTAGAAATAAATTCAGATTAAAATGAACTACGAATATTTATGATATTGGACAGAATCTATGAAAGATATAAAACTATTAGAACAACTAATGGAAGAAAATTTATACATGTACCAAGAAACCCAAGATATGTTATACCTAGAATATATCATAAATAATATTAAAGAAATATTCAGATTAAAACAACTATCAGAAGAATATTATAATAAATATTATTATATTTTACCATGAATTCAGCATCAAAAAATTATAATAAAATCTTTAAAATAAATTACTCACCTACTACACTACCACCTAACACTACCACTTCCACAAATACACTAACGACCAGTTCCGCTCCGAAAAATGGTATTTAGTAATTCCTTAACTTCTCAATTCCCCTTACATTATTTCTTGTGGGATTCAACGTCGACTTCAAAATGGGTATTAATTTGCATATGACCGCCTATACACCACAATTTAGAGGTGTAGTTGAGCATTAT
The DNA here is from genome assembly GCA_029007595.1 of Solanum commersonii. Classification (NCBI taxonomy): domain Eukaryota; kingdom Viridiplantae; phylum Streptophyta; class Magnoliopsida; order Solanales; family Solanaceae; genus Solanum; species Solanum commersonii. The sequence goes on from JAJTWQ010000022.1 coordinate 5,482,526, forward strand.
AAAAATTGGCTTCGTTGCCGGAAAATAATTTAAATTATTGAGTTGATTTGAAATTTGAGTATACTTGTTTCTATCCAAATTATGAATATGTGTTTGTGTTTTAATTTCCTTGTTTCTTGTGTTGGACATATTTTGTTTATTTTTGAAAAAAACTTGAGTTCTCTTGCGGATAAGGATGTTATGTATGGAGTAACTTTTGAAATAGAGAGATTTGAGTCATATTTCAACCATCTTTCAACATTCTGTTTGGTTAGGAGAATGAGAATCGAAATAAACGAACTTATGGTGAATCTGGAAGAAGTGGGGTCAAGCCATGACATTTTGAAATTTGTCAAGTCAAGAAGACAAAATGAAATCGCTCATTTGAAGGTGAAAAAGGGTAAAATATTATACCCTCAATATCGTTTTGTCTCGATATCCATGTTCTTAATTCAAAATTGGGGAAAAGATTCATATCTTCCAAATAAAGACGCAAGGAGTAAAGTTGTTTGCATCGTGCCATGATGTTAATCAAGAGCTTGATGAGAGGTAACCCATCATTTCAGAAATTGAAGTTTTAGATGTTTTCTTTGTTAAAATAGCTTAGCGTTTTATTTCCGATTAATCTGCAAAGTTTCAAGTCTTTTTGAGCTAAATTAGACAAGTACTTGAGATAGTCAAAACTAGTGAACTACTGTAAATTACTAAAATTAGTGCAGGGGAGCCATTCATGCGGAAAAATGCAATGCAGGAACAATGTCGTTGGAACGCTAAAACTTCACAACTGCAAACAACAGAGGCACCTAGATATTAAGTCCCTCCAAAGCAGAGATAGTACGGCAAGAGAGGGTGTTAGTGAAAACTTACAAGATAACAAAAATACAAGATTACAATTGAAAATAAATATGAAGAAAATAAATCTCTTCAGGCTGAGGCGCGGATATCTCGCTCTCTTTAAGGAGATTCAAGCCCACTGCAGCAAATGTTTTCACCGGTCCAGCAGTAGTCCTCTTTGACTTGTTCCCTCCAAGATACAACAACCTTCACAAAATATAACTCAACAACTCTGGACAAGTGTTGAGTCCAAAGCTCCACAAAAAAGAACACCTCCCTTCAACTAATAAGAACTCTCTTTTTTTAACTAACTCTTTCCCTCTATATTTTTCTTATGTGTTATATATATCATAAATCAAATGAAGACCACCACTATTTATACTACAAGAAGTCTTCGTAGCAATGAATAGGAAGATAATGGGATAGTAAATAGTAAAGATAATGGTCTTAGGAGTTACATAGGTTACAAGGATAATGGAGGAGTAAAGAATGGAATAATGAGAAGGGTAACCAATGCTTCTAACGTGTACTTGCACAACGGCCAATTTCCAACGTTCACAGAAAGCAGCAAAGTGCATAAGCCTATGATCATTAATTGACCACTAAGTAATGAGGCACAAATGCATGTAACTCCCACGTCCTCTATTCCATCTTCATGGCAGAATGGCTATACTAAGTTCTAACAAATTAATATACAAAATATTAATATTAAAATGCTAATAAACCAACAATCCCCCACTCATTTTAATATTAGATAAGAGAGTCCATAAGCTGAAGGAAGACTACTATGCATAATGAAGGTGTGCTATGCATTGAACCTCTACTTAGTGAAACAGTAACTTTTATTCCAGAGTCGTAGTGGTCTCAGACTTGAACTATGACTGCTTAAGGGAAATAAAATATTACTGCTCACACATAATAATCAAGGTGTTGACATGAGCTTTAAAGCCAACACGTTATGGCCATGTGCTATCCCAGTTTCATGAGTGCTTTTGAGAATAAGCCCAATTCTCATAGGAAGCGACCTACTTCCACACATCACATAGGTGAAATCTGTCGAGAGTGCTCCTGTAAGCTTAACACTCCACCCATACGGGCTACAGATATTCATTAAGAGTTTTGTCAACTCAACCTTCACAAATCACTACAGGAAACAATGCACTCACATCATAGGGAGGGAATAAAAAGATAGTGCATTTTTCATAACAAGTCATCATATGATTAGTTTTTCCCTTTGAACCTGGTTATAGGATCTCTAGTCCCCAGGTTGGGTTTCCTCATATATGACTCAAGGATTTATAGGCTTCAATCCCATCCCCCTCGATGTGCTCCAAACCTTTTCTCTTGTTAAGGCCTTAGTAAGAGGATCTGCAAGATTATCACAAGATTTGACATAATCAACATTAATGGTACCATTTGTCAAATACGATCTTACATTACTATGTTTCCTCCTTATAGGTCTGAATTTACCGTTATAGTAACGGTTTTGAACTCTACCAATCGTAGCGGTGCTATCACAATGAATTAAAATAGGAGGAATTGGTTTTTCAAAATAAGGAATTTGAAACAATAAATCTCTTAACCAATTCACTTCCTCACTAGCTGAAGCTAAAGCAATCAGTTCAGCCTCCATGGTAGAGTTAGTAATTATAGTTTGCTTTTTTGATGTCCAACAAATAGCACCACCACCTAAAGTAAAAACATAACCCGTGGTAGAACAGGAATCACCAGATAAAGTGTTCCAATCTACATCACAAAAGCCTTCAAGTACAGCAGGATATTTTTTATAGAACAAACCATAATTTTTTGTTCCAATTAAATATCTCATAACTCTTGTTATAGCATGCCAATGTTCATTACCTGGCTTGCTTGTAAACCTGCCAAGTACTCCTACCGCATATGCAATATCAGGCCTAGTGCAATCAGTCACATATCTCAAACTTCCGATTATGCTAGCATATTCTTTTTGATTTATTACTTCATTTTCACTTTCAACAGGAAATAACTGAACACTTGAATCAAAAGGAGTAGCAACAAGCTTGCAATCAAGAAAGTTATATTTTTTCAAAATTTTCTCAACATAATGTGACTGGTCAAGGAAAATTCCATCACATGATCTTGTTATTTTTATTCCAAGAATAACATTTGCCTCACCAAGATCTTTCATATCAAAATGGCTTTTAAGAATATTCTTAACTTCATCAATAACATTCATGTTAGAGCCAAAGATCAACAAATCATCAACATATAGGCAAATAATCACATGTGAATTATTCCAAGACTTATGATATATGCACTTATCACACTCATTTGTTTTAAAACCATTTTCAATCATGCAGGAATCAAATTTTTCATGCCATTGCTTAGGTGCCTGTTTCAAGCCATATAGAGATTTAGTAAGTTTACATACTTTGCTTTCTTGGCCTGCTTCAACAAAAGACTCGGGTTGATCCATAAAAATTTCTTCATTTAGGTCTCCATTTAAAAAAGCAGTTTTTACATCCATTTGATGAATTTGCAAATCAAAAATTGCAGCCATAGCAATTAAAAGTCTTATGGATGTAATTCTTGTTACCGGTGAAAAAGTATCAAAAAATTATAGGCCTTCTAGTTGTTTAAAACCTTTTGCAACTAGTCTAGCCTTATATTTATCAATAGAACTATCCGGTTTCAACTTTTTTCTTAAGACCCATTTGCAACCAATTGTTTTATAACCCGGTGGTAAATCAACTAGTTTCCAAGTTTTATTAGAAATTAGTGATTCCATTTCATCATTCTGACCTCTTTCCAAAAAATAGAATCATGTGAAGATAATGTTTCTTTCAAAGTAAGAGGGTCATCTCCAACATTAAACACATAAAAATTAGGACCAAAATCTTTTTCTACTCTAGCTCTTTTACTTCTTCTTAACTCAAAATCATCAACATCTTTATTTTTCAAAGTAGAAGTAGAAGAACTAGGTAGTGATAAAATATTTTGTTCAATCCTTTGACCCCCACTATTTTTAGAATCAAAAGAAAATTTATTCTCATGAAAAATAGCATCACCCGATTCTATCACAATATTATCTTCAAGATTAAAAAATCTATAGGCTGTACTATTTGAAGCATACCCAAGAAAAGCACAAGTAGTAACTTTTTTACCCAACTTTGTAACCTTGGGATCCATTAGCCTCACAAAGGCTAGACAACCCTAAACTCTTAGATATCCCAAACTTGGCTTGTAACCTTTCCACAATTCAAAAGGTGTCAATTTAGACTTTTTATGAGGCACACGATTCAACACATAACAAGCAGTTAAAATAGCTTCACCCCAAAAATTTAAAGGTGCATGTGACTCAATAAGCATGGCATTAGTCAATTCAACCAAAGTTCTATTTTTCCTTTCCGCTACTCCATTAGATGAAGGAGAGTAAGGAGGAGTAGTTTCATGAATTGTTCCCAATGATCTAACAAAAGAATTAAACTCATTTGACTCATATTCACGGCCTCTATCACTTCTAATTCTTTTTATTTTTCTTCCAAACTGATTTTCAACCTCATGGAGATAAGTTTTGAAATTTTCAAAAGCATCACTTTTATTTTTCATCAAGTAAACATATGTAAACTTAGAAAAATCATCAATGAAAGTGATAAAATATCTATTACCTCCACGAGTTAAAATTCCACCAAGTTCACAAATATCAGTATGAACTAATTCTAACAAATCAGTTTTTCTTTCAACTTGACAATGAGGCCTTTTAGTGATCTTGGCTTTACTACAAGCCTCACACTTTTCAAAATTCTTTTTAATCATTGGGATTAATCCTAAACTACTCATGATTCCTACATAACGGTCATTAATATGACACAAACGAGCATGCAAAAAATTGGTAGAAGAAAGCATGTAAACAGAAGTAGAAGTTTTATTCATTTCAACATTCAATTTGAACATCCCATCACATGCATACCCCTTTCCCACAAAAATACCCTTCTTCACTATTACATATTGATCAGATTCAATAATCTGTTTAAAGCCTGCTTTATTAAGAAGAAAACTAGACATCAAATTTTTCCTCATAGAAGGAGTATAAAGTACATCTTTCAAAGTTAACACCCTTCCAGAAGTAAAACACAATTCGACATCTTCCTTTCCAAGCACTTGAGTAGTGTGAGCATCACCAAGCATGATGGTTTTGGGCTCCTCAAAATGAGTATATTTCTTAAACCAGTCTTTGTCATAACAGACATGACGGTTTACACCAGAATCAGCCCACCATCCATCAACATTCTCAACCATATTTATGTCGGTAATCACCGCCACAAAAGGTTCTTCGGTAACGTTTGCCTGAGGGTTAGGACCACGTTTTCGGAATCTGCAAAATCGAGCAATATGCCCACTCTTGCCACAAACAAAGCATGGTCCTTTGTCTTGAACTTGTTGATTTTGTGCTTGGCTATTTTCACCATTATTTTTCTTGGGAGGTCTACCATTATTTTTCTTGAATTTTTTTCTTCTTAGGCTTCAAAGAAGTATTTTTGTGAGTTTCAGGAGTAGCATTATTTGAAGTAATTAAATTTACCTTCGTTGTGATGTTGTTCTCTTCTGTTTGTAAAAGTGCATCTTGGCCCCTAGCCTCTTCTTCCATGCGAATTTTCATTATCAAGGTTTCAAGAGAGGTTTCCTTTTGTTTGTGGCGCATAGTTTTTTGAAATTCCTTCCAAGAAGGTGGAAGTTTATCTACTATGCCACAAACAATAAGGTTATCTCCAATTTTGACCTCCTCGGACCTAAGCTCTCCAACAATCATTATAAAATCTTGAGCTTGGTCTACCACTGATTTATTGTCCACCATTTGGAAACGAAAAAATCTACTAGCCGCATATTTTTCGCTCCGGCCTCCTCGGTATCATACTTACTCGCAATGCTTTCCAAATTTTCTTTGCACTAGAGTAAGTTCTATCATAATAATCATAAAAATTATCGAGATAGACAATTAAGAAGATAATACCGACACTTATAGGAGTCACCATCATACTTTTCCACTTTCTCATGATGAGAAATAAGTTCATCATCATCCATTGAGGTGTCATCAACTTTATTAGGATTCTTCTCAGTTAACACATAAGAAACATTAAGAAGACTTAAGTAGAAAAGTACTTTACCTTTCCATCTCTTAAAATGGTTACCATTGAACCGAAATGGCTTGTTAAGGTCTCCCATCTTGACATCCGCGGTTTTTTCAATTGTAGTCATATTGAATCTCCTTAAAATTGTTAGTGAAAACTTACAAGATAACAAAAATACAAGATTACAATTGAAAATAAATATGAAGAAAATAAATCTCTTCAGGCTGAGGCACGGATATCTCGCTCTCTTTAAGGAGATTCAAGCCCACTGCAGCAAATGTTTTCACCGGTCCAGCAGTAGTCCTCTTTGACTTGTCCCCTCCAAGATACAACAGCCTTCACAAAATATAACTCAACAACTCTGGACAAGAGTTGAGTCCAAAGCTCCACAAAAAAGAACACCTCCCTTCAACTAATAAGAACTCTCTTTTTTTAACTAACTCTTTCACTCTATAATTTTCTTATGTGTTATATATATCATAAATCAAATGAAGACCACCACTATTTATACTACAAGAAGTCTTCCTAGCAATGAATAGGAAGATAATGGGGTAGTAAATAGTGAAGATAATGGTCTTAGGAGTTACATAGGTTACAAGGATAATGGAGGAGTAAAGAATGGAATAATGAGAAGGGTAACCAATGCTTCTAACGTGTACTTGCACAACGGCCAATTTCCAACGTTCATAGAAAGCAGCAAAGTGCATAAGCCTATGATCATTAATTGACCACTAAGTAATGAGGCACAAATGCATGTAACTCCCATGTCCTCTATTCCATCTTCATGGCAGAATGGCTATACTAAGTTTTAACAAATTAATATACAAAATATTAATATTAAAATGCTAATAAACCAACAGAGGGTATCACAATAACAACTAGAATGTTGCATCTGCGATTGTCAAGTTTCTTTTCCAGTGAAAGTAGGTAAAACAAATTGCACAAACTCAAAACCCTTTCACACACCCACTAAACTGTTCTTCTCCTCTTCCCTCTTAATTAATGCACATAAACATATGTGGTCTTTACTTTAAGAATTCACATTACTTTCTGTTACTAGTACAATTAAGGGACCTTAAAAATCAGAAGATGATGAGGACAAAGAGGTAACCCTTCTTGACATTAAGCGAAACCTGAATGTTTACTTTATCAAGAAACTGAAAAGTTCAGCTAATGTTTTGATTGACTCACTACTGGAAAGGGCTTTTTGAGTACATTTTTCAAAATTAAAGAAATTTCTTTTTATCAGCTCAAATTTATGAATTTGGAGACAAAATTGCCTTAGTCAATGTTGAAAATATAAATCTTAAGGAGAAGTTGAAGAAAACCCTCCGGTCTAGTTCAAAAGGGAAGGGTGAGGCTTGAAGGCTTCAACTAGAACTAGAAGAGACCTTGAAAAGTCAAAATTGAATCTGGTTGTATCCCTAGAAAGAAATGCTCAACTAGAAAAGGACATGGTCCGTGTTAAGAAAGAGCTTAACAAATTACTTAAGTGGACCACATACTCTAAAATGCTAGCAAGTTTAACGAGTAAAGGTCTAAGATGTTGAAAATTGAATCCTCTATATAATCCGCACAGTAAATATGCTTGTGATCTAAGGATTAGGGGTGTACAAAATTGAACCGAAAACCGAATCAAATCGTAAATCGAGTCAAATCGAGAAAAAAACCCGACTAGTGATTTGGTTTGACTTGATTTGGTATTGAAAAAAAAAATTCAACTATATTTGGGTTGGTTTAGTTTTAACTAAAAAAACTCAACCCGAGACCAAACCAACCCGACATATATATGTAATTTTAAAATTTTATTTTATACATAAAAATATTTACTTTGATATAATTTAAAAATATGTCTTATACTATTTCATAGTTTTTTATCTTTTAATATATTATTTCAAGTTTAAAACTTAGAATTCGGAATGGTCCAATAAAGATTATAGTTCATAGATGTTGATAATTATAATAAAACTTAAATCAACATCAAATTAATACTAATGCAAAAAGAAAATCAATTCAACACTAAGAATGACAATAATATTAAATACGGAAAATGGTCATATTTACCCCTATACTCTTAGAAAAGGATCATATTTGCCCTTCGTCATACTTTTTTGATATGTTTACCCTTGTCATTCAACTTTAAGGCCATATTTACCTTCCATCCGTTAAATCTCCATATTTTCTTGAACAATATAACAAATATAAGTCATTTAGCAAATTTAAGAATTTACAATATTATATAATAACAACATTAAATTAAGTTGAAAATTGTGATTCTAAAATATATGGCACAATTTATAATTTTCAATTTATTTTTAAAAAAAAAAATGAATACAAGATAACTATTATTACTCATAATATACTCAAGCGGATGAATGCAAATCAACAACCTCTCATTCATATCCATATGTTTTCTAATACAATTCAAATTAAAATTTTAAAATATCCAATACAAACTTTGAGTAAATCTAATATAGCGGTTGTATTAATTAAGATTATTTTTACCTTTAAATCAATTTTATAATATTATATTTTTACACAAATTTAATACTAAAAAATATTTTGAAAATATTTTGATTTTAACTAAAACATATATAGAAAATGTATTAACATTCCATTTAGTTTCTTATATGAAATGTTAGAATTAATAAATTATTACCATAATTTTTTTTATTCAAACAACATAAAAAGAACAAAGTACAAACACGTAAAAATATTTGAAGCATCTCATGTATGATCAAGATAAAATAATCATAAAATTAATAGTATCCTTAGAAAAAATTCACCATAATAAATTATAAAACTAAAAGATATAATATGTTAACACAATAAAATAAAGTGTGTACTAATAATATTAATTTAATATGCTCAAATAAATATTATTGTATCATTATAAATTAAATTCTATTATTAAGTGTATAATACATTTTATTAGTTCTTTTTAATTATAAAATTATTACATTTTAAATTATCCGCGCAACGCGCGGGCATGTATACTAGTATTATGTAAAAATATGGAGATTTAACGGATGGAGGGTAAATATGGCTTTAAAGTTGGATGGCAAGGGCAAATATATCAAAAAACTATGACGAAAGGCAAATATGATCCTTTTCTAAGAGTACAAGGGTAAATATGACCCTTTTCCGTATTAAATATTTGTTCTTTAGTTTTACATTGGTTTAGACAATTAAAATACATAATCTAATTTTAATTTTCCTTAAATATTTAGTAATGTAACTAATACTTGTTAAACTTATTTTAACATGATTTAGTACTTTTAAATTATGATCATTTTCATTATGACTTTGCAATATTTATTTTATATGATGATTTCATTATTATTTTTTATTGAATATTCTAGTGTCTTCAATTCTCATCTCATATTTTGTGTTATTTTCTTAAGAAACACCTTAGATAATTGTATTTTGGTTGGACTAAAAAAAAAATTTGGAGCACAAGTTAATTATATGTTTGTATGCAAACTTTACCGAAAAAATCCAAAAATCTAAAAAAAATTGAGGTTCCAGATTTTAACACCAAGGTCCTGAGTTCAATCCCAGCCAGCCACAATTCACTTCTATTTTTTTAGTAACTAATAACACTCGTTTTTTCAAAAAAAAAATGACCATTTTTTCAAAACAAAAAAAAACGAAATTCTAAAGCAATGGTGCACCCGTTTTCTTGAAATCCTAGATTCGCCTCTGCCTACTAATGATCATAAATAATTGTGAAAGATGTGCTTTGAATTGTAGTGCTCAATTTTGACTGTACCCCTCAATGGAAACCTTGTTGTTACTTCCTCCTTCTCCTGTGGGGTAAAAAAGAACAGCGTTAATCTTTGGAATAAGTATTTCCAGATTAAAAGTTTTTTTTTTTCGCTTTTTAGGGTGTATTTTGCATGATAATAAAAATTTTCATGTTTTTTTTCTAGAAGATAATTAATGGTCTTGAGTCAAAGTCGGGAGGTCAAAATTTGGATTTTGGGTTAGGATTGAGGTTGAAAGTCGGATCACAGATCTAAATTCATTTCGGATGGTGATGATTAAAAAGAGTTTTGATTTTTTCCCCTTGCTTTATGTATATACGTTGTTTTTCTTAAATAAGAAGAATAAGTTCATTTGAAAAACATTTTTCAAAATATTTATTCAAACCAAACATTAGAAAATTGAAAAACAGTTTTTTTTTATAAAATAAACTCTTTATACCAAATATAGTTTTAATAAGTGTCCTTTTTCAGAGGTGTTTATACCTTTACATCCTTTAGGAAAAGTGCAATTGAAAAATACTGAGTTGATAAATATTTAAGTCACTTTTAAATGATTGAATAATCTAAAGGAGCAGACTACACAAGAGAAATGTTTTTGTGTGTTTCATTGATACAATGTGTTGTTTAAATACAAAAGAATTATGTGGTAAAAGATCTCACAATATCAGTAAAACTAATGAATCCTATCAAGTAATTAAAGGTAAAGAATCAGAGAATATACAATAATGAAATCAGAATATATGATACTGATATGGAAAATATTTCATCTTCATTTAGCTTCTTTATGCCCCCACAAGTTAGCGGGTGGTGGAACGACCCCTAAGTTGGAGACAGCCCATTGAGTTTGGGCTTTGGATAAAGATTTCGTAAGTATGTCAGCTAGTTGATCAGCTGAGTGAACATGTACTATCCGGAGTTGTTGACGTAGGAGTTGGTCCCTGACAAAATGGAAATCAATAGCTATGTGCTTCATTCTACTATGGAAAACTGGATTTTGGCACAAGTAGGTGGTGCCAATGTTGTCGCAGTAGATAATTGGTACATTATCAAGAGAGGTACGAAGCTCTTTGAGAAGATTGGTAAGCCAATTTGTTTCTGCAACAACATGAGCAACGGCACGATACTCGGCCTCAGTTGAAGATCGAGCGACTGTTCTTTGTTTCTTTGATGACCAACTGATTGGTGTTAAGCCAAGATAGATAACATAAGCAGAAGTAGAGGTACGATCATCGTGGTCCCTTGCCCAATCTGCATCGGTATAAACATGAAGGGCAACATTAGATCCATGGTGAAAAAGAAGCCCATGATGGATAGTTGATTTGAGATACCGAAGGAGGCGCTTCACTGCTTGCCAGTGTGTGTGAGATGGTTGATGCATAGATTGGGAGAGCTTATTAACAGCAAAGCTTATGTCTGGTCTAGTAAGTGCAAGATACTGGAGCTTGCCAATTGCACTTTGATATTGTTTTGCATCTGTAGGAGGGGAGCCATCATTCAACCTAAGTGAAATCGTGGTGGATAATGGTGTAGACACACCCTGGCAGTCCTACATAGAGAACTCCTGCAAGATGTCCATTATGTACTTGGTTTGAGAAAGAAATAATCCAGCTGATTGTGGAAGGACTTTAATGCCTAGGAAAAAATGTAGTGGTCTAAGGTCTTTGAGTGAAAAATGGTTGGAGAGTGCGCTCTTGATGTTGTTAATAGGTTGCAAGTTATTTCCTGTAATAACAATATCATCTACATATACAAGCAAGAAAATGACAATGTTATGAGAGTGTAAGGTAAATAAAGAGTGATCAGAATGAGTTTTGCAAAATCCAGCAAAAATGAGAAAATTCGTGAGCTCGGTGTACCAAGCACGGGGTGCTTGTTTGAGACCATATATGGCTTTGTTTAGTTTGCATACATAGTTTGGGTAATCAGGATTCTCAAAACCTTTCGGTTGTTTCATAAAGACTTCCTCAGTCAGTGTACATTGTAGAAAAGCATTGTTTATGTCTAGTTGATGGAGTGGCCATTTGTTTTGTGTGGCGATGGCAAGTACTGCTCGAATGGTTGTTGGTTTGACAACCGAACTGAAAGTATCAACATAATCGATTCCAGGCTGTTGAGTGAAACCTTTGGCAACAAGGCGAGCCTTGTACCGTTCAATTGATCCATCGGAGTTTGCGCTTAATACGGAAGATCCATTTATTCTCCACAATTTTTGGTGATCGAGATGGAGGAATAAGGTTCCATGTTTGGTTGCTCATGAGAGCGTCAAATTCACTTTGCATAGCTTGTCTCCATTGTGGGTCCTTACAAGCTTGTTTAACTGTGACTGGTGGTATTTGGGATGTAAGGGTGGCCATGGATGCATACTTTGGATTAGGCTTAGTGATTTGATGTTGGGAGCGGGTGACAGGGCGTCGTGATGGTAAAGACTGGTTGGTCTAAGAAAGGAGGTTAAGTTGTGGTGAGTGCTGTTGTTGGGGAAGGGAATTAGAAGAGGGAGTTGTGGACGATTCAACAGTAAAAAATGAATTATCTAGAGGGGAGGAAGTTACCTGATTTCGTCGGATTGCTGGAAGTTTTGACGGAGGACGCACAACTATTGCTGGTGCAGTAGAGTTATTTGGACGAACAACCAAGTTTGGATCTTCGATTGGAAGTGGACTTCTTAGAGTAATAGGAAAAGATATTGTATGATTTGGACAAGATAGAGTAGATGAAGATGTATCCGAATCGGATGTGAAATTAAACCATAAAATATTCTGAGGGATTCCTTTGTACTTGGAAAAAATATTTTCATAAGGAAAAATATCTTCCAAAAATTTTACGTCTCTGGAGAAATATATTTTTGAGGATTCAGGATCAAAGCATTGATGACTATGAAAGTAAGTGGAGAATCCTAAATAGACACATGGTGTGGATCTTTGTTCAAGTTTATTTTTAGTATATGGCTTTAGCCAAGGATAACATAAGCAACCAAACGTAAAAATTGAGAAAATATTAGGAGTTGTACCAAAATGAGCTTGATATGGAGAAATATTACCTGAGGATGTAGGAAATCTATTAATTAAGTAAACAGCAGTTTGATAAGAAAATCTCCAAAATTGGGGTGGTAGTGATGCTTGGTGAAGTAGGGTTCTAGCAGTTTCGATAATGTGTCTATGACGTCTTTCAGCTAAGGCAATTCTTGTGGGGTATATTGGGGAGAGGATAAGTGTTGAATCCCAAATTCAGCAAGAAGTGATTTTAGTCCCTTAAATTCTCCTCCCCCATCAGAATATAAGGTGAGAATCTTAGTATTGAAAAAGTTCTCAATGAGTGGCCGAAATTCAGAGAAGACCTTGACTACATCACTTTTTTGTTTAAGTGTATCCAAATATATTTGGTAAACTGATCGACAAAAATGACGTAATAGCGCTTGTGATCAAGGGATAGAACAGGTGAAGGACCCCAAACATCGGTATAGAGTGTTTCAAATGGTCTTGAACTTTGCAAAGAGTTACGTGAGAAAGGAATCCTGTGGCTTTTATTGCAATGACATGAATTACAAGATTGAAAATTATCAATATAAGGCAACTGGTAATTTCTTAAAAGAAGCTTCAAAATACGGATATTAGGATGTCCTAAACGACGTTGCCACAGAGATAAAGGAACTTGAGAAGTATTTTCCATGAAGGCTGTAGGAGATGAATGTGTTGAAGTCGCAAACGTTGGCCATTCGTACAAATCATCTCTATTCCGGCCTTGTAATAGTGGTGCCCCCGTAGTTAGTGCCTTCATAACAAAAGAGAAAGGAAATAACTCAATAGATGTTTGGTTTTGTTGACAAAATTTTGAAACAGATATAAGATTCTTTTTGATAGATGAAGTACACAGAATATTATGTAAAGAAAAAGAATGTATGAGAGAGTTTAATGTAGTGGAACCAGTGTGGGTGATCAAAATATCGTTACCATCACCCATTGAAACTTGTTCAGGACCCGTGTATTCATGTAGAGAGGCTATGTTCTGAGAATCAGCAGTGATATGATGTGAGGCACCGGAATCCAGAATCCATGGAGCAGTATTGGGAAAAGACCGAACAGCAAACATGGCCTTAGCGTCAAAATGGTTATGCGACTTGGAACGACAAATATTTGCAGTGTGACCAAATTTTTCACATAACTGACATTGGATTTGCATTTTGGCCTGCATAGGAATAGAGGGACGCCATGGCTGGGAAAAGTTTCCATTGCTTTGAGTGTGGGGGGTACGCCATTGTTGCGTTCTAGAAGGAGTAGTTTGCGAACGCCATTGAGGCTGACCAGATCAGCGGTGAGTTTGCCTGTTGCTATTGTTATTGTGATTATTTGTTCTCTGTGCAACTTGAGCAGTGATTGGAGTTGGTGGTTGCTTTTTATCAGTTTGCTTTAGATAAAGTTCATGATTCGTGAGCTTGTGAGCCAATTCCTCATATGAAATATGAGAGTCTCTTGAACGAATAACAGTACTTAAAGCCTCATATTCAGGTCCAAGGCCACTCAGAATTTTGACAACCAACTCTTCGTTAGAAATGCAAGCACCAACAGCAGCTAATTCATCAATGATAGTTCTTATTTACCTGAGATAATCGGTGACAGATTTTTTATCTCACTGAACTTTCACCAATGCATCTCAAAGACTATAGATCCTGGTTTGAGATTTATTTGCATATGTAGTATGCAAATAATCCCAGGCTTCTTGTGACGTTTCAGTAGAGGCAATTGATGGTGCAATGGTGGAGTCAACAGATGCCATTAAGGCGTTGCAGATGAGATTATCTTGCTGAAACCAGATTTTGAAATCTGGATTGACGACATCTTGTGTGTCTTGCTTAATGGTGCGTGGTGGCGGCGTTATGGATCCATTGAGATAGCTCATTAAGTCAAACCCATTCATGACCTTTTGAATTTGAGCTTTCCATGTTGCAAAGTTTGCACCACCAGTAAGTTTGATTGGAAGTTGTGCAGTTGGGTTGATGTTAATGATTTGCGTTTTGGTTGAAGCAACATTCACAACTGTGGATGAAGTGTTGATTGGGTCATCACTATTCAGATTGATGTTCGAAGCAGATGAATTCACCATTGTTTTTAGGTGGTTTGGAAAGGAAAGGAAAAAATAAATGAAAAAGATGGGAAGATGATTACAAGTTTATACTCGTTTGAGTGTTGATAGCTCTAATACCATAAAGGAGAAGAATACACAAGAGAAATGTTTTTGTGTGTTTCATTGATACAATGTATTGTTTAAATACAAAAGAATTATGTGGTAAAAAGATCCCACAATATCAGTAAAACTAATGAATCCTATCAAGTAATTAAAGGTAAAGAATCAGAGAATATACAATTTGATACTGATATGGAAAATATTTCATCTTCATTTAACTTCTTTATAATCAACCTATTTAAAATGAATTAAATTAAACGAATAACCATAAATTTTACCACCCCTAATCAGAGAGTTCAACACAACTTACTCAAAATGTTTGGAGCATTTAGTAGAGTGCCTGTAGTAGGATATGCTTTGCCAAACCAATAAGGCACCTAATTGGACCAATCATGGATACTTACTACTCCCTCCGTTCCATATAGATGGACATTTTCTATTTTACATGGTTATTAAGAAATTATTAATACATTGATCAACTTTACTATTTTGCCCTTTGTTAAACTTTCAAAGTCATATTAATTATAGGGGTAAAATAGAAAAAAATTAATTAATTCTATCCTGATTTATTAATTCAAGTAATATGAGACAACTACTTTTAGTGAGGAGACATCTAATATGGGATGGAGGTAGTAACTTTGAATTTCAAAGAATCTATTATTGAATAAGATAGTTGATAGGGGGAGACCCCTTCTCATAGACAAGGGAAGCTCAATAACTGTATTTTTAAGTCGGACTTGTACTAAAAAGAGAGGACACAATCCCCAAGCTTGCACCAGTCCCTTTTACATTGCTTGATGCCTACCTTTTCAAATACTCGCTCTGTTCCATTTTATGTGGCAACATTTCCTTTTTGGTCAGTCCCAAAAACAATGTCACATTTTCTTATATGGAAAGTATTTAAAGGTACAATTCTTTTTTTACCCTTGTTGGTCCCACTTAATCTTAAAATAATACTCCAATACATTTATGAGGAGAGAGAAAAGTGAGTCTACTTTTTAAAGGGCAATTTGGTAAACATTTCAAAATCTTCATTTATTTCTTAAAACTCCGTGCCCGGTCAAATGTTGCCACATAAAATGGGACGGAGGGAGTATTAGCCAACGTGGGGTTACTTCTTCCCGGAGGTAAGTTAGCAAAATTCAAACTCCTTTAGAACTCAAATGCCTCAAATAATAGTTGTAAATTAAGATGCGTAAGGCTGGGGAATACAACTTCACATACTTGATGCATTTATATGACTATATCTCTTCTTTCATGGAAGTCGATATTATCGAGCTAGTCAATTTAACATCAACATGGGTTGTAGAGCAATGGTGAGGCTGCTTCACCCTTAATCAGAGATTTCGGGTTCAAGCCTCGGATATGGAGAGAATCTTATTAGGAGCACCAAAAAAAGAGAAGGAAATTTCATAAATAGCAAAGCGATTAAACTTAAAATTATATGATTTATACATGGTTAAAATATTTTTTTAGGTATATATAGTAGATGTCGAAACCCCTTCGGCTACTTCGTGAGTCTATTTTTTTAGATTTTGGACCCCCTTATTGAAAATTCTGGTTCCGCCATTGATTCTCCATAGCTATAATTTTGTTTGCTATGCGTATTTCCGGTCCTAATTACGCTTTATAGCTATAGTTTCATTTGCTATGAGTATTTCCGTTTGTATAATTTGCTTGCCAATATACAAACAGAGTAAGTATATACAAAATTTTGTATTTATATATTTAGGAATTTTTCAGAACTTATACAAATCAAATGTATCAACATGATAATTATATACAAGTTATGGTAAGCATATATAAATTCTGGATTTATACAATTAGAACCGAATCATACAATTCTGGATTTATACAATTAGGAGCTGAATTATACAAATTCTGGACGTGGGCCACGTAATTATGATTGTAATTACGTAAACTGTAACTATGTTACTAATTAACTAGTATATATTTGCTTATTCGCGTAAATTTTAGTGTTTGGAATTGAGATCAATAAACGATTTAATAAACCTTAGGTCAATTATGAAAGAATTACATTCGTTAAGGAAACACAGTTTTCTATTGAGCTCGGAACCTAGTTAATCTAACGTTTTTTCTGTTTCCGAATGCCGGAATTGTTCAGTTATAATGGTGGATAGAGTGAAAAGACGGTGTTGAAAGCGATCAGAATATCAGTAATTTGACAAATGAGAACCATTTGGACTCCTTAATGTTCACTTGGTTCCTAAGAATTTTATCTATATGACAAATTAAAATTCTAATCAGAATCACATATATTGTGCATTAAATCCTAACAAAAAACACCAATTCTAAAAGATCTAAATACTAAGTTCATTCAAATTTAGTAAATCAAATGAGTTGCGTAGAATATTGAACTTGAACGCATAAAATTCAAAATTTGGATCTGCCTACAAATATAAAAGTCAAATGCCTCAAATTATAGCGTGACGTGGGTCGTGGGATTGCTCCTACATGAAAGTATGTTAGCACGAACCAAACTCCTTCAATTATAAAGCTGCCTAGTAATGGTTCATATTATGTGTTCGTTCTTCAAAATAAGATATGGAGAAAAGCAAGTCGCCATATGCAAATGCTACCTTGTTAGGACCTAAAGCGCCTAAAAAGCACTTTGTGCTAGTTCATACGGCATGTCATGGAGCCTGGTCCTGGTACAAGATAATATTGTGGCAATGATGCTATCTTCAGGGCATAGTGTAACAACTCTGGACTTGGGTGCTTCAGGAATCAACTCAAAACAGGCCTTAGAAATTCCACATTTATCTGATTATTTGAGTCCGCTAATGGAGTTCATGGCTTCACTTCCTGATGATAAAAAAGTAGTACTTGTAGGCCATAGCTTTGGTGGACTCGTCATTTCTAAAGCGATGGAAACTTTCCCAGAAAAGATTTCAGTTGCTGTATTTTTTAGTGCTCTAATGCCTGCTCCAAATATCAATGCAACCACCATGTACACTAAGGTACTAAGGTAGATGATCGCTTTATTATGCTTGTTTAAATTCATACATGTTTGAATTTAAATGTCTTCGTTATAGGCAGTCAATGCAACGATAGCTCAACTTGGCACTAGTGTTACATACCATAATGGATCGACAAATCCTCCAACCACTCTCGTCTTAGATCCGAAGTACTTGGCAACTAGTGTTTATCAGCTGAGCCCAATTACAGTAAGAAAATCATGATACTAATATATACTGTACTGTGTCATTTGAGTACTTAATCACAACATCAACTTAATTGGAACTAATTAAATTGTTCTTTTATTATCATTCTTGGTGTTAGGATTTGGAGCTGGCCACTACACTAGTAAGGCCATTTTACTTATACAGCGCAGAAGATGTTTCTAAGGAGATAGTTCTTTCAAGCAAAAGGTATGGATCGGTTAGGCGAGTGTTCATTGTTGCTACTGAAAATGAACATCTAAAGAAGGAATTTCAACGGTTGATAATTGAAAAGAATCCACCAGACGAAGTGAAAGAGATCGAGCGCTCTGACCACATGACCATGATGTCTAAGCCCCAACAACTTTTTACTACACTTCTGAGCATTGCTAACAAGTGTAGCTAAAGAGCTGTTAATCCACATAGCTGATGATTTTATATGGCGATCTCAGTTCTACCATAGATCAGAGGTCCCATTACCGAGCTAGTTAATTTGATACTTCAATCATTTTCTTTCAGTTGTTATTCCCTTTCATTGTAATTTTAGTATTTTGGAATTGATATCAATAAACGACATCTATTTCCTGTAATTACTTAATTTAGGTTCAAAACTAAACAATTAAATCTCATCAATGTGCTTCATCTCGGTAACTATCATTTAGACCACCATATTTATAATACATAATGTATTCAAATGTTTTGATTTGAAATTGTTTAAACTTTGTGAACAATTTGATGAACTAAAATTCTGATGAATGCAATGACTGAGAAATCTGTTCAAGATGTCTTCTGTTCTTGTGAAAGACGGATTAAAGTATCATTAAAATGTTGTTCAAACTTTTAATTTGGTATTTCAACCATGTTCTTGCACCAGCCCTCTACTACATTTCTTGCCCACCTCCTCAAATAATAGCCAAAGTGGGATTGCTTCTGCATGGAAGTAAGTTAGCAGAAACCAAACTCTTTGGATTATAAAGCTACCCTTGTAATGGTTCATATTGTATGCTCATTCTTCAAAAGAAGGACACAAAGATATGGAGAAGAACAAGTTTCTAACAAGTTCGAATACTTCTGTTGTCATATGCAAATGCAACCTTCACAGGGCCTAAAGCTAAGAATCACTTTGTGCTAGTTCATAGGCTATGCCATGGAGCCTGGCCCTGGTACAAAATATAGCACTGATGAGATCTTCAGGGCATAATGTTACAGCTACTGACTTTGGTGCTTCAGATATCAAATCCAAGCAGGCCCTTGAAGTCCTACATTTGTCCGATTACTTTACTCCCCCAATGAAATTGATGGATTCTCTTCTTGCACAAGAAAAAGTGGTTCTAGTAGGTCATGAATTTTGTGGTTTTGCCATTTCTAAAGCCATGGAAAGCTTTCCGGAAAAGATTTCAGTTGTTGTATGTTGTATTTTGGTGATTTAACAAACTATAGAGAAATAGGATCTGGTAAAGGAATCTGATCCTTTGAGCTGTAGTTGTACTAGACAAGTCAATGGACTGCAATTGTAAAGCTGCTGAAACTGTGCGTAGTGGTAGGTGGGCACTTGCTACAGAGGTGCAAAGTCCTTGACCATAGGCATGGTACTAAGTTGTTTTGTATCTCTTATACATCAGACACATTGACAAAAAACAACCTAGCTAGTTTTTGCAATCAAAAAAATTCAATAGCAAAAGCCATTTTCTCAAGAAAGAACCATTCGCATATATATCAAGGGACCTGATCGAGTGCAGCAGAGTCTCGAGTTGTTATATGAGTTTAGTGTCTTGTGCTCGCATGTTGTAAGATCTATTCCTATATATGTTATAAAGAAGATTAGATCGTGTCAGCTTATTTCACTTTTAAAGAGTTGAGTTCATGGCTAGAGTTAGTCGTGTTGTAACTGCTTGAAGGCTATGTTAACTAGAGATAGTTTGATATAGGGGGTGATAGAGCTAAAGCTTTGAGTCTTGTAATAGAGGTATTATAAAGTCTGTAGGATTAAGAGTTGGAATCCTTTGTGAGTACTCGAGTCTGTATTCACGAGTTGCTTGAAGTTAGTGGAGCTTTGAGATATCCTGTGTGACATGTTGTGGTTTTTCTTCCCTTGAGCAAGAAAGTTTCCACGTAAGCATATGTGTTTATTACTTCAAGCATTTACTGTTCTGTATATTACTAGCATAGTCAGGGGAACTGGTCAACTGACTGACGGTGGACTCATACAAGCAAACAATTGGTATCAGAACTCTCTATACAGCAAACACCAAGAGGGGATCTTACTCAGATGGTTGTTCCACCAAACTTGGAAGAAGGACAGTCAACCACCTGACCCCGATTCAATGGTCAATACTATGGTTGGTGGAAGACTAGGATGCATGATTTTATCATGGATGAAGATAGCAAGCTTTGGGACATCATTCTAGATGGACCTCATGTTCCTATGAATGAAGTTAAGGAAGGAGAACTAACCAGACTGGTTCCTACGACACGAAGGGAGTACAACGAAGCTAATAGGAAAAAGATCGAAAAGAATTATAAAGCAAAGAAATTACTTGTCTGTGGTATAGGACATGATGAATACAATTAGATCTCTGCATGTGAGTGTGCCAAAGAAATCTGGAAAAGATTGAAAATAAGGAACTAGTCAGATGAAAGAATCTACAGTGGATATGCTCACAACTCAATATGAAAACTTCACTATGAAGGAAGGTGAAACCATCCAAAAGATGCACACCAGGTTTACCTCCATCATAAATGAGCTACACTGCGTAGGTGAGACGATTCGTCCAAGCAAACAAGTGATAAAGCAAAGTTTATGTCATTACTGAAGACAGGGATCTGAAAATACTTGCTATAAATGAATGAGTTAACTGGAAACTTAAAACCTCATGAGCTTAACAAGCAACATGATCAATACAAGAAGGATCTGAAGAAAGAAAAAACCCTGGCTCTTAAGGCTTTCTCAAGGTGAGTTCAGTGAAATATGGCCTATCTGACTCGAAGATTTCATAAGGTCGTAAGTAGAAATGATGGGTTTAATTATGAGAAGAGGAAGTGGAGGTAAACCCACAAATGAAAATGATCTCTGTCACGAGTATGGAAAACTAGGACATTTCATAGAGACAACCCGATGCAAAAAGTGAAGTATAAAGATTATGTTAAAGCTGGTGGCGACAAGGAAAAACGAAGGGACCAGATCCTAGACAAGTCCAAAAGAAGAGCTGCAGCTGACTACATTGTCAAAAAGGCTCCTGCTACTTGGGTAGACACATCAAGTGAATCCTATGAACCTGACACCTAGAGGATCATGAAGATGTGCTTGACTCATTGTTTGCTCTTATGGTAAAATCAGAAGCTGCTTGATCGACTACCTTCGAATTGGAGGACTACACTAAAATTGCTTGATCGACTACCTTGACAAGGAGCTGGAAGAAGACACTGTAATGAAGGAGTAGCTAGTTATATATTGATGTTAGTTTTGTCCTTTAGATAGTTAAATTTTTAGTATGTTTTGTGGAGAAATAATTGGTCAGCTCATACCTTGGATTTGTAAGTAACAATTTTTGGTATTAATAAAAATGTCAGTTTCTACCAAAAAAAAAAAAAAAAAACTTGCGTATTTTTAAGCATCAACAACCATGTCATCAGATTACAAGCATTTCTAAAGACCAATCAACAAGTATTTAACTTATGAGCAAACATAATTCTAAGTCAATCCTAACTCCAATTATAACCTAGGAATTATTTTCCCTCTCCAACCTTTTGTATTCCTATCCACGACCAGAGATTTAATTCTATTATTTTACATATAAGAATTAGCAGAAAGTACTTAAAATAACATACTATATGAACAAGAAAAGTCATAAAAACACAGGGAAATCGTGTTTGTCAATCGACACTAGCCTTTGTAATAAATTAATCTTTACTTTTGATTTTTTTTCTCTAAATTTTCTATATTTTCAAATTAACGTTTTCGTTAGATTTTTAATTTTCGTTAATGTGAAGAATCAAAATCGCACATTTATATTAATTGTCGATTAATTATGATTAATCGAATTATATATACATGACCAAAACTAGAATATATTCTAAAACATAGGGACTAAAATTACTATACCCTAGAGCTATATATGCAATAGAGAAAAGGGCTGTGGAATTGGGTCGGGGCAGATTGAAAAAAAAATTGATGAGTTGGGGATTAATTTTTATCCAATAGGAGACGCTACCTAACAAATAATAACAATAATAATAAATAAAAAGGGATGTTAGTTTGAAGGGTAAAAATGGGTTCAAAAGGTGGATTAAAGGTATTTTTTAACCAACGAGATGAGTAAGGGATATATTTAAATATTTTCAGATAATTTAAGGATGTTTAAATATATTTATATTACTTTTTGAATATATTAAATTTAATGCTTTAAAAAATATATTTGATATTGAATAGTATCAATAGCAAGAATAAAATAGACACAAACAAATAAATAACTCATTGATTTTTCAAATTAGGCAAGTATTATCGAACATCTACTTTTAGTATATATAGTGAACATGTAAAGATCGGATGGAGAGAGTAATAAAGAAGAAGCAAGCGTAAGTAACTTGCCAAACTAATTAAGCAAGCACATCTTTTTCTTTTTTATAAAATATTTATAAAAATAATATATATTAATATGAAGAAAAAAAAGGTTTTATTTTTCTATCGTTTTGATCATTCGTTTGCTATAAATAATAGGTGGAGGACAGACACTCTTCACTCAAAAATTAAAAGAAAACAAGCTACTAATTAATTATCCATAATGGCTGTTAGTTTCCTTGCTTACCTACTAATTATTCTTGGTGAGATTTTCCTTTATTTTATTTTTAATTTCTCGGTTTATACATACACAAGTAGGTTTATGTTTTTCCTTAATATATATTTGTTGTAAGAATATTTCTACATGTTGATGCTTTGGCTTGTACTAAAGAATGTGGTAATCTTGTCTTTGGGATATGCCCACGTTCAGAAGGAAGTCCGAAAAATTCTATATGCATCAATTGTTGCTTAGGCTATAAGGGTTGTAATTATTATAATGTTTTTGGGACTTTTATTTGTGAAGGACAATTTGACCCAAAAATTCAAATGCTTGCCCCCTAAATTGTGATCCAAATATTGCTATTTAAGATGTCACTGTTCAGAAGGAAAAATACTAATTTATCCCACCGAATGTATCACATGCTACACGGGGTACAAGGGTTGCTACTATTTCAGTAAAAATGGCAAGTTTGTATGTGAAGGAGAGAGTGATGAACCCAAGACATATATGTAACCCTAGACTTGTCCACAACATATGGCATCAATAATATTTGTTGTAGTTTTAAATTAATGTATGAAATAAAAGCATGCACACATAATGTCATGCTAATCACTATAATGTGGGCATCAAAGTTGTGTGTTATGTGTAATTACTAATTATCTGAATAAGAGAAAGGATCATCCATAATTCTTATCCTAAATGAATGTCAAGTGTCTTTATAATTCTTTAATGAACCAGATCATGCATTTTATTAACCAATCCATATATATATATATATATATATATATATATATATATATATATATATATATATATATATATTATTAATCATAGTTAATATCAATTGGGTTAGAAAAATGAATCTAGTCCATTAATAAACTATTAAAGGGGGTGTCTATTAGGGGAGCCGAAGTCTATAGGATCACATAGAGAGATATTTATATATCGCAAGTGGATGAAGATTTTATGAATAAACTCATCTAAAAGGATTTTTAGATAAATATTTGGTCTTGCCATGTTTAGGCATGTTTTGCTAATCATTAGGGGATAGTTCAAATAAGAACGTAAAAAACATACATTTTCAATAATTCAGATAGAAAACTTAATAAAGTGAGATAATTTATCCTTTGATATATCCGAAACCATGCATGATATATATAAGGAAAATAGATAGAGAAATTTTTTTTACAAATTGTTGAATATGTAAACAAGTTAATTCAAGAAACTAGGAATATAAATATTGAAGATTTTATGATTATTATTATTATTATTATTTTGATGTTCAATGAAGTTTTTTTGATTTCATATTGAAGTATACAAATTTGGATCCTTCCGCTAACATAAAATTCTTCTTTGTTTTCTACTAGAAATTTTTGTTTCTATGCCGTAGTTATCTTTAATATATTGTGGTTGAGGAAATTTATTGCTAGAAACGAAGGATTGACAAAAAAAATTTGAAAGCAAATATATATGAAAATATACTGTATATTATTTTTGTCATGATTAAAACGTGGCCTTAATTGAATCGTCTTTCTCATTCATTTTTTCAAATGCATATCAGGATGATTGACATTAATCTATTTTTAAAATTAATTTAAGGGTTCAAATTAAATTTCACTTAAAAGTGTCTTAACCGCAGTTAAAGGTTTACTTTTAAAAAATGACTATGAAAAATCTAATCTTCCACGAATCGAGAAAGAGATATAGATTTATGTAACAAAAAGATTTGTGTAATATTGGTTTGGATAAATTTGGAGTTAACGGGGGCTACGACGTTAAAAATGGTAGTTGTAGCTCGTCCATAAATGGGCGACTTATCCTGTTTAGTGTGTACTCTTAGAGAAAGTCCCTTTTGATATTCAGGGTTCAAAAAGTGTTCATTTTGATGTTGGACTCTCCATTATTGTCCATCAATTAGATACAATATAATAATTCAATATGAAAGAGATATTATTTTATTTTTGTACGTTGTATCACTCTTCATACAGGGTTATCCAATTTACGCTGCATTGGACCATCTGTTTAATTCACAAATATCTTCTATTTGTAAAAGTAATTCTATCCACTTTAATTACAAAAAATTAAAGTGATGGGCAAATAACCATTTTGTCTTTGTATTATTGGTTTGTTTCAATTTTGATTCATGTATATTTTGATTAAGCATAATTAATCTTTAATTTGTTTCATCCTAAACTAATGAAATCATTACTTAAAAAAAAACAAGAAAAAAAAACACATTCAAGCGTAAATGCGCTAAGAAATCTGGTTGAATATAATTCAATCCTTCTAAGAGATCTTATAGCTATACATACATAATAATAATAATAGAAAGTTAAAATATGATATATGAACAAGAAAAGCCACAAAGAGGGGGAGAAGATAAATTTTGATCCAATTTGATTATATTTGAATTGAATGGTATGAGTTGGCGATAATGATGACTTCAACATCGTGTTTGTCAATAGAGGCTAGCCTTTCTTTTAACAAATTAATCTTCATTTTTGAATACTTCTTTAAAAAAAATTCTATATTTTAAAATTAACAATTCCATTAAATTTTTAACTTTTGTTAGTGTGAAAAATCAAAATCACATGTTTATATTAATCAAAGATCACTTATGTTTAGTCGAATCATATATACAGTCTATAGAGATCAAATCTAAAACAAATCTATAGTTCATGGACTAAAATTATTATTTCTCCTAAAGCCGATATATATGCAATCAACTCCCACTTATCACATGGAGAAGAAAATTATTGCTAGATAACAAATATTTCAAAGTGTTCCCGTTCAAAGGGACATATGATAGTTTATCCACCTGTTGTACGGGGTACAAGGGTTGCTACTATTTCGGTAAAGATAGCAAGTTTGTTTGCGAAGGAGAGTATTGAACCCAAGGCATGTACCCTGAAATGTGACCCTAAAGTTGTTTACATGACTTGTCCATCTTCTGGATTAGCCAAACTTTATCAAGTTTGCGTTACTTGTTGCACTGCAGGAGAGGGTTGCCAAACTCTATGGATATGATGGATCTTTAGTTTGTATTGGGGAGCCTTAGAGCTATATATCTGCATGATAAGGCATCATCAATAATCATATATCATATCATATCATATATTTATATAAAAGAGAACTAGGCCCGTCTACGTGGCGCCACCACAAGCTAGAAATTCCTTTTCAATTTATTTATTTCCAAAAATAGTCTTCCTCTTTCATGAAAAGATCTGACTTTTATGAAAAGTTATGACTTTTATGAGAGTTGCGACTTTTATAAAGAGTTACCCAAAAATAGTCATCTCCTTTCATGAAAAGATGTGACTTTTATGAAAAGTTGTGACATTTATGAAGAGTTGCGACTTTTATGACGAGTTACGCCTTTTATGAAAAATTGTGACTTTTATGAAAGGTTCTGACCTTTTCGAAGAGTTGTAACTTTTCAAAGAGTTGAGACATTTTCGATAAGGCACAATAAGCATTCGTTCACACTATCATTTGTTGTCTATAAATAGAGGGATTTCCTCTCATTTTAAAACAACGAAAATTCTGAATTTCTTCTTCTTCTTCTTCTGCACAATTAAATATTCAAGTACTTTGCTCCTGCTGAATGACTCACTGACACCATTGTTTTTATATTAATATACTTGTGAATAAAATCATTCCATCCTGAGAGGATCTATTCCATTAAACCTCGGGTACTAGAGGGGAATAATTTCCTTAAGGGGACACTGTGCATTCAGTGGGCTTAATTTTTTCCTCTCTGTTTCATTCTATTGTTATAGATCTTGGTATTATTTTTTTACAGTCATTAATTTATGCTTATAATTTTAATTGTTGTTTTTTAGTACATGTTTTAAACTTAGTTGCTTATGTTTTTGCAAAGTTATTGTTATAAGTATTTGTTAGTACATATAAATATTATTTATTTATTAGAAAATTTAATATCTCATGTTGATGTTCATCTAATTTCCCAAAAATATCAAATAGTAATACTTCCTTGAGACTAAATGATTAATTATAAAATTAAATTAAAGATGATTGATTGAAGGATAAATGATAAAATGTTATAATTATTATTTTTCTTTACATTATTAATGTTCGTTACTACGCAATCTTGTATGTAAGATAATATAGTGTTTTAATTTTAATGATTATAGATTATAAGTATTATTTTATAAATGATATGAAATCAAATTTCCGCGCGAAGCGCGAATAATTTTACTAGTATAATATAAATGAATTGTTGAAGCGTGACACCATAAAAAGATATTTAAAATCATTAACCAAAGAGTAATCTATCAATATAAAATAGTGTCAATAGTTCGTTTATTTTGAATTAGAGGGAGTAATAACCCACTCATATGTAATTAGCTTTATCGTTTCGTGTAGAAAAATAGTCACAGAACATGATTAATGTGTGCTAAATATAATGTTTTACCATATAAATAATAAAATATTTAACTTAGGAAAATAGTCACAAAATATGATTTATTTGTGTGTGCTACAAATAAAGTTTTACTATATCAACAATAAAATATTTAATGCAGGAGAATAGTCACAAAACATGAGTTGCATAATTAACGATAGGAAAAAGACAAGAAATAGGACTAATTAGTGAAGCAATTAACAAAAAGTAGATGGCTACTCTTTCTTTTTTATCACATAAAGTTAATTTGCGATAATTAATTACTTAATTATTGCTCCTATCACTATACCTTCGAAGAAATTTGATAATTCATTGATTTTAAAAATTGTTAACTTTGAATATATATTCAATAGAAGAAAAACATGGCTAGTACAACTTTCACTATATTTGTTGGATCCATTATTGACTCTCTAGGGTCGTGTAAATCCTAGTTAATCTTCACTATTATCTAGTCTAGGTATAACCAACAATAAAATTCAGCCACATAAATAAAGATTGAGGGAGTAACAATTATTAATCATCTTAGTTGGTTGGCATGTTTTATTAGTAATTACGGATAGATTTATTATCGTCCTTCAACTAGATACAATTATTCCATTAATTATGCTTAGTCGAATCATATATAGTTAGTACTAATATTTAACTTTAGATAGGCCAACAATAAAATTCAGCCACATACATAAATATGGAGGGAGTAACAATTATTAATCATCTTAGTTTGTTGGCATGTTTTATTAGTAATTACGGATAAATTCATTATCATCCTTCAATTAGATACAAAAATTTCATTAATTATGCTTAGTACTCGATTCATATATACAGGGATCAAAATGAAAATAAACTTATAATTCATGGACTAAAATTGTTTTTTCCCCTAAAGCGCTATATGCAATCGTGGAGAAGAAAATTGTTGCTAGATGACAAATATTTCAAAAACAAAAAATTAAAGATAGCAACTTAGGAAAAGTTCAAGCTTTCTAATAAAGAATAATAAGGAAGCGTAAGTAACTAGCCAAACTAATTACACTAACAAACACATCTTTTTTCTTCTTTATCAATTGGAGGCTAATTATATTATACATGAAAACGTTTTAGTAGCTATGTTAGGATAGACACTCCTCAACCCAAACAAAAGAAAAGAAAATTAAACAAGGTAAAAAGAATCCATAATATGGCTGTTCACAAACAAGTTAGTTTCCTTGCTTACCTACTACTTGGTCTTGGTAAGATTTTCCTTTCTCGTTTTTTCTCTTTAGTTTCTTTGTTGAGGCATAAACAATAAGTGTTAGTATGTTTTTTCATTTCCCTTTCTCCTTATTATATTTGCTGTAGGATTATTGTTACTTGTAAGCGCGGTGGAACATGTTGATGCCAAGGCTTGCTAAAGAATGTGGTAATCTTGGCTATATGCACCAATTGTTGTGCAGGTTATAAAGGCTGCAATTATTATAGTGCTAATGGGGCTTTCATTTGCGAAGGACAATCTGACCCAAAAAATCCAAAAGCTTGCCCCCTAAATTGTGATCCACATATTGCCTATTCAAAGTGTCCCCGTTCAAGAGGAAAGACGCTAATATATCCCGCTGGATGTACCACATGTTGCATGGGGTACAAGGGTTGCTACTATTTCGGTAAAATTGTGTGTGAAGGAGAGAGTATTGAACCCAAGGCATGTATCCTGGAATGTGACTCTAGAGTTGCATACATGACTTGTCCATCTTCTGGATTGGCCGAACTTAATCAAATTTGTGTTAATTGTTGCACCGCAGGAGAGGGTTGCAAACTCTATGGACATGATGGATCTTTAATTTGTACTGGGGAGTCTCAGAGCTATATATCTACAATATAAGGCATCATCAATAATATGCGTCGTAGTTTTTAATTAATGTATGAAATAAAAGCATGCACACACAATGACATGCTAATCACTATAATGTGGGCATCAAAGTTGTGTTTTGTGTAACTACTTATTATTTGAATAAGAGAAAAAGACCATCCATAATTGAGGACTTGGCTCCTCTCTGGTGATCTCCTTTGATCTTTATCATTAATGAATGGCATGTGTCTTTATAATTTTTTTAACGAATTAGATGTCTAAATTTATTTACTTTTTAAATAAATTACCTTTGGGATTAGGTAAACCCTTACCAGTTTATATCTTAAGTAAAACGTTTTACACGAGTTGGAATATGATCGTCTCCTCTATGCCAAATAATGACAATGAAAATTTCATCCTTGTACAAAAAATTCCCAATGCATAGGTTATATAAGATATCCCTATCTATAACAAGATAGTCGTAAAAAAATTTTTGAGCAACTTGTCCCCGAGGGATAATAATTATATGTATATAGAGTAGGCTCCTATTTTTTTTAATCCAAAAGAGCCGAAGGCTCAAGTTTTATAGCTCGATAAATATGTACACAAACAAACTAAAAGGTTGATGGGTTAAGGCCCCAAAGCCCACCACATCAGCCTAACAAAACAATAAAGACAACAAAAAAATAATAAAAAATCAACAAAAACAAAAAGACACAAACAGGAAAATGAAAAGACAGAGGCAAGAAAAGGAAATGTCAAGAACACAGCTACTCGATCAACCACGCCGGAGCAAGAAAGCCACCAATGAAGATAATTGAAGGCAAGCTCGCTGGTTTTAAAAATCGTGAAGGTAACTCTTCTTGAACTTCTCTTCGTCACTAGTCTGAAACTTCAATAGTTAGCTAGATCTAACTTAAATCATTCCCTAAATGCAAGATTGGGCTTATTTCCTGGTTCGATTCCAAATTTAGCGGTCTCAAAGCTCTCACCAGATGCTGTGAAATGGAAATCCAAGATGAAGTTAAACTTGATCAGCTTTTCTATGCGAAGTAAAAGATGACTCAAAAGGTATTTCTAACTTTTTCTCTATAGAGCTGAAAACAGAACTCAATTGAATTTAATTAACTTTTGTTCAAACAAAAATTTACAATGGAATGAGCCTAATACAAGACTAATACCACAATTAGTAAATTTGTTATTTGTACATCGGTCAAATAAAATCAATAAAAAATATGGCTACATGTAGTTTAAAGTTTTGTTGTATTAAATCTTCGCTTCTAATTTTTATGTGATGTATTTGTCCGCCCGTTTGACAATTTGAATAATTAACATCAATCTGGCTCCCTATTTCTAAATGTGTTGAACCTTAGTTGTGGGATTTGTTGTTTGTCGATGTTGAGTAACCTTCTAGCTTGCAATGGTAACTCTTAGAAACAATTGTATTTTAGATCTTCTGTCCCTGCAAAAGAAAAAAACTTCATTAGGTAAAAAATCTGCTAGTGCATTGCCTTCACTAAGGATGTGGGCAAAATGCACTATCCCTTTACTCCTCCAATATTTAATTTTGTTCATCTCCATTCTAATCTTCCATGGAGTCTCCCATCTATCTTCAATCATATTGATCATAGATAGTGAAACTGACTCTATTAGAACTGGAATCCTTTGTTGTTCAATACAGAATCTAACACCTTCTTGAATAGTTGTAGCTTCTACACATAAGCTGCTAGTTACCCCTAATCTTCTTGCTTCAGCATATATCAAATCCCCATTAGCGTCTCTCAAACAAAAAGCTGCAAAGCTCTCTCCTGGCTTAACTCTACTTGCCCCATTAGTGTTACATTTAAACCATCCAGCATTAGGTTTCACCCACCTCACCAACTGTGATCTAATTAAAGGTCTATATTGCTCAAGATAATGAATCAGTTTAGGCGACTGATTTGGTATTTCTTTCATCCAAGGATATTTCAACTTCACTAATTTCACCAGATTACTGTTGATCTCTTCAATGACCCTTCCCCTAGTCATAGTTCTTCTATGATGAATAACATTTCTTCTTTTCCACAACTGCCACCAAACAAAGGTAGAGACTGCATGTACAATAGGATAGAACTTAGCACAACTCTTTAGGTTCCACCACTTTTTAATGGCCTGCTTAATCTGAATAAAAGGACCAAGTAATCCACTGCTCTAGCATAATAATTCGAAATTGAGGCTACAAATTCTCCAGTAATAAATAAGTGAACAACTGTTTCCTCTTGAGCATTTTCACAACATCTACACTTGAAAACTAAATTGATCTTGTTTCTTTTTAGCACCTCATCCACTGGAATCTTATATTTCCATACCCTCCACAGTAAGAAAGCAATTTTATATGGAACTCCTTTAGCCCAAATATAATCATAGTCCTCAATTTGCTGTCCTTTTTGTCTGATTTCCTCCCAAGCACTACTAATCGTAAATTTGTCAGAACTGGTTTTCATCCACCAAGGATTATCTGGAAGATCTAATTTAGCATCATAGTTCATCATTCTAATAACATGCTCTACTGTTGCTTCTGGTAGATATTCCTGAAGCTTGTCTCTATTCCAACCATTAGGTTGCATGAAAAAACTCAAGTCTTCAGCAATGTTGGCTCTTACAACATCTGGATTAGTAACTTTAATAGCACCCAATCTTGTCCAGTTATCCTCCCAAGAATCTCCATTACCTCTCCTTAGTTCCCACCAGATGTATCCATCCAATTGATCTCTAGCCTCTATCATTTTTTTCCAAATTTGATAGTCATTTTTCATATTACTTCTGTCGGCTTTAGCTTTTTGCAATATTAATTCCACATGAAATTCGATCAAAGAGAAATTGTGGTTCTGAATCTCCACCATAATTTAGCAAAAAGAGCTTTAGATATGTCATATAATGACCTAAAGCCTAACCTAACTTCTCTTTTTGGTAGGCACAACTTTGACCAGGAAATCCAATGTCTACTTCTTCCTTCCTCCTTAGTGCTCCAAAAAAATCTAGCAAATATCTTGTGTATCTCATTGATAGTGTACTTAGTTGGGACCACTACAGACAACAAGTATATAGGAATACTTTGAAGTACACTTTCAATAAGAACAACTTTACCTCCATAAGAAAGTAGCTTGCCTCTCCAATTCTACAGTCTGTCTTTCACCTTCTTTATCAAATCATTATAGTACTCCTTCCTCTTTCTATTATGAAAAATTGGACAGCCCAAGTACTTGAAAGGAACTTTTCCTCTAGAAAAATCAGTCACTTGTTCTACTTTATTCACCAGGCTTGTACCCACTTTATGATACATATAAAAATTACATTTCTCCTTATTAATAAGTTTCCCTGACACTTGTTCATACTCTATCAACACCTTCATTATCTGTTTTAAGGACTCTTTCTCTGCTGAAGTGAATAATGGTATCATCTGCATAATCAAGATGATTAATATTATGACTCCATTTAGGCAACCTAAATCCCTTAAAGGATTGATTTTCACACAAAGAATTTAACTCTCTTGAAAGCACTTCTAAAGACAAAATAAACAAAGCTGGAGATAGGGGGTCTCCTTGCTTCACCCCTCTAGTAGAATGAAAGAATCCATTTGGTTGACCATTAAACAGAATGAAATACCAATTATTAGCAATCAACCTCCATATCATATCTGTAAAATGTTGTGAGAAGCCCATCTTGACAAGTACTTTAATAAGGTACTGCCAAGATACCCTATTATATGCCTTAGTCATGTCAAGCTTAATAATAACATTAGAAGGATTTCCTCTCTTCTTGATATTTGTGACTATCTCTTGAGTAAGTAACACATTCTCAATAATACTCCTACCTTGCACAAAGCCTGATTGATTAGAAGATATCAATTTTGGAAGTATCTTCTCCAACCTCCCATGAATGACTCTAGAAAAAATCTTGTTAAAAAAATTACTCAGACTTATAGGTCTTAGGTTTGAATAAGTTTGAACAAGACCTTTTTTAGGTAAAAGAACCAGATGTGAATGTGTGAAGGATTTGGGAAATGTCTGACCTTGAAAGAAATAACATACCAATCTAAAGATATCCACCCTTACTATTTCCAACACTTTTGATAAAATAGACCTGAAAATCCATCAGGGCCACTAGCACTATCTTCATTAAGTTTAAAAACAACTTCTTTGACCTCCTCTATGGTGGGCATCTTGCTCAATAATTCATTATCCTCTTGTGTTACCAGACAAGGTCCTTGTTGCAACATATCTTGATTGGTGCATTTTCCTTCCTGAGAAAATTGATTACTGTGCCATTCAATAGCATCAGTTACCATTTGTTCTTCATCTTCAATCCAGTATCATTCTTGTATTTGATTCTTTTTATCTTTAATCTATTTCTTCTCCCTTTTACTTAGTTATGAAAATACCTAGTGTTTTTGTCCCCTTCTACAAACCAATCAATGCCTGCTTTTTGTCTAAAGTACTCTTCCTCAAAGTGTAAATATCTTTTTAATTCTGCCTAACTTTGCTGAAGAATTCTTCTGTTGTTGTGAAATGGATCTTCCTCAAATAAAGCCTATATCACAATCTCTTCCCTGATGATAAACTATATACTTTTCTACTCCACTTTGTTAAGACACTCTTCATCTTCTTTAGCTTGTTTTTAAAGGTAATGAAAGGGTTTGGCCCCTCATCTGAATTCCAGTTCTGTCTAACCACTTCCAAAAAATCAGCATGTTCAGTTCAAAATTTCAAGAATCAAAATGGTTTGATGAATATTTGGTCATGAGTATCAAAAGAACATAGCATAGGTGTATGGTCCGATCCAGTTCTAGCTAGGTGTTCCACTTCCATGAACCCAAATTGTGTTTGTAATTGTTGATTGACTAACATCCTGTCCAATTTTTCAAAGATGCAATCTTCTCCAGCCCTTCCATTCCACCATGTGAAGGGGCACCCTTTAAAGTTAATCTCCTCTAATTCACATGAATTTAAACAAAATGCTAAATCTTCCACTTCATGAAGTTGTACAGGCAAACCTCCAATCTTTTCCTCTCTATTCATCACAACATTAAAGTCCCCTCCCACTATCCATGGGTATGAAATATTATTTGCTAGTTGGTAAATATCATCCCAAAGTTCTAGTCTTTTATTAGCATCACACTTTACATAAACTAGAGTCACCATAACCTCCATACTAGATTCTTGAAGAAACAACTTAAAAGACATTTGTTGGGATCTATTTTCTATCACCTCCACCTGAATGTTGTGAGCAACAAAAAAACAAATCTTCCCATTCACATTTTCCCCTGCAATAGTCATACCCAACCTTCTTTTATACTCTTTTATATGTTTTGACTGTTGAAAAGGTTCAATTAGTGCAATAATAAAGAATTTATGATGCCTGTGTAACATTTGAAGTCTATGAAAGGCTTGATGTGTCTTCACTAATCTTATATTCCAAATGAATGACTTAATCATGTATTTGATTAATTTAGCCAAACTCCTTGTCAGAATCCTGGAAAATTGTGATTTTTCTATCCCAGATCCTTGTTACTCCTTTTTTTCACCCCTGTATAATCTGATTTAGGTGAGATACCAACCTACCTTTCAGCTTCATCAAATGCCCTTTGTATGTTTTCTTCCTTAGTGCCTTTATCATCAACCCCAATAATATCTCTCTGTATTTGTGGAGAATTAATCTTGTGAGTCACCAAATCATGTAATACCCTATTTAGAGATGTAGAGTTGTAGGGATTTAGCTGCCACTTCCCCCTTGACATCCCTCTCCTACCCTGCAAATCTATAGTAGGGTATGAAGGTATGGACTTAGCTTCACTGGCTAGAACAATATCAAGAGCAATTTCTGCCACATTTGCACCATTTTTCACATTCACATGCTTCATATTTCCTATTTTCTCCTCTTTTTCAGTTGAAGAATTGATGTTAACTTCTTCAGATTCTTTACTATTGAAATTACCATTAACAGAACAAGAAGTATTATCCCTGTTAAATCCCTGTTTTTCTACATTCATTTCATTCTCTTTTGAATAAAATTTCTTGTCTTCTCTTTTCATTCCATCACCCCATTTTTAATGCTTATTGACTTGCTGTTATTAGGGTTGCCTGAACTCGATTTTTCTTTTTTTGATACCATAACATTATCCAATTTTCCTTTTTGATTATGCACCACCTCAACCTGAACTTCTTTGCTCCCTTTTGACTCTTGAGACTCATTAACTTTGATTGCCCCATCATGTTTGTTTTGTCCACTTCTTCCTCATTTAATGCCTCAAACTTGTTACCAGTTTGAATGTTTAAACTTGCATTATCCTGATTTTTCTTAGGCCTTGAGTTAATTCTATTGTCTGTCACAACATTTCGTGCTTTAAAATCGCCCACAACTCTTCCACTTGCCAAGAATTTTGTGGGAAATCCCTTAACAACCTGTTGCCTGATGAGTCCACGATTTGGACTCATTTAAGACTTTATTTTAATAGATTTAGTGTTCTCAAATGCATATTTTGTGCCAATAAGTGATGTAAATCTTTGAATTTCAGGTATTTGGATTAAGGAACAAAGCATGGATACTATTGAGCAAAAAGGAACAAGACAGCTGAAAGAACAAAGAAAGAAAGCTTGAAGATTACCTAGCCCATTGGACGAGTCGCTGAACGACCATGGTCTCACCTAATGTTCAGTGTGCTAAGCCTTGAAGGAGAAAATCAAGTCGGCGATAAAAAAGAGCAGTCGCTGAGTCACCGAATGGTTCCTCAATGCAGTGGTATATCGCCCAAAGTTACAGAGCTTGAAGTTGCTGAAGGCCAAAGCAAAAAGGCGATGAAATTGACCAAAGGACGGATCGCCGATCCACTTATTGCGCCGAATGGTCCTTCGCAGCACATTTTAGGCGACTATAAATTCGTTTTTAAACTCTTAGTTTAGTATGCAGTTTAGAATTTATCATTGATATTGTTCAATTTCCAAGTTTGAGAGCTTAGATTGAGTTTAGAGATATTTTTCCTTAGCTATGAAGATTTTCATTACTAAGAAATTGGAAGTGGGTGTTGAAGATTCTTTATCTTAGACCTTTGTAAAGACTATATCAACTTACCTAGCTGATGGAAACACAATTTGGTAACGATTTTTACCTTTTTATGATGTCTAGCTAAAATCCCAATTCTTGGGGTGTGATTATGGGTTGATTTAGCTGTTGGTATTGTTAATTGATAGTGTAAATGTTGTTTAAAAGTGATTTCGTTCAGTAATTGTGGTTGAAATTAATGGGTTGTAGTTGCAAATACAATCCTAACTTCGTGTTTTTGGCTTGCTCGAGAGAGAGGTTTAAAAAACAAAATTTCTAAATTGATGGTCTATGGGTATTGGGTTGTGATAGATTCAGCTCGAGAGAGTATACCCTAAACCCTTTTCCACACATTCAGCTCGAGAGAGTGAATGGACTAAAGCGAAGGCTGTTCTTAATTGTTGCTTATTGGTGTTCGAGAGAAACCAATTTGATTCGGGATAAATTGTTCAAGAGAAAGTTTATCCCCACTAAAGTCTAGATTATTCATTGATTTACAACTATTCACTATTAATTGCAATTACCCATTTGCCTACCTTAGCCCATAATCCAATCACATCCTAAGAATTCCATCTCTATATTTGTTATTTTCGTGTTATTTGCAGTTGTAGCTGATAGTTAAAACCAAATCCCCC
This sequence comes from Solanum commersonii, assembly GCA_029007595.1. NCBI lineage: Eukaryota > Viridiplantae > Streptophyta > Magnoliopsida > Solanales > Solanaceae > Solanum > Solanum commersonii. The sequence goes on from JAJTWQ010000022.1 coordinate 5,519,303, forward strand.
TGATATTTGACACTTGTGTCACCCCAAATTTGAACCATGCTTTTATTCATAAATGTTTTTAGCTATGATTGACTTGAGCATATTCTTACTTGCCTATTGATTCTCAATTACAAACCACTCCCTTGGGACTCGACCCCAACTCATTAGTTGGGTTATATTACTACTTACGATCGTTGGCACTTAATATTGAATAAAGTGTCCTAATAAGTAAAATCACTGTCTATCTATTTGAATTTGTTTCCCTTCCCTTTATGCAACCTCTTTGATGCTCTCCTCATCTCATTCATGTGCAAATTCATTTTTGACTAGTTTCGGATGTAAGATTCTACAGTCATCATGACTGTGCCCTTGCATTTTACATTCTGTACAATAACTAGGCAAATAATCATAGTTGATTTTCACTATCTCTTTCCTCACTCTTCTAGTTTGTTCATCACCAATCTCCATAACCACTTGCTTTGGGTGTTTAGATAAAAGATTAATTTGAATTTTCACTTTAGCACAACTTGGCCTAGTTTTGTTGACAGTCACCATATCAAGTTGAATAGGCTTTCCAATTGCTGACCCAATTGTAAACAATACCTCTTTGACAAAAAAAGTAGGGAGAAGATCAGGAAAAGAAATCCATGCCATGGCTTGGGTTGTCTCCTCTGCAGAATTAAATTTATCATCATATATGAGAGGCCTCATTTAATAACTGTAACCCTCCTTATCTGTGATGTAGTACACACTCTTTGACATAATGTTCACAGAATCTTCAAAATCTTTGAATCTAATTAGAATGTGTCTGTTTCGCAGGTACCCTATTTGGCAATCTCTTTTTGTGCCACATCGTTGCGGAATTAGCTTTCTCAGTTCATCCATATTGGGCCACCCATAATAGAATTTCCCTACTACTGCGTACTGAAGATTCTCAATTGTGTTCATTCTTATCACTTCAGCTTCTGACCATCGTACCACTGGTTCACCATCCACAAATTCATCAGCTTTCATTTCAATAGGTGCTATATCCTTGGAAAGTTTGTTTTTACGTAACAGTTTGTCAGTTAATGGGTTTGCATTGTCATGGCTCGCTGGAGTGGTATTCTGGTTTGGTAAAGGAGGAAATTAGGCTAAGGGTGCATGAGAAGAAAAAGTCAGATAAGCCATCGAAATTGGCTGACCGGTGGCCATGGTTAGGTTTTTTACAACGAATTATTGTATGTGACACTATATAGAGTAGGCTCCTATGAATCATGTCTAGAAATTAAAGTGTCCTTTCCTAACTATAATTTTGATATTCGGAAGACCATGCATCTTGATTATTCTTTAGTTTAACTTTAACTTGTTTGGGTAAAGAAAAAACTTCAAGTAAAAAACCCTCTATGTTGCTCGTTCACTACTCTTGTATTGACCAGTGCATCAACCAATCTCCTTTCTCCAAAATAAAATGAGTAATCTGGAAATTGTCATCTTTCATAATCTTCCTTACTTACATAACAATGTTAGGATTGAATATAAAGATTCTTGCAAGATTATGTTAGAATTTATTTTTTGTAAATTTTCACACTCTTAATACAATTTGCTAGAAACGAAAGATTGTCAACTTTTTTTGAAATCAAATATACATGAAAATATATTGTATATTATTTTAGTCATGATTAAAACGTGGACTTAATTGAATCATCATACTCATTGATTTTTTGCAAAAGCATATTAGGATTAACATTTATCTATTTTAAAAAAGAGAAAAGACATAAAATAACATCTGAAGTTGCCCCGAATTTTTAAAAAGATATCTTAACTACGCGAACGTCCTATTATCCCTCTAAACTATTTTGAAGTGATATTATTACATCATTTTTCGATCAATCTCAGATTTTGAAAAACAAGTGATATTACACACCAATTGTCACAACCCAACCCACCGAACCGTGCAGGCATCCACTCTAACACCTAAGTAGGAGAACCCTCATATCCCAATAGTTTAAGCATGCGGAAAATTAACAAAAAATGGAGATAAATGAAATCATAGTGTTTTTATAAATGAAAACCTTCTTGAAGAAATTCGGGTTAAGACTTGTAAAATTAACACACTCTTGGATCTAGTCTAAATAGGTACAAGAGCTACCAAGAGTACGACAAGACATAATAATGAAAAGACACAGCTCCCACCAGTGGAAGAAAAAGTAGAAGTTGCTGGAGAATTCTTCGTCTTCATCTAATGAAACATCACAAACCTGTATCCAGTCTATGCCAAAAAGGCATATCAAGAGTAGTATCAGTATAAACCACACGTACTGGTAGGCATCATCGGTTAACTCGACGTCTATCGCATACCATAAGAAATCAACTAGCACGAATATGCAATAAATCACTCGCTTCTCCACCTTTACCCCCCTCTGGAATACCTTAGAATTACACTAGCACCCTTACTACTAACCACCTTCTCAATCAACCTACTTACTAGGTTCTTGATCCTAGCCTAACCATTTAAACAAATAGGAGAGTCCACAAATACAACTACAAGCATTCCGACTAACCACGACACCCCTTACTTACTCTTCTATGTTACTCTACCCTTGCCACATGGTATATTACATCAAGCTTTCTAACTACCAACCATAAATTCCTTCCTCTAAGGTGAAATCCACCTAGGTATTTACATCACGTACACTATTACCCCCACTTCTCCCCCTTACAACACACAGACAGTCCTTGCCCTCAATTATTACGACCCTTGAAACCTTAGCCTTCCCGATTCATTCAACAACACGATACAGAACAAGTTCATTCAATACAAAAGAACAATCAAATATAAGTCCTCATAACCATATAACCACTCTACGGAATTACAATATCATTTATCATTACGAACCACGTTCCATTTCACAATCCTCAAAATACACAATTTTGTCAAGTCATTAGTTCTCTCATGGAACCCAAACTCAAACTGTTAGCATACCGGAATGTGGTACCCGATCCAATGTTTATGTCGAAACGTGGTAACAGATCCCATAATTATGCCGGAACGTGGCAATCGATCCAAGTTAGTATGTCGCAACACAATACCCAATCCATTCAACAAGCCACAATTACAATCACAATCACAAGTACATTCTCATAATCATAAAATCAAGTCGTGATTCATGGCATTCATCATTCATCTATCTCATTACAAATAGTGTGGAATGCAACATTGCATACATACACATATTATCATGAAGCAAGAACAACATATATCTCCTAATCATGAAATCACAACCATCATATTGAAGTATTCATCGACATATATCACTTAACACTTGTTTCCGAATTTTGTGACAGTGATCTTGATCGAAAATCTGCTATCCCTCAACTTCCTTACGCTAGAAATATCATTCTCCTTCCTTTCGAAGCGTAGGGCAGCTTTTTGGGGGTTTCTAGGGTGGTTTACGTCTAAATTAGGTATTTTAGAAAGAAGGAGAAAATAAGATTTCGCGTTATTTACATTCTATCTCGCCTATCCCACTCTCGCGCTAGCTTACCCCGTCGTGGCGCCTCCACCCTAGCGGCATTTGGTCCGCCCTGGCAGGACAGTGGCCCAGAATTTTGCTCTTCCTAAATAATGACGTTTCAGGTTATTACAATAGATACTAATTTACCCCTCTTTTGTCCCTAAACGACTAGTACACGGATCATTACACACCCTGCCTCGAAGTATTTTTAAATAACAACTTAGTCCATTACAATTCACAGATTGGGAAGGCTTTTCAAGTCTGATTCACGACAGGTTCTATACTTTAAAGGACCAGTTAGGGGCATGACGCAACGCCTGAAAAAGAATCACGTCCTAATTTACACTGTTTGACCTCGCCAGGGTAGCAACCCTCTTACTGAGGTGGGACCGCTGTGGTGAGAAATCTCCCGATGTAGCAGGAGTTTGAAAACATTAAGAGGGGGGAGGGGAATGGTTTCCCTATTTCCTCCTCTTTACTTTCAAAAACTCCCAAAACCTCTCTCAACCCCCCCCACCCATTATGCACGTCAAAATCAAGGTAAGGTTTTCGATCCTTGCTCTCTTTACTTCGTTACTTACTTAACTACGCCAGCATGACATTAAATGATTGATTAGAATAAGTTTTTGGGGTAGATTTACGAAATTGAACATAGGTTGCTTGTTTGATATAACAACGTAGCATGGGCCCTTCACTTACATTCCCAACGCCTCCACATTGTCTTGGGCATAAGAATTTTGTAGAAATACAGTTGAATCGGTACCAAAACGGTTGGGGAAAGTTGAAGGGTCTCTTGATAGGAACTCAGATTTGGGCACTGTTTTGGGGTTTATGTGCTAATATGATTGCATATATAAGTACTAGGGCACTTTATATACTCTGGTCTACTGAAACTCTGTGAAAATCAGGGATTTTTGGATGAAGAGGCTCCATGATCGCGCCTGTTGTTCATCCCGCTGTGGTGACCTCTATCATCCTGCTCAAGCAGGATTTTAGCCACTGTGGCGAGATGTGTCAAACCAGTGGCTTGTATCCGCTAACGCTAGAGAATTCTTTTCTCCTCAAAATAGATTTTGTCTAATCCCCTAATGTTGTAATGTGCTTATAAATCTTTTTGCAGGCTTCTCTAAATGGCTAGCATCAACAAGGAAAATTTTCCTTTTGTTCGGTTCCCCGATGCTGCTAGTCTGGAACGATACCATGACCACCAAAATACTAAATTTTGTTGTGAGCGTGGTTTTTACTTGCTGAATTTGGAGGAGAAAGCGCCTGCATTTCACGCTCGGCTTATGGAGTTTGGTTGGGCTCTACTAATCGAGGCTCCCCCTGCTACTCGCTCTACCTGGGTGAGAGAGTTCTATGCTGTCCTGCCTATTGTTCGATGGGACGACCATCACCCTATCATCTGTATCCAAGGATCTGACATCCCCCTAAATGCCACAACCATTAATGAGATGCTAGAGGTGCCCAAGGTCTCGAATGCTGAGTACGAGGACAAGCTAAGAGAGATAGATCTGGGTTGGTTGAGTGACACCCTAATCGAGCCTGCGCGCCGAAACCAGGTGTACTTGGCTACTGCAAAGGGAATTACTAGCACAGATTGGTCACCTGATACTAAGAGGTGGCTACACCTGGTTATTAGGAGGATTCGGCCGTCGAGCAATCACACTGACGTGACATTTTCTCGGGCCTTAATGGTGGCGTGCGCTATTCAGGGCATTGAGCTAAATATGGGGGCACAGGTTATCTCCAAATGAAAGATGTTCTATCGAGGCAACAAAAAGGCCTTCTTTTTACCGAGGCTGGTGACTGCGCTATGCAAGCAGGCGGGAGTGCTACTTCTCGACACCGATGAGGTACTTCTCATGGATCCCCCCTTTCACCCTCTTTTAATTAGGTAGGGTTCTACTTCTAGGAGAAAGAGGAGGAGGACAGGTCGGGCCAGCAACAGCCAGGCGGCTGCGGAGACAAACGATGAAGGAGGTGACGACACTCACCCCACTCGGTCCCAACCCTACTCTCAGGTGCACAGGTGGATGAAGATTTGGCTGCTGTCCGGAGATAGTTGGGATGCTAATTTCCTGACTCTACTCCGGTCCCACCCAGCACTGCCCTGGAGGTCGAGATGCTCCGCCGCCAGTTGCGTCAGGAGAGGAGGAAGGGTTTGATGAAGGATCGTCTCATGGCCCGAATGTGGAAGACTATTAAGGTCATCTTCTCTTGTCTTACCCCTGATAGGGAGATTCCCTGATTCGAGCCAGAGAACTACGCAGAGTTCCCTATGCTGAATGAAGCCTAGGCTGGCATGATACCCCCGGAGGACCTCGACTCTGATGTTGACACCTCCAGTCTCAGGGTTCTTGATTTGGTTCTTTATCCTTCTTGGGCTTGTAATTAGGAACAAAACATTATTTTTATCTTTTCGTCTTTCCTTATGTTTTGTAAGCACATAGATGCTAGTTTTTTGTTGTCTGACACAACCGATATTTAAATACTAAGGTTATGAATTACTGTTCTATTGCTGAGCACTGATTGACTTGCAGGGGTTAGTTTGGATACCATTTGAGGTCTAAATTTGTGACTAGGAAAAACAGGGGAGACAGGGCTAAGATTCTATCTCGCCCTGTCCCACTTTGGCGGGAGGAATCCTACACTAGCGGCCTTTCCTTGGCGGGAAAAATCCTGTCCCAGCGTCCATAACGGAAACAGAACCCCTGCTAACAATTTTTCTGGGGTTCTTCTCTTTTCCAAATTCCCCCAAAGGTTCCCAGCTATAACACAAGCATTTTTAGAGTACTCCCCTTAGCTAGGATAGTCGATGTCCACCCTAAGTAAATCTCAACGATACCCAATCCAACTCATTCTCCTTAATTTAATCACCACAACGCACAAATCTCCAAGCTACACCCAGGCACTCACACAGTTATTACTCAAGCGCAAGACACGTCCAGATTTCTCTCACGAATCACCTAGTAATCATCTAGGCCCTTGCGTCGAACTTGGGTATGACCTTCTTTTCACAATAAGTTTCATGATACTCAGGCATTTACAACTTGCATAACTACAACAACTAGGCCAACAAATTGCACATATCAAAGTTCAGACACAATTATAGTGCACATAATCATACATCACATTCAAGGAATTACAAATTCACCTTCGCAGTTGATTTAGACAATAAGAAGCACGCGTTCATAGTTAATTCAAATGTCAAGAAACACGCATTCACAATTTTCAAGATACAATGCACAGACAAGTCCAATTATTAGCTAGTTCGCATCCATGGATGACCATTTCTCATCATCCATGCAATTACGCAACCATTAGTGCCAGATACCAATTAGAACCTTCTTAGTTCCAATTTGCTTTGCTTGTGGCCCCTCAGTCATGACCACGACATCCGGTTCACTTTGTTGAGATACCAATTGGACCTAACTCATACCACAAGCGACACTCACACGAAAAGAGAGAAAAAAGGGAACAATTTCCTATAATTCTTCCTAGCTTCCTGAAGATTAGATGTGGACGTCAACACACCAATCCGTAGGAGTCTAGTTCACATTTTGCTCTTGTACTGGGAGACCGATAACCTGTGCTCTGATACCAATTTGTCACGATCCAACTCATTGGGTCGTGCGTGCACCCACTCTAACACCTAAGTAGAAGAACCCTCATATCCCAATAGTTTAAACATGCAAAAAATTAACGAAAAATGGAGATAAATGAAATCATAGTGTTTTTATAAATGAAAATCTTCTTTAACAAATTTGGGTTAAGACTTGTAAAGTAATTAACACCCCCAAGGATCTAGTCTAAACAGGTACAAAAGCTACCAAGAGTACGACAAGACATAATAATGAAAAGACAACTCCCACCATGCGGAGGAAAAGTATAAGCTTCTGGAGAATTCTTCATCTTCATCTAATGAAACATCACCAACCATCATCCAGTCTATGCCAAAAAGGCATAGCAAGAGTAGTATCAGTACAAACACACGTACTGGTAGGCATTATCGGTCAACCCGATGCCCACAACATAACATAAGAAATCAACTAGCACGAATATGTAATAAACCACTCGCTTCTCCACCTTTACTCCCTCTGGAATACCTTAGAATTACATTAGCACCCTTACTACTAACCACCTTCTCAGTCAACCTACTTACTAGGTTCTTGATCCTAGCCTAGCCATTTAAACACATAGAGAGTCCACAAATACAACTACAAGCATTCCGACTAACCACCCATGACACACATTTACTTTTTCTTCTATGTTACCCTGCCCTTGCCACATGGCACATTACATCAATCTTTCTAACTACCAACCACAAATTCCTTCCTCCAAGGTGAAATCCACCTAAGTAATTACATCATGTACACTACCTCATTTCTCCCCCTTACAACACATGGATAGTCCTTTCCCTCAATTATTATGACCCTTGAACCCTTTGCCTTCTCGATTCATTCAACAACACGATACGCAACAAGTTCAGTCAACACAAAAGAACAATTAGATATAAGTCCTCAGAACCATATAATCACTCCGGGGAATTACAATATCATTTATCATAACAAACCACGTTCAATTTCACAACCCTAAAAATACACAATTATGTCAAGTCATTGGTCCTCTCATGGAACCCAAACCCAAACTGTTAGCATATCGGAACGTGGTATCCGATCCAATGTTTATGCAGGAACGTGGCAACCGATCCCATAATTATGTCGGAACGTGGCAACCGATCCAAGTTAGTATGTCAGAATACAACACCCGATTCATTCAACAAGGCACAATCACAATCACAATCACAATCACAAGTAACTTCTCACAATCATAAAATCAAGTCGAGATTCATGGCATTCATCATTCGTCTATCTCATTACAAATAGTGTGGCCAATAATGCAACATTGCATACATACACGTATTATCATGAAGCAAGAATAACATATATCTCCTAATCATGAAATCACAACTACCATAATGAAGTATTCATCGACATATATCACTTAACAATAATTCAACCAACTTAGCCCTAGTTCATCACCTAAGGCTTCTTCCCATGATTAATCATCTTTTGTTCGGTGCACGAAGGCCTACACATAAATCATACCATTGATTTACATTATATTACGCGGTGAGCACATATTTATAACTACTCAATTAATAAAACCTAGCCTATCTAGGCGCCAAGAAGCTGCATGGTGTTTTTGGCTTTGATTCTTGTTTCCAGACTTTATGACAATGATCTTGACCGGAAATCCGTGATCCCTCAACCTCCTTACGCTAGAAATCTCCTTCTCCTTCTTTCTCAAGCTTAGAGCAGCTTTTTGGGGGGTTTATAGGGTGGTTTACGTCTAAATTAAGTATTTTAGGATGAAGGAGAAAATAAGATTTCGCGTTATTTACATTTTGTCTCGCCTATCCCGCTCTGGCGCCAGCTTACCCCATAGTGGCTCCATTGCCCTAGCGGCATCTAGCCCGCCCTGGAGGGACAGTGACCCAGAATTTGTCCCGAATTTTTGCTCTTCCTAAATAATGATGGTTCGGGTCGTTACACCAATCATTATGTGACATGTGTTTATTTAATTTAAAATATAATTTTTTCATTCTAAATATTTTAAATTTTTTTCCCTCTCTTACTTTTTGACTTTTTTTATTTTTGAGATAAGTGTCAAAAACACACTTAAACTATCTTTTTTTTTAGTTTCATATCTAAACTATTGAGAGAGTGAGTTTCATACCTAAACTATCACTTATTAGTTTAAGAAATACACATCTATCTTTTATAACACTCTCATCATGGTGTGTGTAATACACTCTCTCTTTTATTTAAAAAAATTGTCACATCACACTCCACATGAACAAAACATTCCACCTTGACAAAAATTAAATAAATTAACAGTATTAGTTAAAATTAAAGATTAAAAATTATTATCCCAAAGAAACACTGTTTTCTTATAAAATAAAATGTACAACCCACTCCATCACTTCCTCTCACTATATCCCCTTCCTCCCCCAATTTTTAGTTTTTTAAAAAAAAAATTCTTTTATAAAATATTTAATTTTTATTACTTCATCTCCCCCACATCAGTGTATTACACACCATGATGAGAGTGTTATAAAAGATAAACGTGTGTTTCTCAAACTAATAAGTGATAGTTTAGATATGAGATTCACACTCTCAATAGTTTATATATGAAACTCAAAAAAGGGAATAGTTTAGGTGTGTTTTTGACACTTATCTCTTTATTTTTATTACTTTTATTTTGATTTCACCTTAAATTTCACTTCACCTTCTAAACCACCCCCACTTCAAGCTGACCTCCTCCCTCCATTTTCTTTCTTTCTTCTTCTTCATCTCTCACTCCCGTCCTTCCCCACTCACGTCAAATTGTGCCCCTCCCCACTTTTTTCTTTCTTCTTCAGTTGAATTTCATTCGTTCAGTGATTTTTAAAACAAAGCAATCATATTATTTTCTAAAGTTTGTTGAGTTAGTGATAACAAAATTAATTATTTTTCTAAGAAAAGTCAAAATTTTGAAGGTATCATCAATTAATTTATTTTCTTTTCATATAACTTCAAAAAGAAATAATAATTTTGAAAGAATCAATAAATTCCCCAAAGATTGAAAGAGCTTGATTGATGTCACGATCCAAAAATGGATGTGATGGCACTCGTCTTATCCCACCAAGACAAGTCAGCCTAACACTCACCTATTATAATAAAATGCGAAAATTTCATAATTAACTCAAAAATACCCCCAAAATCTGGTTGTCACGTGTACAAGTCTCTAAAGTATTACAACTGATTCAAAGAAAAACACAAGTCTCATATGACATTGTTTCTAGAGTAGAACAAGATCATAAGCAGGAGTAAGAAGGTCTGTTGAGTTGACAAACAGCTACCTCACAAATCTCCAAGAAGCCTCGAAAAGAAGATAATGACAAGTACCACAAAAATCCAGGCTCGTAACCTACAAAAATTTGTAGAAGCAAGGGGTGAGTACCAAATCACACGGTACTCAGCAAGTAAACCTTTAAACACGAGCTAAGGGGATAGAATACAAGTACTCCTTACACCCCAACGAACCTTCACAACTACAAACTCACAGTTTACAAAGCACATAGCTCAACACAACACTCTAACAATTTCATATCTTTAACAACAAGCTCAATATTCATTAGTCACAAGTTTCATAGAAAGGCACTCACAAGATCAACAACACACAAGATCAAGTTCACCAATAATAAAGAAGTGCAATGCAATGAAATGCAATGTCAAGTATAGTGATGCATGTCTGACCTAATGATACACACCCGCTGTCTCTCAGTCTGAGACCCATGGGGGACATATCTGTCCATGCATCCATCGCGGCGTACGATACGACCCTCGATAATAGTAACCATCGCGGCGCGCGATACGTCCCTCAAAATATAGTATTCGTCGCGGCGCGCGACACGTCCCTCGAAATATAGTATCCATCGCGACGCGCGATATGTCCCTCGAAATGGTACATCCTCTTTATTTTCTTATTCTTTCTCAATGCACATAACACTTGTCACAACCATGTCTCAGAACAATGCAAATGACATGTTCACACAAATAATAAAGAAATGACCATTTTCATAACATTGCACAATTCACAACAACACAATCAGGATACAACATCAACAATGATTCAACGAGCCTTTCAAACAATTCTCAACACATCACACAAATAATTGATCACATTGCCTTTTATTATCCCTTTCTCATCATTAGAATTAATCAATGTGGACAAGTCAACCCATCACCAAGCCTCATTACCCTAAACATATATTAGAAGGAAATACATGAATTCCATACACTTAACAAGGGTTTAGAAATTCACTTGCCTCAAATAATCGAATAATCACTCTGGGACTTGAGCCTTCCCTTTACGTTGAACTTCTAACTCAAAGCAATCTAGTCAAATAATTAACCACAATAAGATTTCAAAACTAACAACACCCATGCTACTATAGGTATAACCTAGACCCAAAAACTCATCCCAAATCTATAATCAAGTTCTTAAATCTCGATGCCAATTAACATATCAAACTCTTTCAATTTTCTCCAAATTTGAAGCCTAGGGTTAAGTCCCAACTTCTCCAATATCATAAATCTAAGGATATTCACAAAATACAATACCCCTAATATTTAATTACCTATTTCAATATGTCAAAAATATAGTTTATAATGTGACAATTATGGAAAAACAAAAATCTGAAAAATATCAAAACTAGTTCGCTAACTCCTGAATCAATCGTAACCATTGAATCATTATTCCTAGTATTCACCATTTTCCTATCATTAGCCAATCACCATCGTTTCTCAATTCCAAAATTACTTTATACGATATATACTAATTTTCTTATTCCAAATCCCCTTTTTCCTCTTCAAAGCCAATATAAAGTATTACTAACAGTTATTATGATTACTTAAATGGCATTTGGCCGTAATGATCACATGATTGCACGAAATCCAATTCTAATCCACTGTAACTTATAAATATACATATAATTAATCAAGTTTGCAATTTGATTCCTTTCTTACTCCCACGCCAGTCGCCGCTATACGCAGGTAAGTCTCCATTTCTTTTCTTAAGTTATGAACCAAAAACTCTCAACCCTAATAATTTATTTTTCTACAAGGGTCAAGTGGTATATGGTATTAAAAAGAATTATAAACTTAGCCCATAATTATTAACTAAAATTAGTTATTTAATAATTAACCGTCAATTAATTTACACTAGTTAAATGAATATTCAAAATTTCCAAAAATGACCTTCCGGGTCATTACATTATCCACCACTAAAATTCATGTTCGTCCTCGAACATAAAGTAAAAGAAAGTCAAATACTTAGGGATACCAAGAGCCTCAGGTATGACTTTCGGAGTCGTATTCCTCTCTCCAAGTGAACTCATCCTTAGGGCCATTCCATCAAGATCAACTACTAAGAACTGAAATTTCCAATCAAACTTTGGAAGATCTATAAATCAAGAGTGATTATCAAGCCATAAACTAACTCATGAATGCAATCTAAACTGAAACCCATTGGACCATAACACAACCATCATGATGAATCTCCTCTCACATAACCAAGATAACATTTTGAATCGATACCGGCTACAACCAGAAGTAAACTTCAATCAACTACCGTACACTCATAATTCTCACCATCACAAATCTTACCAAGATTTTCTTTTCACAACACAATCTTTTCACGAGCTTAAGTTAGAAAAACCTAATCTTTAGAGATCGGGTACTCATCAAGGGAAAATCAAACATGTCTAACCCAAAGAAGAATAAGATCAAGTAACCACCCAACAAGCGGTACACACTAATACACAAAACCTTTAACAACAGTGTCTGATAACTGTAACTATTCACGAAAGCTCTTCTATAAGTTGTCATAACCAAAGTTGTGTGTGTAAAACCATTGGTATACTTCAACTATCCCAAACAACACCAAATCTATCATAACTGAGATGACCAAGTCTGTCCAAGGATCCTACCCTATCAAGAGGATATAAGAGGATCGGTACATCCGATCCACCACTAGGGATTCACTCATAGATGTAGAAACACACGTGGACATATGCAATGAATCATACTCCAAATCATATTCAAAATGAAGTCGGTGGTCATATAAGAATATACGGAAGCGAGGTCGAATAACACAAGATACTGCTTCCATAGTACCCATATAAATAAAATTTCATTCGTCTGACTTCATCTCTCAATTTTTAGCCATCCACAATCAGCCAGTCTAGTCCTTATTACAATAGTACATATACTTGATTAGTAAAACTTCGCATACTTCTCATAATACTCTCTTGAAGCCAACACTCTTAATACCAACAAACATCATAACCACCCCAGTCATTTACTTTACTCTCAAACCGTCGCTAGTATCAAAATCTTCTTAGCAAGCATATTGCGGCCTCTAAAATTTCAAACTATGACTCATTCTCTTTCCATTTAAGCATCACGTGATAGATACGAGTCACACCCAAGACTAATAGCACTACTTCCAGATCTAAAAGTACTTTACCATCGAGATACAACAATTGAATCACACTCAATGTCAAATCCACGTAATTTTTCAGATACAAAATTTCAACTAATTTTTAAAACTATTATGTACCTCATACCAACACTTAAGAAATTCTTGATCACTCCAATAATTCAGTATACTATAAGCTCATAACCTCTACTCACTATCAAATGCCTATGTAACACATCATCACAGTCTACATTGTCCCATCAACACAGTAGTTTCCATCCCTTCAAAATCTTCATAAACCATGTAGAATTATAGGTCCACACCGTTGAACATCAATAAGTTAACTATCATAATTTGAACAATTTAGCTCGACATAACCACATAGAATCTTCCACACATAATTGCTTGTCACCCAACCAAAACTCAATCTTTAGAAAAGTCAATGATATCTTCCTCGTAAGTCTGTATCGAACTAGTTCACATCTCACAATCATAGCTAACCTCATATGCAAAAATCAATAAATCCTTCAACCACAAACCAATGGCTTATATGAGAGGCCTTATTCTTTCACTTTTCTTAAATTCTTTCCATGGTGCAAAATTCTAAATATCTTGAACTCTTCAATACACCAGACTCGTGTTCTTTTTGTTGACTCGCTTACCAATCTTATCCTTCGACCAACAACCCATGACCTTCCTACCTTATCCTCTAAACCAAACCATTACGTGGAACCCCCCATAGGTATAACAATCAAAAGTAAGCAAACTTACTACTCAAATTATTCTTTAAGTCCTTCCAAATACTTCATACTCAATGTGATCGATCATTTCTTACCTTACCAATCCATACCTTGACAAAACATCTATCATGAACATAGATTCACAATGAACTTGAATTTTGATTTCAATCGTGTAATAAAATCCCATTATCTACCAACATTAGCTCATACATTGAAGATTTTTATGAATTCATGTATCTTATCTTATCATTGATTGCCTCTCTATCGACCTTATCATATCCTTGGCTAAAAATCAAACCATACTCATTATCAAACTCAAAACCACAAAAGAACTTATTATCACACCGTCTGTACACTCCTTTCTCAAGTCTTACCCAATAGTTTTTAACAAATCTGATGAACCCGTGACACTATTACCATAACCAGAGAAAAACAGATGAAACCACGCGTCTTTGAACTCAATTCTCATGCCCTTTGAAGATACTTCTTTAGCTTTTACAATAAGAGAAAATATTCTTGCTTTCACCTCTTTCCGAAGGCTACACTACAATCCTACTATTAGTTTTCATTATGAATCTAGCTCATTTAAATTTTATTCAAGCGGTGTTACATCATTTCCTAAGACTTTCCATACAATCATACTACACACTAAATAGTAACAAACCACAACCTTAGATGCTCACAAGACGTAATTACAATACAAAATCCATTTAACTAACACTCTTTATCATATAGTTGCATCCTAATCACAATCCATCATGAACTCTTATTACCATTATGCCCAATTTGCTCTTGTCATCACCACGAAGTCAACCTTATCATCGACATGACATCTTAATCCAGTTATCCCAAACAAAATCAAAGGACTAACCTAATTTTATACGCACTTTCTTACTAAAATTTGGATTACCTTCACGTAAGTATACTAGTTGGGACTTTCTTTACCCATAAGGTTGTCATCCTAATATCGATCCATTTTCATGGATCTTACTATAAAATCACCACTTATTCAAAATCCCTGAGATACACTTCACAACCTGAATGCATTAATATTGTAGCCAAAGATCCACTACTAAAAGCTTTCTTTTAAATAATGCTTAACTCAAGCGTCCGTAGTAACAAACTAGTTGGTTTCTAAAATGTGAATGCAACATCAAATCTAATTATATGAGTATGTGATACAACTGATAACTCCTTAAGTAGTTAGTAATCGCACTTGACATCAACGTATCCATTTTCATATACCACTAGTACCATATTGTGAAGTCTGTTAAATCCACCACTAGAACACATCATACCTATCGAGAAGATAGTACCCAAATAGCCTACACATTTTTGCCTCATTAAGTAACTAGCATACATTACCAAATCTGTTTGGTCTCTCGTCCGAAGCGATATGTATCCCTTCGTAGATTAGGTTAATAACATGAGTAACACATTCTCTAACTCTAAACAAGTAAGAATCGGTACTATTATAGTAGTCATATCATGACCCTCTTTGATATACACCCAATATGTCAAGTCATAGTAAAGGTTCTGACCTCAACTAAAGCAACATCATTTTTTTTTATTATTTGCTAAGCAACTCATACATGTTATCATAACTTTACTAATTATATTTTGCAAAGTTACAAAGTTCATTATCTAGCCATTCTTTTAATCATTCCACTTTCAATTGTCAAACCACTCCAGATATTGCTTATACCACACAAGTACTGATCCCACTACTAGATGACTAGCCAAAATAAACATAAAAATATAAGACGCTCATGAAGTCCCTTAAACCACTATTCAACATAATCATCCAAATATCTTGAAATGCTTCATCAAGTAATCACCTGACTCAATCTTTTCAAATCATTAAACATTCCAAATCTCACAAAACATATTTCCCATAAGTCTATCACTTAAGTGAGAGAGAACAGAATGAAGTGATAAAAATCAAAACGGACAAGGAAAGCACGATAGAGATTCAAGAAGTGAAGATATTTCCTAAAAGTCACTATAGCCCCCTCGAAGATAAGTACAGACGTCTCCGTACCGATCCTCGAGACTCTACTTAGACTCGACTTGTATACACGTGAGACCTATGAACCTGGGCTTTGATACCATTTTGTCACGATCCAAAAATGGATGTGATGGCACTCGTCTTATCCCACCAAGACAAGTCAGCCTAACACTCACCTATTATAATAAAATGCGGAAATTTCATAATTAACTCAAAAATACCCCCAAAATCTGGTTGTCACGTGTACAAGTCTCTAAAGTATTACAACTGATTCAAAGAAAAACAAGTCTCATATGACATTGTTTCTAGAGTAGAACAAGATCATAAGCGGGAGTAAGAAGGTCCGTTGAGTTGACAAACAGCTACCTCACAAATCTCCAAGAAGCCTCGAAAAGAAGATAATGACAAGTACCACAAAAATCCAGGCTCGTAACCTACAAAAATTTGTAGAAGCAAGGGGTGAGTACCAAATCACACGGTACTCAGCAAGTAAACCTCTAAACACGAGCTAAGGGGATAGAATACAAGTACTCCTTACACCCCAACGAACCTTCACAACTACAATCTGTATAAAACCAGCCCAACCTAACAGCTCACAGTTTACAAAGCACATAGCTCAACACAACACTCTAACAATTTCATATCTTTAACAACAAGCTCAATATTCATTAGTCACAAGTTTCATAGAAAGGCACTCACAAGATCAACAACACACAAGATCAAGTTCACCAATAATAAAGAAGTGCAATGCAATGAAATGCAATGTCAAGTATAGTGATGCATGTCTGACTTAATGATACACACCCATTGTCTCTCGCCTCCGGGACCCATGGGGGACATATCGTCCCATGCATCCATCGCGGCGTGCGATACGACCCTCGATAATAGTAACCATCGCGGCGCGCGATACGTCCCTCAAAATATAGTATTCGTCGCGGCGCGCGACACGTCCCTCGAAATATAGTATCCATCGCGACGCGCGATATGTCCCTCGAAATGGTACATCCTCTTTATTTTCTTATTCTTTCTCAATGCACATAACACTTGTCACAACCATGTCTCAGAACAATGCAAATGACATGTTCACACAAATAATAAAGAAATGACCATTTTCATAACATTGCACAATTCACAACAACACAATCAGGATACAACATCAACAATGATTCAACGAGCCTTTCAAACAATTCTCAACACATCACACAAATAATTGATCACATTGCCTTTTATTATCCCTTTCTCATCATTAGAATTAATCAATGTGGACAAGTCAACCCATCACCAAGCCTCATTACCCTAAACATATATTAGAAGGAAATACATGAATTCCATACACTTAACAAGGGTTTAGAAATTCACTTGCCTCAAATAATCGAATAATCACGGGACTTGAGCCTTCCCTTTACGTTGAACTTCTAACTCAAAGCAATCTAGTCAAATAATTAACCACAATAAGATTTCAAAACTAACAACACCCATGCTACTATAGGTATAACCTAGACCCAAAAACTCATCCCAAATCTATAATCAAGTTCTTAAATCTCGATGCCAATTAACATATCAAACTCTTTCAATTTTCTCCAAATTTGAAGCCTAGGGTTAAGTCCCAACTTCTCCAATATCATAAATCTAAGGATATTCACAAAATACAATACCCCTAATATTTAATTACCTATTTCAATATGTCAAAAATATAGTTTATAATGTGACAATTATGGAAAAACAAAAATCTGAAAAATATCAAAACTAGTTCGCTAACTCCTGAATCAACTGTAACCATTGAATCATTATTCCTAGTATTCACCATTTTCCTATCATTAGCCAATCACCATCGTTTCTCAATTCCAAAATTACTTTATACAGATATATACTAATTTTCTTATTCCAAATCCCCTTTTTCCTCTTCAAAGCCAATATAAAGTATTACTAACAGTTATTATGATTACTTAAATGGCATTTGGCCGTAATGATCACATGATTGCACGAAATCCAATTCTAATCCACTGTGTAACTTATAAATATACATATAATTAATCAAGTTTGCAATTTGATTCCTTTCTTACTCTTTCTCACACATTATTATAATTATAATAATACTTATAACTACATTTGACCTCAATACACATTTTCAATTGCATAATTAATGAATTTATGAATGTTACCTGATCGTGAAGTGCCGTGGATGGTTTCCACGCCGTCGCCGCTATACGCAGTAAGTCTCCATTTCTTTTCTTAAGTTATGAACCAAAAACTCTCAACCCTAATAATTTATTTTTCTACAAGGGTCAAGTGGTATATGGTATTAAAAAGAATTATAAACTTAGCCCATAATTATTAACTAAAATTAGTTATTTAATAATTAACCGTCAATTAATTTACACTAGTTAAATGAATATTCAAAATTTCCAAAAATGACCTTCCGGGTCATTACATTTGAAATCTGGGAAAAAATACTAAATGATACCACCTAATCATCTTGAAATCTAATGGGTTTATCAAATTATTCGAAATGTAAAAAAAAATAAAATTGAATAAGTTTTAAAATTGAAGGGACTTAAACTAATAATAGTAAAAAAAAGAAGGGCGAAATTGTGGTAAAATAGTGATATTGAAAGTGAGGAGTTTTAATGGAGATGACAATGAGTTTTTGAAGAAAAAAGAAGAAAGAAAGAGGAAAAATAACAAAGAAAAATATAAAATAATAAGAAAAACAAGAAATTATATTTTATAACAAAATACCCACAAAAATAAAGTTATATTCATTATTTTAGGTTGATCACATTCTTTAAAGAGAGTGGATACATTATCTATGTCAGGTGGGAAAACATGATGTAATAATACCTGCTCAAGTTGTTTAGGAGGGTAATAGGACGTCTGCATAATTAAAGTGTCTTTTTGAAAATACGGGACAACTACAGATAGGGTTGTTCATGGTTATGGTTAAAAAACCAAACCGAACTGCAATCCGAACCAAACTGATTAAAAAAACCGATATTTGGTTGGGTTTGTTTAGGTTTGGTTTTAAATTTTGAAAACTGATATTATTTGGTTTGATTTTGATTTTACTAAAACAAACCGCAAAAATAACCAAACAACCGATAAATTAGATATATAAATTTTATAATTATTTACATATTATTCACACACACACACACACATACATATATATATTATTAAATTTTAATTAACTTAAGTCTTTTAACTTTACAATTTTCTCAAGCCTAACACTTTAGCCCAACTATAACAATCATATATTATTAAATTTTAATTAACTTAAATCTTTTAACTTTACAATTTTCTCAAGCCTAACACTTTAGCCCAACTATAACAATCCTAAGTCCAAGTCCATTAAAATTCATTTTAGTCTTTACCTACCATACTTCACATAAAATAGTCACACTTTCTCTTAACTGAAACACTTTGTTCGAGTAATGATAACTCTAGTATTGCTTAATTTTTAATTAAACCGACAATAACTTTTCTGTGGATTGTTCATGTGCTAGATGTTTGTGTCTATCGACGTAAGTCCTAAAAAATATACTATTATTTTCAAACTGAATAAACCAGAAAAACTAAACCAAATTGACAATAACCAAACTGACGGTTATTTTTTTCGTTTGGTTTAATTTGGTTTTAGAAATTTAAAAAACCGACTAGATTAATTTGGTTTTGGTTTTAATTAATAACCGATCCAAACCGAACTACGAACACCCCTAGCTACATATGTCACTTTATGTCTTTTCTCTTTTTAAAATCAATTTTAAGGGTTCAAATTAAATTTAACTTAAAATGTCTTAACCGTAGTTAAAGGTTTACTTTTAAAAAACGACTATGAAAAATCTCATCTTCCACAAATTTAGCTTCCGTAGGGCCATAACTCTTGGACCATAGATTTTACGAAAAAATAAAAATAAAATTGAAAATATTTGTGTTTTTTTTTACCCTCCCCTAGGAGCTTCCACCCCTTTTTGCTTCCTTGGTGACTTGAACTCACAACCTTCGGACTTGAAGTGAGGGGTGCTTACCATCCAAGCAACTCCCTCTCGTTTGAAAACATTAGTTTGTTCATGATTAATCAGTTTTTTTTTTTTTTAAAGTTTCAAAATCTGGTCCATACCAATTTTTAGGTGAAACCTTACTACTGCTCACAAAATTTATTTATTTTTCAAGTAAAATGTATGTTTAAATATAACTTTAAGTTTTAAAAAATATTTTTCAATACAACTTGAAAAGCTCATTTAATTTTTTATGTTTTAACTATATTTATGACAATACAAATGAATTGTTGAAGCATGACACTCTTAAAAAATATTTAAAGTCGTTAATCAAAAAGTAATTTGTCAATATAAAATAATATTAATAACTCATTTATATTGAATTAGAGGGAGTAATTAACCCACTAAATGTGTAATTCGCGTTATCGTTGCATGTAGCAGAATAGCCACGAACATATTATTTGTGTATGCTAAAAATAAAGTTTACCATATCAACAATAAAATATTTAACGTAGGAGAATAGTCACAAAACATGATTTATTTATGTGTGCTACAAATAAAGTTTTACCATATCAACAACAAAATATCATAGTTATAACTTCAAAAACTCATACATTATTTTTAATTTTAACTAAATCTATGGCCAAAAGCTAGCTTAGTACTCCATCTAATACAATATAAATAAATTGTTGAAGCGTGACACCCGTAAAAAAGATAATTAAAGTCATTAATCAAATAGTAATTTATCAATATACAATAGTGTTAATAATTCGTTTATATTGAATTAGAGAGTAGTGACAAAACATGATTTGCATAATTAACTATAGGAAAAAGACAGGAAATAGGACTAATTAGTGAAGCAATTAACAAAAAGTAGATGGTTACTCCTCCTTTTGATCACATAAAGTGAATTTGAGATAATTGATTACTTAATTATTGCTCCTATCGCTATACCTTCCAAGAAATTTGATAATCCATTGATTTTAAAAAGAATTAACTTTGAATATCATCGATAGATGAAAAACATATGGCTAGTGCAACTTTCACTATATTTGTAAGTCCCACTATTATCTCATGTCTTTATTTTCTTGCAACCTAGTTAGTAGTTAGTAATTTGTTCTACGATTTATTTAGACAAAAATTCATTTACATATGGAACATTAAATATAAATATTTCTATTAATGATGGTACGTTAATTTTCTTTCTTGTAAACAGACAAAAACTTACTTACATATGGTTTAATTGTTTGCATTTCCTTTCTGAGTAAAGGCCCAAAAATATTCTTTAACTTTAGAACAAGAATCAAAACATATATTTGAATATAAAAGGTGAAAATTAATTTAATTTTAGATAGACGACTAAAAATAAAATTCAACCACGTAACTAAAGACGAAGGGAGTAACCATTAATCATGTTAGATGGTTGGCATGTTTTATTAGTACTTACAGATAGATCCATTATTGTCCTTCAATTAGATATAATAATTCCATTAATTATGCTTAGAACTCGATTCATATATACAGGGATCAATATGAAAATAAACCTATAATACATGGATTAAAATTGTTATTTTCCCTAAAGCGATATATGCAATTGTGGATAAGAAAATTGTTGCTAGATGACAAGTTTTTCAGAAACAAGAATTAAATAAAGATAACAACTAGGAAAAATTAAGCTTTCTAATAAAGACAAATAAGTGTCAAATTAAGTTTTAGGTCTAAATCACACTCCAAAAGCTAGTTCAAAGGGAGGAGCATTGTTTAAGCCTTATAAAAAGTTCACTCATCTCATTAATCATCAATGTGGACTTTTTGCTTTAACACCCCACCTCACGCCCAGTGCTTAGTATATGGTGCGTGGGCAATTTTGGGCAGTTTTTGATTTTTTAGGCTCCAACATTGGGTGAGATGGCCTCTGTTCTGATACCATGTCAAATTAGGTCTTATGTCTAACTCACACCCCAAAAGCTAAATCAAAGGGAGGAGGATTGTTCAAGCCTTATAAATAGTCAACTCATCTCATTAACCACCAATGTTGACCTTTTGCTTTTACTGTACGTAATTTGACAATCTATTTTTTTTCACCAGCAAGCACATCTTTTTCTTCTTTATCAATTGGAAGCTATTAATATATAAATTAAATATATATAATGTGAAAAAAACGACTTGGTTAACTATTTTTATTTGATCACTCTTTTTGCTATAAATAGGTGAAGGTGGATAGACACTCCTCACCCCAAACAAAAGAAAAGAAAACTAAACAGGGTACGTAAAAAGAATCCATAATGGCTATTCACAAAGAAGTAAGTTTCCTTGCTTACCTACTTGCTCTTGGTAAGATTTTCCTTCTCCTTTTTTCTCTTTAATTTCTTCATTGATAAATACGCAACTATTGTTATGTTTTTTCCTTAACATAAATATTTAATTTGTTGTAGGAATGTTGCTATTTGTAAGCGCGATGGAACATGTTGATGCCAAGGCTTGTACTTTAGAATGTGGTGATCTTGGCTATGGGATATGCCCACGTTCAGAAGGAAGTCCGGAAAATCCCATATGCACTAACTGTTGTGCAGGTTATAAAGGTTGCAACTATTATAGTGCTAATGGGACTTTTATTTGTGAAGGACAATCTCACCCAAAAAACCCAAAAGCTTGCCCCCGAAATTGTGATCCACATATTGCCTATTCAAAATGTCCACGTTCAAGAGGAAAGACCTTAATTTATCCCACAGGATGTACCACATGTTGCACGGGGTACAAGGATTGCTATTATTTTGGTAAAGACGGCAAGTTTGTGTGTGAAGGAGAGAGTATTGAACCCAAGGCATGCACCCTGGAATGAGACTCTAGAGTTGCATACATGACTTGTCCATCTTCTGGATTGGCCAAACTTAATCAAGTTTGTGTTAATTGTTGCACCGCAGGAGAGGGTTGCAAACTCTATGGACATGATGGATCGTTAATTTGTACTGGGGAGCCTCAGAGCTATATATCTACAGCATAAGGCATCATCAATAATAAGTGTTACGTTGTAATTTTTAATTAATGTATAAAATAAAAGCATGCACACACAATGACATGCTAATCACTATAATCTGGGCATAAAAGTTGTGTTATGTGTAACTACTTATTATTTGAATAAGAGAAAAAGATCATCCATAATTGAGGACTTGTCTCTTCTCTAGTGGTGATCTCCTTTGGTCTTATCCTTAATGAATGACAAGTGTCTTTATAATTTTGTAATGCATTAAATGTCTAAATTTATTTACTTTTTAAATAAACCACCTCTGGGGTTAGGTAGATTCTCACCAATTCATATGTTAAGTAAAACGTTTTACGCGAGGTGAACTATGATCATTTTTCCTCTATATAGAATAATGACGATGAAAATCTCATCCTTCTACAAAAAATGCCTAATGCATAGGTTACATACGATATTCCTATCTAAGACAAGATAGTCATAAAAACATTTTGAGCAACTTGTCCCCGAGGGATAATAATTACACATATATAGAGTAGGCTCCTATATATGTGTAATTACAAATGATGAATTGTTTATATTTGCACATGCTCACCTACCATTGATAGCCATCGCACCAAACTTGATCTCATACAAATGGAGTCCCTAAGGCATAAGCAGAGGAAGAATAATTTTGTATAGAACTGATCCAGTTGAGCTGTTATAGCTAATTTTGTCTATCACGTTGGACTTGTAAATTTGAGCAAAACTTTTATAGTTTTTGTCAGAACTTAGTGTTTGCAAAGCAGCGACCAGAACAATGGGTCGAGCTTAAGCTCCTCTTAGCTTTGTAATTTTGTTCATCAATATAGAGGTATCACCACCGTATATAATTTTTTTTCTTTTTAAAAAAGAATATAGGTTCAAAAAAATTTCAGCTAATTTCCAAACTGGTGTACATATATATAAATTTATTTCATACGTACGACGTTGATATACATCCAAATAACTTTCAATGAGATTTGGTGCTATACTTCGATTACAAAAAATAATAATGTACAAACTTTCCACAACTGTTGAAAGGTTCAAAGTCTTCCTTGAACAAATTGCAGATTCTTAGATTGACTTAATTTCTGCGTGTGTTATTATATTTTCCTTCTTATCCTCAACCTCCATTAAAGATTTCATAATCCTACTTATTACTTTGGCTAATTATCCGCAAGTCCAAGGGCGGCTTAAATATTTGATTTTGCTTATATCCACATGTACGTAATTTATTTGTTTGTTTTTTTTTCAAATTCCCGAATAATCCGTAACCGCTACAATTGCAGCTACAATATTTGCCTTTCAAGTAAGCACTTTATGCGCATTGGGTAATTACACATATATATCAGGTTAGTTGTCGTTTTTATTTTGTTACATAATTAAATACCATAATGGTAGATTATATTTCCACGTGGAACTTAAATCATTTAACGAAAGCTAAGCTTAATTTGGCAATAAAATTAGGGTCTTGTCGAGCTCTATAGCACCACGTGAATAATTAAAAGCCGCCGATAATTAATAAAGAAGCAAGCGTATATATGTACGTAACTTAGCAAGTAGAAGCAAAAAGAATATAATACAAAAAATTTATCAATTGAGGGGGCTGTATATAATATTTTAAAAATGTTTTAATTAGACAATAATGAATACATCTATCTTTTTTGTTCTATAAAGAGGTAAGAGAAGGGCAGACCCTTACCCAAAGAAAAAAAAATGTTAATCACGATAAATTTATAAAGTATCTACAATGGCTCTTTACAAAGTTAGTTTCCTTGCTCACCTACTTGTTCTTGGTAAGATATTTAATTCCTTTGTCCTTTTCCTCCTTTATACTATTAAATTTCTTTATAACGGTGTCATTTGTCATGAATAATATAACATGAAACTAATTGTTCTGGAGAAATATTATTATAAATGATTATTGTTATAAAGAGCTTGTTCTAACGATATAACTTATATTTGTAATTGTAGGAATGCTTATACTAGTAAGCACGGTGGAACATGTTAATGCTTGTACTAAAAAATGTGGTAATCTTGGCTATGGATATGCCCAGGTTCAGAAGGAAGTCCAGAAAATCCAATTTGTACCAATTGTTGCTCAGGCTATAAGGGTTGCAACTATTATAATGCTAAGGGAACTTTTATTTGTGAAGGAACGTCTTATCCCAAAAATCATAACGCTTGCCCCTTATATTGTGATCCACAAATTGCCTATTCAAAGTGTCCCCGTTCAGAAGGAAAGACGCTAATTTATCCCACGGGATGTACCACATGTTGCACGGGTTACAAGGGTTGCTGCTATTTTGGTCAAGACGGGAAGTTTGTGTGTGAAGGAGAGAGTATTGAACCCAAGGGTTGTACTCAAGAATGTGACCCTAGAGTTTCTTATATGACTTGCCCATCTTCTGGATTTGCCAAACTTAATGAAGTTTGTGTTAATTGTTGTACCGCAGGAGAGGGTTGCAAACTCTATGATCATGATGGATCTTTACTTTGTACTGGGGAGCCTCAAAGTATAACCAGCACAACATAAGGAAGTTGGTTATATATATATATATATATATATATATATATATATATATATATATATATATATATATATATATATATATATATATATATATATATATATATATATAAAATATTTATTTAAGTTGAGGGCTTCGGTCCCATGTCACGAGGTTTAAATTTTACCCCGTATCATGTCTCACGCCTTCACCTTTTAAAACACCGAAGAATAGATAGAGAAAAACTTGCGATGTTCAACAAGAAGGAAAGACAATGAACTAAGAAACAATACTAAAATAACGGGAAGGCAGAGTATAAAGTCAATGAAAATCATATTTTGGAGATCAATTTTAGTTGGTACATAAAATGTTAATGGGTGCGTATATAATTTAATTAGGGGTTGAAGTTGGGCAGGTTAGGTCAAATTTAGACGGATCATAATGGGTTAAGACAATAATCGGGTCAAGATTCAATCCAATCCAAATTTGCTTGGGTCAAAATGAGTTAAGTAATGGGTTACATTACGGGTCAAGATCCAACCCAACTCAACTTTTACTAAGCTTAATTATTTATTTGTTCATTTAACTATTTTAGTACCTAATAAATTTTTATTTTCTTTGTTATGACTTTACACAACATATCAAATTGAAAGAAGAAAAAATAAAAAAAATATTTTGACAAGATTTTTCATGAGTCAATTCGGGTTACATACCAACCCAATTTTTAATAGGTTGAGCTAGTGAATGAGCGAGTTAATCTTAAACTGATTGAACGGTTTGGGTTTGATTTTGCCACCCGTAAATTTAATAGAAGAAGAATTGTGTAAAATGTATACAGGTGTGGGAGTTGATTCACTTGAGCAATATTTTGGGGTGCTTCTCTTTTCTTTATTATTGGGTCTCAGACACTAAATGGTACGCTTCTTCTCCGACTTTGAGATAGATTCAAGATTTATTTCTTTAATATAGTATAAAAGTCAGATTTATATCAATTTATTATTTATACGATATTAGTCCCGGTCTTATATTGTTCGTGTTTCAAGTGTCCAGTACAAAATATGTGAAAGAATATGGAATCTCACGTTAAGTTAAGTTAGACTCAGATTCATTTATTTAATATTTTATCACAAGTATCATATTTTTTTCATTCGGAAATGTTTGTTGCAATAATATTTAAGAAAAATTAATTGACTAACCATCCACGAAATTACCTGCCTATGTAGCCTTAGAAATCCATCGGTAAATCATATCTACCATTTTCGTTGATTATACACATGAATAACATAAAGATTTTGGTATAATTAGTATTAATCTATTCTAACAGATTAATTACTATTTTTATTAAGCTATCAATTAATTATTATCTCCAGTTGATGCCAAAAAAAAAGTTATTTATAATTCAATGGCTACAAAGAGCATTGGGAAAATCTAAGTTTTCTATTTCCTCAGTCTCAATTTATGTTTCACCATTGGAATTTCAAAAGTATTAAGTAACTGTACAGGCAACAACAAAAAATGTCAACAAAATGGTCATATGTATATGTAATGTATCGATATTGTATAAATAGTGTATAATTTTGTATAAATAATGTATAACTATGTATCAGATATGTATAAACATTCATATACGTTATTTATAAAAGATATATACATTAAAACAGTTCACCTACCTCAATGAGTTGATTTTTTTCCAATAAAAGCACGTAAATATTATGTGATAGTTTATGCAAAAATCTAAGATATATATTTAAGCTTCATATATATTTCGAAATTTGTCACATATATGCCAATGTAAAACCTGTCCTCTCTAATCAGAAAATTGGAATGCAATATATAATCACATGGTAAAAGTTTCGAATAGTTGTAATAATTTAGTTAGTTAGACCTAAGGTTCTAAAGTACTTCTACTTTGGATATTATTAGTATCTCCAGTTGACCAAAAAAATTGTTGATAATTCAAATGGCTACAAAGAGCACTGGGAAAAGCTAAGATGCTAAAAGTGTATAGTTTAAATAATTAAGGTGATTAGCCCTTTGCTTTTAGAGGGGAAATAAGTGCTTTAAAATACTTGAATAAGTTATTTTTCAGAAGCGGAAAGAATAGTTTTTGCCAATTGCCCGAAGCATATTTGGAATATTTATCAAGCACGAATTACTCCAAAATATTGATAAAAATGTTTTTGTAAAATTGATCAGTCAAATACAAACAATTGCTTAATAACGAATAGATATGAATCTCCGTTTGTTCTATTTGATCCTACCTCGCCAAACTTACACAAGTAAGTACAAAAAAAAGTAAATCCTACCAATTGAGGAGACTGTATATTGATGTTAATTAATTAGGTATAATAATGAAGAGATTTTGCCTATTTTTTGTTTTATTTGATCACTCGTTTGCTATAAAAAGGTGAAGGAGGATACACACTCCTCCCCCCAAAATTAAAAGAAAACAAGGTACTAATTAATCATTCATAATGGCTGTTCACAAAGATGTTACTTTCTTTGCTTGCTTACTTGTTCTTGGTAAGTTACTTTTCTCTTTAAATTCTTTGTTTATACATACGCTAGTAGTGTTATATTGTTTTTTCCTTAATTAATATATACCTTATATTTGTTGTAGGATTAATGTTTCTCCTTGTAATTGCGACGATAGACCATGATCACGATCACGATCATGATCACGACCATGACCATCATGATGATCACGATCCCAAGCCTTGTTCGATCTAGAGAATGCGATGATTTTAGCTATGGAATATGTCCACGTTCAGAAGGAAGTCCAAGAAACCACATATGTATGTTGTGCAGGCTACAAGGGTTGCCACTATTACAGTGCTGACGGAAAGTTCATTTGTGGAGGAGAGTCTGACCCAAGAAAGCCAAATGAACATAGTCCCAGGGAATGTGATCATAAAATTGCTTATTCAAAATATCCTCGTTCAGAAGGACCGACTATAATTAAACCCACTGGATGCACCAGTTGTTGCATTGGTTACAAGGGTTGCTACTATTACAGTAAAAAGGGCAAGTTGTGTGTGAAGGAAAGAGTGATGAACCTAGGGTTGTAGTCAAGAATGTGACCCTAAAGTTTCTTACATGACTTGCCCATCTACTGGATCGACATACCATACTGGAGTTTGTGTTAATTATTGTACTGCAAAAGCGGGATGCAATCTCTATAGTCATGATGGATCTTTAATTTGTATTGGGGATCCTAAAAATCATTAGTATGAAATACTATGTAAGAAATAAAACCATGACGATATATTCATTATTGTCATGCTAATCTCTGTAATGTGGCAATGGAGCTTTTTCCACCACAATAAACTACGAAATAAAACACTAGTTTCTTTTACTTCTAAAATCTAGTATTAGCTGACTAGTTTACTTAATTACTGTACTCAAAATATTCTACATCTTATATATCTAAATGTTTAAGTTTTAAAGATAACACATTTTTATTATTTAATTGCATTAAATAAGTTCCTTAAAATGCAAAAATTAAATCTTCTAATGAAATAGGAAAAACACATTTCATAGGTGACATTTCATAACAATTGTCTCCTCCTTGCTCACCCTTCAACGCACCTCATCCCCACACTACCCCTCTACCTCCACCTCTAATCATATTTAACTATACTCCCTTCATCCCATTTTATATGTAACAACCGGGTATCATTGTTATAGAAAAGCCAACGGGGAAGAATTTTGGGCCGAAAAACTTTTTCGTAATAACTTGAAATTTCCCAACCTAGTCCAGATTTGGATGAAATTGGAGTCTTTAAGGTGTAGGAAAATCTGGTAACAATTGGGTGATTATGATTTTGATTACATAATTGAATTCGGGTGAGTAGAACTCCCGGAATCAATCTTAGCGTGAATCATATTTTTTGAGCGTCGTTGGTTAAAGGTGTGTTGTGAAATGGGGATCTTGGAATTACTGAAATAGCTCACTGTTCCGTGAAAGTCGCTTTGGCGGTGGTTTTGGTCACTCTGGCGGGGACGCTGTAGCGGGGCGAGGAACACTGTGGCGGGCCAGACGCGACTTAAAGTCATAAATAAACCCTAAAATGTCTTTATTCTGCACTTTTCGATTTTTAGAGCTAAGAAACGAATCCCAGGCGACTCTTGACAGTTTTTCACCATTTCTAAGGCTAAAGGTAAGCTTTTAACTCGCCGAATCTGTTTTTCGATCCGTAAAACGTAGTAGAATGGGTAATTATCGATGAGGGAGCTAGAGTTTTGATCTAGAAACTATGATGGAAAAATCCCTAGTTTGGACACTTGGGATCATGGGTATGATCTAGGGTTGTTAGAATTATTAGTCATCTGGGTAATTAGTGTTTGTTTATTAATTCCTGTATTATATTGATTGTTTGTAGACCAAGAACAAGCGAAACGAATTCGAAAAGGGAAGGATCAAGTTTCTTAGGGTTTCAAGCTTGTTTCGAGGTAGGTGATGGTTGTGATTCTATGATTGTGTGATGCATGTTTGTTCTTGCTTCATTATGATACTTGTATATGTATGAATGTTGCAATGTTGATCACACTTGTTGTAAATGAAATAGATGAATGATGATTGCCATAAAATCATGACTTAAATGTATGATCGTGATGATATACTTGTGATTGTAATTGTGGTGTGTTGAATGGATCGATTGTCACGTTCCGACATAACTAACTTGGATCAGTTGCCACGCTCCGGCATAACTATGGGATTGGTTGCCACGTTCTGGCATAATTATGGGATCGAATACGACGTTCTGGTATGCTAACTGTTTGGGTTTGAGTTCCATGAGAAGACCAATGATTTGATGTAAAATGTGAAGTTACATGTTGATAATATTGTATATGTTGATATATATGCATGTGATTATAATGTTGTCTTGACTTGCTTATGTTGAACTTAGTAGGATAGCCGCGTGATCCAACTAGTACACGGTGGTTGTGTACTGATACTGCATTTGATCTTATTTTTGTTGAGTACAAGAAATTTTCCGATGGCTATTGACAGACCTCGCTTAGGAGATCAGTGATCGTTCGAATTCAAGGGTGGGCCAATTCTTTCGGGCTGCCATGAGTTCTCTTTTGTCTATGTCCACCATTCTGGACTTAGACTATAGTCTAGTTAGTTGATTAGTTGATTAGATTGGGGTTGCATCCCTTCTTGTTTAGACTTGTTGAACTTTAGATGTTTTGGTATATTGACTTTCAGGTTCTACGTTATTTCTTCCGCATTGTTAGTTCGTTGTTAGACTTTTGTTGGAGTTTATGGGAACTCCCTATTTATTTCCTTAGTATTTAACTTGCTTCCGTAACTTAAATGCTTTAGTTTTTAGATTAGTTGCTTGGTTGGGTTGTAGTAGTGGTTCTCCCACTAGAGTGTTAGTATGAGTGTCAATCACAATGGTCTGGGTCGTGACAACAAGATTCTGGAAAAAAAAATAGCATACATAATGGAAATAATACAATCTGTTGACGAAGGATACAATACTCTTTAAAAAAAAATACTAATTAACTATGAAAGAAATAGGAATACAAGATTCTGGAAAAAAAAATTAGCATATATAGTGAAAATAATACAATTTGTTGAAGGATACAATATTCTAAAAAAATACAAATTGACTTGAAAGAAATAAGATACATCTATGGTTTAGAAATACAAATCTATTTGACATACCTATTGGAATGACTACAAAATAAAAAAGAAATACAATGTTCTTAATAAAAATACAAATGCTCAGTAAAAGAAAACAATTGACAAACAAAAATTAATTTGGATACATTATATTTTCTAAAATATTGACATATTGACATTTTTAATAATTATTTTAAAGTGTAAATGTTTTTAATAATTATGTTTGAAATTTTGACTAGTTTGCTAATTTTCCCTAGATAATGTTCTTATATTCGACCTTAACAAATTTACATTACTACATCACTAGCCAATTTCAAGGTCATGTAATTCTCTCTATCGATAGCCTTCCCAGTATATATAATTCACATTATAGTTCATCTCTCTACTTAAGTACAATGTTTTATCCATCCACAAGCTGTGCTCGCAGGCCTAATAATGATTTCTCAATCAAATATGTATTATATGCACATTTTATAACCACAATCTACTTATAATAAATCATAGCCTACATGAACGCCAAGATGATGCTACATCGCGCATGAATCTTAGTCCCATGGTTCCATTCTAGCGAGATTGATGAATTAGAGTTTGTGAAGACGAAGTTGGAGACATGTTTCTTGAGAGCCTTGTTTCTCCGTTATCAAGGTTTTTCACTTAGGAATATCCCGCCCTGCATATACCCGCTCCGCATATATCCGCCTGCAAAAATTCAACATGATAGTACATGTGCTTGATTTTGACACTTCACTTAAGTAAAACAATGTTGTAATTTATTAAGTTTTTCATACACTTTAGTTTCTCATTTAAGAATCTGTTACATTACTTTTTAACACCATGATTATGAAGGTAAATAATAAAATATATAGCCTAATCAGTATACAAATTAATTAGAATCAGAATTCATCACTTGTGATGCATCATTTTACTTGATAAAATATTGTATAAATACTAGAGACGAAAGATAGGCATAACAAATTAAGAAATTTAGTGTCAATTGATTTGCATCTGCTATTCACCCAATTTAGGTCAACTTCAAAAGAAAAAAAGCCCTAACCCGTCCCCGCCCTGCCCCACATGTTTTCCTAAAAAAATATTTTGTACCCACCCCTCTTTTCCCCGCAAACACTATAACCCGCCCCGCCCCATTGTCATCCCTAATAATCTTGTTATTTTGACTTCTATTTATTTTTTGGACTTAAAACTTCAATTTCCAGATCTGATTTTTTGTGACTCTGGTTTTATCTTTACACTTTTGACCAACACTTGAGGTATAAATTTGTGTTGGAGAATCTAAATCAATTGGAACCTTTTATTAAAAGTATATGTCTTTCCTTAGTCTTTGTTTTTGTGTTACAGCATTTAGGATTTGATTTTGTTTGGTTGAAATTACTTTGTTTCTTTTCCTTACCTTGTTGCTCACTATTTAATTTCATCTTTAATTGAAAAGTCTCTTTTGGTTAATTATTCGGTGTTACATAGTATAAGGATAGAAATTAATTATTTGAGGCTAGAATAAGTGTTGGAATGTATGCGCCCACTAGTTACTATAGGACCAGGTCCTCAACACGATTACAATAGCAGAAAGTAAAAAAATACTGAAAGTAAAGATTGAACACGCGACTTTACGTGGAAACCTCCTTGCTTAGGGGAGTAAAACCACGACCCGTCTCACAGGATTTCCAATCTACTTTTACTAAACTTCACAAGCCAAAGTAAAACCCAGTTTACAACACACACGAGATTATCCTACTAATCTCTATCCTGAGTAAGCATAAAGAGAGGATTAAACCATTATAAACATGGCACAATAACAATTAGCATTAGATTACAAAAGATGACCACATGAGTCAGTCAAAAACAATACACATAGCCACTAGAATTTTGAACCAGCGATGAAATGACTAAGGAGACAAGACTCATTTAGGACGGAGGGGGGAAGGGGATTAAGGGTGCGCATGAGCAAGGACATTCGCTCATTTGCAGCCTCATGAGCCTTAATAACTTGCTTTTTGAGGACCTTGACTTCTTCACTGAGTGAGGCATTTGTCTTTAGCAGCTGCTCATTCTCAGCTCTCAACTTTTGCACCACTTGCTCATCCACACCACTGGTACCAGATCTTTTTAAAACTGCCTTCTGTAGCTGAGATTTCAGTTGCGCAATCTCAACCTCCTTATCATTCAAGATCACAGTGAGATCAGTCAACTCTCGTTCAAGAGAAGCTTGTTGCTCTAGAAGATCTGCCACCTGATACCTACCCATGACCTTCCCTTCAACACACTCACATTCTAGTAGGGTAACAACAGTGAACATTTGGTTAGTGGTACCAGGTACCCCTCATCCCAATGGCACTTCGAAATGTTTGAACACATAATTCAGCAAGTAGCCATAAAGGATGTCATGTTTTGCCAATTTCTAGGTCATCACCCTGTGCATATGTTCAAGCATTATAGCAGGGAGATTTATTTCCTCAAGTTCATCCAACTTCTCCATGAGAAAAAGATCAGCAGCAGATACTATAGTTCTTCTCCGTCCATGGTACCATCACCTTGTTAATGAACTCAAAGAGTAGCTGATATTCTCCTTTCAGAAACTTCTTTGGCAACCCTGCACGCTTGATGTCCCCACACTTTGTGGCCTGTTTTGAGAATTCACTGGATGGCTTGCAGCCTTAAATCGACCAGATTCCTCTCACAGGCACACCTAGAATGATCCCCAAAGTTTCCTCCTCTAGAAAGATTTTAATATTGTTCAAACTACTTCTAACCCCTCCATCCTCTAGAAGCTCTATTTTATAGAAAAATTCCCGTACTTCAGGTTCATGCAAGTAAGGTGCTGGAGGTTTAAATAGATGGTCCCATCCTTGTAGAGAAACAACATCAAAGAGATTAGACATACCAAATTCAGTTGGAATGTCAGGGTCGAATACTCTGCCGTTCAGCACTCTCTGGTTCTCCATTTCAGCTATGCGCTCTTCCCTGGTCATTTCATTGTTTGCAACTTGTTTTTGAACATTAGTACCTGGTCCCTTGTCCTGATTTGATTTATCAGCAACCCTTTTCTTTATTCTCTCCTTCTTCACAGGAGATTTCTTTACAGACTTCTAACTTCCCTTTGATTTAACTCTCTTAACCTCAGCCTCCTTTCTTCGTTTCGCCATATATGCAGTGATATCATTAGATTCAGTATCACTGGACCCAACATTCAAAGGAGTTGATGTGGGTTCTTCAGGGAAGTGACCTTCTCGTCTTCTTTTCCTAGCCCTCTCCGTTTGAATTACATTCGCTGCTATGGCACTCCCCATAACTTTCTGCATTTCACTTCTAGTCCCATACCTCTTCTTGTCCTCATTTGATTAGGACACAACCATCTTTCCCTTTCCTTTTCTTTTTCTTTCCTTTGCAAACTCAGCGGGCTCATTAGTAAGAGCAGCCTCAAGAGCACTCTTAACTATTTCCAAATCTGGGAGACCAACTGTTAAAGTATTGGCTCCTCACACCCCTTTCTACTCCATTTCAAAGGGACTTCTTCTTCCTCTTCGTTGTCACTCTCAACATCAAATGACCTAGGGGTTTGGTCAAACTCATGTTGAACACTATGAGGGACTTGCTCGGGAGACCTCAACTCTTGTTCTAGCAAGGTTGGTTGAACATCGCCTCTAAGAGAAGCCAAACTTTGTACAGCCACTAATTCTGCCCCTGCTACTAGAATATTCGACTCAGGACCCTTTCCCTCAAGCAGACCTCTATCAAATAACCTCCCAGACATAGTGGAAGACACTCCTAAACAATACTTCAACTTCTTTTGTGGGAGGGTCAACACCTTGCTTTATAATCGATTCGGCTTCTGAGTTTTGAGATTTCTCACCATATAGAACTAACGTAGGTGAGCAAGGTAAGATCTCCCCAGATGGAAGAGTAGGAGAAGCCACCACTTCAGTATGAGGTGTGATGGACTCACTCGTTTCACCAACACCACAGACTGGTGTCAACACAGATTCTTCTGGGGGAAGGGTAGAGAAATTGAAAGAACCAGGGTTTTCAATCTCTTGATAAATTAGAAGCTTTGAAGAGGAAGAGGAATAGGAGTTAGTCATTTTGATGAAGAAGAAGGGGCAATTTAGGAACAATGTAGGAAATCACAAAAGAGACTAGAAAGAGGTTAAGATCTTTGGATTAACAGAGGTAAGGTTTATATTTAAGTCCAACAGGTATCTGGTCCTTGAAAAGTAGTGAATCTTGGATTTAAAGTGAAAAGATGTCTGAAACTGACGCGCTAAATGGGTAAGAAACACGTGGCAGTGACATTGACAGACACACAGTGTAGCATAAGTGATACTAATCTCGTGGGGACCAGGTCCCATTTAGTATGCAACCCTGTCTATATGATTAAATCTACCCTTTAGCCATCATGCCACGAGTGTATACCTGCATTAAGGTACCAGAAGTGAATCTTCAAACGATACGCATTACAACAAGTATAGATACCTGCCCTCATTAACTTAATCAATGGAAGATTTTGTGCAAACTTGTCATGGAATCAGGTGATCTTGTGCATCCCCAGCCTCAACTAGTTTTTGATGAAACATTCTTTACTCAAGGGCTTTGTAAGGATATTAGTCAACTGGTCTTTTGTCTTATAGAATCTCATCACCACATTTTGCTCTTCAACATTGTCCCTCAGAAAGTGATGCCTCACATCTATGTATTTTGTCCTTTTATGTTGAACAAGGTTCTTGGCCATATTCATTGCACTAGTGTTATCACAAATTAGAGGAATAGTGTCTGTGAGAACACCAAAGTCTTCCAATTGCTGCTTGATCCATAGTAGCTGAGCACAACATTATGCAGCAGCCACATAATATGCTTCTGTTATAGACAGTGCCACTGAATTTTGCTTCTTAGTCCCCTAAGAAATCAGTGATGATCCTAGGAAATGTGCCATGCCTGATGTACTTTTTCGATCATCTAGAAAGCCTACATAGTTAGCATCAGCATAACCAATAAGATCAAAGGAGTCACTAGTGGGATAAAAGAGGACCAGGTCCCGTGTTCCCTTTAAATATCTCAACACCCGTTTGGCTGCCTTTAAGTGTGATTCCTTAGGTGTTGCTTGAAACCTTGCACACATCCCTAAACTGAAGATGATGTCAGGTCTACTTGCAGTGAGATACAAAAGTGACCCAATGATTCCCATGTACATGGTCTGATTTACTTTAATTCCATCTCCGTCCAGATCAAGTTTCACACTTGAGCTCATAGGAGTATCAAGGATTTTTGCTTCAAGCATATTGAGTTTTTTCAGCAAATCTTTTATGTACTTCTCTTGACATATGGATGTGCCCCGAGAGGACTGTCTGATCTGTAGTCCTAGGAAAAAAAAGTAAGCTCCCCCATCATGCTCATTTCGAATTCACTACTCATCAACTCAACAAACTCTTAGCTTAGTGAATCTGAAGTAGCTCCAAAGATGATGTCATCTACATATACCTTAACAATCAACAACTCCTTACCTTTGGATTTTAGGAACAAGGTATTATCAATTTTACCTCTTTTGAACCCATTTGCCAGGAGGAATTTTGACAGGCGCTCATACCAAGCTATGAGGGCTTGCTTTAAACCATACAAAGCTTTATCCAATTTCAACACATAATTTGGTAGATCTGCATCTTCAAAACCTGGAGGTTTTTTGACATACACCTCTTCTTTCAAATTCCCATTCAAGAAATCACTCTTGACAATCTAAACTCCATAAGAGGGACAAAGGCTATCAGGATTCTAATAGCTTCCATTCTGGCTATAGGAGCAAAAGTCTCATCATAGTCAATCCCCTCCTCTTGATTATATCCCTGCACAACGAGTCTTGACTTGTTTCTGGTGACGATCACATGCTTATCAAGTTTGTTCCTAAAGACCCATCTCGTCCCAATAATGGTAATGTTAAGAGGTCTGGGGACTAGGTGCCAAACCTTGCTTCTCTCAAATTGATGAAGTTCTTCCTGCATTGATGTTACCCAATCTGCATCATGTAAGGCCTCTTTGATATTCTTAGGCTCAATGGATGATATAAAGGCTGAATATACAACTAGATTTCTTGTTCTAGATCTAGTTTGAATTTTGGAGTCAAGTGGGGAGATGAGATTGTCTAGTAGATGTGAGGATTGATGCTTCCATCCGGACTTTCTGGTTAGCTCTTCTTCCACATCAACATAAGATTCATCTTCTTCTCCTTCTAGATTTTGAGATAGTACATCATGTGCTAAACTAGAGGGACTAGGTTCTTCTTTGAGTTCTACACCAATTTCTTTAGTGACCTATTTGTTTCCAGGAGTTTGGATTGCCTTGTCCTGTTTACCCTTGATCAGGTCCTCCAAATCAGGGTTTTCTGTGTGTTCACAACTATTTTCAGACTCATCAAATATCACATGCATGCTCTCTTCAACACATATAGTTCTTTTGTTAAACACCTTGTATGCCTTGCTAGTAGAGGAGTATCCAACAAACACTCCTTCATCACTTCTGGCATCAAACTTGCCAAGGTCATCTTTTCCATTATTCAGTACAAAGCATTTACAACCAAAAGGTTTTAGATGAGCAATATAAGGTTTCCTATCATTCAGCAATTCATAAGGTGTTTTCTTGATCATGGACCTGATAAGACACCTATTTGTAACATAGCAAGTTGTGTTGACTGCTTTTGCCCAAAAATTCATTGCTACTCCTGAGTCAATCAACATAGTTCTAGCAATATCCACCAGTGTTCTGCTCTTCCTTTCAACAACTCCATTTTGCTGAGGAGTCCTTGGCACAGAGAAGTTGTGATGAATTTCATTTTCAACAAAATATTCTTCAATTTGAGAATTTTCAAAATCTGTGCCATGGTCAGATCTGATGCTAGCTATCTTACAATTAACTTTCAGTTGAATTGCTTTGGTAAAGGTGATCAGGAGTCCAGTTGTTTCGTCCTTAGTTTGCAGTAACATGTTCCAGGTGAACCTAGAGAAATCATCAACAACTACCAAAATATACTTCTTACCTCCTCTACTTTGAACTCTGACAGGTCCACATAGATCCATATGAAGAATTTCTAACGATCTGATTGTGCTCATACCTTTCTTGGATTTGAAAGATGATCTTGTTTGTTTCCCTTTGCACAGGCATCACATACTTTATCATCAGAGAACTTCAGCTTTGGCAGTCCGTGGACCAGGTACCTGCAATGAGTTTGTTTAGCAAAGATACACTCACATGACCCAATC
Source organism: Solanum commersonii (assembly GCA_029007595.1). Lineage (NCBI taxonomy): Eukaryota > Viridiplantae > Streptophyta > Magnoliopsida > Solanales > Solanaceae > Solanum > Solanum commersonii. The sequence goes on from JAJTWQ010000022.1 coordinate 5,557,956, forward strand.
GCATATGACATAGATTTGCATTGTCAGCTTGAGCACTTAGGCATGAAAGACTGTCTCCTTCTATTGAGTCAAAATTTGTAACATACATATTTTTGACTCTTTTGGTAGTCATAACAACCTTGTTAGTTACATAGTTAGTTACCAAACACCTATCAGACAAAATCTTGACTTCATTTCCCTTGTCACAAATTTGGGATACACTCAAGAGATTGTATTTCAAATCATTGACATAATGTACATTGTCTATGGAATGATCAATTGTTCTACCTATATTGCCAATTCTGAGAACGAAACCTTTCTTTCCACCACCAAACGACACACCACCGCCCTGGTGTGCTTCCAAAGAGAGGAAGTGTAGAGTGTCTCCAGTCATATGCCTTGAGCATCCACTATCCATGTACCAGCACTGACTGTTTCCTCTCTTTTGCACAAGAATCACTTATTAAACTTAGGAACCCACTTCAAATGGAGTTCCCAAAACCTCTCTAAAGGCTTAATGATAAACCTTCATGTCCATGTGGGAAAAGTTTTTTGCTAAAATAGTAACTGGGATCACGTATTTTTTTCTTTTTTCAAAAACCTTTCTTGATTTAAGAAACTTCTCCTGCCTTTCTTTTACTCCTCTCAGAATCTGACAATTTTCTTTCAGATGACCATTTCTTCCACAGTGGGTAAACAAAAGATTGTCAGAGACATACACATATTTACTGTAAGGATTGTAGGGAGGCTCTATCTATATACAACCTAACCCCTTTTTGTTGTTGAACTTTTAATTTGCTAAATTAGAGAGTATCTTAAACGAATCAGTCCATTTGAGGGAGTGGTTTAACTCTTCTTTTATCTTACAAAGATCTTTCACTAGTTGAGAGTTCCTTTCGAGGGACGCAACTAATTTAGACTCATAGGTCTTAAGTTTCTCTTCTAGTTTAACCTCAAAGTTACTAAGTTTTCTCTTCCCACCCTTAGAGGTACTAGGTTCGTCATCAAGTTGCAAGCTACCAGTCTCCAGGATACCTATCCTAACACTTATTTAAGACATTTGAGAGTTAAGAGTTGAGTTTTCATCCTCGCACAAACTCAGTTTTTCACTTATCATCAGATTTTTAGAAGTTAATTCATCAATTGAGTCAATCAATACAACAAGAAGTTTTCTCAATCCTATAATGGGAAGAGTATCTAGATCATTTTTGAGATAAAAAAAGGTTACCTCATTCAGATCCTCTTTATCGTCAGATTTTGCCATTAGTGAGAAAATAGAGTTGAACACAATTCCAGTATCTTCAACAACCATCATTGAGACATTTTCATGGATATCTACCTCTTCCTCATATTCTCTGGATGCATTTCCCCATACAGCCAAAGCTTTCTTCACTAGTTGATGAGCATGAGCCTTTCTCTTGGCGTGGTCAAGGACCTGGTCCCTTCTACGAGGTCTAAAGTCCTAAGTTTCCTTCTTCTGATTGGGATAGTCCCTCATAAAATGACCAGGTTTTCCACATTTATAACAAAGATCATTTGCATTTGCTGCTTTGGTGGTCGAAGCTTTCTTTTGAAAGCCTCAATGCTTCTTGATGATCTTCTAGAACCTTCTAGTGGCATATGACATTTCATCATCCTCTTTAGTCATATAGTTTTGAGATGTTTTCAAAGAAACTGATTTCTCCTTCTTTCCCTCCTTTATGTTTGTCCCCTATTGCTTGTTCAGTTCATAGGTTTGGAGATTTCCAATCAATTCATCCATAGCAAGCGTCTTCAGATCTTTTTCTTCAGTTATAACATTCACTTTGCTTTCCCATGACTTAGGAAGCACCTTGAGAATCTTTCGAACTTGTTTTCTTGGGGGAATAGGCTCACCAAGACATCTCTATTTATTGGTTATGGAGGTGAATCTCGAATTCATCTCGTGAATGGTTTCACCTTCCTTGATACAAAAGATCTCATATTGAGTTGTAATCAATATCGACCTTAGACTCTTTCACTTGTGTCGTTCCTTCATGGCCTGTTTGGAGACAGTCACATATCTCTTTGGCTGTCTCACAAGCAGAGATACAGTTGTACTCATCTAAGCTGATTCCATATACTAGAATCTTCTTTGCTTTATAGTTTTTTCTATCTTCTTCCTGTCCATTTCATTGGAATCCTTTCTGGTTTTGATAACCTTTATTGTGAGCTCCCCATCTTTCACTTCCTTTGTGGGAATATACGGTTCATCAAGAATCACGTCCCATAACTCAGTATCTTCAGCATTGATGTAATTATGCATACGATTCTTCCACCACCCATAGTATTGTCCATTGAAGTGGGGTGGTCTGGTAGATGACTGACCTTCCTCCATGTTGGGTGGAGTAGTCATTCCTTTAGGATCTTTCCTTTTCTTGGTGTTACCCAAATCGAAAAGTCAAGCTATGATACCACTTGTTGGAATGTATGCGTCTATTAGTTACAATAGGACAAGGTCCTCAACACGATTACAATAGAAGAAAGTACATAAATGCTGAAAGTAAAGATTGAACACGCGACTTTACGTGGAAGCCTCCTTGCTCAAAGGAGTAAAACCATGACCTGTCTCATAGGATTTCCAAACTACTTTTACTAAACTTCACAAGCCAAAGTAACCCAGTTTACAACACACACGAGATTATCGTACTAATCTCTATCCTGAGTAATACACTATCACTTAATGAGCCAAAGCAATGCCTACATTTCCCACTATACTAACCCAACTGATTAATATAGACTTTGACGTAAGACACTAAGTTAATCACAACTAAGTTTCTTACAATGATTTACCCAAGGTTGAAATATTTCTATCACGAGTGAATTGATTCTTACAATATAAGCACAAATACAAGCGATCAAAGTAACAGTTGGTTTAGGAAGAAATAATGCAACCTATTAGGTCCATTGTTGTTTTGAAGCTTGAATATATCTCTTTGAATGAATGGTTGATTTGTTGTTTTTGGTCTTGAATATATCAAACATCAAGAGTTAATACCCTTTGGACAAACAACCTCGTCGCTTCTGGTTGGTGTAGTACACTAGCGACTTCACTAACTTCTGACGCGGACAACTTTACAGCTGTACAACATATGACCCTGGACGAGCATACTCTGCAGAGGATCGGGTCCCTACACTTGTGAAAAGAATATCAAAACATTTGGGAGTATTAAGACTTATCAATAAGTATATGAAGTTATTTTAAATTAAATGGTGTTCAGTGGGGTTGGACCTAAATATAGAAAATATGTTTATTGTGGGATATTATATGAGTTTTTTTTTGCCATATATTTGGATCATCAATAGTATGCACATTGTTCAAAATGCTTGAAGATTTTGGATCTCCACGAGGTTTGTAGGAAAATATTAGGATGCATTGAATGTTAGATGAATATAGATATTATTTACAAATCATACTATTAAACTTTATTTTGATTACACCTAATTTTTGAGATACTTAATAGATATTTAAAAATGTGGTTACGCACTTTGGTCAACCAGTTCAAAAGATTAACTTTTATCAATCAAAATCAAGATGTGTAGATAGAAGATGTGATACACCCAAGCAAAGTAAGAAGTAATGATTTTAAGCTAGTATATGTCAAGAATTATAAAATTGGTGGTGGTATGAATCTAATTATAATTGAATATCTATATTTTTGTAGATGTGTCATTGTTTGTGGATGTATAACATAAATTATGAAACTGTTGGTGGTATGAAACCTGAATTTTTGATATGCACTAAAACGTAATATTTATAAGAAAAATGGATTAACTAGGTGTCCTTGTGGTACATGTAGGTGCATGAAATCTTTTAATTCAGATACAATTATGGTTCATTTGTATTGTAATGAAATTAAGTCTATATATTTCGTATGAGTTGATCATGGAGAGATAGATGGATTGAATTGTATATTTATAATTCGTTGTCTGTGGATGAATATAAATATATAATATCCTTGCATATGGTCAAATTATGATGAACATGACAAGGATGAAGATGATAGATTTCAACATAATACATTTCAACATGATAGGATTCATGAAATGGTAAATGACGTATTCGGGGTTCCAGGTGGAATGGAACCCAAACAGTATTTTTATGAAGCTTTTAATGAAGAAACAAGATGTTTCCATCAACAATTAGAAGAGGCTAATTGTCCGCTATGTAAAGGGAGTCTGCATTCTGTTTTGTCAGTTCCAGTTAGACTAATGAATATTAAATTAGATTGGAGTATTCCTCATGTAACTATGGACTCAATGATTGATCTTTTTGGGAAAACTGGTTAATCCAGAGTTTAACATAAGAACTTCTATTGAGCAAATAAATTGATTTCCAAGTTAGGATTGTCGTATGATAGAATTCATTATTGTGTAAGTGGTTGCATGTTATTCTATAAGACTGATAGTAAATTAGAAAATTGTAAGTTTTGTGGATATACTCATTATAAGTTGACTCTTGGTGGAAATCCTAGTTAAGGCGATGCATTATTTACCTCTTATTCCTAGTTGGGTTAAATTGGTAGCTTGGAAGAAGTAGCTCACACTTGGACTCAGATGTCACACGTCTTACAATTGAGGTCTCGAAGCAGTCGTCTAAATATATCTTGTTCTCAATAAAGAAAGAGCAAGCGCAATATTAGTACACAAATCACCGTATACTGGTTAGATCATACGACCAGTTCTAAGACATGAATATAAATAAGTAATCACAATACAGTAATACACGTCAACACATATATCAACAAATCACAAAAAAATAGACTTTTAGTCACAAACCTTAACTTAACCAATGCATGAAACAAGTTCTAGATGATCGCAACAGCACATGCAGGTCCTCTCAAGAAACCCACACACAAACTGTTAGTTTACTGGCATGGTACCCTATCCAAGCATTAGTATCCTCTACTAGTGAAGTAACCAAGACAATCAGCAATCACAAATAGTATGTACAATCACAATGAACAGCCACACTTGAAACCACAAGTAAGTAAATAGGTTTGTTGCATGAAATTATCAACATGATGTCATTTCACATAAGCATTTTAGTTTTCTCCACATGAATTGCACTATTAATACAATACAACAGTTAACATGCACGCGTTACATAACTTGAAAAAAAAAACCATCACCTACCTCGAATCAAGTATTGAAAACTCTAAAGAACCCAGGCTTTCTCTTTTGTAATTCCTTGACTTGTTCTTGGTCTAAAATAATAATAAAACACGACAATCAATGAACAATGGCCTCATGAAACTCAGATTATTATTTATCCTAATCCTAGGCCAATGTCATGATCATTCTACCCAAATCAGGGCTTTTCTCACCATTAATTCAAGTCAAAACACTCCCCCAAGAGTAACACCCTTGATTCTAAGGCTTAAGAATCAAAATACAAGTAAGGGGAGTAATTAACTTATCTTTACTAAGGAATTTGGAGGAAAAACTAGGGAAAGTTTCCCTAAATTGCCTTTACTTTTCACAAAAATAAAGTTCTAGAAATAATAAGTTTGAGACTTTTTCTGCACGAAAACATGACTAACCCCGCTATAACAGTATCAACATAGCATGACATCCTCTATATAGAGCTGCATGGAGGCAGAGACTCGAACATATGGAGGCAGAGACTCAAAATTCCTCCCCAAAGGCCCCATTTCACAACACACCTTCGAACTTTGACATTCTATACTAACCCCTTCCTCCAAGCGCAATATCGTGAGTTCTACATACCCGAATTTACTTTTTGTAGGCCCTATAAATTCCTTAATGTCTTAGCTACTAGAAAACAAGATTCAAGCCTAATTTTTTCACTATTGGTCTACCTATAACAGCCAGAAATGATCGTTACAGGTTTTCTTTCTATTTCCATCATATCTTGTGTTTTGGTTGCATCTACTATAGTTTTCACATACTTAGAACAAAAGTAATTATGTTGGAGAAATCAGTTCAAAAAGAGGAAGTAGGGATCATCATGATTCAAAACATATGTTGCTTAGACGCTCCAAAAATAATGTTGCATGTCTGTCAGATCCTTTAAAATTGCACTACTATTAGAGGAAAGAGTCCGAGAAACATAGCTCAAAATCATGTCTTGTATTCAGAATGTGAGAGTCTTGATGGCCTATCATGTTCAAGTGAAGATTTTAATATTCACTTGTCCTTCTCATCAGATGAGCAAGTGCAATGACCCAATCCGCTAGTGATATTGTCTATGTTGGTCTTAGGTCTATACGGCTTTAAAATGTGTCACTAGTTAATAAGGTCAGCTTACTTATATGCACAACATGTCACCCATGTTTTTATCGATGTGGATTCCTTGTCTTAAGTTGGGGGGTCATAGCAAGGAGAGAGCCCACATTATTGTGATTGTACAATTTCTGATGAGGAAAGACTAATTAAAATAACCCCTTCCATATGTGCACTTTCTTGATTCAGAAAAAGACACTAAGTACCAACAGGTATTTGAAGATTTAAATGCCCATTAATCCATCTTTATGCAGCATAGCCTAATGATTACTAGCTGGGTGATATAAGTTACATGAATGAAGAAGACAATCTAATAGAGATTGACATATCTATGGGATCTATCAAGTGTTTAGGATTTGAAATTTATCCATGAGTTGATATTTATTACTCCTAACATTTTAATTCGTGTGACTTTGTTTCAATTTATGTGACAAAGTTTAAGGGAAAATAAAAGATAGACTTTTAAAATTTGTGATCTAAAATAAATCTAAGATATTTGTATGGCTATAATAATGAAAAAAATGAACTGTTTCTGATTATGAAAAGTGACATTCCTCTTTTAGCAAAAAAATTGCCTAATGTCTAATCAGTTGAACAGTTTCAAAAAACTTTTGATCCTTGTTGATATATGCTTCTTAGAACTTGTTTGGATTGGCTTAAAAGTTGGTCAAACCTACTTTTAAGTCATTTTTAGCTTTTGAGAATGTTTGGCAAAATTAAAAATAACTTAAAATAAATTTAAGATAACTTTAAAAAGTTAAAAGTTAAAAGTAGGTACTCCCCTACTTTGCATATTTTTTAAACTTAAAAGTATCTAAAGCTTGACTTTTTGAAATCTACTAGTTCCACGACATGTGCGTTGCACGTGTGCATCGTATATATAGTATACATTATTGTAAAATAGAATTAATATTACTAAATTAAAGCTTTTTACTAAATAATTATAATTGAAAGAACATAGGACAAATTCTTTTAAATGATTAATACAAATTTTCATAGAGTTACTTGTATTTTAAAATCAAAATAACCAGATATCATTGAAAATTTTCAAAATACATTCAAAGTTTAAATATGGGGAGAAGTGACATTTCTTTAGTAGTATTATTTTTTACTTCACTCAATTTTTTAAACAAATCTAAACAACAAAATTTTAAATAAATATCAATACAAAAAATGTCACCAATAGCCTTCCCTCTTGAGGTTATGAACATAAATGATGGACACCATTTAAGTACAATTTTTCTCTTCAATATTCATACTTGAAATTTTGTATGTGCAAGACACTAATAAGGATTACCATAAATATTTCAATGTTTTATCTTTATACATGTGTGTGGATCCACTTAGTTGAGGATGTCTTCTACTCCGGCAAGGTATAGGACAGTTTTGGCAGTGTGAGCAAGACGTTGTATCATCACATAGATCGATGGTTGTTGGTTAGAGAATCTCCCAAATAAGAGTAAAAGAGTTATTATCGTATTTTTACATACATTGAGCTATTATCTACTGTATTAAAAGCTTTATTTATAATGCCTCTTTATTATTGCTTTTATATTGAACTGAGATGAGTACTTCTGAGATTGAGTATCTTTGAGTATCCTTGAGTTGAGTTGAGTCGAGTTGAGTTGAATGAAGTTAGTATGTCTTTCCTTTTTAACAGTTCAAGCTTATGTCTGTGCTTTAGATTCCCCTTGCATGCTCGTACATTCCATGTACTGACGTCATTTGGCCTGCATCTTTCATGATGCAGATACAGGAGTTTAGGGTCATCAACAGGCACATTGTTGCTACCATGTGCAGTTCTAGAGTTGCTTTGGTGAGCCTCCTTGCATTTACAGGATTCCCATTTACTTTCAATTGTGTTAGGATATCGTGGGTCTTGTCTCGACTTCCATCATTGTCATTAGAGGCTTCATAGATAGTAGTGTTTTGAGGAGTCTTTTCCATTGCTTTTGTTAAATGTTTTAAAGACTTGAGTTGCCTATTTATGGCCAATTGAATATTATTATATATTCTGAGCTATTTATATGAAACAGATGAGTTAAATCTTTGCAATTGAGTTCATATATTTTTGAGTAAGTCTTCCGTTGAGTATTGAGCCAAACAAGGGTTCGCTTGGGGCCAGTAATGGTTCTCGAGTGGCAGTTACGTCCAGGGTGTAGGCTCAGGGGATAACAGTTCCATTTGATTGAAATCTCTTACCACCAACACTTTACTTTCTCCATTTATTTTTACTTACATATCTATTCAAATAATTATTATTATTATTATGGCTATATATTATCATATATAAGTAGAATTGCAAATCTATTTTGTAAATAGTGGATTTAACATCAAAACTAAGAATTCAATGGACTGCATTGATGCCCGCTGTTTTAGAAAAATTAGAAATAAACTCCTTCATTTGAGGATAAAAGAATAAAAAATGAAAAACCAAAAAAGAATATCTTACCTAAGTCATGTAACTTTTTTCATATTTGTTTATTATTATTGTGTTTTCCATAGCTTTTCATCACTGTTAACTCATGAAAATCGTAAGAAAAAATACGAGTGTTAATTGTTAAATGATTTACTACAATTTGTTCACTAACTCTTTCTTATGTGATACCTCGAATTTCTTTGAATTTTGAACTTAATCAACAGTTGCAAATAACCCTTGAGATTTTTTAAAAAGAAGAAGAAGAGTACAAAACTTAAAAAATATCGTAGTTTAAAATTAAAAGTGAGAGTAAATCCCTTTATTTATAGCTAACAAATACTAGTATGAATAGATACTAATTGTGCCTTATCAAAAAAGTTATAACCTTTCGAAAAAGTCAGTGCTCATCGGAAAAGTCACAACCCTTTGAAAAAGTTGCAACTCATCGGAAAAGGCACAATGCTTTGGAAAAGTCACAACCCTTTGAAAAAATCACAACCCTTCAGAAAGGTCACAACTCATCGAAATGTCAGAACCCTTTGGAAAAGTCACAACTCTTTTAAAAAATCACAACCCTTTAATGTGAAAAGGTATCTACTCAGTGCTCATCGGCGCCTGATACCCTGAGATGTGGATCATCCAAGACAAATCTTTTAATATAATACTTAATTTTCAATTTAAAAAGGATACACCATCTACTTTTAAAATTGAAAAGACGGTCAATAATGGTAAAATTGAATAAATCATCTACATTTACACATAAAAACTGCAAGTTATAGTTTTAATATGTATGTAATTTTTTAAGTTGTCCAAAATACAAATAATTAGAAAACCACACAAACACATATATATAACATTCAATTAAGATCGCAAACGTCATGTAGTTATATATTTATCTTTATAATTAGTAAATGTTAAATAACTCACATTTCAAATATGTATTGATTTGTATTGGATTAATTTAGTAACAAACAACTCTCTCTAAATAATTTGTAAGCTAATTTATTTAAATAAATTTACTAGTACAAATATAAAATATAAAATATAAAATCAAGAAAATAAACAAAAATAGTTAAAATGATTTGAGAGATATTTTTGTCTTTATATAGACTTATCCCATGGTATTATATCATATGTATTACTAATACCCCAAATGGAAGGTATTAGTAATAAATCCTATAATACAATGTAGGATGTATAACTAATTCATGGATTAGTTATACATAGGCTCAAATTCCTAACATACATAGTACTAAATAATATCATACATAATACATGAACTATTTCTTCTAATACGGCCTACCAAACGACCCCTTAGTGTAAATACTAACTAGGTATTAGAGTTTACAAAAATTGGAGCCAAACTTCATTTCTTTGAAGTGGTGTACTCTCATACATTGATTTCAAAATTTAAACTTAAAAGAGTTTTATACATTTAAGATTTTTAGTATTAAGCTTGTTGAATTTTACACATAAATTTGTGTTTCGCATTATTCCATTCTAAAATAAGGGTCATTTAAGCAAAAACTCGTATTTATTTTTAAAAAATCAATAAATATAATGTGTAGTTTATTAAACTATCCTATTTTGTCAAGCCCCGAGCCTACACCCCAGACGTGGCTGGCACTCGAGAACCATTGTTGGCCCCAAGCGAACCCTTGGTCTGGCTTACTTACTCAGTGGAAGACTCTAACCATTATTTAAATGATCAAATGCACTTACTCAATTGTTAAATAAAATAACTTAGAATGTTTAAAAGTCAACATTCAACTTGGCCAAAATCAAGTCTTAACATATGAAATGATAATGTAAAGACAACTGAACTACTAGCCGTCTAACTATCTATGAAGCCTCTAAAACAAAGAGGGATACCGGGACACGGTCATCCTAATAATGAAATACTAAAAGCAAAGTTAAAGGAGTCCTCCGGATTGCAAGGAGGCTCACCAACTGACTCTGAGTGCTCAACTGGATCAACGAGACGTTGGGTGATGATCCTGGTTACATGTGTCTGCATCAAAACAAGATGCAGGCCAAGTGGCATCAGTACATTGAATGTATGAGTATGCGAGTTGGAATGCTAAACATAACATAGGCTTGAAAAGAATCTGAAAGAAACCCTTACCTTCGCTTTACTCAACTCCTGAATAACTTAACTCAATATAAAGCAATAAACATATGCAATATATAGAAAGTTTGTAAAACAGTGGAAAAAAACTTAGTTCGTTAAATAAAATGCAATAACAAACTCAACTTTACCCATATAATAAAGTAATATAGTTTCTGTAGAAGTTTCTCTAACCGACAATCACCACTATGAGCTAAGTAGTGATACAACATCTTGCCCACGCTGCCAGAACTGTCATATACTTTGCCGTCATATAGAACGTCTTAACTAAGTGGATCCACTAGTCTATGCTAAAACCATCTTAAGGAGTCATCTAAAAAGTATGATCCTTTACTACCCGTGATGGCTACATGGTTTATGGAGACGTGAGTTATCTGAAATCAAACTCGTCCCCATATCGGTGCTCAATACTACTCCCAAAATATACTTAGATCATATGTTTATAAAAACAGAACTATTTCTTTGGTTTGAGATAATTACTCAAAAACGTGCCTTAAAAGTTCTCTTGGAAATCTCAGTTTCCTTTTTTTTGCTCAAATGTGAAAACATTTTAACTCTTGGAAATACTTAGTTCCCGTAATATCTTTGAATAATGAACTTTACTCTAACTCTTTACTGAAAACTAGCTCAAAAGCTCTTTTGGAAATCAAGATTTCTTTTCTTCTTTAAATGTGAAAACATTTAGTCTTTGGGAATACGTAGTCCCGATATACTCTTTTGAAGAAATGAACTTCAAACCTTACTCTTTACTCAAGTCAAAACTCAAGTCATAAAACAAAGTTAAAACATTTGTAAAAGACTTTTTGGAAAACTTTATGAACTTTTCTTAACTTGACTCTTGACTTCTCTTGGCTTGATTCTTAAATTCTCTTGACTTGACTCTTAACTTCTCTTGACTTGAATCTTAACTTTCTTGACTTCACTCTAAACTTCTCTTGACTTGACTCTTAATTTTCCTTGAATTGAATTATGGATTCAAGGATTGTGATTTGTGATAGGAAAGATCTCATGATGTTTAGGAGTGATTTTAGATAGTTAAACATGAGAAAAATATCAAGAAATCACTGCCAGGAAACTTGTCCGCGATGCGGAGGTGTATTTAAATTTTGGTTGCGAAAATACTTTTTTGAGCTAGAGAGTTCTGTGACCTCTCTGCGATGCGAGGATGAAATTTTCTAAACTGAGAGGCAGTTCGCAATGCGGCCTGGGGCACTAGATTTGCCCGACTTTTTCCTTCTTTAGTTTTCCAGTCCCAATTAACCCAAACTTGACTATTCTTCTCAATTTTTCTTTAGATTCAAATACCCAGCATGTATACACAAGAATCTAACTCAAACAACTCAAGGATACAACATTTTAACCTCAAGGAACTCCTCAATCTCAACCTAATTCAAGAACGAAGGCCAATTTCAAGAGCACCATTCAAGATTCATCAACTTTCAACTTTCTAGAACAAATTTCGCTGAAATAAACATGATTGGTGCATGGATGAACGAACCCAACGCTATGAAAGACTCACATACCTCGTAGGGATCACCCCTTGACGAAATCCACGAGCCTAGCTTCAAGAACTTGACGATTCCTTGCTCCTTCTTCTCTTTTTACCTCTTCTTTTCTCTTCCCTCAAAACCCTCACTTGTTTCTTAAAAGCGTAAACTGAATCCAATCAGCTTAGACCCCAACTTAATTACCAAAAATGAAATTAATTAATTGGGTGGTGAAAAGACCATAATGCCCTTCTAAAATTCGGATTGGACTTTCTTTATTTGAACAACCCAACTTCCAATGAGCATAACTCACTCATATGAACTCAGAATTACGCAAACTCGACGGTGTTGGAAAGATTATTCCAAGATATTTCCTTTGATATCTGGAAACACACCTAACTCATCTTGAGCTAAGAGTTATGGTCGTTTGAAGTTCACCAAAAACTCAAACCTAACTTAACTTAACCAATTTTCTAGATGTTTTTATTATTTCCAAAAATCACTCTTTCTAATTCTATCTCTTTCTAGTTCTTTCAATTTGCGAGATGTTACAATATCTCCCCCTTGGGAACATTCCTCCTCGAATGAGATTACTCTTACTAGGCTAAGGGTGTAACATCAAACATTCAGCTCAAACACCCAACATGCAATGCAAATACAACATGCATTCTCATAAATTAAAGAGTACTAAGAAGAGAATTAGTACATTGGTCTGGAATTTCTCCGATTTCAAAGAGATGTGGATACCTCTTCTTCATATCTTCTTTAATTTCCCAAGCAACTCCCCCAACAAATTGGTACCTCCAAAGAACTTTGACTGATGCTACTACCTTAGTCCTCAACTTGCGGACTTGGAGATCTAGAATCTGGACCAGAATCTCTTCATAAGATAAGCTATCATTGATCCCAATATCTTCAGTTTGTATGATCAATGAAGGATCGCCCATGCAATTCTTCAACATAGAGATGTGAAAAATTGGATGAACCGCAGCTAACTCTTAGGGTAGCTCCAACTCATAAGCTATATTACCTATCCTTTTCGATATTCTGTAAGGGCCAATATACCGGGGACTAAGCTTCCCTTTCTTACCAAATCACATAACACCTTTCATGGGTGATACTTTAAAGTATACCCAAATATCTACTTCAAAACTCTAACTCCCTTCTCCTAACATCAGTGTAGGATTTCTGACAACTCTGCGCTGTTCTCAATGTCTCTTGAATAACATTCACTTTCTCCATAGCATAATGAACTAAATGTGGTCCTATCAACCCTGCTTCACCAACTTCAAATCATCCAATAGGAGATCTGCATCTTCTCCCCTAATGAGCTTCGTAAGGAGCCATTTGGATGCTAGAATGGTAACTATTGTTGTAAGCAACTCAATGAAAGACAGGTGATCATCCCAATTACCCTTGAAATCAATCACACAATCTACCTTGATACCTCAAAACACTATCTCCCTTTGGTTCAAAAGCCATCACTTTTTGGTTATGAACACTTGCATTTAATTCAAGTAATAGAGGATCTTGGTCTTGCTTATCTTTTTTCTTTTGACACTAATGATGATTCAGCCCCATTCATCACCACTACTCCTCTTTCTGTGGAATCCATTAGTCGAACTCCTAGTCATGCAAGTATATGCACCTCTTTTTCTAACTCTGTCTTATCTTCCTCAAAATGGGCGGTACTACCCATAGATAATCTACTCAAGGCATCAACAACAATATTAGCCTTGCCTGGGTGATAAAGAATACTCGTGCCATAATCCTTGAGTAACTCTAACCAACTTCTCTGTCTAAGATTAAGCTCTTTCTGACTAAACACATACTGAAGACTCTTTTTATCGGTGAACACATCCACATGAACACCATAAAGATAATGGCACCATATTTTAAAGCAAAATACTACAGCAACCAATTCTAGATCATGCTTGGGTAATTCTTCTCATGAACTTTCAACTGTCTTGAGGCATAAGCTATAACTTTGCCATTCTGCATTAACATACAACCCAAACCAACTCTAGACGCATCACAATAGACAACAAAACCTTGTGTGCCTTTTGGTAAGGTCAATACTGGGGCAGTAGTCAACCTCTTCTTCAATTCCTGAAAACTTTTCTCACAAGCTTCAGACCATTGAAACGTTACTGTTTTCTGAGTCAACTTGGTCAAAGGAGATGAAATAGATAGAAATCCCTCGACAAACCTTGTATAATATCTAGCCAACACCAAGAAAATCCTAATATCAATTGGAGATGTGAGTCTAGGCTAATTCTGCACTGCCTCTATCTTCTGAGTATCAACTTTAATTCCATCTCCAGACACAATGTGGCCTAAGAATGCCACAAGCTCAAGACAAAACTCACACTTAGAGAACTTGGCATACAACTCTCTATTCTTTAAAGTATGGAGAACTATTCTGAGACGGCTAGCATGATCTTACTCATTTCTCGAATATATTAGTATGTCATCAATGAAAACGATAACAAACATATCTAAATAGGTCTTGAATACTCTATTTATAAGGTCCATGAATGTTCGGGTGCATTGTTCTAACAAAAAGGCATAACTAAGAACTCATAATGATCATAACGGGTCCTGAATGCTGTCTTTGGAATATCACATTCCCTTACTTTCAACTGATGGTAACCTGATCTGAGGTCTATCTTTGAGAAACACTAAGCACCCTGAAGCTTGATCGAAAAGATCATCAATTCCCGAAAGAGGATACTTATTCTTGATGATAACCTTGTTCAACTGATGGAAATCTATACACATCCTAAGGGAACCATCTTTCTTTCTCACAAATGGGACCGTAGTGCCCCAAGGTAAGATACTTGGTCTAATGAAGCCTTTCTTTAAAAGATCTTTCAACTGCTCTTTTAACGCTTTCAACTCTACTAGTGCCATGCTATATGGCGGAATAGAGATAGGATGAGTATCATGAATAGTATCTATATCGAAGTTTATTTCTCTCTCAGGAGGGACTCCAGGAAGATCATCTGGGAAGACTTTTGGAAACTTTTTTACTCCTGAAACTGACTGAATAGGAGGTATCTCAACACTAGAGTCATTAACTCGGACTAAGTGATAGACACATCCCTTGGAAACTAACTTTCTTGCCTTAAGGTACGAAATAAAATTACCCTTAGGTGCTGCTGAACTGCTCTTCAACTCTATAATTGGTTCACTGGAAACTAGAACTTGACTACTCGAGTTCTACAATCTATTGATGCATAACAGGCATGAAGCCAGTCCATACCTAGAATGACATAAAAAAATACCATGTCTAACTCAACTAAATCTGCCATGGTACTCTTGTGATTGACAAAAATAGAACAATCACTATAGACTTTTTCTGCTAGAATAGACTCACTATCATGTGTAGAAACACCGAAGGCTCAAGAAGTTAATCAGGAAAAACATTAAAATTGAAGACTTGGATCATACCAGTGACAACATCTGGCGAATCCTCTTGCTCTCGGCGACTAACAATAGCATAAAGACGGTTTCCTTCTTCGCCTGCCCTTGAAGTACCTCATCTAGAGGCAGCTCTATCTGGTGGAGAAATTGAAAAATATTGGGCTATATTGCCCCCATTACCATTACTCTGTCTGCTCTTAGAACACTCTCTCATAAAATGACCGTTCTGGCCACACTTGAAGCAACTAGTGGAGCCGTCACGACACACCCCTGAGTGGCTCCTACCACACTTAGCACATGCAGGAGTCTTAGTACCCCTTGTGCCTTACTACCTTGCGAATGCGCAGGTCTAGCTCTGAAGTTCTGAGAATTCTGACTATTGTACTCACATTTGTTTCTGGGTGCAGGTGCACTAGCAGATAATGAAGCAAGTCCTTTCTGCTTATGTTGGAAAGAAGACTGGTTCGCATTACTCATTTGCTACCCGAATTCATTCCCTGATGTCTTAGCCCTCTTATTCTCAAACTGTTCTATATCCTTCAGCTGGTCCTTCTCAACTTGTTGCACATGGATTATCAGCCTTGCTATGCCCATTTAACCTATTAGCATGGCTGCCTTACTTTCCTTACTTGACAGACGAGTCAACCCAACTACGAATAAACTCATCCTGCTCCTCATGTCAGCAACCATCTCTTTTATTCTCTTAGCTCACGGGGAAAGAAACGCCTCATGAAGGCACTCTCGATCATAGGCCAGCTCAAAATCGGTTATGCGTAAGCACAAGTTAGAAAAAGATTTTTATAGAGATACACTCTATCGCACGAAGTGAGTATGAAAGAAGTGAAGAAATTCCTAAATGTTGCAGCCTCCTAATTATAGATGTGGCGCGCTTCACATTGGTAACTAGGACTCTACAGACAAGGCTTTATAGACTCCCTAGGACTCTTGAACTCTGTGCTCTAATACCAAATTTGCCACGTCCTGAGCCTACACCCGGACGTGGCTGGCACTCGAGAACCATTGTTGGCCCAAGCGAACACTTGGCCTGCCTTACTTACTCAGCGGAAAACTTTAAGCATTATTCCAATGATCAAATGCACTTACTTAATTGTTAAATAAAATAACTTAGAATGTTTAAAAGTCAACATTCAACTTGGCCAAAAAGGCAACTCAAGTATTAACATATGAAATGATAATGTAAAGACAACTGAACTACTAATTGTATGACTGTCTATGAAGTCTCTAAAACAAATAGGGATGTCGAGACAAGACCCCCGATCATCCTAACAATGATATATTGAAAGCAAAGTAAAAGCAGTCCTTCGAAATGCAAGGAAGCTCACCAACTGACTCTAAGTGCTCAACTGGATTAATGAGGCGCTGGGTAATGATCCTAGTTACTTGCATCTGCATCATAAGAAGATGCAGGCCAACTGGCATCAGTACATTGAATGTATGAGTATGCGAGTTAGAATGTTAAACACAACATAGGCTTGAAAAGAATCTAAAAGGAACACTTACCTTCGCTTTACTCAACTCCTGAATAACTTAACTCAATATAAAGCAATAAACATATGCAATATATAGAAAGCTTGCAAAACAGTAGAAAACAACTTAGTTTGTTAAAGAAAATGCAATAACAAACTCAACTTTACTCATATAATAAAGTAATATAGTTTCTGTGGGAGTTTTTCTAACCGACAACCACCACTATGAGCATAAGTGGTGATACAACATCTTGCCCATGCTGCCAGAACTGTCCTATACTTTGCCGTCATATAGAACGCCTTAACTAAGTGGATCCACTAGTCTATGCTAAAATCATCTTAAGGAGTCATCTAAGAAATATGATCTTTTACTACCCATGATGGCTACATGGTTAATGGAGACGTGAGTTATTTGAACTCAAACTCGTCCCCTTATTAGTGTTCAATACTACTCCCAAAATATACTTAGCTCATATGTTTGTAAAAACAAAACTCTTTCTTTGGTTTGAGATAATTAGTCAAAAACTTAGCTTAAAAGTTCTCTTGGAAATATCAATTTCCTTTCTTGCTCAAATGTGAAAACATTTTACCTCTTGGGTGAAACGACCCAAAAAGTTCTTAAAAATGTGCTTCGGAAGTTACCGGAAGCTTGTTTTAGCTATATCTAAAAATTCATTTCGTTTTTCAAAAATCCGACTTCATATTCTTGTTTAGGGGGTCAAATTGAGTGGGAAATGGGTCTCACCCAAATTTTAGAGCAACCGTATCGAAATCCGAAATTTCCAAGTGAAGCCTTTTTCGAGGGTCTACTTTAGAGGGTCATATCTCCTAGCACACAAATAATTTTGGTGGACATAGTATATCCATGGAAATCCCTTTGAGTTATCTACCCAACGCACTTCGTTTCACCTCATTCGGAGTTCGGACAAAGAAGTTATGCCCATTTTCGTAAAACCTGTCTGGGCAGAAAATGCAATTTCCAGTAACCAAAGTTACTGTTCACCCGCCTCACTTTTTTTTTTTTTTTCTAAGTGTTGTTCCGTTTTTTTTTTCCAAAGGGCATATGTTATTTCCTATATAACATTAACTCAATTCCCATCTCTAAAACATTTCCCAAAACACCTCTCCCATACTTAGACACATTTTCTCTCAAAGTTCTCTCAAGAACCCTAATCCAAAACCTTCATCAAGATTGAAGAGACTCTTGCTCCCAAGTTCCAAGCTTCCATTGAAGACACTCTCAAGGCCTTCATAAAAACTCAAGCTATGTGGTGTTGAACTCATGGGTCCTTCCACCCATAGTGCATAGTCTCTATTTTACTCACTAATTCATGGTTTAATTCATGGTTTAATTCATGGTTCATAAATTAGTCTTGTTCCTTGTATAAATTTCCTGCACAAGTGAATTTTAAACATGAAGAGTGATTGTTTTGAGCATGTTGTGACTCTAGAACTTGAATCTAAATTCGGAATGGATGTGGAGATTTTCATGTGGTCTTGTGGGTGTTAAAATGTGTTGTTGTAGGTTGTTCACTTTGGTTTGGCTGCATAATTACTACCCTATTTTCCATGCTCTTTGATCCCATTACATGCCTTCAAGGTGTTTGACAAAATGTCCAATTATGGAGAATTGATGAATTGATGCTTTAGGGCTTGAGTTACGAGATGTATGGCATTCCGAAATGTGTTGATGACAAACTAAGCTTATGTATATGTTCATTCCATACATGAGATTGCATTAGAGCCTAAGGTGAATTTCCTATATAAAGTGTTGCATGACCATGCCCGGTCCGGGGGAAAAGAATCGGACAACCATGTGAGAGGTTTATATCTCACCACCTAGGATGCTTGGGGTGTGACCAACATCAACCATGTGAGAGGTTTATATCTCGTCACCTAGGATGCTTGGGTTGTGACCAACATCAACCATGTGAGAGGTTTATATCTCGCCACCTAGGATGCTTGGGGTGTGACCAACATCAACCATGTGAGAGGTTTATATCTCGCCACCTAGGATGTTTGGGGTGTGACCAACATCAACCATGTGAGAGGTTTATATCTCGCCACCTAGGATGCTTGGGGTGTGACCAACATCAACCATGTGAGAGGTTTATACCTTGCCACCGTGGTGTCCGGGTGTGAACGGCATCCCCCATCCTAAGTTGGGGTTACAGATTGGTCGGATTATGCACACACATATGATATCTACTATTAATATAGTTTTACTTAAACATGTTTTGACTTCACTTTGATCATGCATGCTCATATTATCATCTATTATGCCTATGGAACTATCTCTTGCATTTCGATTGCGTCCTTGTCTATTGTTGCATTGCACCCCGCATACTTAGTACATTCCAAAGTACTAACGCATATTTTGCCTACATGATGTCACCATGTAGGGACCGGAGCTAATCTTGATCCTTCTCTCCATTCACGTGGCTAGTACGGTGCTTATCCGAGATTGTTGGTGAGTCCTCAATGATTCGAGGGCTACGTTATGTTTCTTACTCTTATGTTTTGAGACTTTAGCTTGCCATTGAATTTTGACTATGAGGGGAGCCGGTAATATGTCATGGCCCCCGTCCTATCTATGTATGTAGAGGTGTACGTTGGACAAGTATTTTGTAAATGAGCTTGACTCTTATTCTATGATGTTATTTTGAAATGGTTGCCCTTAGTCCCTATTTCCCGTTATTTAATGTTGAATATACTTCCGCGACCGATGAAGTGTGATGACAAGTTTGAGAGGCTTGTTTGGGGTTCCTTCAGGTTCCCCATTCGCCATGTCACGTCTAGGCCCTAGGCTTGGGTCGTGACATTGGGAATACTTAGTTCCCGTAATATCTTTGAAGAATGAACTTTACTCTAACTCTTTACTGAAAAACTAGCTCAGAAGCTCTTTTGGAAATCAAGGTTTCCTTTCTTCTTTAAATGTGAAAACATTTACTCTTTGGGAATACATAGTCCCGATATACTCTTTTGAAGAAATGAACTTCAAACCTTACTCTTTACTCAACTCAAAACTCAAGTCTTAAAACAAAGTTAAAACATTTGTAAAAGACTTTTTAAAAAAGCTTATGAACTTGTCTTAACTTGACTCTTACATCTCTTGACTTGACTCTTAACTTCTCTTGACTTGACTCTTAACTTTCCTTGAATTGAATTATGGATTCAAGGATTGTGAGTGATAGGAAAGATCTTATGATGTTTAGGAGTATTTTTAGATAGTTAAACATGAGAAAAGATCATAAATCATTGCCTGAAAAATAGTCTGCGACACGGAGGTGTATTTAAATTTTGGTCGCAAAAATACTTTTTGAGGAAGAGTGGTCCATGACCGCTCCGTGACGCGAGGATGAAATTTTTGAAACTGAGGGGCAGGTCCACGACCCGACCTGGGGCACCAAATTTTCCTGACTTTTTCCTTCTTTCGTTTTCCAGTCCCAATTCACCCAAACTCGACTATTCTTCTCAATTTTTCTTCAGATTCAGAAACCCAGCATTTATACACAAGAATCTAACTCAAACAACTCAAGGAAACAACATTTTAACCTCAAGGAACTCCTCAATCTCAACCCAACTCAAGAACGAAGGCCAATTTCAACAACACGATTCAAGATTCATCAACTTTCAACTTTCTAGAACAAACTTCGCTTAAATAAACATGATTGGCGTGTGGGTGAACGAACCCAACGCTATGAAAGACTTACATACCTTGTAGGGATCACCCTTTGACGAAATCCACGAGCCTAGCTTAGCTTCAAGAACTTAACGATTCCTTGCTCCTTCTCCTCTTTTCTCCTCTTATTTTCTCTTCTCTCAAAACCCTAACTTGTTACTCAATAGTGTAAACTGAATCCAATCAGTTTAGACCCCAACTTAATTACCAAAAAAGAAATTGGGTGGTGAAAAGACCATAATGCCCTTCTAAAATCCGGATTGGACTTTCCTTATTTGAACAACCCAACTTCCAATGGGCATAACTCACTCATATGAACTTGGAATCGCGCAAACTCGGCGGCGTTGAAAAGACTATTCCAAGATCTTTCCTACGATATCTGGAAAAACACCTAACTCATCCTGAACTAGGAGTTATAGTCGTTTGAAGTTGACCAAAAACTCAAACTTAACTTAACCAATTTTCCAGATTTTTTATTATTTCCAAAAATCACTCTTTCTAATTCTAGCTCTTTCTAGTTCTTTCAATCTGCGAGATGTTACATATTTAATAAATGTTTCTTAAAGACTGAATTTATTCCCTTATTTGAATTATGTAGGAGTACCCATTAAGGCCTTACAAGGTAAATAAAACTTAAACCTAAAAATGAAATGTTGAGTCTATTTTAATGTACTAAAGTTGAGTAAATTTAAGATATAATATATAAATGTTTTTTTTTAAAAATAAAAAAATAAAACGTGTCATTTCACTTGGTCTAGTTTCACATTTTATACCCTTCAATTTTGAGTGTGCGCAAGTAGACTCTTAAATATGTATAAAGTTGATCAATTAGACACATAATCCTATGTGGCATAACACATGGTAGGACACAAATTTCCATGTTGGATGCTACGTAGGATGTGTGTGTCTATTTGTTCAACTTTATATAAATTTAAGCGTCTACTTATGTACATCTAAGTTGGAGGGCATAAATGTGAGTTGAAGTCAAGTGAAAGAACATATTTATGTATTATGCCTAAATTTGAACAGAGAAAATTAGTGATCCAAACCAAGAATTTCAACAACACATACCCTGGTTTAACAAATTGAACAAACCTTTACAAAAATATCAATAAACAGTCACTGAACATATTTTCCACCCTTATCCAATACAAGGCTAAAAACTCAAATTTCACCTTACAGATTATTTTTTCTTACAACATTGAAAACATGTCATTTCCAGCACTCAAATCTCCACCAGAGGAGTGAAAAAGAAAATGTCACCAAGCCTATCATTGCTTGGCGTATTGCCACCATAAACCAGCAGCCCCTCTTGGCCATCTCGCCGTCCACTAGCAAAGGCGCACCACCCTCGTTGCCCTGGATGGTCACCAGAATCCATCCACCGTTTCCAAACTAGTGTGTCTGTGTCGAGTGCATAGACATCACCCGAAAATTTCCCAGCACCTAAGTGACCTAAGTCACTAGGGTCTATTTCACCACCATAGATAAAAATGTATTTCCCAATCCCAACTGTTGAAAATACACTCCTAGCAGTAGGTTTTTCACCATTTGTCTCAACTTGCATCCACTTTTCTTCAATTGTATCAAAGTAATGCACATCATCAAGCTCATCACCAGAAAATCCGTAGACAACCCATATTTTGCCTAGGACCACTGTCAAACCAGGTCCACCTCTTGGTTTACAATTTTCCCCTGGTACAGGATATTTGATCCATTTCTTATCAACAACGTCATAACCCCAAAGATCACTTAGCCTTCCATCATTTCCGCAACCACCAAATACATAGATCCTCCTTTCATCAGAAGTCATCGAGTGGTAGCTCCGGTGAGGAGGGCCATCATTACCACAAGACAATAAGGTCCATTTGTTTGTAGCTGTGTCAAAAGAATAAAGCTCGTTAAGCTCCTTATGTTCAGCATCTCTGCCACCAAAGACATAGACAGTCTCCCCTACAGTGGCCATAGTGACACCTACACGAGGTGGAGGGACATCCCCAGCAGCATCAGCCACAGACCATTCTTGGCTATTGAGATCAAACACGTACAATTTGTTGTCAACAGGGACACGAGGTGTGAACTCACCCCCGAAGGAATAGACCTTATGCCCCACAATAGTGATGGCATGTGAGCTTCTTGCCCCAGGTCCGGCGCCTTTTTCCTCCAGCTGCATTTGGAGGGTCAATCAATGTAAATAAGAATCCAACAAGAAGTTTAAAATTGGTCACACGCTTCCACAGCCTAGGAACTTGAAGGAAAATTGAAATATTATCCCGTTTATGAGAATGAAACAAACACCATTCTAAGTCTATGTAACAATATCATGACATCAACTTGAAAGTATAAAGACTACAAAAGGATTACCGAAACAATCAAGAAATAGCTACTTTATCTAGTAGAAACCATCAAGAGAAACAATTCATAATTAAGGCAGAGAACTACATTTCTGAAAAAAACCAAAACTATGGTAATCCTAAATGTGCAATTGCTAATGTATGAAGGTGACCACCAATTCTGCATCAATTGACATCAATTCTGCACAAGATAGGTTAAACTACAGCTTAATCCCCAATAACATAAGCATTTTTCAAGGTATATACTTGTATCACATCCTATTACTAGTTCTATATGAAAGAACACAAGAAATATTTTTTCTTGAAACTATCTTAGTAGCTCAGTTGGCAAACTACCTATAACCCAAACTTTCACCTTGTTGATCTCAGTGAAAATTAGATTCCCCATCTTGCAATCTCCTCCCCCGTTTCCACTTCCCCTACCCCAATTTTTTTAAAAAAAATATAAACCAAAATGACCACCTATTTGTTCGTTAATCGAGTTTAGAATAAATTAAGTTCAACAAAAGGTTGTCAAGCTAGTACGCTTTCCTTTTTAGTCAATTTTTTTAAAAAAAATGATACATTTCTCTATTTAATAACAATTTAACTCAAATGCCCATTTTACTTTAATAAATTGATCTATAGCTGCACAAACAACTATCACTTATTTCAAAATTATTTTTTTTTGTTTTAGAACTCCATGTCAAATCAAATTATGATGAATAAATTGGGACAATTCAGGTGCTTTTACTCCGTACATTCTTAATCACATAACTTATCCCCTTTTCATTCAGGCTGAAATCACCAACTAAACCTTTATCAATTTTACCAGCATAAGTTATGTTATCTCAATTCTCTACTAAGAACTCGTATACAGGTTCAGCCAAACTCAGTAACTTTATCATTCTAAAATTCAGTACTCATAAAATTAAAATTCTAGTTCCATCCATACAAACAAAAGAGAACTAACTACAACAAGAAGACTCAATAAGAATGCAATAGGTGAAATTAATTGGGGAAAGAGACAAAACCTTGATCCATTTGCCTTGTGTTGCTACTGCAGCCATGGCATATAAAAAAATCTTGTCACTAAGCAATTATACTATTCTGCTGTTTTTTTTGTTTCCTCTTTCTGTTGAATCATCGAAGTGTGAAATTTAAAGAGGCTTTTCATTTGCCTTATGTCATGGTTTTAGTACTTATCTGTTCCTAAAATTGCCCTTCCAATTAGATAACAATTACAAAAACCCCTCTTGTTGTTTCTTCTAAATCTAGGGCGTGGATAAGGCCTTCTTCTATTTTATTTGTTAATTTTAAATTTTATGATATAATTTTTTTTATTTTTCTAAAATTCATGACAAGTTAAAATGAGATAAAGACAAATTAAACAAAGAAAGAAGTATTTTATAGTTTTCTGACTTCACTACACTTGTTTTTGCTTTCTCTCCGTCTCAATTTATATGACATATTTGACTTACCATAATAGTTAAGAAAAATATGATAAATATCTTTTATAGCATGTTTAACTTATTGTGAGGTTTAAGAAAAAAATGATTTTAAAAAAAAAATTTGTGGTTAAAATAACTATTAAATATTTGTGTGATTATAAAACATTTTATTGAGTGTAAAAAAATTAAAATTTTGAATTATTTTTAATTATATAATAATATCATACTTTTTAGGGAAAATGGCATGATATACCCCTCGTTATGAAAGTGACTCATAGATACATCTATTGTTATACAAACAGCTCATATATACCCTTTTCTCTAACGGAAGTGAAAAAATTAATTTTAGTTTAATTTTTTAATAATATTTAAAAAATATATATAATCCCATATGGGTATACTTAATCCTCCTCAAGCATATATTTTTTTTGTTTCAATGACTAATTTAAATTTTGATGGTCAAATTTATTTATATTTCCCTAATATTCTTGTAAAATTTATTATAGATGACCCAATTTTTTTTTCAAATACAAAATCTAAATTACAATATAGCCGAAAAAATAGTTTTAAATTATAATATAGCCAAAAAAAATTGTTTTAATTTTTTTTCTTACATTAAGGAATAAAAATAAAATAAAATAAGAATAGGAAACTCAAATAATGATAATCAAAAAAGTCAAAAAAATAATTTATGTATGCAAAAGATTAAAATATACCTTGAACTTTGCTAGAAGGATCATATATACCCCTAAATGATTTTTAAAAAAAATTAAAGGCTAAATATATAAATTTAAAACTAATTTTTTCACTCCCGTTAAATGAAGGGTATATGTGAGCTCATTTTGTAACGGTAGGGATATATGTGAACCGTTTGTATAACGGTAAGGATATATATGAGCCAATTTCATAACGAGGGGCATATCAACTCCAAATGACAAAGTTGAGGGGTTCAGACCCTTTTTCCTAATTTTTAAAATTAATTAAAAAGAAAAAGAATCTAGAGCAAAGAAATATTACTTGATTCTTTTTTTAGGTGAAGAAATTTTTTTTGGGTTTGAAAGAATGCCTTTATGGTTGTTGGAATTTAAATTCATAAAACCATGCATGATACTCCCTCCGTCTCTATTTATTTTTTAATGTGATTTAGTTTTTTATTTATTATTTTTGACAAATTAAAAAAAGACGATTTTTGTTTTCCTATTATACCCTTAATTTATTAACATTGAGTTAATGTCTTAGAAAAATGTAGTGAATAAATATGTTTGAGAGCCTATCAATTAATAAGGATAAAAAGATAAATTTGATATATCAAACATTATTTTCTTTATAGATCTGTCTAAGTCAAAAACTGAAAAGCAAATAGAGACAAATGGAGTACCATGGGAAATTAATCAATACTCACTAAAAAAGAAGTTGAATTTGGAAATTCCTAGATTCCCATGAAGAGCATGAATGGAGCCTTTTCATGTGTAATGATAAAAATAATTCAGAGTTGATAAGTTTGTGATTAATCTAATTGCATAATAACATTATCTTTTGGATTAGTTTAATTTAAAAGTGGACGTCACAGAAGATGTTATAAAGTAAGCAATGCATTTCATAAAAGTTTGATAATTGATATGGTATTTAATATTTATAAAAAAAAATTGAAATATCAAATATTATATTGAAGTAGGTAGTTATACAGAAAATTATATATATTATTATTATACTATAAAATATGTAAATAGTATTAATATAAAATTAATTATTGAAACTTTGATTTCTCTACCTTGATTGAAATGTCCTCTTTGAGAGATTGATTAACAAATGTAATTGCTTGTACTTTATTTTAAATATTTCTACATGCGGTGTTGGTATGATATGATTAAGGCATTTCTTGGAAAGTCGAAATCATAATTTTCTATTATTATATATAAGCTGAAGTCGATCAAACTATGTTACCCATTTATTTTAGCATAAAATATCAAAATTAAACATAAAAATATTATATCATACTGTGTTAATTTTATATAGTAATTGAATAGCATTTTCAAAAATCAAAACTTAAAATTATCGAATCATAATTCATATTGTGCTATATCATGCCTACCTTACTCATAGGAACCACAAAGTGCAAAACGCATTATATATAAGGCCCCATTTATTTTCTAAAAATTTACATGACACAGTCATGTCATTAAATAAGTATAGAAAATTATATTCTAAAATATAACCATAAAAATTAACTTGACAAGTTAAATGACTTTTGAAAAACAAAATGACAATTATCCAATGAGGCAAAATATTAAAACCATCTTTTCTATTACTAATTTCAATTCATTTTTTCCAAAGCATAACTAATCTTTTGACAAAATTTCTAGTTTGGAAAATGATAATAAAACAGAGAAAAATCATTTCATGATTATTGTTTTATATTATTTTATTTAACTTACACATTTAAAAAAAAAAATAGTTTATAAGATCACATTAAATATATTGTTGTTATTGGTTGGAAATAAGAAAAAAGTAGAAAAATTCAAAAAGTTCCGTTACCGGGAATCGAACCCGGGTCTCCTGGGTGAAAGCCAGATATCCTAACCGCTGGACGATAACGGATTTCATGCAATGCAAACTGCATTGCTTGATTTTATCTCTTCTTTCAGTTATCACTTGAGATCCAAAACATTTGTGGCTTGTAAATATGTTCTTCTCCACGTAAATATATTTTATTATTTGGGGGAAGCGGGGGGAGAATTACGTTTACTTGTATTTGCTATAACTTCTACTATCGTTAGATCGATATTGAGGCTTTTATTTTTTGTAACCAACTTTCGTTGATTAATTGGATCCGTTCATCGATGGTCGGCATGTATGATGGTCCACAAGAAATGAATTGGATTGCTTACACGTTTGATCCTCTGATTTACTATTCTCAAAAATTAGCAATTCATTTATTTAGTATAGATAATAGTTAATGGTAAACTTGGATTTAACTTAAAATATTTTAAGAAAATTTATCCTCCTCTGGAACAATTGGTTAACTTTACGTTAGGTTCTCCTCAACTAAATAGATAAATTTTCACTTTATTTTCTTGGAGCTCTAGAAAATACACATTTAGAAAATGATTTTGTCTTCCATGTGTTTTCTTATCGTTGCATTCCACTTTAATTCTCCTTTTTCAACGTCTAATAATGGACAAAGAGAATGAAAAAAAGAACAGAGAAATAATAGAGAAGAGAAATTAGAGTCTAATCCCTGAGAAAATATTACCTTACTTAATTTCTTAAATTTGTTAAATTTTGGTGGCTAAAGAGTTATACGATGTACTCTAAAGAATAGGGAAAAGAAATAGATTCCCTCTTAAACATGTCCTGAAAAGTCAGTTATATGTTTAAATTATTATGACGATCTATTACACACATTTGCTATGTGTAAAAGTGAATTTATTTACCCCTGAGACGTCTAACACCACTCTCACAATATGTGGTGCATTACACTCGCTGCCACATCACTGTCATGTCAGCGGCATGTCAGAAATTTAAAAAAATTACATTCTTTTTATTTTTAATTCACTTTTCTTTTATTAACTATACTAGTATACGTACCCGCACGTTGCGCGAATATTTGAAAATGAATAATTTTTTAATTTAAAAATAATTCATATGAATTATAATTGAGTATTAAAATTGCAGGTGCGGTCATATATAATGTTTTGATTTTATATTAATAGTTGATACTAATAAAACTTTATCCTTTAAAGAGGTCACACATTTTTTCTAACAACTTCTATTTTTCATTGTATAATGAAAATTAATAATAGCATATGTGGTGTGTGTTAGATTGATATTTGTGTTAATTAATTAAATTTAAAATTTATAGACCGGATTTGAATTTAGCATTAAAAATAATAACTCTAACTTTAGTAAAAATATTAATATAATTTGCAAAATATATTGCAACCTATTAGCACACTCCTCTCTAATTCAAACTTGTAACGTAAAATAACTTTCATTTAATTAAACAAATATAAATTCATAAAACAAGGATACACAAAATCAAATTATTATTCAAATTTAAAAAACTTAGACGTTCGGATACTAATTTGGATAACTACCATTTTTAAAAAATAAATTTAAAAAGGAGACCTCAGAAATAGTTAAGTTCTTTTTATTTTTATTTTTATTTATTTTTCCAAAACCGTATTGTTTTTTTTAGTGTTTACCCTTTTTATTTTATTGTCAATTGTTAATTAATTTAATTCATTAATTCTACATATTATTTTATATGCAGATTATTTTGTTTTAATAAAGAAAATGCAAATGTGGGGATTCCTTTTTGTTTTTTCTTTTCAAACTGATTTTTTTAATTTTCTTCTTATATTTATATAATGCAAACATTAAAGAAAATAGGATAATTGTTGTGCCGTAATTTTTATTCAGAAAAATCACTTTTTGAAATGTTCTAAGTATAAAACAATTCGAGAAAATATTTAGAAAAGAGTCGCCACTTAATTTTTTAAAGAAATTAAGAAAACTTATAATTTTCAAAGATTTAAACAGAAAAAATCATTTGAAAATACCAAAGAAGGTTCGGGGTTCAATTTACACTTCGAGAAGGGTTTAAGCATTCGAAGTGTCCGCTAACATGCGGTTGACCTGCGACTTGACTAAAATATATTTGACTATTTTTAGAAAAAAAAATAATGATTTAGCATAATAACTTACAATATATTTGATTAACTTTGAGAATATACCTAAATAAATGACGCATTTTTTATTTATTTATTATTTTTTAGAGAAAGGGACCCAAAAATGAAACATTTGAATTAAACTACAAGTGATTAGAATATTAATAAAACTAGATTGATTAGAATTTATTTAATTCATTTTAAACCAATTTAATAAATTAAAACATGAAAATCATTTCTTATTAGATGACTAAACCTTTTGAGAAAATAACTAAGTATTATTATTATTTTCTAATTGATTAAAACACTTAAACATAAAAAATAAAAAAATAAAAAAATGAGTTAGAACGTGATTTGAGTGAAAAGTGTTAAATAACAATTTTTTTTTAATTTTTTTTTTAAGAACAACGATTTGACTTAATTAACGATATAAAAATTGATTGGTATTTGATTAGTAAAATAAATGACCACAACACAAAAAGAATATTTTAAAACAAACCAACACTAAGAAATAACTCATCTTTTGGGGGATCTAATTAAGTTAATTAAAATAAATTATAGTTAGAATTAAATAAAATTAGACAAGCGTAAGCAAATCAATTAAAATAGTAAGAGATATTAAGAAATTGGGCCCTTTTTTGGGCCAATTTTGCTGCAAATTCTGGGGATTTTACTCAATCCCGTTTTTGGTATACATCACCTGTATATCAGTGTATATTGATGTATACAACCCCTTTTTTCTGCATTCCGAGACCTGTACGTCAACTCCAAATACTTGTCCTTCAATTTCTCAAGGTTGAATGACTCGATAAAAGAATTTTGGGCCTTTATGGCCCATCCGAAATATGAAGTGGAGAAAGATGGAGTCCAAGGGGACTCGGATGGTATATACATGCGAAAGAAATAAGATTAGTACCCAATAATAGCATCTCAGAGTCGTAGC
Organism: Solanum commersonii; assembly: GCA_029007595.1. Classification (NCBI taxonomy): domain Eukaryota; kingdom Viridiplantae; phylum Streptophyta; class Magnoliopsida; order Solanales; family Solanaceae; genus Solanum; species Solanum commersonii. The sequence goes on from JAJTWQ010000022.1 coordinate 5,588,225, forward strand.
ATTAAATGACAATGAAGACTAATCAATTACAAAAATAAGAAATGCCTAGCTAGTATCACTTAATAACCTTCAAGCTAAAATAAAACACGTTAATTAAGTTGGACAATTTAGTAAAACAAATAGCAATGACTATGAATGCAAGATCAGGCTATAATGCTAAATAAAATAAAATTATAGGACGAATCTAGTAACTCTATTATGATGCGCGCTAACATGTAATAAAAAAAAAGTCATTAATTCAATAATATCGAACAAATATAAATAGAAGAAATGATATCGTGTCAAGAGAAATAGATTTTCATGCTTAAATTATCAATCATGTAACATTGACGGCAAACAATCTTAAATAAAAATAAAGTATCTATATAGAATAGGTAATTTGTCTCCCTTGCTAGAATAAAATATGACTAAAGCCATTAAAGAGCTCTTAAATTTAAGTCAATGGGTAGACTCATTTATCCATGGTTTCTAAGATGACAAAAGAAAATGAGCCATCGGAAGTTCTCCTGGGAGGTCAAAGGATCAGCATATAACACATTGAAAGATCAATACCAAAAGAAATATGCTTCAAATAATTTTAAGAATGAAATTCTAACAAAACTAGAATTTGGAAGAGGAAAATAAGAAATTAAATTCTACATCAACTACAAATGGCAATTCACTTATACAAAGATTATTGAGTAAAAAGGGAGAGACTTGGGCAAGGTTCACTCCAAACAATGAAGTAACGAAACTCGAACAATATTGGAGAAAGGAGGAAAAGAGCAGCCGAACATTATTATGTCGAAATAACTTGGATATACGCACTAAATTTAATCTTAGTATGCTTGAAGGGTGTAGATAGTAAGGATGTATAAGTGAAAAATCATTAGCATAGTAGAACACTTTACATGAAAGATTTAACACAAGGAACTATGCTCTAACCACTTTGAAACAACCTGCTTATTGATTTTTATTTTTTTATTTTTTTTTAGTTAATAAGAAACTCAAAATACACTAACTCGCAAATGCAAAACAACTGCGAATCTTTCTTAGAATGCAAACTCTATAAATACAACGGCTAATATCGATCCCTAAAGGACGAATGCCATAGCGTAGAAGGTGAGACAGTAAATACTCAATTCGTGCCATTTATATTAACGGAAATAATAAATAAGTGAGGGATATCATATATCAAATTAAAGATGAAACCATCTGTGGAAGATGATCCCGAACTAAAAAAAAACTGAATTGCTACTCATGGCTAATAAGACAAGGTAACAACAACAAGAAGATTTCAACCAGAAAAAAGGAATTAGGGACTAAAAGGAATCCCTAAGATTTCAAGCAAGTCAGATCAAACAACAATATAAAAATAGGCAAGTTTTGTCACTAGTTTGCAGTAAAAAAAAATCTGGAAATTTTAACATTTCAAATGTTTTACACGGTCAAGGATCCAACATATCAACACATCAAGAAATAAAAGACATGAGCCGAAATAAGGTTTACCTTTTGAAATGCAGCGAAATCAGGACAACCACGAGCCTGAAGGAACGATTTTTTACCACAAACTTCGAATACAAAAGGCAAACTAAGAAAATCTGAGAATCGTTCTTTTGTAAGCTATTTTTTCATATATGACCTCAAAATTCAACCTTTTTTTTCCCTTCTCCCTAATCACTGAGGGAGAGAACCATTTATAGGGAAAGATGGACGATTTAAGGGGGGTAAAATCCGTTTGAATTTTGAATCTACCCGTTTCTTTTCGAGGCAACAGTGAAGGGATTTATAAAATCCCAGAGAAAAGGGAAAAAGGGGACGTGAGGATGGTTGGACGTTGCAGGCGAGGAGGATGACGGATTTTCTTCGGATTTGTCGGATTTGCAGCGTGATTTCCGCTAAGATTTCATCTGGCGTCCGATTCTGCGAAGAAGAAGAGTAACAGGGGGTGGGGCCATCTGGTTTTACACACTGATTTTGCTGAAGTTAACATTTGGTGGGTTTTATTTGTGTTAAGATTGGGCTGGGCGAATTGGAAAACAAAATGGACTGCTGAAAAAAGGGAAATGGGCTGAAAAAAGTCAGCCCACCTTTGGGTCTTTGGAACTGTTACTTGAATTGGTGGGCTGTTGATAAAGTTGTACTGGGCTGTTGAAATATGGCAAATAATTGGCCCAATTTCTGATCTCAAAAAATGAAACAAGGATAAGGTGAGAAAGTGGCTAGTATTGCAATTACACAATAGCCAAATGAATTTCAATTGTAGCCAAATTGAATTTAATCTGTGAATTCGGCTAAAATTTAAACAAGATTAGTTAATATGAATTAATTAATGAGCTTCTTAATCTTAACAAAATTAAAAAATAATAGTTAACTTAATTATAAACTAACTAATTCAATTACAAAACTAATTAACTCGAAATTTTAACTATAACTTAAAGTAAATTAATAAAATATTTAGCTAAAAATGTAAAATCTTTTGTGATGATTTTCAAATATTTATAAAATAACGTGATTGCAAAAATATACATATTTATTACTAAAATGATAAAATTACTTTGAAAATAACTTGAAAGTATTTTGAATTTCATAGAACTCATTAATTCAAAATTATAACCATCCCTAATATTTAAAATATAAAATCATTTTTGAGACGATTTTCGAATAATCACAAAATATAGTGATTATATACATAATTATGTAAAACATACATATATCATCTAAGATTTATGAAAAGTGACAAACTATTTAAAAATCTTGCAAACCATATTGTTATTATTATTATTATAATTTATCAAACTATATATATATATATTTTATCGTTTGAAATTGAAGAAGTTCAAAATGATTAATTTATATTGTGAAGGGTCAAAATTGGGTGTCAACAACTGTCCCTCGTTTGTCTTGGATTTATGAAAGAAATCCGAGGAAAATGACAATGACAAATTCAATTTTGATCAACCACATCTTCATCTTTTCAAAAAGGGATTTGGTATGGACTCTTCGAGTTATGGCCGAACCCCGATATCGAGTTTTCTACATATCTCTGGCTATTATGAGAATTCAGGCCACTTGTAGTTTGATACGCTTGATTTGATGTACGATTATGAAAGAATTCAAAAGTTATCCCGATATCGAATTATGAAGAGATCGAGATGCTCGAGAATAATATTTGAGAGAGGATGTTGGAATACAGTCGAGTTTTTGGCATTGAGCCCGCCTACATACTCCTCGACTTGGGAAATCAGGCTACTTATAGTTCGACTCAATCGATTGAAAAGAAAATCTATTATGTAAGATATCCTTTTGGTTCTAGAGGAGTGACAAGTAAGTTGAGTATTGAAAAGGAGGCTTGCAACCTCTTAGCCATGAATGTGGTGCACTTCACACTCATAAGTAAGAACTTACACGGACATAATTTCTAAGGCTCTTGGTGCATTGTCATTGAAATTGGAAAGCTATTTCCAATGGAGATCAAAATTTTGGGATGCGAAACCGAAATCGACAAACCAAAAGAAAACCCACATGCCTTCTGATAGGGGTGTGGTTTGATTGGTGGTGAAAGTCGCTCATTTGCTCGCGTCCTAAGAGTTTGGCACTCCTCTTTGGACTATGTCCCAGTTCGCTGCTAAGAAAAAGTTCCACGTTGTGCTGTATCTTTTTTTTTTTTACGTCGTCCGCACTTGTGGTTTGTTTTTGGAGAATTCATCCTTTCGGATGCTCTCGACAAAGAATGAGATAAAACTCATTAGCATAAAAATGCAATTCAAATAGGAGACAATGTCTTTTACCGTGTTGACACTTAATTGTTCTCCTTGATTATTTGACGTCAATTTCATCGGGTTTGACGCAAAGCAAATAAAACTTGTGTCTCATATTTGCAATATAATCTTCAATGTGCTCTTCCTTTGATGTCAAAGTAATAAAATATCTTGATGTAATATGTTGACAATTCTCTTGATGTCGTTTTTACAAAGAAAATGATGCAGACGATATTGATTTTCTTGTGATATGTAATCTTTCTCTTGTGGTGTATAACTCCTTTCTCTTGCGATGCATGATTCTTTTTCACGATGTATGACTTCTTTTCCGCGATGCATGAATTCTTCTCTTGCTAGCATGAATATCTTTCCCGCGATGCATGACTTTTTCTTGCTACGCATGATTTCTTTTCTCGCGATACCCGCAATGCATGACTTCTTTCTCTTGTTATGCATGATTTCTTTTCTTGAGATACATGAATCTTTTTCTGCGATGCATGAATCTTCTCTTGCAATGCATGATTTCTTTCTCTCTTGCAATGCATGAATTCCTTTCTTGCAATGCAGGAATTCCTTTTCTCGCGATATATGAATTTTCTCTTGCAATGCATAGCTTTTTTTCCCGCGATGCATGAATCTTTTTCACGCAATGCATGAATCTTTTTCCCACGATGCATGAATCTTTTCCCGCAATGCATGAATCTTCTCTCCAGTGATGCATGACGTTTTCTCTTGCTATGCATGATCTTTTCTACGATGCATGAACTTCTTTCCCGCGATGCATGAGTTCTTTTCCGCGATGCATGAATTCTTTTTCGCGATGCATGAATCATTTTCTCTTGCTATGCATGATATTTCCCACGATGCATGAATTCTTTTCCGCGATGCATGACTTCTTTCTCTTGCTATGCATGATCTTTTCCCGCGATGCATGAATTGTTTTCTCTTGCAATGCATGATCTTTTCCCAACATGCACGAATTATTTCTCTTGCTATACGTGAATCTTTTTCGCAACACATGGCTTTTCCCGCGATGCATGAATCTTTCTCTTGCATGAATTCTTTTTCTCTTGCAATGCATGACTTCTTTCTCTTGTAATGCATGAATCTCTCTTTCTATGCATGATTTCTTTCTCTTGCAATGCATGACTTCTTTCTCTTGCAATGCATGAATTCCTTTTTCTCGCTATGCATGAATCTTCTTTTGTAATGCATGAATTCCTTTTCTCGCTATGCATGAATTTCTTTTCTCGCGATGCATGAGGATTTTTCCGCGATGCATGAGGATAATGATGATGCCTCCCAATACCGAACGAAGATAATGCCTCACCAAGCCACAATGTGATCTTCCAGGTATATTTTGGGTGGTGATCATCTCAATTGACAATATAATTAAAATGACCCTCGGAGTAGTGGTATCATCTCATTTGACAATACAATATGAATAGCTCTCCGGGTAAGAAGATTATCATGTCCAATAATAACGATGCAGATAGGCCTCTTTCAAGTATCTTTAGTTGCTGGAAAACAAATAAAATTTCTCTTTTCGAGGTTTTCATTTGTTTCATATCTGGTCATAATTGCGTATTTATTACGGACCTCTCCTTGTTGAGAATTTGAATAATGCTATTCATATTCCCCAATTCTTTGTCATAATAGGCCTAAAATATTTCCTGCATCCACAAAAAAAAATGTCAATTTTAAGGAGCTTTTCGCCCTTTTGATTTCTCCATATTCAATGAATGGAGGAATATGTTGATTTTGAGGTAAACCTATAAACTTGCATCCACAGAAAAATTGTTAGTTTAAAAATGAACTAATCTGTGTCGATCTCGGCGGTTGTCTGCTCCTTGTCTTGCTATCTTGATTGATTTCTCCGATCTCCCGCATCTTGATAGATAAGACAAAATATTTTTATGCAAAAATAATTAGAACATGAATGAAAAGCTTTTAAGAAAAAATAGATTTTCAAAGGTAATGTTTGGAAAAAGTCACTGTCAAGTGTCATGTCACGTCAAACTTAATGAATGCCTTTAGAGTTGATGTTTCGAGGTCTATCTGATTACTTGCTGAGAAGTATTCAAAGTTGTTCCAAACTACCGATGAATCTTATTGAAATTTTTGAGGCTACTCTCAAAAATTTCTGTCCCAATTAATTGTCTCGGCGTATCTTTAATCGTTGGTGAGCAAATCATGGAATTTTTGAGATCCTCTAAAAAATTCTATCCTGTTGCGAATCTCAAAGTGACTTCAGTCTTGGTTCGTTGAAAAGATCTCTTTTCTTGAGAATTTTTGAGTCCCTCTCAAAAAATTTGTCCCAGTTTCTATTATAAAAAAATAGAAAACTTATGGGAGAGATGACCGAACCCTTGTGGCGCCTACGTATCCCGTTGAGGCGAAAATCAGGTCAAACGTAGTTCCCCCTCTCGAGGATTAAAAAAATAGGAAAACTACAAAGAAACCGACCGAGGCCGACATAGGCCGCCTACGTATCTCATTCTTGAGAATTCAGGTCGAACGTAGTTGAAATACAAAAGGAAATATTAACAAGGGATAAAGGAATGACCGAGGCCGATATAGGCCGCCTACGTATCTCATTCTTGAGAATTCAGGTTAGACGTAGTTCATTACAAAGGGATAGATTCTAAACAAAGCAATTACAAGCAAATAGAACGATTACAAGAAAATAATGGAAATACAAACTGAAACTTCACACATAGTATCTCTTGACAGCATCTGAGTTGATCGGTTTCGGCCATTCGGTGCCATCCATCTCCGACAGGACTAAGGCACCTCCGAATAATACTTTGCGAACCATGTAGGGTCCTTGCCAATTTGGTGCAAATTTTCCTTTATATTCATCTTGATGAGGGAAAATACGCTTAAGAACTAACTGACCAACTTCAAATGTTCTGGCTCTTACTTTCTTGTGAAAAGCACAGATCATTCTCTGTCGATACAGTTGACCATGACAAATGACAACCATTCTCTTCTCATCAATCAATGTTAGCTGGTCAATCCGCTTTTGAACTCATTCAGCATCACTCAATTCCGCTTCTTGGATAATTCTTAGTGAAGGTATTTCGACTTCTGTAGGTATAACTGCTTCTGTTTCGTATACTAACAAATATGGAGTAGCTCCAACTGATGTTCTGACAGTCGTTCGGTAACCCAACAAAGCATATGGCAACATCTCATGCCAACCTCTGCGATTATCAATCATTTTCCTCAAAATCTTTTTTATGTTCTTGTTGGCGGCTTCTACCGCTCCATTCATTTGAGGACGATAGGCGGTTGAGTTTCGGTGAATTATCTTAAATTGTTCACATATCTCTCTCATCAAGTGACTGTTGAGATTTACTCCATTATCAGTAATGATAGATTCTGGTACTCCAAATCTACATATTAAATTATTACGAACAAAATCAGCTACAACTTTCTTGGTCACCGACTTATACGAAGTTGCCTCGTAGTCGATGGCAACCAAAATAAATCTGTGTCCGTTAGAGGCGGCTGGCTCTATTGGACCAATGACATCCATTCCCCAAGCTACAAAAGGCCAAGGTGAACTTATAGCATTAAGTTCGTGAGGCGGCACTCGAATCAAATCACCGTGCACTTGACATTTATGACATTTCTACACAAACTTGCAACAATCATGTTCCATAGTCATCCAAAAATAACCGGCTCGAAGGACCTTCCTCGACAAAGTGAGCCCATTCATGTGAGTACCACAAACTCCGGCATGTATCTGTTCCAGAAGCTTTGCAGATTCACTAGCATCAACACATCTGAGAAGGCCTAAATCTAGAGTCCTCCTATAAAGGATTTCTCCACTTGCAAAGAAATTGAGGGCCATATGGCGTATCGACTTCTTTTGGTTGAACGTTGCATTCTCAGGATAAGCCCCGTCCTCTAAGTACTTCTTGATGTCAAAATACCAAGGCAAACCATCTGGTTCCGCTTCAACATGTGAACAATGAACAGGCTGCTCTTTTACCTCTATATCTACTGGATCAATATAACTTGTATCTGGATGTTTGATCATTGAGGCAATGGTGGTGAGCATCGGCCAACTCATTTTGTGTCCTGGGAGTATGTCTGAACTCAATCTTGCGAAATCTCTTGCACAACTTCTATATATACTGCACGTACGGTGTGATTTTTGGGTTCTTCACGGCCCATTCTCCTTGAACTTGATGAATCAGTAAGTCTGAGTCTCCAATAACTAGAAGCTCATGAACGTTCATGTCAATTGCCATCTTTAAACCGAGTATGCAAGCTTCATACTCAGCCATGTTGTTTGTACAATTAAATCGGAGTTTAGCCGCCATAGGATAATGCTGGCCGGATTCTGACACTAAGACTGCTCCGATACCTTTCCCTTGGTGATTTGCCGCTTCATCGAAGAATACTCTCCAACCAGGATATACCTCAGAAATATCTTCACCTACAAACGCTACTTCTTCATCGGGAAAATAAGTCTTGAGCGGTTCATACTCTTCATCAACCGGATTCTCTGCAAGATGATCAGCCAAGGCTTGTGCTTTTATCGCCTTTTGTGTCACATACACAATGTCAAACTCACTCAAAAGCATTTGCCATTTAGCCAACTTCCCGGTCGGCATTGTTTTCTGGAAAATATACTTCAATGGATCCATCCTGGAGATAAGGTACGTGGTGTAAGAAGATAAATAATGTCTCAACTTTTGAGCGATCCAAGTCAAAGCGCAACATGTTCTCTCCAAAATAGTGTATCGAGCCTCATATGGAGTGAACTTTTTACTCAAGTAATAAATGGCTCGCTCCTTCTTCCAGTCTCATCATGTTGGCCAAGCACGCATCCTAATGCGTTATTCGAGATTGACAAATATAGCAATAATGGACTCCCTTCTCGTGGAGGGACCAACACTGATGGACTGGACAAATAGTCCTTGATGGTATCAAAAGCAATTTGACATTCTCCGGTCCACTTGGTTGAGACATCTTTTTTTAATAACTTAAAGATAGGCTCACACACCACAGTGGATTGAGCTATGAACCAGCTAATGTAGTTCAACCTTCCTAGAAAACTCATCACCTCCTTCTTTGCCTTCGGAGGAGGTAATTCTTGAATCGCCTTGATCTTGGAAGGGTCGAGCTCAATGCCTCTTCTGCTGACTATAAATCCCAACAACTTGCCAGCTGGCACCCCAAAAGCATATTTGGCAGGATTTAACTTCAAATTGTATCGACGCAGACGATCAAAGAATTTTCTCAAGTGAGTCAAGTGATCCGAACTCTCGCGAGACTTGATTATGACATCATCTACATACACTTCGATCTATTTGTGAATCATATCGTGAAAGATGGTTGTCATGGCCCTCATATAAGTAGCACCGACGTTTTTTAGACCAAATGGCATCACCCGATAATGATATACACCCCAAGGCGTGATGAAAGCTGTCTTTTCTGCATCTTCTTCATTCATCAGAATCTGGTGGTAGCCCGCATAACAATCCACAAATGATTGCATTTCATGCTTAGCACAGTTATCAATGAGGATGTGAATGTTTGGCAATGAAAAATTATCTTTCGGACTGGCTTTGTTGAGATCTCTATAGTCGACACAAATTCTGATCTTTCCATCTTTCTTGGCAACTGGAACAACGTTGGCTAACCAAGTCGGATATTGCATCACTTCCACTACTTGAGACTCGATCTACTTGGTAATCTCCTCTTTGATCTTCAAACTCAACTCAGGCTTGAACTTTCGAGTCTTTTGTTTACTGGACTGAAATCTGGATTAATCGGCAACTTGTGGGACACCATATTTGTACTCAGCCCCGGCATATCTTCATAAGACCAGGCAAACACATCAATGTACTCTCTGAGCAAACAGACTAGGTCTCTTCTTTGAGCTTTAGTCAGATGGACACTGATTCTCACTTTTTTAACACATTCCTTATTTCTGAGATTCACAATTTCAGTTTTTTCAAAATTTGGCTTGTGTTGATTCTCGAATTGTCAAAAATCCTCAGCAACATGTTCGAGTATCTCATTTTCTTCTTCATATTCCTCCCATTCATTATCATCTGCCTCATTTTGTTCACTTGGTTCATGACATGACATGACATTGGCAGGTTTTAAATTATTATTACTGAAATCATAAACATTCAAAGTTAGGAAAGTAAAATATAAACAGATAAATAAATAAATTTTTGATAAAAGAGGCTTTCATTTTAATAAAAAAATAAGCACAAACTTTAGCCAGTGCCGAGGGCCATTTTGCTTTTTCAAACATCACAAGGAAAATTTAAAAAACTTCAAACAAATAAAACTGGATAAAGGGTGGGTCTCGGGCCTCTTCCGGACTACCACCGATTTTGAAAATAAACAAAACACATGTCCTTTCTACCCAGATGAGCGAGAAATCAGGAGTGGTGTGGAGGTCCAGTTCTGCAATTGCTCCTCAGGTTCTGCATCACGGATGCCTGATGCTTCAGCCTCATCCTCGATGACCGCATTAATCTCTTCAAAAAGGCCCCAGATTCCTTCCCCGAGCCCACCATCGTTGACATTTTCTCGTATCGGAAATGACTAGTACAAATGAGAAATTGGCCTGGCCAATGTTTGATCAACACTCTTGTTCTTTATCTCTGTTTCATCAGCCTCCGTAGGGACGTACCCTAAACCAAACTTTGCTCCTTTGGAAGGAATTTGGATCGGCTCGACGATTCCTTGAAAGTGTTTCCCTAACCCGAAACCTGGTTCAAAACCATTCTGGAGCATGACGGTAGCAATCATCTTGTACACGGTAGGCATAGGAGGCTGTGGAGCCAAGTCATCACCGGTGGCATTAACCAGCTCCACCGTGTAGAAATCGCAACCTCGAGAGACATCATCAATGATCGGTGCATACCCGTTGGAATGACTCCCTTCACCATAAATGACTAATTCCTGGTCCTTCCAAACAAACTTCAACAGTTGGTGAAGGGTAGACGGCACAGCCCCGGCCATGTGGATGAACGGTCTTTCTAGAAGCAAATTGTAGCTGGTATTGATATCCAACACCTGAAACTCCACATTGAATTCTACAGGCCCCATTTGAACATCCAAATTTACTAACCCTATCGTGTCTCTCTGCACCCCATCGAAAGCTCTCACATTGACCTGATTTTGTTGAATCTTTCCCAAGTCGAATTTCAGCTGCTTGAGAGTTGAAAGAGGACATATGTTGAGACCAGACCCATCGTCGACCAAAACACGATTTATAACTTTGTCTCGGCACTTGATGGTGACGTGCAGAGCTTTGTTGTGCATCCTCCCTTCAAAAGGCAGCTCTTCGTCGCAAAAACTGATTCGGTGTCCTCGGATGACCTGATTTATCATGGCTGCTAGATCGTTACTGTTAGTACCCACAGGAACATAAGTGTCATCCAAAGCTTTCATCAAAGCTTGTCTATGCAACTGCGAACTCATTAATAAAGCCCACACAGAAATCTGAGCCGACGTCTTCTCTAGATGCTTCACAATCGAATAATCTTTCGGTTGCATTTTTCTCCAGAACTCCTCAGCTTCGGCCTCACTGATCGGTCTTTTTGCTTGGTCCTTCTTCTGCCTTCCTTGAGCCAACTCTTCCGGTGTGTAGCACCTGCCGGATCTGGTCATACCCTGGGTAACAGCTGTTTCAATCACAAACTTTGGTCGGACAAGAGTTTCTCGTGGTACTAAGGTAACAGCCTTTTTGGGTGTCAGAATCACAAACTCTTTCTTCTCTCTAATGCTCAACGAGGCTACCGCCCTTTCTAGTTCATCAGGAGCAACTGGAACTATTGCCTTTGTTACGCACCAATCGTCATCTGTCTCTATCATATTGATAGTGACGCCTCTATGATTTGACAAAGGATTACTGTTGACATTGGGCGCGACCATTTGAAGAGAGACCACGTTCTGATCGATCAGGTCTTGAATTTTATGTTTCAGGTTGATGCAGTCCTCAGTATCATGTCCAACACTATTGGAGTGATACGTGCACCTCTGATCAGATCTGTAAAACTTTGAACTAGTGTCAACCGGCTTGGGACCTACTGGATGAATATATCCAACCATAGTTAATCATTCGAACAACTTTGTTCGACTTTCAATAAGCGGAGTGAAAATTCTGGTGGGCTTCTTCTCAAATCTAGGATGGGGGGGATCGTAATTGCCTTGTTGAGAAGGAGGCATTTGACAATAATTTGGAGTGTTCGGGCGAGGGGCTTGATATCTGGGATATGAGTTGGCTTGGTAATTTGGTTGTGGAGCTTGGTAGTTCGATGGGGTATTTTGGTAAAGTGGAGTTGGGGTTTGATACATTGTGGGAGGCATTTGGTAATTTGTTTGAATGTTAGCACAGTTGGGAGAGACATTCCGGTAGTGATAAGGTGGAGTTTGGTAAACTGGAGGGGGAGTTTGGTAGATAGGAGGAGGGGTATTTTGATAACTAGGGGGAGGGGTATTTTGGTAATCATCTTGTGCATAACAAGCCGGTTATGAACTCTGTAAAGGTCTAGAACGACCTTGGTATGATGAGAATTTCCTTGGGGTTTTCTTCCCCTCAGAGGAAATAGATGACACATCTTCTCTTTTCTTTTTAAACAAACCCGAAGATCCGGGCGAGGCAGCAACACGGGTAATCTTTCCGGTTCTCAATCCATCTTCGATAGTCTCACCTACCTTGACTATCTCAGCAAATTTTGCTCCAACGAGCAACATGATTCTGTCATAATATTCGGGCTCTTGCACCCGCACAAACACTTCGACAATTTCCTTTTCTGACATAGGAGGTCTAACTCTAGCTGCCTCCTTTCGCCATCTATATGCGAATTCTCTGTAACTTTCAGTCGGCTTCTGCTTCATCTTCTCCAAGGAGTAACGATCAGGAACGATCTCCACATTGTAGGCGAATCGTTCGATGAAGTCCTTAGCCAGAGCGTTCCAACTAGACCACTGTCTCGTTTCATGAGACGTAAACCATTCTAGAGCCTCTCCGCTCAGACTTCGGCTAAAAAGCCGCATTAACAAAGCTTCGTCTCGCCCAACTCCTACGAGTTGGTCACAGTAGGCCCTCAGGTGTGCTAAGGGGTTCCCCGTTCCTCCGAAGATGTCAAATTTTGGCACCTTGAACCCTTCCGAGAGGTCTAAATTCGGATGGATGCACAGGTCTTCGTAACTCAACCCGGCGACCTCAGGAATGCAGTTCAACTCCTTCATGGCTTTTCTAATTTCCTCCTTCATATCTGTCCTAGAGGTCTCTTCCTTTGACCTCCACTCTCTCTCCCTCTTCTCATAATGGTTGAGCTCTGAACCATGGGCGTCATGCTCATTGGGAACTGGTATTTGGAAAGTGGTTTTTTGCGGTAGTGGTGGAGCAATGGAGGGACTCTGGCCATTTAAAGGGGCGTGATAGTTTTGGGGGAAAGTCTGGGGGTTGGTATATTAGTTTTGGTGAAGGATGGAAGTGTGTGGGTTATTAGTGTTTTGGCTGTGAGGGGGTGGGCCAAATCGGTGGTTTGCATTGGGGGGAGGGAGTGGTGCTTGGAGGTTGGTATTTTGAGGAGGAGGTGGTGTTTGATAAGAGGCTGAGGCGTAATTGGGGTTTTGGGTGGTAAGGTCAATGATGGAGGGATTATGAGCAGGGCTTAAAGGCGGGTTCTGAGCTTGTTCCACGTTTGGAGGGGGAATTTGAGCTGGAGGTCTTTCGTCTGGTTGAGTGTTGACAGCAAAAATTGGAGGAGGCAAATCGTGTTTTCTTTGCATCTCGACCCTCATTTCAGCAATTTGTTGCATCAACTGTAGGATCAGTTCATTCTGATCAGCAAGGGCGGGCTGAGCCACCACGACATCAGTAAGGCTGGTTTCTTCGTTGTTATCACCCATTGTTGTTTTTCCATTTTGTGGACTTTGATTGGGGAAGAAATATGTAGGACCTTTAGATCTAATGAAATAAGGATGATCAGCCAGCTTATCGACACAGACCAGTTCTAACTACCTGTAGAGAAAAATAACTCAAAGGCAAATCTGTCAGTATTAGTTTTGGATGAATAATGCAAGATATCACATAGAAAGCAGATAAACACATAAAAGTTGCTTCGTTTGAGGGCACGTTAACCCACAAGTAATAGGGATTGACTTTTGAACAAGCAGGAATTTGCTCATTTTTATTTTTTTTTTTTATTTTTTTTTGTTTTGGTGACTCAGAAAGGTTAAATTGCGTTAAGCTAAGGCCTTCTTGCTGCATCTCTGGGCATTTGTTGATCTGAACTCAATGTTTTCTTGTAGGATGAAGGGGGAAAAGAAAATTTTAAAAGATAGGGGCCGGGCCTTGAAAGACTGCCTACGTATCTTCCAAGGAGAATTCAGGCCCTACGTAGTTCGAATACAAAAAAAGTTTCATTTTCATTCATTCATTTCTTGAAGATTACAAGGAAAGTGAAAAACAGACAATAAAGCTCCTAAAAGATAAAATGTGCCTCCACCCAAGCCATTCTTCTTCTGATTGTAGCATTAATCACGGGGGTAAACTCATATGCTTCGAAGGTGGTTTTCTCATTCCCTTCCTTCCATCGTCCCTGTAGAGGAGGCCTATAGACAATTTCCTCCCAGTATCTTCTTCAGTAGCTTTAGGTCTAGAGCCTTTGGGATCACTGTTGGTGGCCTCTTGGCTGATGAAAAAGTGTTTTCCACGTGGCTTCTGAACCATCACAGTTATATCTTTGAAGGCATTGCGCTTCTTCCGCACATCAACTGTCTCTTTATCTATAACAGCACATTTTGTCATTTTTGCTGCCAACTCCACGTCTAGTGCCACATTTGTTGCTCGTGTAACCACGGTGGCAAACTCCACTTCTATTCTCCTTTCTCTGGTTTCTTGGATCTCTTGTCTAAGCCACTGCAATTTCATCCTCAAATCCTCTTCTGTCAGCTCTATGTCGATACTCTTGCCTTTTTCCATCTTAGCTGCAATTTTACCTTTCATGAGATGATAGAGTAGTGTTTTAGGATTCGGTAGTATGATTTTATTTTTGACTGAGAAACTTAAGACTCATGGAGTTTTGGTCGAACATTTTGGTAGTGACTTGTATTTGACAATTTTTTTTTTGACAAAGAGTCGGCTAAAATGTCCTCATTCAAAGCAACGTACCACATAAACAGTTAAACACACAAGTAGACAGACAAATATTGCGTCCTAAATATGCATGTGACCCTTTGTGCCAAGGGTAGGCCTAGCGAATTGAAGGATGTATTGGCTTTTTGAAACAAATTGTAGCATCCCCCAAAATAAGATTCATAAATAATAGAGAATTCATTACAAAGTTAAGCAAAATGATACATCTTTTAGGGAAGGGATAAAACTGTAAATAGAAGAACATCAATCCCATGCAGGGGAATAAGATAACTAAAATGCTGAAGGACCTGCTCCTCCTCTGGCTTTTTCCACTTCTTCACGAATAAGGAACTTGCTGGTTATCACATGTGGCTCAGCGAACACAGCTTTAGAAGACATTGACATGCCCTGGAGGGTGTTAAGCTGATCATCCAAGTTCAAGTCCAAACGTATCAGGCAGGCTCTCGCGTCAGCTAACTCTTGCGTGGCAAAAGCTAATGCCCTTTGGCTTTCATATTCTCGATGCTGGAACTCTTGTTCCCTACGCAGGTATTCTTGCTCCCTACGTTGAAACTCTTGCTCTTTTCGGTCCCATTCTTGCTAAAAATGGTAGGCTTGGATTTGGAGCCTTACCTAGACATCTTCAATCTGTCGGCCCGTGCGTGGTGTTGGGTCGAGTGTACCACGCAGATCATCCTGCAACCATTTTTTGTATTCATCCACATACCCGGCTTCATATCTATTTTCTGTCATGCTTTCTTTTAGGTTGACCCGTCCAGCCCATTCTTGGCAAATGTCCTTGGCGTAAGGTATCTTGTCGCACCCATTGTAGTCAAAGACGTAGCGGCTAGTGTCTCCTTTGAAAGGTAAAATCTGTCTTCTGCCGAATTGCCGCATTACCCTACTAGGATTGTAAGGTCGTACCCCTCTAATGCCAGGGAGGATTAGGAAAGGACACTTCGCCCCCTGAATAGCTATTTTTTCTGACATAAAATCGTGAAACATCCATTGTACGTTTTCATCTCTTATGTCGTGGAAGACTTTAGCCCATGTTTCCCTAGTGCTGTGGATCTTGAACCTGTTGATGCTCAAATGAAACTCGTAATAGTCGAGGTGGCTTTCTTTTTGTGGTTCTGTGAAACTCATTTGAAAAATTCTTATAATAACTCTCGTGACCCCATCGTTCATAAAATTTCACAAATGAAATACTCGGGGTGTCTAGCCAGTCTGCATTTACCAATAACAACATGTTTTTCAGTTCTGTGTTGGTTGGCTTATCTGGTAGCAAAATGTGATGATCTGGATGTTTTTTTCTTTTCTGGCACGTTCCGACGTTGTCTAGGCAATCTTTGATTTCTTCAATGGTTGGTGTCATTTCAACATCTCCGAAGCGAAACACCATCCTCTCATTATCCCAAAATCGAGTGACCACCTCAATGAACCTAGGCCAGACTCTGAGATTCATTATCGACGGGAGGTGGCCTAAGTGAATGGAAAGTTCTCTTTTCTGATACGCATTGAGATTGTACCACCATACACGTAGAAGGTTTGGCGTTTCGTTGACCATCTTGAAACTCAAGTGTCGCTTGGCCATCTACAAAAACATACAAATAATTAGATACCCCCCAAACCCAAGACACAACATTTTGTCAAATAGCGTATACATCCTTCAAACACGTAAGTATGAGCGTCCGTTTGAGCCGTGGGCCCTTTGGCCTCAAGGTGGTCTTTCTAATGGACCCAACACTCCTTGGGTATTGGGTCATCTTAGGCCAATGCGCTAAATTTCAGGGATTTGGTCTTGCTCTATCCTAGTATGACTAAGAGTGAGTTTTCTTTAAAGTGGATTGGTGACCCAAGCGGACTACTTGGTGGGACATTAACGACCGTTGACTATCCAGTAGCCAACTACATTCGTCAGGGTGTCTCGAGAACAATTTGGTTAACGAACGACTGCGGTCCGCATAATCGTCCTTTGAGTGAAAAATAAAAAAAAATAAGCGTCGTTTGACGGAATATGTTATGCCATGAATGCAACAGTTTATAGCAATTTAAACACATTAAGCACAAATAAATAATTCAGCAATTGATAACAATTAGTCAAATAGTCAAATCTTATGGTTAGAACTTAATTAGGTCCCCGGCAGAGTCGTCATTTCTGTTGTGCCGTAATTTTACTGTATTCAAAAAAATCACTTTTTGAAATGTTCTAAGTATAAAACAATTCGAGAAAATATTTAGAAAAGAGTCGTCACTTAATTTTTTAAAGAAATTAAGAAAACTTATAATTTTCAAAGATTTAAACAGAAAAAATCATTTGAAAATACCAAAGAAGATTCGGGGTTCAATTTACACTTCGAGAAGGGTTTAAGCATTCAAAGTGTCCGCTAACATGCGGTTGACCTGCGACTTGACTAAAATATATTTGACTATTTTTAGAAAGAAAATTAATGATTTAGCATAATAACTTACAACATATTTGATTAACTTTGAGAATATACCTAAATAAATGACGCATTTTTTATTTATTTATTATTTTTTAGAGAAAGGGACCCAAAAATGAAACATTTGAATTAAACTACAAGTGATTAGAATATTAATAAAACTAGATTGATTAGAATTTATTTAATTCATTTTAAACCAATTTAATAAATTAAAACATGAAAATCATTTCTTATTAGATGACTAAACCTTTTGAGAAAATAACTAAGTATTATTATTATTTTCTAATTGATTAAAACACTTAAACATTAAAAAAAAAAAAAAATTAAAATGAGTTAGAACGTGATTTGAGTGAAAAGTGTTAAATAACAATTTTTTTTTTTTAAGAACAACGATTTGACTTAATTAACGATATAAAAATTGATTGGTATTTGATTAGTAAAATAAATGACCACAACACAAAAAGAATATTTTAAAACAAACCAACACTAATAAATAACTCATCTTTTGGGGGATCTAGTTAAGTTAATTAAAATAAATTATAGTTAGAATTAAATAAAATTAGACAAGCGTAAGCAAATCAATTAAAATAGTAAGAGATATTAAGAAATTGGGCCCTTTTTTGGGCCAATTTTGCTGCAAATTCTGGGGATTTTACTCAATCCCGTTTTTGGTATACATCAGCTGTATATCAGTGTATATTGATGTATACAACCCCTTTTTTCTGCATTCCGGGACCTGTACGTCAACTCCAAATACTTGTCCTTTAATTTCTCAAGGTTGAATGACTCGATAAAAAAATTTTGGGCCTTTATGGCCCATCCGAAATATGAAGTGGAGAAAGATGGAGTCCAAGGGGACTCGGATGGTATATACATGCGAAAGAAATAAGATTAGTACCCAATAATAGCATCTCACAGTCGTAGCATTAAATGACAATGAAGACTAATCAATTACAAAAATAAGAAATGCCTAGCTAGTATCACTTAATAACCTTCAAGCTAAAATAAAACACGTTAATTAAGTTGGACAATTTAGTAAAACAAATAGCAATGACTATGAATGCAAGATCAGGCTATAATGCTAAAATAAAATAAAATTATAGGACGAATCTAGTAACTCTATTATGATGCGCGCTAACATGTAATTAAAAAAAAAGTCATTAATTCAATAATATCAAACAAATATAAATAGAAGAAATGATATTGTGTCAAGACAAATAGATTTTCATGCTTAAATTATCAATCATGTAACATTGAAGGCAAACAATCTTAAATAAAAATAAAGTATCTATATAGAATAGGTAATTTGTCTCCCTTGCTAGAATAAAATATGACTAAAGCCATTAAAGAGCTCTTAATTTTAAGTCAATGGGTAGACTCATTTATCCATGGTTTCTAAGATGACAAAAGAAAATGAGCCACCGGAAGTTCTCCTGGGAAGTCAAAGGATCAGCATATAACACATTGAAAGATCAATACCAAAAGAAATATGCTTCAAATAATTTTAAGAATGAAATTCTAACAAAACTAGAATTTGGAAGAGGAAAATAAGAAATTAAATTCTACATCAACTACAAATGGCAATTCACTTATACAAAGATTATTGAGTAAAAAGGGAGAGACTTGGGCAAGGTTCACTCCAAACAATGAAGTAATGAAACTCGAACAATATTGGAGAAAGGAGGAAAAGAGCAGCCGAACATTATTATGTCGAAATAACTTGGATATACGCACTAAATTTAATCTTAGTATGCTTGAAGGGTGTAGATAGTAAGGACGTATAAGTGAAAAATCATTAGCATAGTAGAACACTTTACATGAAAGATTTAACACAAGGAACTATGCTCTAACCACTTTGAAACAACCTGCTTATTGATTTTTATTTTTTTTTAGTTAATAAGAAACTCAAAATACACTAACTCGCAAACGCAAAACAACTGCGAATCTTTCTTAGAATGCAGACTCTATAAATACAACGGCTAATATCGATCCCTAAAGGACGAATGCCATAGCGTAGAAGGTGAGACAGTAAATACTCAATTCGTGCCATTTATATTAACGGAAATAATAAATAAGTGAGGGATATCATATATCAAATTAAAGATGAAACCATCTGTGGAAGATGATCCCGAACTAAAAAAAACTGAATTGCTACTCACAGCTAATAAGACAAGGTAACAACGACAAGAAGATTTCAACCAGAAAAAAGGAATTAGGGACTAAAAGGAATCCCTAAGATTTCAAGCAAGTCAGATCAAACAACAATATAAAAATAGGCAAGTTTTGTCACTAGTTTGCAGTAAAAAAAAATCTGGAAATTTTAACATTTCAAATGTTTTACACGGTCAAGGATCCAACATATCAACACATCAAGAAATAAAAGACATGAGCCGAAATAAGGTTTACCTTTTGAAATGCAGCGAAATCAGGACAACCACGAGCCTGAAGGAATGATTTTTTACCACAAACTTCGAATACAAAAGGCAAACTAAGAAAATCTGAGAATCGTTCTTTTGTAAGCTATTTTTTCATATATGACCTCAAAATTCAACCTTTTTTTTCCCCTTCTCCCTAATCACTGAGGGAGAGTACCATTTATAGGGAAAGATGGACGATTTAGGGGGGGTAAAATCCGTTTGAATTTTGAATCTGCCCGTTTCTTTTCGAGGCAACAGTGAAGAGATTTATAAAATCCCAGAGAAAAGGGAAAAAGGGGACGTGAGGGTGGTTGGACGTTGCAGGCGAGGAGGATGACGGATTTTCTTCGGATTTGTCGGATTTGCAGCGCGATTTCCGCTGAGATTTCATCTAGCGTCCGATTCTGCGAAGAAGAAGAGTAACAGGGGTGGGGCCATCTGGTTTTACACACTGATTTTGCTGAAGTTAACATTTGGTGGGTTTTATTTGTGTTAAGATTGGGCTGGGTGAATTGGAAAACAAAATGGACTGCTGAAAAAAGGGAAATGGGCTGAAAAAAGTCAGCCCACCTTTGGGTCTTTGGAACTGTTACTTGAATTGGTGGGCTATTGATAAAGTTGTACTGGGCTGCTGAAATATGGCAAATAAATGGCCCAATTTCTGATCTCAAAAAATGAAACAAGGATAAGGTGAGAAAGTGGCTAGTATTGCAATTACACAATAGCCAAATGAATTTCAATTGTAGCCAAATTGAATTTAATCTGTGAATTCGGCTAAAATTTAAACAAGATTAGTTAATATGAATTAATTAATGAGCTTCTTAATCTTAACGAAATTAAAAAATAATAGTTAACTTAATTATAAACTAACTAATTCAATTACAAAACTAATTAACTCGAAATTTTAACTATAACTTAAAGTAAATTAATAAAATATTTAGCTAAAAATGTAAAATCTTTTGTGATGATTTTCAAATATTTATAAAATAACGTGATTGCAAAAATATACATATTTATTACTAAAATGATAAAATTACTTTGAAAATAACTTGAAAGTATTTTGAATTTCATAGAACTCATTAATTCAAAATTATAACCATCCCTAATATTTAAAATATAAAATCCTTTTTGAGACGATTTTCGAATAATCACAAAATATAGTGATTATATACATAATTATGTAAAACATACATATATCATCTAAGATTTATGAAAAGTGACAAACTATTTAAAAATCTTGCAAACCATATTGTTATTATTATTATTATAATTTATCAAACTATATATATATATATATATATATTTTATCGTTTGAAATTGAAGAAGCTCAAAATGATTAATTTATATTGTGGAGGGTCAAAATTGGGTGTCAACAACAGTAATTCCTGTTTTTAGAAATCTTTTTGAAAAATAGTATAAAATTAATTTGAAAATTATAATTAGCTTTAAAATTATTTAGGAGTTTGTAATTTTATTTTATGTTTGTTAAATTTTGATCTAATAATTACAATAATTGGAATTACAATAATTTGAATTATGGATTTCTTAAAAGGAAGAAAAAAAGTTGTTAATCAGTTACCTATATTTTAGGAATCCATTACTATCCTTCTCTGTGTAACTCATATATATATTTAGAATTCTTTTTGAAAATTAGTATAAAATTAATTTGAAAAATATAATTAGCTTAGAAAATTATAATTAGCTTTAAAATTATTTGTGAGTTTGAAATTTTATTTTATTTTTGTCAAAGTTTGATCTAATAATTACAATAATTTGAATTATGAATTTCTTAAAAGGAAGATAAAATTTATATATATATATATATATATATATATATATATATATATATATATATATATATATATATATATATGTGTGTGTGTGTGTGTGTGTGTGTGTGTGTGTGTGTTAAACATTTGAATTATCCATAACGGTAGTTGTAACTGATTACAAATTAATAAAGCTAATTGATTAGGATATTGATTTGAATAAATACTAAAGTTTTAAACTACTCTCGAAACTAATGTATTATTAAAATAAAAATAAAAAAGCAATTTCAAAATTTTTGAATTTAAAAACATTAAAAAACTATAAGAAAATAAATATCTATAAGAATTTGATTTATTTTCTTCAAATGTTAATACCAAATTGCTAATGTTTTACCCGATTAGGTAGTCCCGTAGTTTACTAAATTTTTTGGTTTGAATTATATAACATTAAAAATTAATTAATAATAATTTTAAATTTAAGTAGATAGAAAAAAAAAATCCTGATTTTATATCCTAGGCATATTTTGTGGAAATATAGTTTCAAAAAATAGAATCTTATAAGAAGAATGTGTGTAATTTCTTTTTAAAAATGAAACTGTTTAAAAAATTATTATAATTTGTTGAAATTTAATTTTATTCTATATTATTTTATTATTTATATATATATATTATTTCTATTATATAGAAGCATGAAGATGGTCGACCAATGGCAAAGTTATAAATATGCACATTTTCAAGGGTAATGTCTAATGGTCATACTTAGACTTTTTTTTACCAAACCACACACTCCATCTTTCTTTTTCCCTCTAGAGCTTTCTCTCTCTTTCCACTCACTTCTATATTAAAATATATTAAATAAATATAAAAGTAGAATAAGATGAGTCAAGCAAAATATATTAAATAAATAATTTTTATTTTGTTTAGATAATAAATCTCAAGTTTTAATTTGTCTAATTTTAACTTCATAAAATTTAAAAAGTAAATAATATTTTTAACTTTGTGATCTTAAGTTAAATTAAAAATGTACCAAAATATTTTTTAATTTTGTGATCTTAAAATTATATACAAAATTAAAATTAAAGAATAAAAAAATAATATTTAATTTTTATATTTAGGGTGACCTTAAAATCACGTGAAAAGTTAAAATTAAAAATAAATAATAATAAAAAAGAGAGATTTTTTATATGTTTAAATCATTTAACTTTTCATGTGAACGACTTGAAATATTAATTACTCTATTAAGGAGTAGTATTTTCTCTACAAAACATAATATTTTTTAATTTTGTGATCTTAAAATTATATACAAAATTAAAATTAAAGAATAAAAAATAATATTTAATTTTTATATTTAGGGTGACCTTAAAATCATGTGAAAAGTTAAATTTAAAAATAAATAATAATAAAAAGAGAGATTTTTTATATGTTTAAATCATTTAACTTTTCATGTGAACGATATTTTTTTTTAATTGCTTCTAACTTAGGGTATTTATATAATTTTTTATTTTAATTTTTTTACTCTTTTGGATATTTAAAAATTACGTGATTATTTTAATAAATCATGATAATTAAATAATTAAAGTATTTAAATTATAAAACACATAAAGAATTCAATTGTCTCTCAAAATTATATCAGTGCTACATAAATAGGACAGAAGAAATAACATATATTATTTGAAAATGACGTAAAAATATGATAAATCACAATAATTAACAATTTGAAATATTTCGAAGATATTTAAAAATACGGTTAATCTTGAAATTCTATTTGTGCAATGTAAATTGGGACATAAGAGGTAATTATTTGAAAATTATGTAAAAAATTCTATAAATCATTATAATTAAAAACTTAAAATATTTAAAACCCATATAAAAATTTGGATAATTCTTTAAATTCCAACTATATCACATAAATTAAAATTGAAGGAGTAACATATATTGGTGAAGACGACCAGGACGACCAAGGGCACTTTTGTCATTTTATCAAAATTATCGGCTTAAAAACAGTTGTACTTTACGCTTCAAAATTATTGAATTTCTCAAATACCCAACCAAATTGCTATAATTGTGATCGACACGTGTACTTCCTATCATGAAAAGCACAAAAAATATCACAAGTGGTCGTACTATCTAAACATGATGGGACCCATTTTTAATTCAATTTATACTTATTACATTAAAATCTTTACTTTTTTCACTAAAATAAATACAAAAAGAAACAAACATATTTAAAATGTATTAAATGAATAAAAATAAAAATATTTTAATTAGGGACCATAAAAATTAATAAATAAAATGGATAGATAAATTAAATGAAATTAAAGTAAACTAAGAGTCTCACTAAATTTTAAAATAAATAGTTTTAAAATTTTGCGAATCAAGCATTGAAGAGAAATAATAAGTATTCTTCGTTTTCAATTTACGTACATTGATGAAAAGAATATTCGATAGTAAAATAATTTAAATTTTAAGATTAAGTAGATTAAAATTTAATTAATTATAGTGGATTGTTTACTTTATTTACTTAATATTGCTATTCTTTTTTCTCAAATAAGAAGTTAAGAATTGAAACACATGAAAATCAGTACATTAATTAGAGAAGTAACTAAATTTAAGTAGATTAATATTTAGAAAGAGATGTCAAAAATAGCAAATGCCTAATAGTAATTTCAAAAATTATGAATAAATTTTGGAATAAGATAAAAAAAATTGGGCAAGGAAATCAATACGATATGTAATGATATATGTATCAAAATATCATGTTAATTTAACATTTAATTCTAGATAGATTTATTTTTAAAAAAATAAATAGAGAAAATGCATTTATGTTTTGAGATTGTTTGCAAATTTTTCACTAAACTGATAAAAATAACAAAAATACTTATTCCTACTAAAAAAATATTTATTGTGCATGAAAAAAAGAGAATAAAAAATATATATTGTATCATGCTAAGAAAATTATGTTCATTAAGATAAATTATACATATATTGAACTTCATGTGATAATGAAACATGCTACTTAGTTCCATTTTTTATGTGTTTGATAAATAAAAACTATTAATCTCTCCGTTTCAATTTGTTTGTTCTATTTTGACTTGGAATGAAGTTTAAGAAATTAAGAAAGATTTTTTAATCTTATGGTTTTAAATTAAAAATGTGTGAAATATAGTAAATGTCTTTTAATCTTGTGATCTTAAATATGTTATGTGGAGTTGGAACTAAGAAAAGAAAAGGAACATTACTTTTTAATAGATTATAAAGAAAAATATGACAGATTAATTGAAATGAATAGGATAGATTTCAAGATGATAATACATAATGATTCATGATTTTTATATAAGATGTAATTCAATCTAATAGACAAATTAACATTGAATCCTAATAAATTTGTGTCATTATAGTAAAAACTAAATAAATTAAATATTAGACTTGAGTGTTTTACAACTTAAAAAATGAATCTACCCATCCTTAATACCAATTATACTTAAAAATATTATTGGGTTAATTTAATTTAATATTTTTATTCAGTATTCAATATTCATATTGGAGTTCGATTAATTCTAATGTGCGCCTAAATAGGGCACATTCGGATATAGTGGTCCCTACTAAGAATTTGTTTCATTTCCAAAACTCAAAATTATTATATTTAATTAAGGAAGGAGCAACTCAATGCAATGATGCACTATATTCTTGGTTATTTTAATGTTTTTTTTACTAATTTTTTTACCAAAATCAATATTAATTAATATTGACCAGAATGTTATAGAAGTGCCTTTTAATATTTGTTAAATAATGATTAATAATCGATTATATTGGGCCAATATCACGGGCCTTAAGAATCTAGTATATATCTTCTAATTAAATAAGTGTGAGTAGCTCTTTGTCGTCATTTACCTTTTCTACTGACCTAACAATATTTGACCATATGTCTGTCTTTTTATTCCCCTAGTTACTCCCTGTGTATTTTGACATCCACGTAAATAGATGTTATATAGAAGAGCCATGTGGTGGACGACCACCGGCACTTTAGCAAATTTGACTTTCGTATAAGGGCAAAATGGTAATTATATTCCATAAGCTTTTTCTTACATGATGAGATATATATCCAGTAGATTCCAGAATACTTGTAATAGGACACATACGTTTTTCCTTCCTTGGTATACATAATCAGTAGATTCTAGAATCCATCTCTCTCTTTCACGTAGCTCTATTTTTTCTCTCCCAATGCATTCCTATCTTTTCAGATATTTTTCAATTTTGGTTCAAGGTCCATAGCCACATTTGCAGAGCTGTAATTTTTTTTTTTTCAAAGTGCGTCGGCGGTGGTGCTACTGGTGGCGAAGGAAAAGTTTCCTTCAAAGTCACTCTCACTTCTAATCCCAAAGTACCTTCACAAACTAGCATCATTATCATTAATGGTATATTTTTGTCTAT
Source organism: Solanum commersonii (assembly GCA_029007595.1). Taxonomy (NCBI): domain Eukaryota; kingdom Viridiplantae; phylum Streptophyta; class Magnoliopsida; order Solanales; family Solanaceae; genus Solanum; species Solanum commersonii. The sequence goes on from JAJTWQ010000022.1 coordinate 5,614,154, forward strand.
TTCTTTTTCCATGAAGAATCTCTAATCCATTTCCCCGTAATTGAGTAGTAGGAATTGTGACATGTGATCTTCTTCCAATTCTCTTCAGATTTCCAATTTCATGGATAGTGTTATTGTTGTTGTGCTTGACTGTTCTTCGACTGTAGTATTTTTTTTCTCTTTAATTTGTTTTCAGATTCGATTTACAAATATGAAGACCCCAAAAATGGGTTTACAAATTTCCAAAACAAATCTAACATTTCCATTTGATACACTCATTCTTGGCTTGGGAAATGCTCTCTTCGATGCAGTGAAGGAAGGATAAGAGTAAGAGCAATCGTTTGAACATTTTCAGAGTTTACTTTTCTCTTTAGCTTTTGATAACACACTTTTTTCATGTCCAAGTAAGTATAATTTTTCAATCCCCATATTATGCTTTTGATGAAACCTTTCAAATTGCAAATGATTAACATATTTTAGTAGTCGAGTCATCCAATTACAAATTTGTTCTTTTCATTAAATGCTAACTTCCACCGTAGTCAAATAATTAGTTGAGCGTATTATTCGGTTTCGAAAAATAGCACAACCAGGAATCATCAATGGGAATAGATTGGATTCTTATAAAATTTTTGTTGATAATATAAAATAAAACAGAGTATTTATATTTATTTTTAATAAAGTTATATATGGGTTGATATTCTAAAAGTTTCATATTAAGCATTTGAATATCGACCTTTTGTGGAGCCTGGTGATAAGAGCAAGGAGCATGAGGAGAAAAATGTTTGTCGTAGTTTTAGTTTTTAGTTTTTGCTTCCCTAACTCTGCACTTCTTTGCTTGCGCGCAAATTCAAATGTTATCTTTTTCTTGTAACAAGTTATTTTACAGCTATGATGTGGTCACCTTCTTTTCCAATAATAATTAATGGCTTATCTCCCTTTTTTGCTTTTGGTGATTGCCTTGTTTGTCTTCTTTAGGAGTCAATTCTTGAATTTGATATGCTAATCCTATTGTGAGTTGCTACTTAATTATTTTTTTACCTCTTTTCTTGATCTATTCAGTACTTTTGCATATGAGGGTCACCATAATATAATATAATATAATTATATATATATATATATATATATATATATATATATATATATAAAATCATCTATTTACTTGATGTTATGACTTCTGTATATTTATTGTTAATATTTTTTATATTGATATTTACACATATACACGTTAGGTGTTTGAAGAAGTGTGACTATTTATTTTTTAGCATTGTACAATAGTTGTCATATGATAATTGCTTACAAATACAAAAGTGGGATTCTAAAAAAGGAGATGTATACTCTATATCCTCTGTGGTGCAATGAGTTGACATCGTTCACTATGTCGATCCTAGCAAAATTAGCATATTCATTCAACATATATCTATTATATGACATGGGGCTTTATTGATGATCTTCAATCATTCTTTGTCTTAGTGTATCTATCTAATTTCAGTTTGTACGACGATTTAGGACATACAAAGAGAGTAATGGTCCTGTGCGTAAACTTATAAGATGACATCTTAAGAGTATTTTTTTCTTATATTGTAGCCTGTCATTTTCAATACTCAAAAATTTTGTTAATAGGTAGAATTAAGTGCAGAAAAGAGAACATATATTGTTACAATTTGTATTTGTGACATGGCGAGATGTATCCGATAGTTCCAATAGTCTTAGTATGCCTAAACCTATCCTCTTCACCCAACAATTTCGCAATCCCAAAATCACTTAAATGGTCAACCATGTTTTCATATAGCAAAATGTTGCTAGACTTCATGGAGACTAAATTGGGTATATTGTTGTTGTATGTTTAGTGGTAGTACTTAAGTAGAACGAGTTATACATTAGACCTCAAACATACCTAAGTATCTAATATTTTTAGCTTCATACCTCATTTGTTGTGCTGTATCTAATAGTTTTAGCTTCATACCTCATTTGTTGTGCTAAGAATTAGTATCCAGGAAATCAACTGATTCGTCACTTTAAGAGGTGAACTGTTGCGAAGCTATGTAACTATGTTTGTAAGGTGCTGAAGCGAAGCGCCTTTGAGAAGCGAGTGCTTTGGCAAAGCGATGTTAAGCATGAAGTAGTATGAAACATCTTTCCTTTATATTTTTAACATTTAAAAAGGTTTATTTCTAAGCAAAAAGAAGTTTGACATCAAAATTTTACATTTCACATCTTCTTCGATGATTGACTTTCAGATAAACATCTTTTCTATCTTCTTCTTTCTTCTTCTACTTCTCCATCTTGCTATGTTTTCTTCTTCTTTCTTCTCCAGCGCTCTCTGTTGTCTGCGTAACTCTGGCTTCTTGTTTTTCATTTCTTTCATCTTCTACTTTCTCCATCCTAATTTCAAATGTAGCATGTGATTTTGATAAAAGACAATTCAGAAGAAATTGATCACAACATACAAGATGCTCTGTTAGTGTTTGATTTATAAATAGTATATATAAGTGTAATTAGTACTTTCACATGTGTAAATATTTAACTACGTAAATATTCCACTTCAACATCCAATAGTATGACGTTCGCAAAATATGTAGAAATTTTGCAGTTACTATGTTTAAGATAGTAATATTTTAATTTACTTTATATAATGGTGTTTATATGTGATTTGATCATTTATATTAATCAATTTTAGACCACGAATAAGACTACACGTTGGGCCATATTTATTTATTTTTCTATTTATATATTATTTCTATTCTATCTATTATATAGAAACATAAAGATGACCGACGATCAATGGCAATTTCGAAAATCTAATATGATTGAAGGGCAGAATAGTAATTATTCCTTGGCTATTAGAATGGATTTCTAGAAGGACATGGACCTTTCTTTTCCATTCCTAATCAGCAAGAGTCTCTTTCTTTCCTTGACAAAAAAATAAATTAAAAAGATCTTTTCAATTTTCATTTTCAATAGTAATACAAGAAATGTTTTTTCTTTCAAATTTGTCAAATGCTTTCTTCTTCATTCATATTAAGGTTGTTGTTCAAGACTATATGAACATGTCCCTCAATTCGAATATCACACTGTAGTTATAATCAATATCCATAAAAATGTCTACATCAATTCACCCAATTTTCTTAGAATCTTGGGTTCTCTCTTTCAACTACTCTGTAGTTTTGTTCCCAAATATAATGAAGGGTGTGAATTTGATGAAAATATTTTGTAGGAAATAATAAATGGATAAACATTTTCATAAGTTTGGAGGAAAAAATATAGTTAGAGATCGAGGGATAGGAATATAAGAGAAAGAAGGAATTGTTTGGAGTTGCAGGGAAAGTGAGTGGGCTTGTTTCATAAAAAAAATCTCATCTGCACTAATCCACATAATTTTTCTTACCTTGTTAACCATTTGTTTCAAAAATAACCTTACATTGACATTTCATAAAGAAAGTAAAATTAGATGCAAAGAAGAAACAACAACAATAGGAGGGTGACTGTTTGGAAAAAGAAAGATGAAGAAGCAGAATAGATGAATATCTAAGGGGACTAGATCTAGAAAGATTTTTAAGGGTATATTTGTTATTTACACAATAGTTTTTAATTTAATTTTTGTTATAATTGTACTTATCCCCTAATTCTTTCCACGTGGCCAAAAATATCAAATATAAATGTCAAACTATCTTTCTCTATAGCTTAATAGTAATTGTACTTCGTGCATGGGAAGTACTGAAATTCCAGAAAAGCCACCTAAATTCTAGCATATTCTTGAGGCCACATGGCTATCCACACATTGGAAGAGTAAAACAAATCACATGGACTTCTATAAATGTAGGGTTCATTATTGTCTTCAAAGTTATCACAGTAGTTTTTTTACTTTTTTTAATATACTACTCCCTCCATTTTATATTAATTTAATTTTTGAGGTATTTCACACCCTTTAAGAAAAGTAGATTAAGACATAAATTAAATATAGTTTTTCATTTTTATCCTTATTAATTATTGTCAAATTTATAATTAAAATAACTAAATATTAATTAATCACCAATTTCATTACTAACTAATGAAGGGTAAAATAAATTAATATGAAATGAAGGGAGTAATAAGTTAATAACATTCAAAAATCATATAGAGTACCTTTTTTATTTTTCTTAAAGTAGTGTAACATCCAATCTACTCAATTGTTGTATTTTGTTATTCCTTCTCAAATTCATAAATAATTTATATTCATCATATTTACGAAAAATAATTAATTTCATATAAAAGGCTATTATATATATAAATATATACACTAGACACAACATTCCGTATTAGTAAAAACATAACATAATATATATATATATATATATATATATATATATATATATATATATTTCTATTTCTATTAGAAATGTGATGAAGAGGACGACCAAGTGAGTTCTGTAAATTAATAAAAAATCCAGCTTCAAGAAGTTGTACAATATGCAGAAAAAATGTTAAATTTTTGAAAAAAATCATTAAAGTTACAGTAAGCTGAAATGGCCACGTAGTTTCCACCCATTGAAAAAGTTGAAAAAATCTTATGTACCGTCTAAAAATGTGGGCCCAAGTCTGTCTTCAAATGGTTGTCCGTGATCACCATTGTCATAAGAGTTTTTCTCAAAAATTAACATTTAATATCATATATATTTTTCTGCAAGTTGCTACTCCTTCTCTTTAATTCATAATATAACTAACATGAGTATAAAACTATTTTTTCTCTAATACAATAAATATAAATATACAATGAAATTAGTGTGATAAAAACAAATACTCTTTTTGTTTTTATTTGTTTGTTCTATTTTCACATGACATAAATTTATTAAAAAAGAGTAAAGAAGACATTTCAATTTTATAGTCTTAAATCAAAAATATATTATACACTTTAATTTTGCGGTACTAAAATGTCACGTAAAAAATTAAAATTAAAGAATTACTAAAAAGAAAAAAAGACATGTTTTAATAAATAAACTTAAAAAAATGTAAGATAAACAAATTGAAATTGATTGAGTAGTATATTGATTTGAGATGAAAGAATAATAAGTAATTTATTAAATTATAAATTTTAATTCATTATTTAATAGAGCATAAAATGTACCACAACAAATTAGAGTAAAATTGGTCATAATTATACAAAACAAAAACATCCAAACATTTTTTCTAAAATGCCAAGTGTATCCCAATATTGTGACATTTAATGTGGATTCCATATTTTTCAATCATAATTATTCTTAAATATATGGAGTAATAATTAGTCTCATTTCAATGGTATATTAGTATAAATTTTTATTCCATTTATGATGTCAATTTTTTCTCCAAATTTACTCTATTTTATCATGTTTACTAAAAATGACTATTTTTATTTAAATAGTACTCCATTTTTAAAAAATCAAAATATACATCATTAATTAGTTATTACTATTATTGATTAATTGATCTTTATATAATCATGCGTATTTGAAAGTTTATGATTATAAATGTTTATTTATAAAAAGAATATAGATATAAGTGATATATCAATGTGACAACTTAATATATTTCAATATTTTATTTATGAACTATGATTTGCTCATATATAAAGATTGTATGAGAATTGAAAAATTATAATAGTTTACACGATTCAAGCCTGATTTGTTTTAAATTAAAAATATTTTTATAAAGTATTAATGGAAGAAAACATCTTGATCATACATGTGTTTACTTTCCTTTCAGTAATTGATCATATTCAACACAATCATTAATCTATAGCTAATCATATATCAAAAGTTTATCATTTTCAAGATTTATTTCATTGCTTTCGAATTGAAAAACCTTTGTGAAGTTTGGTATGGAAATTAAGGTAACATTAGAATGACTAAGGGCAATATCAGTATTTCATATAATCAAGGCAAGTTTGATATTTCATATTTATTTTAATAAAAAAATTTATAAGTCGTAAAATAATTATGGCTTTATTTTCTAATTCTAAAATTTAAATTCAAAAATATCTATGTACTATATACATGTGGCAATATTTTCCTTCACATGCTATTATAAATTATATTACAAGTTATGAATTTTCTAGAAACCACACACAAGTTTGATATGATTTCTCTAGAAGTTACTTTTTTAACACAAATAAATATATCCTTAGCTCAACCCTCATTTCACTCCCAACTTAAGTTTTCTCTACTCTCTCACCAAGTAAGTTTCCTTTTCTTTTCTCACCCTTTTTTTTTTCTTTTACTTTTTGTTCTTACTAAATTATTTATTTTCAGTGAAGTGGTAATTTCTAACTTTTCTTTAGAAAATCACTATTGTTACTTTAACAGAATGGTGCAAATCTATCGAGGAATATAACTATTTAATATCATAGTATTAAGGAATATGTTTAGGACTGTTCATATTATTAACGTTATTATTATAAGTTAAAAAATAATAACTTTAAAACAAATAAAAACAAACAGCATGAGAACAAATGTCTTTAATGTAGGAAGACCTAAAGGAGTTAATTAGTCATTTAAAATATGTAACTGTCCTTTGTAAGAATGTCATATATGATTTAATTTAGAATAAATAAATAGCAAAGTTTTGAGAATTTAGTGGACGGTGGATAATGTTTAATGCATTTGTATGAATCATTGTATGTTTTTTTTTTTACAAACAATGTACGTTTGTTTATTTCATCTGAAGTTTCAAACACATTAGTTTTCAGATTATTCTTATTCTAAATATTCACTGCCAAAGCAAACAGAGGAGACTGAAAACCACATCACTTCTTTATTCTCTTATTAAGGACTATCATAACAATGACATATGGAGCAATGAAAAAAAAAACGGCTCAAATTTGTTCCTACTTCAATTTCAACTGTGAACACATGTAATATATAAATAAATTGGGACAATACTCACAAAGACTATACAAGTACGACTTCCTATTATATCTATTTTACAGGCATCTCTCTCTCTCTCTCTCTATATATATATATATATATATATATATAATCAAAGATTTTACCGATGTAACATGTCTACGATTCAGACAAAATTAATGAACATGATAACCCTAGAGTAATTGCTATCCTTATAGATCTTAACAAATTAGTGAAGTCCTCTATGAAAGCTATCCTCGACGTCTCTATGCTCGCAAAGCCACTACTAAAAGCACAATATTTTAACTATTATTTGTACATAAAATTAGAATATGACTTAAGAATGACAGGAACAAAGCTTTTTAGCAAACAATACTATCTAGGTAAAAGAATTTTCACAGTAAAAGACTACGCACAAAAGGGCACGTGACATGATTATTTCAGCAAGTTCTTTTACTTACTAACACATTAGTTTTCAGATCATTCTTACTCTAAATATTCACCGCCAAAGCAAACAGGGGAGACTGACAAATTACATCACCCTTTTGTTCTCTTAAGGGCTATCATAACGACGACATACGAAGCAATGAAAACAAACGGTTCAAATTTGTTCATGTTTCAATTTCAACTGTAAACATATGTAAGATACAAACAAATTGGGACAATACTCACAAAGACTTTTCAAGTACGTATTTCCTATTATGTATATTGTTTAGGCATATATAAGCATGATGAAAGACTTTATCGATAGAACATGTGTACGATTCAGACAAAATTATTGAACATGATTAAGCTTAGAACAGTTGCTCTTCTTATAGATCTTAACAAATTAGTGAATGCCTATAATTTTTGCTATTATGACAACAAACTTATGAATACCAGTGCTTGCATAATCATTACACATCCATTTAGAGAAATATTATGCCTTCGAGGAAGTCTTTTATTTTTATTTTTTATGAAGTAATAATTCATTGACATGAGGAAAATTTTAGTATACATATACAAAAAAAAAAATACTTTAATTTAGTTTCTACCTACTCAGATTTCATGAGATACCACTGTTGAAAGTTATGAGTCATTTATGTAAATGAATGTCATCTTATGACTATTGACTATGACTTTATAATAGAACTTATTATGATTTGCAGCTCGCTCTCTTGTAGGTGCTCGTGTAGCTTCCTCTCCTTAATCTCAAATTATACTAGGGATCCAGTATCGTAATTGAGCATAAGAGAAATTCTAATGACATACTTATCATGACATTTGTACTTCGAAATTTTTTATGTATTTATAAAAACAATTTGACAATATTATTATAGATTAACCCCTTTTTATTGTATAGCAATAATATTTGTTTATGATAATCAAATTATAAAAGAAAAAAAGTCGTAATTATTATTTTAAAATCATACACATTGGGCTCGTGCATAGCACGGGCATTTCATATCTAGTATTATATAGAAGCATGAAGAGGGTGACGACCAATGGCAAAGTTGTAAATATGCACATTTTCAAGGGTAATGTATAATGGCCATACTTAGATTTTTTTACCAAACCACACACTCCATCTTTCTTTTTCCCTCTAGAGCTTTCTCTCTCTTTCCACTCACTTCTATATTAAAATATATTAAATAAATATAAAAGTAGAATAAGATGAGTCAAGCAAAATATATTAAATAAATAATTTTTATTTTGTCTAGATAATAAATCTCAAGTTTTAATTTGTCTAATTTTAACTTCATAAAATTTAAAAAGTAAATAATATTTTTAACTTTGTGATCTTAAGTTAAAATAAAAATGTACCAAAATATTTTTTAATTTTGTGATCTTAAAATTATATACAAAATTAAAATTAAAGAATAAAAAAATAATATTTAATTTTTATATTTAGGGTGACCTTAAAATCACGTGAAAAGTTAAAATTAAAAATAAATAATAATAAAAGAGAGATTTTTTATATGTTTAAATCATTTAACTTTTCATGTGAACGACTTGAAATATTAATTACTCTATTAAGGAGTAATATTTTCTCTACAAAACATAATAGAGGTAAAAATAGTGAACTAGAGATATAATATACTATTTTTTTTTAACTGCTTCTAACTTAGGGCATTTATATAATTTTTTATTTTAATTTTTTAAATCTTTTGGATATTTAAAAATTACGTGATTATTTTAATAAATCATGATAATTAAATAATTAAAATATTTAAATTATAAAACACATAAAGAATTCAATTGTCTCTCAAAATTATATCTGTGCTACATAAATAGGACAGAAGAAATAACATGTATTATTTGAAAATGACGTAAAAATATGATAAATCACAATAATTAACAATTTGAAATATTTGGAAGATATATAAAAATACGGTTAATCTTGAAATTCTATTTGTGCAATGTAAATTGGGACATAAGAGGTAATTATTTGAAAATTATGTAAAAAATTCTATAAATCATTATAATTAAAAACTTAAAATATTTAAAACCCATATAAAAATTTGGATAATTCTTTAAATTCCAACTATATCACATAAATTAAAATTGAAGGAGTAACATATATTGGTGAAGACGACCAGGACGACCAAGGGCACTTTTGTCATTTTATCAAAATTATCAGCTTAAAACAGTTGTACTTTCTGCTTCAAAATTATTGAATTTCTCAAATACCCAACCAAATTGCTATAATTGTGATCGACACGTGTACTTCCTATCATGAAAAGCACAAAAAATATCACAAGTGGTCGTACTATCTAAACATGATGGGACCCATTTTTAATTCAATTTATACTTATTACATTAACACCTTTACTTTTTTCACTAAAATAAATACAAAAAGAAACAAACATATTTAAAATGTATTAAATGAATAAAAATAAAAATATTTTAATTAGGGACCATAAAAATTAATAAATAAAATGGATAGATAAATTAAATGAAATTAAAGAAAACTAAGAGTCTCACTAAATTTTAAAATAAATAGTTTTAAAATTTTGCGAATCGAGCATTGAAGAGAAATAATAAGTATTCTTCGTTTGCAATTTCCGTACATTGATGAAAAGATTTATCTGATAGTAATATAATTTAATTTTTAAGATTAAGTAGATTAAAATTTAATTAACTATAGTGGATTGTTTACTTTATTTACTTAATATTGCTATTCTTTTTTCTCAAATAAGAAGTTAAGAATCGAAACACATGAAAATCAGTACATTAATTAGAGAAGTAAATAAATTTAAGTAGATTAATATTTAGAAAGGGATGTCAAAAATAGCAAATGCCTAATAGTAATTTCAAAAATTATGAATAAATTTCGGAATAAGATAAAAAAAATTGGGCAAGGAAATCAATACGATATGTAATGATATATGTATCAAAATATCATGTTAATTTAACATTTAATTCTAGATAGATTTATTTTTTAAAAAATAAATAGAGAAAATGCATTTATGTTTTGAGATTGTTTGCAAATTTTTCACTAAACTGATAAAAATAACAAAAATACTTATTCCTGCTAAAAAATATTTATTGTGCATGACAAAAAGAGAATCAAAAATATATATTGTATCATGCTAAGAAAATTATGTTCATTAAGATAAATTATACATATATTGAACTTCATGTGATAATGAAACATGCTACTTAGTTCCATTTTTTATGTGTGTGATAAATAAAAAATATTAATCTCTCCGTTTCAATTTGTTTGTTCTATTTTGACTTGGAATGAAGTTTAAGAAATTAAGAAAGATTTTTTAATCTTATGGTTTTAAATTAAAAATGTGTGAAATATCGTAAATGTCTTTTAATCTTGTGATCTTAAATATGTTATGTGGAGTTGGAACTAAGAAAAAAAAAGGAACATTACTTTTTAATAGATTATAAAGAAAAATATGACAGATTAATTGAAATGAATAGGATAGATTTCAAGATGATAATACATAATGATTCATGATTTTTATATAAGATGTAATTCAATCTAATAGACAAATTAACATTGAATCCTAATAAATTTGTGTCATTATAGTAAAAACTAAATAAATTAAATATTAGACTTGAGTGTTTTACAACTTAAAAAATGAATCTACCCATCCTTAATACCAATTATACTTAAAAAATATTATTGGGTTAATTTAATTTAATATTTTTTATTCAGTATTCAATATTCATATTGGAGTTCGATTAATTCTAATGTGCGCCTAAATAGGGCACATTCGGATATAGTGGTCCCTACTAAGAATTTGTTTCATTTCCAAAACTCAAAATTATTATATTTAATTAAGGAAGGAGCAACTCAATGCAATGATGCACTATATTCTTTGATGGTTATTTTAATGTTTTTTTTACTAATTTTTTTTACCAAAATCAATATTAATTAATATTGACCAGAATGCTATAGAAGTGTCTTTTAATATTTGTTAAATAACAATTAATAATCGATTATATTGGGCCCGTATCACGGGCCTTAAGAATCTAGTAAATATTAAAATCATGCATGTGGATGTTTGTGAGTTAGTGAGGATGTGGGGTCAAGGACGTGCATGATTTTATTTAGTTTTTTGTTCCTTTTTCTTTTCTTTTTCTTAAAAGATTAATATAATTTATACTTTATGTTTTAACCTAAACATATACTTAATATTTTGATTTAATTAAACTGATCTAATAGTATATATACTGTAGTTTTAAATTTAAATTCAATATTCTTACATTGTTAGGCTTTATGAAATATGAATGAAATTGTAAATATTATCTATATTAATTTTTCTTTATTTCCAAAATTCTTAGGCCTGTAAACAAAATTTTACTTTTCTATTTTAAATTTCATTAATTGATTTTTCCTTGAAAATTTCAGTCTTATCTAATATATGAAAAATATATTTGAAGCTATATTAGAGAACTTGAGTTGACCTTCTCTTTTTTTTATTTATCTTAGCAGAAAAACTTCACATAATAATATCAATGTATAGTTACAGAATTTATTATATTTTTATTTGAATTTTTTAATTTATTTCATTCAAATTTTTTAAACACGTGATTTATGTTTTCCTTACAATATATTTTTAAATTTTTGAAAAATAAAGGCACCAAAACGTGAGAGACAACATGAAACATGAATAAGGATATGCATGCAGCATAATACCTCTATTGCATTAAAAAAAAAATCAATAATCTGCATAAGAATTATAAAAAAATTAACCACATGCATCATAAAAAAGAATTAAAGTATAAGCCTTGTATTATACATAAAATGAACTCTTATTTTTATCTGGATTTTTGTTATGTGAACATAAATTGAAATTCAAGTGTTAGAATGTAACGACCCGTTTGCAGGCGAACTTCTCAGGTTTGGTTCTACGAATTGTTATATTTCTAGTGTTAAATTTTACATCAGTAGTAATGTGGAGATGAATTGTCGTTAGACTGTAAGGGAAATTTGTGGGTATTGATTATTGACGCCTTAGGTTGAAAACTTTGGTGGAAACCTTGTTTGTTTAATCTACGTGGAACCTGCAGTTATTGGAAAAATTCCAAGTGATCAACTTCAAGATAATGATGGGAATTGTTAAGGGGTAAGGAAATTACTGCTACATTTATATATGTGCATATGGTGTTGCAGGAGTTGGTTTTATGGACCGGCAAATTGGGTTTATTGAATGAAAGTGGGGGTGGTAATTATTTAATTGCACGGATTGTTCAGTGATTAGATAATATAGGTCTGGCTGTTTTTGGTTATTGTAATTTTATTAAAGAATTGGATTGAAAACTTGTTAGGCATTCACGTGGGTTAAGTAGGGAATTATTGTATGACCTCTTAATGACTAATTAATGCTTTGCAGTGCACTAAGTTATTACATTTATGTATTTATATTATATAGATTGAATAGAGTTACACGAAAGTAAAGGCCTGGATACTGTACGTAATTTTAGTATCTTGTTAGGATTTAAGGTTAACATATTGAGATAGGTAATTAAATATTAGGTGAGTTTTCGGGTCTAGACTAGACATATTAATATGAGTGTTTGTAGACTCGTTAACTTACAAATTATGAATATATACTTGATAGATGGGAAAGGTTCGGAGACATTGAGGACGGGATAAGCATTGGAGAGGTAGCTTGCTTGATTTCGGTTCTTCGGTGGAGGTAGGTTATGGTTTATTCTATTTGATAGATAAACTCTTAATAGCGATTGATATGCATTGAATGATACTATGAAGTTCTCTATGTACTTGATTGTGTGGTTGTGTGGCTTGGTTGTGTGGTTTGTGATTGGTCTAAAATCCTGAGACCGTGAGATTTATAATCTAAAAACCTCTCTATCAAAGTGATGCCTTGAATAAAGAAGGCTTGATGTAATATTATTAATGAATTGAAAAGTGGTGATAATAAATGATAAATTAATAATATTTTTGGATCGGAGTGTCACGTTCCGACACGGTATTTTTGGATCGGAGTGTCACGTTCCGACACGGTATTTTGGATCGGAGTGTCACGTTCCGACACGGTATTATTGGATCGGAGTGTCACGTTCCGACACGGTATAATTGGATCGGAGTGTCACGTTCCGACACGGTAACATTAAAGGAAAAAGATATTGAATTAACTTAATGTACTCAATCTTAATGAATGCATTTTCCCCAAACAAGTGTGATGTGGAGGCATGAGTCCTCGTGTGTGTGCTTGATATTGTGATTGATTATGTAATTGCTTAACTGTCACTTGTTCATGTTGTTGTTTCTTATCACCTGTTAAGTGCTATAGTTGACTTTATACTATTATTCATTGTATATTAGTTTCTATTTTGGGTTGGCCGATGATACCTACTCAGTACATGTTGCCCCGTACTGAGCCCTACTTGTATTTTTCTTTGTTATCCTTTTGTGGAGTGCAGCTAGTGTATCAGTGACTTCGATTCGCCCTCGTTCGGCCAGTCTCCGGCACATCAGGTTCCAGGGTGAGCTATTCATTCCAACTCGTGTTGGATTCTCTTGGTCCTGGCATGATGTCCTTAGTTTTTGGACATAAACTATTTTATTCATTTATTTTGGTGCCTTTAATACTCTTAGACCTAGTATTTGAAGATTAGATGTCCTTGATGTGATGACTTTCAGATTTTGGGGATAATATGTAATAGACTTTAGAGGTTTATTTGATTGGTTATTTTAATAAGTTTTGGAGCTTCCGCGTTATTGTTGTTATTCACAGTTGAATTATTGGTATATGTTGGGGTTTAGATTCCTTGGTCCGCCCACTTAGGAGGTTGATTGTGGGTGCCACTCATGACTCAATTTTGGGTCGTGACATAGAAACTATTATTTATTTTTTATTAAATTTTTCAAATATAAAAGTGATTAATACAAAATGGATTTTCATTTACCATCTCAATAGAAAAGAAAGACATCAACGGAATTGAGAATATGTTCATCAAAGTCAAAAAATATTGGTTGAGCAATCACTCAAGTGCAATGAACGTACAATGATCCCAAAATACTTAAAAGAACACCTAGAACATTAAAGTTTAATTGTTTAATTTCGTTAAAAAACACATTTTAATATTGAGAGTCGAACAAATTCAAAATTCAGATTGTTTCATGTTACTATATCATGGTACATTTTATGAAGATCTAAAAAGTAGAATAGTATTCATATCAACCGACAACATAACTATAATACAACAAAAGCTAAACATATTTCCTTTCAAAATTCAGATCGCTTCATGTTAATATATCATGGTACATTTTATGATAATCTAAGAAGTAGAATAGTATTCATATCAACGACAACATAACTATAATACAACAAAAGCTAAACATATTTCCTTTCAAAATTAAATAAGCACATTGATAGTATAAACATACTTCTTATCTTAAACAAAATTAAACAAACTCTCCTCGATTAATAGGAGAAACTATAAACTTATCTTAGAAAAAACATCAATGTCATCTACATCTCTTTCTGAATATTCTTCAAAGCCAAGAAATCTTCTCTTCATCAACTAATCATAAAAAAAATATTCAAACAACACTAAAATCACCCAAAGGAAATGCAAATAGAAACATAGCCATGAACTAAGAAATTGCAGAGAGCGTATTTGCTTGTTTCAACAAAAAAAAAAAAAACAGTAAATATATATATAATGAAATTCTATTGTTTCAAATAATTGTAAAAAATTTAAATTTTGAAAAACAGTAACCAATTTTTTTATTTTTATTTTATAATTATAAAATTTTGTATTGTTGACATGTGTCATTCTTATTCTAATTATTGATATGTGTCTATATTTCTATATTTATTTATTTAATTATTAATTATTTAAAATTATTTAAAATTCTGAAAATTTTGTGGTGTTGACATGTGTTATTTTTTCTTCTCCTTTTATATATAGATAGATTTTACACTAATTAATCTCCAATTAATTATTAACATTCTCTAATAATTACATTTTTTCTTCATAGCAAAATTATAATAATATGAAATTTTTAACACTGGCCGCCAAAAACACTAATTGAAACATGGAGCTGATTTATGGAGTGGAAGATTCTCCCGTTCTCTCAAAAAAGCCTGCCATAGCTTTAGCGGCTAAGAAACCCCCCAAAATTTTGTCCCGACGATGACATTAAGAAAACTTTTGTTGACAAACACAAATCAAAACCCACAAAACTTAGATTGATGATAAGTAATTTTCTAAGCAAGCTGAGAAAAAGTCGAAGAAGGAAGAAGGAGAGATTTTTGCTTAAAAGAAAGAGGAGAAAAATGTGTTTCATGAAGAGGGTGGGGTTGAAGAAGAAGAGGAGGATGAGTTGTGAAGAAGAAGAGATGTGGAGGGTGGGGTGGGGTCTAATTGAATTTTGATTTTTTTTCTACTTTAATAAATCTGAAAACTATTTTGCCACATCAATTTTAGGGGTAAATTAATTCACTTTTAAGTAGTAAAAGTGTGTAATAGATTGTTATAATAGTTTAAACGCGTAATTGACTTTTTAGAACAAGTTTAAGGAAAAATATATGCCTTTTCCCTAAAGAATATGAGTTAATTAAAGTATTTGTTGAATGGCATATAATTAGTTGTTATTAGAAGAGAGTGAGATTTTTTTAGTTTATTAATTATATATATATATATATATATATATATATATATATATATATAGAAAAAATTACATAAATACACAACTTATTTTACTATATTCTCTAAAATTCTCTACCATTTGAAAAAATTACAAAAATTCTATTTTACGCGATGTATCAGCCGAATATATCAATTTATGCAATGTATCAAGACGTATGTATCAGGACCTTACTTTATGCGATGTATCAATCAGATACATCACTTTATACGATGTATCGAGAAGTTGAGTGATGTATCCTAAATCGAGATGCGATGTATCAGGACGTTGAAGGATGTATCCGAAACTGGGACGCAAGACGTTTTGGGAGGTATCCAAATTCCACCAAATTTAAGGGTTTTTTGTAATTTGGAATAGAGTAGAGATGAGATATGTAATTAACCCTTAACACTATGAGATTTGTGTAAAATATACTATATACCCAAATTGGACCCAATCCAATATATCTACCCTGATTAGACTCACAACCCAACTATCACACCCCATTTTTCACAAAACGGGTTTCGGTGCACAACCTAACAACTCTTCTGGGTTTGGTTGGATTGAAGAGTCGTTGCCTGACAAGTTAAGGCGCGTTAGGGCACCTATCTAACCTAACTAAATCTAACTTAAGTGTCAACGAACCAGAGAACGGGTAAGGGTTCAAATTACCTCGAGGGGAAGGTGCTAAGCATTCCTCGAGGTCCACAACTTTGGATCCCGACCATATCTCATGCAATTTATGTGGGGGTTACAGATAGCAGTTATCACTTCATTTAATTATTATTTAATTAAGCATGCGAGCTAGATGATATAATAAATGAAACAAACATTAAGCAATTAGTAAAGAGACAAACGAGGAGACAAAATATACACAAATATATAGGAGAAAAACAATTTTATTTTATTAAACTACCCCAAATAATTATAATTAGAAAAAAGTAAAAGGGAAGGGAGACCATATAATCTAGATTACATACTTTACGGATCAGTTCTTAGCTTATTATGCCCTCAACTTATTATTCGTAAAGACAAAAACCAATGTTTTGTCGTTTTAAGCTTGAGTCGATTGTCATCATCACCGTAAAGGGCCTAACTACCCCTACCCCACCTTCTACATGCATAGCGTCCTAAAAGGTGCCTAGCATCCCCGTTTAATGTCCAAGAGACATTGGACTACTACTAGGGATATTTTAGACTAAAATAAAATATAGGCTCCTAATTAGGCCCTCTAAATACCAAGCAAAACACATTGGTCAACATTTAGCACATAAAATCTCATAGTGACCTCTAAATTTTAAATTAACATACTTTCAAACGCAAGTAAAGTAAAAGGTCTCATGCGTAGTGTATGCACATACCAGACATTAACAGGTATTATAACAATATTGAAGCCGGCAAAAAATTATAAGAAGCCAAGGGTTGACTTAATTAATAAATGATTTGAAATAGGGCAGTTTCAAATAACATTCAGACACTGATTTATCAGCTGATCTTAAGTGGCAAAACACTATTTAGAATGCAGACTTTGTTGATTAGTAAAATTTAATCAAGACAGCAAGTTTGCGAAAACAATCATAATGCGGGCATAATATTTTAAAAAAACAGAGTTTGACTTAATTTAGGCATTTTTTAAAATAGGGCAGATTTTAAAACATGGAAGAAATTATACCTTTATTCTAAGTGCCAAAGTAGCTGATTTAATGCGGAAACTAATTAATTCGAGCAAAATTTAATCAGGTCATTTCAAGCAATAGTAATACATGCATCATGTTAAAAAACAACGGTTGACCTAATTTAGCAATATATCTAAATAGGGCAGTTTTAAAAATATTATGCAGAGAATAATTTATTGATTTTGTCTTTAAGTGACAATAAATAATTAAGTCACAAAACAGTAGCAAGAAAATGCATGACAAAATGTAATAGTTATTTAACATCCTGGAAATTATTAGAACATGATTCTAACAAGCCGATTTAATTAATCTGATTAATGTAATCTCATTAGTTAAATCCTATAGGCATGATGTCACTCTCCGAGCCTACACCTCGGACGTGGCTGGCACTCGAGAACCATTGTTGGCTCCAAGCGAACCCTTGGCCTGACTTTCTTACTTAGCGGAAGACTTTACTCAAGAAAAAAATACTTTTAAAACAAGTACATTGAATTGCTCAAAATATAACTTAGAATGTATTATAATAACATTCATTGCCAAAGTGGCAACTCAAGTCTCAACTTAACTGAAAAGTAAAAGTAAAGACTCATGAACTAACATCACTAACTCTGCCTATGAAGCCTCTAAACTTTGAGGGATGTCGGGACAAGACCCCCGATCATCCTAACAACTGAAATAAGCAAGCAATAAAACAAAACATAACCAAAGGGATCTACCGGAAAGCAAGGAGTCACCAACTGACTCTGAGTGCCAACTGGATCAACGATGCGCTGGATGCTGATCCTGGTTATCTGTGTCTGCATCATAATAAGATGAAGGCCAAATGGCATCAGTACATTGAATGTACGAGTATGCGAGGGGAATTCTAAAACAAGACATAAGCTTGAAAGGAACTGAAGAACTTACCTGGCTCAACTGAACTGAACTAATTTCAATATAAAGCAATGTATATAAATGCAGTATAAAGAAAAGCATTAAAACATGGTTTTCAACTCTGTGTATTTAGAAATATAATAATAACTCTATATGTATGCAAAGATACAATATGAACTATGTTTGTATGAGAAAATACAAATATTTCTGATGTATATAAAAATACAAAATACTGATGTGGGAGTTTCTCTAATCGATAACCATCACTTAAGAGCTATCGTGATGATACAACGTTTTACCTCAAGATGCCAGGTCCGTCCTATACCTTGCCGGGGGTATAGAACCTGAATTACTAATTGGATCCACTAGTCTATGCTAAAAAGCACTACAGAATCATCTAAAAAGTATGACCCTTTTCTACCTATGATGGCTACATGGTTTATGGCGGCTCGGAGTTCTCTGAACTCTCCCCCATATCGATGCTCAATACTACTCCCAAAATATACTAGCTCTTTATGTTTTAAAAACATAACTTCTTTCTGTTGTTTGAGATAATTGCTCAAAATATAGCTCAAAGGCTATCTTGGAAATTTCAATTTCCTGTCTTGCTTAATTGTGAAAGCATTTACTCTTTACTGAAAACTAGCTCAAATGCTCTTTTGGAAATCAAAGTTTCCTTTCTTGCTCAAATGTGAAAACATTTACTCTTTGGGAATACATAGTCCCCATATGCTTTTGAAGAAATGAACTTCAACCTTACTTTTTGTTGAACTCAAAACTCAAGTCTTAAAACAAAGTTAAAACATTTGTAAAACTTTATGAACTCCTCTTCACTTGACTCTTAACTTTCCTTGAATTGAATTATGGATTCAAGGATTGTGTTTTGTGATAGGAAAGATCTCATGATGTTTTAGGAATGATTTTAAATAGTTAATCATGAGAAAAGAACAAAAATATCACTGTTTGAGGATGGGTTCGCAACGCAGAGAGGTATTTAAATTTTGGTCGTAAAAATACTTTTTGGGGCAAAACGGTCCGTGACTGCTCCGCAATGCGAGGATGAATTTTTCGAAACTCAGGGGTAGGTCTGCGACGCGGCCTGGGGCTCTAGATTTGCCCTACTTTTTCCTTCTTTCCTTTTCCAGTCCCAATTCACCCAAACTCGACTATTCTTCCCAATTCTTCTTTAGATTCAGATACCCAACATATATACACAAGAATCTAACTCAAACAACTCAAGGAAACAACATTTTAACCTCAAGGAACTCCTCAATCTCAACCTAACTCAAGAACGAAGGCCAATTTCAAGAACAACATTCAAGATTCATCAACTTTCAACTTTTTAGAACAAACTTCACTGAAATAAACATGATTGGTGCGTGGGTGAATGAACCCAACACTATGAAAGACTCACACACCTCGTAGGGATCACCCCTTGACGAAATCCACAAGCCTAGCTAGCTTCAAGAACTTGATGATTCTTGCTCCCTCTCGTCCTTTCTCTTCTTCTTTTCTCTTTTCTAAAACCCTAACTCAATATCGTAAAAGCATAAACTGAATCCTATCAGTTTAGACCCCAATTAATTACCAAAAACGAAATAAAATAATTAGGCAAAGAAAAGACCAAACTATCCTTTCAAAATCCGGATTGAACTTTCCTTATTCCAGCAACCCAACTTTCAAAGGGAATAACTCACTCATACGAACTCGGAATTGCGCAAACTCAGTGGCGTTTCAAAGATCATTCCAAAAGATTTCGTACCCTATCTGGAAGTACCTATCCTGAGCTAGAAGTTATGGCTGTTTGAAGTTGACCAAAATTCAACTTATTCTAACTTAACAAAATTTCCTGATTTTCATTCTTTCCAAAAATGACTATTTCCAATTATTAGCTTCTTCCTAGTTATTTCAAATTGCGAGATGTTACACATGATTTCTAAGTAAAGAATGCAAAATTATTAAGACCTGATTAATTAACGAATTGTAATTGTTCAAACTCTAATTAAATAACATGCTAAAAATACAGATCAGATCCCAAACATAGTTTCTAATCTGAAACATATTAAGATTTGATTGACATCCTATAGGCATTAACTCTAAGTGATCTAAATTTATTCACATATAGCAACCATTAAAGTCTAATTAAATGAACTAATTAATTACATGCTGAAAATGGCTTAAGATCACTTTGTAAACAGATTGCTAATTAAAGTTTCTAAACATGCTGCTCAAATAATCAAGGTTGATTTGTCAACTGCTAACATACTAGATTCATTAGAAAACACTTAGATAATTTCTTATGGGTCCAACTTATTAACAAGGTGAATAGAGTCCAAATCTAACTAATTTGACTGGCTTTCAAAATAAAGTAAATACTCAGATTATAAGACAAATATTTATTACAATGGTTGATTTTAACATAATACAAAGTTACAAACAGGCAAAGATTGATTTTAGGCAGATTATTTAAGAGATATTCTGATATGCTTGCATGCTTCAAGTGATTTAAGAAAATAGGCAAAATTTATAGCAATCACACATAGTAAAATGAAGTGAAAAAAAAAAAGTTAGCACGTAATTCCCCTCCCGACTTTAGACGATCCCCAAGTTATTTCATATATCGAGGGTTAGAGTTATACTAATTATTACAAAATCGAATAAAATCAATAAAAACAAAGACAAAATCAAAATAAAATAAAAGCTCCAATCCGATATCCCTTCTCATGGCGACTCTTCGACTCTCGAACTTTTGTTTAAAACCTGTTAAACAATAGGTGATAGGGCGACACCAACATGTAATACTAAGAATACATAACAATATTTACTTAACACATACACATACCTATTAATTCATGGAGCAAACATTCAAATACACATACCATGAGAACAACGAATAAACATCACAAAGAGGGAGAAAGTGAACTAACCTGGATGCTTTCTTTATCATTATAAACTTAAAAATAATATGTGAATGCAAGAATAACACGCTAGCAACGAATACTAATCTGTTAAGAGGAATATATATATATATATATATATTTTTTTTTTCATAAACCGATATAATCCTTGAAAACAGGAGCCCGGAACACCAGAGACACTCCAAAGTGTTAGAATGAGTTATTATTTTGAGAGAGTATTGAGAGTGTTTTTCTTATTGCTAAAATGTGTTTCCATATATATGCATGTCCCTTGAATGAGAAAAGAAGCCTTAATTTATAGTAAAACTAGATAACTTGGCCGCACTACGCGCAGTCTTAAAATATTATATCAAAAGTATAAATTAATCTTTTCATATTATTTGAATATAAAAGAGTTTTTAGTTCAAACTCAATTAAATAAATTAAAATTTGAATTTGAATTTATCCTATTATTCACATTGAACTAATTTCTAACAAACAAAATACACTGTTACATGAAGGAAGAAAAAGTAGCTTTTCATTTTTATTTAAACATAAATTGATTAATGTCATATAACCAACTTAAAGATAAACAAAGCTCATTAAAAAGATTATTTGAGAAAAAAAGAAGAACATAGTTCATCCATAAGAAAGTGAAATAACTGTAGTTATATGCCGGAAATTATATATGACGTATGCAAATTTAAAAAGTAGAGTTCAGAAAACAAAATAAAAAAAACAAACTAATCATTTTGTGTAATTTACACGCAATACATATGTACTAATCAGCTTACTTATATATATAATATGTAATTTTATGAAACATGATCGAATACAGAGAATTGATTTTTAAATTATATACTTTTAAAAAAATTTCTTCACTTATACTTCAAAAAATACTTAATAACATAAAATTTATAATGTGAAAATAATAATAATAAAAAAGACTAAATCAACCGGTAATTATATGATAATTGAAATAGATTGTATAGGATGTATAAAAATAATTTGATAAAATATAGAAATTGTAATGTTTAAAACGTAAAAATGAGCATTCGTAAATTATATTTTAAATTTAAATTGCTAAGTATAGTTAGATTATCTAGATAATTATATTTTATAGACATGAAGGTGACATTTGTATAATCAAAATATTATAGTAATTTTGATCACTTTACGGATAATGAAGTACTTCTTTGAATTTTTATCACTTTCTTACATTACATACTTCCTTCATTTCAAAACAAAGTTTTATATTTATTTTTTATTTTGCTTCGAATCGTGTTTTACATAATTATGTAGACTATAATGATGCTTTTTTCTTTCAATCTTATCCTTATTTTGTAACACCCCATAAAAGTTTTGAGCTAAGACTCGAGTCCTCTTTCCAATGCCATCGAGTTTGCTAAATTCCGAGCTTTGAGTAAAAATTTATGACTGATTTACTAACGACGCTCAGACCTGGCAGTAGCTCTGCGATGGCACCGCGTTACGAAGCTTATACGGACCTCACTGCTTGGTGAAAAATTATTTCGACTCCCAGCTCGTTTTAATTATTTCTTTAAGGGTATTTTAGTCCTAAAAACCCTTAGGAGGTCATCTAAATTTCCCTAAATGAGTAGAAAATTAGTTTTCTTAAATCAAACCCACTCATTCACTCCAAAAATTCTATGCTCAAGGGATTCAAGAAGCGCAGGCTAGGGTTCATCTTTCAAGATTTTCCTTCAAGTTCTTCAAGAAGATGGTTCTTTCAGGTATGTAAGCTTCCATAGTGTTGGGTTTGTTCACCCACACGCCAATCGTGTTAATTTCAGCGTTAAGTTCGTTCTAGAAAGTTGAAAGTATGATGTTCTTGAAATTGACTTTAGTTCTTGAGTTTAGATGAGATTATTGAGTTCTTGATGAAATTATGTCAATTTTACAGTTGTTTATGAGCAGGCTCTTGTGTTCATGTGCTGGGTATCTAAATCTAAAGAGGAATTGAGAAACAGAACCGAGTTTAGGTGAATTGGGGTTAGAAAATGAAGAAGGAAAAAGTCGAGCGAATCTGGCACCTTGCTCCGCGTCGCGGACCTGCCTCCCCATTTCATAAAGTTTGTCTTCGCGTCGCGGAGAGGTCACTGACCTCTTTGCCTCAAAAATTAATTCGCGACCAAATATTTTAATTCATCTCCGTGTTGCGGACTTGCTTCCAGACAGTGATTTCTCGATCGTTTTTCATGTTTAACTATCTAAAAACACTCCTAAACATCACGAGATAATTCCTATCACAAATCACAACCTTGAATTCATAAATCACATTCAAGGTAGAGTTGAGAGTCAAGTTTTGAGAGTTCTTTTAGACTTTTTGAGAAAGTCTCTTTGAGTCCTTTGAGGAGTCTTCTACAATTTCTAATAACTTGTTTCAAGACTCGAGTAAGTGAGCATGAAAGAAAGTCACCTAAATCCTTCATATCATGAACCATAACTCTTGAATTCATAATTCACATTCAAGAGAGTTAAGAGTAAAGCTCAAGAAAGTCTTTGAGTTCAATTGTTAATCCTTTTAGATCCATCATCAATTTGAGTTAAGTTTTGAGAAGTAAGTATGAGAATGAGAAGAGTTGTATACCTGAGTTCCTTATTAATATTTTGACCCTTAAGTCAAGTCGTTCATGCCCATAACTTCCGCATGAACTCCATTAGTTTAGTATCTTTGAAGGGAATAGTATCTTCAAGTTCTAAGTCTCTAGTATAGAGTTCCTAACCCTTTCGAGATTATAATACTAATCATGGGACTATTACCTATTACCCATGAAGTCCATGAGATGAGTTGTTTATGCCCATAATTATGCATGAACATTATAAGTCGAACAATCTTGAGATGAGAAGTATCTTTGAGTCCTTGAGTTGAGTAGTTCATGCTCATAATTCCTCATGAACCCTCTAATATGAGCATTCTTGAAAGTAGTAGTATCATTGAAGTTTTTGAGTTCTATCTATGGTTATTGAATACCTTGCATTGAGTCATTCAAGTCCATTATTCAGCGTGAACCATATTTTTAAGAAGTTTTTTATAAATGTTTAAATATTGTTTTAAGACTTAAGCTTTGAAGTTGAGTAAATAGTAAGAGTAAAGTTCATTTTCTTTAAAATGATATATGGGAACTAAGTATTCCCAAGAGTAAAGTTTTTCACATTTAAGATGAGAGGAAACTGAGATTTCCAAATGAGTTTTGAGAAAGAAAGGGAACATCAATTCCAAGAGAGCTTTTAAGCTAAGTTTTTGAGTAATTATCTCAAATCAAAGAAAGAAGTTTGTTTTAAAAACATATGAGTTAAGTATATTTTGGGACTAGTATTGAGCATCGATATGGGGATGCGAGCTCATATTAACTCAAGTCTCCATAAACCATGTAGCCATCATGGGTAGTAAAGGATAATACTTTTTAGATGAGTCCTTAAGATGTTTTTAGCATAAGCTAGTTGATCTACTAAGTTAAGCGTTCTATATGACGGCAAAGTATAGGACAGTTCTGGCAGCGTGGGCAAGACGTTGTATCACCACTTAGGCTCATAGTGGTGGTTGTTGGTTAGAGAAACTCCCACATAAACTATATTACTTTATTATATAAGTAAAGTTGAGTTTGTTATTGCATTTTCTTTCATGAACTAAGTTGTTTTTAATGTTTTATAAAGTTTTCCATAAATTACATGTGTATTGTTGCTTTATATTGAGTTGAGTATCCAGAGTTAAGTACCCATAGTCGAATAACATATCTCTGAGTTGAGTATCTTATCTTTGAATACTTCTGAGTTAGGTAAGTTTGAGTAGTTTTGAGTATTTCTTTAGTTGAGTAAGTTTGAAAAGTGGTAAGTATGTTTCCTTTTTATCAAGTTTCAAGCTTATGTTTATGTTCTATAATTCCCCTTACATGCTCATACATTTCACGTACTGAGCCATTTGACTTGCATCTTTTCATGATGCAGACACAGGTATTCGGGATCATCAACATGTGATTCATTATTACATGTTCGAGTTTGCTATGGTGAGCCTCCTTGTTTTCGGAGGATTTCATTTACTTTTCAGTTTAGTCAGGATGTCGTGGATCTTGTCCCGACTTTCATCTTTATCAGTTAGAACTTCATAGCTAGTCACAATAGTTGAGAAGTCTCTATTATTCATTTATTTTATTAAATGTTTTAAAGACTTAATTTGCCTATTTTATGGGGAGTTGAATATATTTTTTTTTTCTAAGTTGTTCATTTGAGTTAAAGTTTTGAAAAGTTGAGTTTATTGAATTTTATTCAGTTTTAAGCTTTTGCATGCTTAAGTTAGTCTTCCGCTTATAGTCAGCCAGGATGAGGGTTCGTTTGGGGACCAACAATGATTCTTGAGTGTCGGCCACGTCCAGGGTGTAGACTCGGGTCGTGAAAAACTTGGTATCAGAGCACAGAGTTCAAGTGTCCTAAGGTGTTTATAAAGTTGTGTCAGTAAGATCTTGTTTATGGTTGTGAGGGCCCCACTTCTATAAATGAGGGACTACGAACATTTAAGAAAAGTTTTCCTTCTTTCATACTCTTAATCGTGCAATAGAGATATGTCATTGAGATTGTATTCTTACTCGTGTGTTTCTCAGAACCATTCGACTACCCATCATACTAGAGGTGGTTGAAAAGAAAGGTCAGTCCCTTATCGATGAATTGTTCTTAGCAAAAGTCTTGGGGAAGTTAAGAGACCTCAGCTGGGCTTGAGAGGAGCCCATGAGTGAGTTACATGTTGAGTTTAAGAGGAATGCACTCATATTCATGTGAATCGCGCGTTTGAGCTAAAAGCGAGTTGTACTCTTTTCCTTAAGCCTTGTTTCAGCTGAGATCCTTTTTAAGAAGTCTATTTAGAGCTTGGGTATGATTTTCACTCGAAAAGGTAGCATGAGTTATAAGATCATGAGCAGTAGTAGTGAAATAGCCCAGAGTTAGAGGAAAGTATGTAGAGGTTTAGTTATCTAAGTAAAGGAGATCGACGGTGTTTTGGCAAACTATGTTGGTATAGTCATGCACCTAGTAAGTTATGAATGAGGAGTTTTCCCTTATGGGTAGACTAAGAAGTGATCAGTAGTGAAGATTCCATCATAGGAGGTAGAGCGTGTTAGAGCTAGAAAGGAGGTAGTGATAAAGTTTCATTGTGTAGGTAATGACGAAGTGTAAGTGTTGAATAGAAGAGCAAAAGTATTCACAAAGTGAGAGATCTAAGCTAGGCTTATGATTTGTTTGAGAGGGTCATGATGTTCATAAGGTTATAGAACTGATCAAGTAATGAATTATAGTATAGTAGGTGAGCAATCGAATTGATATTCAGGTTTAGTAATGAACATTAAGCTTGGATTTAAGATGAGTGTCATGATCCAAAGAATGGCAACCTGAGGGTGATGATGTTAGTATAGATATTTGATCTAGAAGACTTGACATAGAGTAGGTGAGGAATTGAGATGTTTGCTGCAATGAATGTGAGTAGTACAAGTGAAAGACCCTAACCTTAGATAAGGGCAGTGAAGTGTAGCTAAGTCACAAGAGCATTAAGAGGTGTACCGAGAGGGTATGTTACCAGATGAGGTTCCAATTAAGTGATAATTTTCCATGTGTGCCTAGATAGAATAATTGAGTTGTCAATAATGTGGAATAGGTCCATAGCTTTCAAGTGTTAGCTTTAGACCAGAGGGGAAGGAGATGAGAAATCTAGTGAAGTGTTTGAGAGTAAGATAGTAATGAGTTACAAAGATCTTGGGGGATATCTTTTTAGAGGTCCTTTTAAAAAAATGGAGTTGTTAGAGTACTAAGCTTGAATGTAGTGTTGTTAAACATTAGGTGGGTTTTGATATGAGCCCAATGTGGTGGTAAATAGTAATAGTCTTGGGATGAGATTTCCTATAGAGAGGTATATAATCCGAACTCAATAAGGAGTTGGTCTAAGCTTGAATATAGTAAGATCATACCATTAGACGCAGACCTTAGTAAGAGTAACCCATTCCATACCCAGTCCAATCGACATTCGAGGACGAATGATCCCAAGGGGGAGATATTGTAACACCCCAAAAAATTTTAAGCTAAGACTTGAACCGTTCTTTGTAATGAGTGAGATTTTTTTTTTTCAAGGAATTTAAAATTTCTTAAGTGTTAAGGTCACTAGATGTAGCACCTTAAGTTCTAAGAAGAACCAAAGAGAGTTCATTCAAGTCATTCCTAGTTTTTCTTAAGTTTTGGGTCAACTTCAAACGACCATAACTCCTAGTACAAGATGAGTTAAGTGAGCTACATATATAAAATTAAATCCCTTCGAGTCCTCTTTCTAACGCCACCGATTTTGCTAAATTCTGATATTTGAGTAAAAAGTTATGACTGATTTACTAACGATGCTCAAACCTGGCAGCAGCTCCGGATGGCTCCGCGTTATGGAGCTAATACGAACCTCATTGCCTGGTGAAAAAATATTACGACTCTCAGCTCGTTTTAATTATTTCTTTAAGGGTATTTTAGTCCTAAAAACACTTAGGAAGTCATCTAAATTTCCCTAAACGAGTAGAAAATCAGTTTTCTTAAATCAAATCCACCCTCTCTTCCACTCCAAAAATTCTTCACTCAAGGGATTCAAGAAACGCTAAGGCTAGAATTCATCTTTCAAGATTTTCCTTCAAGTTCTTCAAGAAGATGGTTCTTTAAGGTATGTAATCTTCCATAGTGTTGGGTTTGTTCACCCACACGCCAATCATGTTAATTTCAGTGTTTAGTTCGTTCTAGAAAGTTGAAAGTATGATGTTCTTGAAATTGACTTTAGTTCTTGAGTTTAGATGAGATTATTGAGTTCTTGATGAAATCATGTCGATTTTATAGTTTTTTATGAGTAGGCTCTTGTATTCATGTGCTGGGTATCTAAATCTAAAGAGGAATTGAGAAAAAGAACCGAGTTTAAGTGAATTGGGGTTAGAAAACGAAAAAGGAAAAAGTTGGGCGAATCTGGCACATTGCTCCGCGTTGCGGACCTGCCTCCCCATTTCATAAAGTTTGTCTACGCATCGCGGAGAGGTAACGGACCTCTCTGCCTCAAAAGTTAATTTACGACCAAATATTTTAATTCATCTCCGCATCGCTGACTTGCTTTCAAGCAGTGATTTCTTGATCGTTTTTCATGTTTAACTATCTAAAAACACTCCTAAACATCATGAGATTATTCCTATCACAAATCACAACCTTGAATTCATAAATCACATTCAAGGTAGAGTTGAGAGTCAAGTCTTAAGAGTTCTTTCGAACTTTTTGAGAAAGTCCCTTTGAGTCCTTTGAGGAGACTTCTACGACTTCTAATAACTTGTTTCAAGACTCGAGTAACTGAGCATGTGAGTGAGGAGAATGTATTCATGAGTATACACTATCACCTAGATCCTTCATATTATGAACCATAACTCTTGAATTCATAATTCACATTCAAAAGAGAGTTAAGAGTAGAGTTCAAGAAAGTCTTTGAGTTCAATTGTGAATCCTTTGAGATCCACCATCGATTTGAGTTAGGTTTTGAGAAGTAAGTATGAGAATGAGAAGAGTCGTATACCTGAGTTCCTTATTGATATTATGACCCTTGAGTCAAGTTGTTCATGACCATAACTTCCACATGAACTCCATCCGTTTAGTATATTTGAAAGGAGTAGTATTTTCAAGTTCTAAGTTTTGAGTATCGAGTTCCTAACCCTTTCGAGACTATAATCCTAATCATGGGACTATTACCTATTACCCATGAAGTCCATGAGTTGAGTTGTTTATTCCCATAATTCCGCATGAACATTATAAGTCGAACAATCTTGAGATGAGAGGTATCTTGAGTCCTTGAATTGAGTAGTTCATGCTCATAATTCCGCATGAACCCTCTGAGTTGAGCATTCTTGAAATTAGTAGTATCATTGAAGTTGTTGAGTTCCAAGTATTTGAGTTCTATCTATGGTTATTGAAAACCTTGCATTGAGTCGTTCAAGTCCATAATTCGGCGTGAACCATATTTTTAAGAAGTCTTTTACACATGTTTAAACTTTGTTTTAAGACTTCAGCTTTGAAGTTGAGTAAAGAGTAAGAGTAAAGTTTATTTTCTTTAATATGATGTATGGGAACTAAGTATTCCCAAGAGTAAATTTTTTCACATTTAAGATGAGAGGAAACTGAGATTTCCAAAAGAGTTTTGAGCAAGAAAGGGAACATCGATTCCAAGAGAGCTTTTAAGCTAAGTTTTTGTGTAATTATCTCGAATCAAAGAAAGAAGTTTGTTTTAAAAACATATGAACTAAGTATATTTTGGGAGTAGTATTGAGAACCGATATGAGGATGCGAGTTCATATTAACTCAAGTCTCCATAAACTATGTAGCCAGCATGGGTGGTAAAGGATCATACTTTTTAGATGAATCCTTATGATGCTTTTAGCATAAGCTAGTGGATCCACTAAGTTAAGCGTTCTATATGACAACAAAGTATAGGACAGTTCTGGCAGTGTGGGAAAGAAGTTGTATCACCACTTAGACTTGTAGTGGTGGTTGTCGGTTAGAGAAACTCCCACATAAACTATATTATTTTATTATATAAGTAAAGTTGAGTTTGTTATTGTATTTTCTTTAACGAACTAAGTTGTTTTTACTGTTTTATAAAGCTTTCCAAAAATTGCATGTGTATTGTTGCTTTATATTGAGTTGAGTATCCAAAGTTGAGTACCCAGAGTGGAATATCATAACTCTGAGTTGAGTATCTTATCCTTGAATATTTCTGAGTTGGGTAAGTTTGAGTAGTTTGAGTAGTTTTGAGTATCCTTGAGTATTTCTTGAGTTGAGTAATTTTGAAAAGAGGTAAGTGTGTTTCCTTTTTATCAAGTTTCAAGCTTATGTTTATGTTTTAGAATTCCCCTTACATGCTCGTACATTCCTCTTACTGATCCATTTGTCCTACATCTTTTTATGATACAGACACAGGTATTCGGGATCATCAACAGGAGATTCATTGATACATCCGGGGAGTTCGAGTTAGCTATGGTGAGCCTCCTTGTTTCCGGAGAATTTCATTTACTTTTTAGTTTAGTCAGGATGTTGTGGGTCTTGTCCCGACTTCCATCTTTATCAGTTAGAGGCTTCATAGATAATCAGTATAGTTGAGAAATTTGTATTATTCATTTATTTTATTAAATATTTTAAAGACTTAAGTTGCCTATTTAATGGCGAGTTGAATATATTATTTTCTTTCTAAGTTGTTCATTTGAGTTAAAGTTTTGAAAAGTTGAGTTTATTGAATTTTATTCAGTTTTAAGCTTTTGCATGCTGAAGTTAGTCTTCCGCTTGTAGTTAGCCATGATGAGGGTTCGCTTGGGGACCATCAATGGTTCTTGAGTGCCAGCCACGTCCGGTGTGTAGATTCGGGTCGTGACATATTTTTCAAAAGAAATTTATATAACCAAAAAATTGGGTCAAAGAACTATATTTTTTTCAAGATATATATTCAAGTTAATTTAGTAAAAGTATCTTACATATAGCCTCGCCCCAAACTAAAAAAGAAACTTGACATACTGCGAGAAGATGAATATCATAGAACTGAAGATTATATAACAAAATGAAATTGAATTACACTTTCTATGTTTAAAAATTAAAAACTTTTCATGAAATG
This sequence comes from Solanum commersonii, assembly GCA_029007595.1. NCBI lineage: Eukaryota > Viridiplantae > Streptophyta > Magnoliopsida > Solanales > Solanaceae > Solanum > Solanum commersonii. The sequence goes on from JAJTWQ010000022.1 coordinate 5,645,197, forward strand.
AAAATCCAGCAACTTGAAGTAAAAATATGGTGTAATGTAGTTTTAGTAGTAGTTCATACTCTTCTTCAATGTCCGTTATTTAACTTGAAATAAGAAATGTGTAGGTGCCTCTTTGGCTCTTCAACTTATGTCTTAGTAGTTATTGAGAAGGACTTTAAGAAAAATTAAGAAAAACACTATTTCAAATATGAAATAAAAAAAGATAAATAATCTCAAGTAGGGTTTCATGCAATTAAAAATTATGAACTTATATAAACAAAATTGAGGAATCTTTAAATAAAAAATATAAATAGTTCTTTGTGCAATTGTATTTTTAAACCTTTGTTAGTAATTAGTATTATTACACACAAAGTTACAATAACTAGTTTGCATCTAAACAAAAATACATACTTGCAATAATAAAAAGTTATAAAAATTCAAACTAAAAAAGTTACATGGAGAAAATAAAAACACACTCATCTTCCTTTGGAACCTCTTCATAAGAAAATAGATAAAAATGAAAATAAAAATCAATGCCCACTTTCTTGGTCTCTTGTACACCCTCTTTGACAAACTAATCAACATTCAAGAGTCTTATTCATCGTGTCAAGTTATAGCATGAATTTGATAATATAATAATACTACAAAGAACAATGAAATATAAAGAATAATCTTAAGTTGAAATTTCATGAAACAAAAAACATGTGAATTTATTTTGTCATTAAAAATAGAGAAATATATCATAAAGTATCTTAAATTTTATAATTTAATAGTTGAACATTATGAATATGAAAACTTTAAAGTCACGAAATTAATGATATTATCAAAAATTGAAGTTTAATAGATTTATGTTATGGAGGTAAAACATAAAAATTAAAATAAAATGAAAAAACACAAATAAAGTAGATAAAAAAATACATTTATATTATATAAAGATATAATTTTTTTGAATTGAATAAACAAAAAGGAAAATTAAAAAAAAAGGCAAAGAAAGGAAAAAACTATAAAATAAATAAAAATCATCAAAATTTAACTACCGTGAATAGTTTGTTGGAATTCTTTTTAAATCAAATGAAACAGTTTGTTCTGATTGATGAGAATTTGAGAAATATTATAGGAAAAGAGAATAATAGCTTTAATGAAAAAATAAATTAAATATGAATATTGATGAATATATAAATAAATATGATTATTTTTAATGGTCTTTATTTTTTAGGTGAATTTTTTGGTATTTTAAAATTAGAGAAAAGGCCAAAAAAAAGATAAAATGGAGTGAAACCCTTAGATAGAGTCACGTCACCATTTTTATATTCATCTTTATTATTATATATAGATTTGTAATAAATTATAAATTTCATTTTTATAGTAAAATAATTAGTTTAAATAAAAAGAATATAAATACAAATAAATGTTATAGAGAAATTTCACATATTATACAATAAAAGACAAAGAAATCATACCTTTATGATGAATTCTGGATTCATATCATGAAAAAATATTTTGGATACATATTTAGAAAATATATTTTTCACGTAATTAAATACACATATTTATGCAATTTAAATATGGAACATCTCCATCTTAACTTATTCTATAGTATTATCTGTTTTTTTTTTTTTTTATAAACATTCAAATTCAAAATCATAAATCTTTACTTATAAAACTTGAAAAAAACAAAAAATATGTTAGCATAATTTTATAAAATCTTTTCAAATAAAAATGTAAACAAATGAAGGATGAATAATAATTATTAAAAAAACCATGTGAAAGGAGTTACAAAAGAAAAAATATATGTTTAAATAGGGAAAGTGACTAAAAGAAGGGAGAGGAGGAAAGTAAATAAAAAATAAAGTAGAATGAAGCTTTCCATGGTAGTTTTTATGGACTTGAAATAGCAATAAATGTGTAATTAAAAGGTAAGAAATTTAATTAGGATTTAACTTTTAGGGCCCGTTTGGCCATGCGATATGGTATTGTAACATCTCACAATTTGAAATTACTAGGAATAAGCTAATAATTGGAAATAGTCATTTTTGGAAAGAAGGAAAATCTGGAAAATTTGTTTAAGTTAGGAAAAGTTGAGTTTTGGTAAACTTCAAACGGCCAAAACTCCTAGCTCAAGATGAGTTAGGTGTACTTCCAGATAAGATTGGAAAGCTCTTGGAATGATCTTTCCAACACCGTGAATTTGCACGATTCTGATTTCGTTTGAGTAAGTAATGCCCTTTGGAAGTTGGGCTGTTTGATTAAGGAAAGTCTAATTCGGATTTTAGAAGGGTAATTTAGTCTTTTCCTTACCTAATTATTCTAATTCGTTTCTAGGAGTTTAATTGGGGTAAATTTGGATTTTAGTCAGTTTTAGAGAAGTGATTTTCACGCTAGGGCTTGGAGGAGAGGAGAAAAAAGGAGAAAGGAGAAGAACGTTCAAGATTCGTCGATTTCGTCAAGGACAACTTGTGGATTTCGTCGGAGGTGATCCCTACAAAGGTATGTGAGATCACATAGCGTTGAGTTAGTTCACCCACATGCCAACCATGATTCAATTCAGCGAATTTAAGTCTTTGAAAGTTTAGAAATTGAGTTCTTGATGAACATTGTTGAAAGTTTCATTGAATTTCTTGTGGGTTGTGTTGTTGAAGTTTGTTGCGATTTGATTCATGTTTTCAAGTGTAATTTCGAGTTGAATATGGTATATATTAAGGATATAATCGATTCTAAGTGTTTGGGGGGAAAGAACTAAGTTGATTGGGAGGGTTTAGAGTTGAAAAACGAAGAAGAAACGTCGGGGAACACCTGTGGAGTGCCCTGGCGCGTCGCGCCTCTCAGAGCCAAAAAAGGGGTCTCTAATGTTGAGCTCTTGGGTGCCGCTCCAGCCAGACCGCCCCAACTTGGTCCCTGAATCTGAAGCGCTGGCGTTCCGCGCCTCTCAGAGCGCCAGGGACGCCAGTTCTTCCCATTCTTCCCCCATCTTTTCGTACTTGTTCCTTAGCAATGTGCCTATGTTTTCTAGTTGATTCCAACACTCTAGGGTACATCTAAACATCATGAAATCATCCATAAACATGAGATCATGAACCTTGAATCCATAATCCAATTCAACGAAAGTTAGGATCAAAGTCAAGAGAAGTTAAGAGTCAGGTCTACAAGTTAAGAGGCAAGTCAAAGCAAAGTTTTTAAAGTTTTCAAAAGTCTTTAACAAATGTTTTAACTTTGTTTTAAGACTTAAGTTCATGTTAAACAAAGAGTAAAGAGTTGAGTTCATTTCTTAAAAAGCTAAAAGGGAACTATGTATATCCAAAGAGCTTATAAATGTTTTCACATATAAACAAGAAAAGGGAACATCGATTCTAAGAGAGCTTTTAAGCTAATTTTTGAGTAATTATCTCATACCAAATAAAGAAGTTTGTTTTAAAAACATATGACCTAAGTATATTTTGGGAGTAGTATTGAGCACCAATATGGGGATGCGAGTTCATATTAACTCAAGTCTCCATAAATCATGTAGCCCTCATGGGTAGTAAAGGATCATACTTTTTAGATGACTCCTTAAGATGATTTTAGCATAGACTAGTGGATCCACTTAGTGAGTTAGGTTGTATACCCCTGACAAGGTATAGGACGGTCCTTGGCAGCGTGAGGTAAAATGCTATATCATCACTACAACTCTTAAGTGATGGTTGTCATTTAGAGAAACTCCCAAAGCAGTATTTTATATTTTTATATACAAACATAGTTCATATTGTATCTTTGCATACTTATAGAGTTATTATAGTATTTCTAAATACATAGAGTTGACAACATGTTTTAAACAACTTTTCCTTATATTGCACTTGTTTTTAAAATGCTTTATATTGATGTGAGTTCAGTTATGTTGAGTTGAGTTGAAACAGGTAAGTTCTTCAGTTCCTTTTAGAATCTTTTCAAGCCTATGTATTGTTTAGTATTCCAACTCGCATACTCGTACAATCAATGTACTGATGCCAGTTGGCTGCATCGTCTTATGATGCAGACACAGGTAACTAGGATCAATATCCAATGCCTCATTGATCAGGTTCAGCACTCCGAGTTAGTTGGTGAGCCTCCTTGCATTCCAGAGGACTCTTTTATCATTTTCTTTCTAGTTTTTAGTTGTTAGGATGATCGGGGGTCCTGTCCTGACACATTCCTCTTTGTTTTAGAGGCTTCATAGACAGATAGTATTAGTTCTTTGGTCTTATTCATTAAGTTGTATACGTTTAAGACTGGAGTTGCCATTTTTGGCTAAGTTATTTTCTTTTAAGTTATTGCATGAGCAATATCTCTTGTGTTTAAGTCATCCGCTGTGTAAGTAAGCCAGACCAAGGGTTTGCTTGGGGTCAACAATGCATCTCAAGTGCTAGCCACGTTCGGGTGTAGGCTCGGCGTGTGAGAAACTTGGTATCAGAGCATAGATTTCAAGAGTCCTAGGGAGTCTATGAAGCCGTGTTTGAAGAGTCCTAGTTATCAGTGTGAAACGTGCCACATCTATAATTAGGAGGCTGCAGCACTTAGGAAAAATTTCTCAGTTCTTTCACACTCATTTCGTGTGTTAGAGTTTGATCTCTAAAAAGTTTCCCTCTAATTCATGCTTGCACGTGTTTTTAGATAATCATGCCTCCACGAAAAGCTGTCTGAGGTCGTCCTGCTAGGAGAAGGGTCGAGGAACAAGGGGTACCTAATGCACCAGAAATGCAACCCCAAGGAGAGGTCACCAAGGCTGAATTCCGTGAAGCTATGTGACCCATCAAGTTGGACATATAGATAATCGACAGTAAGTGGATGATACTTCAACGATCCATGAGTTTTTAAGGATGAACCTACCAAGCTTCACATGTTCAAGTGTCACAGGGGATCCAGAGTACTTTGTTGAAGAGCTTCAGAAAGTTTTCAAAATTATGCATGTTGTTGATGCTGAGAGGGTGGAACTAGCTGCATACCAAATGAAGGGTGTCGCTAGAATCTGGTTAGACCAATGGAAAGAGAATAGGGCTGATGATGCATCAATAATGAGTTGGGCTGTGTTTGAGAGTGCTCTCATGGGGCGTTTCTTTCCCCGTGAGTTGCGAGAGGCAAAGATAAGAGAGTTTCTCACCCTAAATCTGGAGTCTATGAGTATTCATATAGTCTGAAATTCACACAACTTTCCTGCTATGCTCCGAAGATAGTTGCTGACATGAGGAGCATGATTAGTTTATTTGTTGCTGGGTTGTTTCGTTAGTCAAGTAAGGAAGGCAAGACAACAATATTGATAGGTGATATGGACATAGCAAGGCTAATGATCCATGTGCAACAGTTGAGGAGGATAAACTGAAGGATAGAGAAGAGTTTAAGAATAAGAGAGCTAGGACATCATGAAATGAGTTCGGGTAGCAAAAGGGTAATGCGAACCGGTCTTCTTTCCACCATAAGCATAAAGGACTTGCTTCATCATCTGCTATTGCACCTGCACCCAAGAACAAAAGTGGGTACAATAGTCAGGATTTCAGAGCCAAGACTGCCTATTCTCAGGGCAGTGTGGCGCAAAAGGGTAGTAAACCTCCTGCATGTGCTAAGTGTGGTAGGATCCACCCAGGTAAATGTCGCGATGGCCAGACATGTTGTTTCAAGTGTGGGCAAGAGGGTCACTTCGTGAAAGGGTGTCCTAAGAAAAGGCAAGGTAGTGGAAATCAGGGAAATAGAGCCCAATCTTTGTTAGTTGCTTCACCAGACAGGGCTGCACCTAGAGGAGCTACTTCTGGTACTAGCGGAGGAGCAAACCACCTTTATGCGATCACTAGTCGTGAAGAGCAAGAGGATTCACTAGATGTTGTCACTGGTGTGATCCAAGTCTTTGTTACTGTTTATGCTTTACTAGACCCATGAGAGAGTTTATCTTTTGTAACTCCATATGTTGCTATGAATTTTGATGTTATTCCTGAGCAACTTAGTGAACCATTCAGTGTTTCTACACTTGTTGGTGATTCTATTCTAGCAGAAAGAGTCTATCGTGATTGTCCCATTTTCGTCAATCACAAAAGTACCATGGCTGATTTAATTGAGTTAGACGTGGTAGATTTTAATGTCATTCTTGGTATGGACTGGCTTTATGCCTGTTATGCCTCAGTCGATTGTAGAAATCAAGTTGTCAAGTTTCAGTTTCCAAATAAACCAGTCTTAGAGTGGAAAAGTAGTTCATCAGTGCCTAAGGGTCGTTTCATTTTGTACCTTAAGGAAAGAAAGTGAGTTTTCGAGGGGTGTGTCTATCACTTAGTCCAAGTTAATGACTCAAGTGTTAAGATACCTCCCATTCAGTCAATTCCAGTAGTAAAGGAGTTTCCAAAAATCTTTTCTAATGATCCTCTCGAAGTCCCTCTTGAGAGAGATAGACTTCAGTATAGACATTTTTCCCAATACTCGTCCTATATCTATTCTTTCATATAGAATGGCACCAGCAGAGTTAAAAGAGTTGAAGGAGCAGTTGAAAGTTAGGGAATGTGATATTCCTAAGATAACATTCAGGACCCGTTGTGGTCATTATGAGTTTCTGGTCATGTCATTTGGTTTAACCAATGCACCTGCAGCGTTCATGGACCTTATGAATAGAGTTTTCAAACCTTATTAAGATACATTTGTTATCATCCTCATTGATGACATACTGATCTATTCAAGGAATGAAGAAGATCATGCTAGCCATCTCAGAATAGTTCTTCAGACTTTGAAAGATAAGGAGTTGTATGCTAAGTTCTCGAAATGTGAGTATTGGCTTGAGTCTGTGGCATTCTTGGGCCACATAGTTTCCTATGATAGAATTAGAGTTGATACTCAAAAGATAGAGGCAGTGCAGAATTGGCCTAGACCCACTCTCCAATTGATATTAGGAGTTTCTTAGGTTTGGCTGGTTATTATAGAAGATTTGTAGAGGGGTTCTCATTCATTTCGTCTTCTTTGACCAAGTTAACTCAGAAAATAGTAAATTTTCAATGGTCTGAAGCTTGTGAGAAAAGCTTTCAGGAATTGAAAAAAAGGGTTGACTACTGCCCCAGTATTGACCTTACCAGAAGGTATGCAAGGCTTTGTTGTCTATTGTGATGTGTCTAGAGCTTGTTTGGGTTGTGTGTTAATGCAGAATAACAAAATTATAGTTTATGCCTCCAGACAATTGAAAGTTCATGAGAAGAACCACCCAACCCATGATTTAGAATTGGCTGCCATAGTATTTGCTTTGAAAATATGGTGCCATTATCTTTGTGGTGTGCATGTGGATGTGTTCACCGATCATAAGAGTCTTCAATATGTGTTTACTCAAAAAGAGCTTAATCTTAGGCAAAGGAGGTGGTTAGAATTACTCAAGGATTATTTATTACATGAATATTCTTTATTACCCAGGTAAGGCTAATATTGTTGTTAATGCTTTAAGAAGATTATCTATGGGTAGTAACGCCCATTTTGAGGAAGATAAGAAAGAGTTAGCAAAAGAGGTGCATAGACTTGCACGGTTATGAGTTTGACTAATGGATTCCACAGAAGGAGGAGTAAAAGGAGGAGTGGTGGTGATGAATGAGACTGAATTATCATTAGTGTCAGAAGTAAAAGGAAAGCAAGACCAAGATCCTTTATTGCTTGAATTAAAGGCAAGTGTTCATAATCAAATAGTGATGGCTTTTGAACAAGGGGGAGATGGTGTTTTGAGGTATCAAGGTAGATTGTGTGATTGATTTCAAGGGTAATTGGGATGATCACCTACCTCTCATTGAGTTTGCTTACAACAATAGTTACTACTCGAGCATCTAAATGGCTCCTTATGAAGCTCTTTATGGGAGAAGATGCAGATCTCCTATTGGATGGTTTGAAGTTGGTGAAGCTGGGTTGATAGCTTCAGATTTAGTCCATCAAGATATGGAGAAGGTGAAAGTGATTCAAGAGAGGTTGAAAACGGTGCAAAGTCGTTAGATATCCTACACTGATGTTAGGAGAAAAAAGTTAGAGTTTGAAGTTGATAATTGGGTGTATTTAAAGGTTTCACCCATGAAGGGTGTTATGAGGTTTGGTAAGAAGGGGAAACTTAGTCCCCGGTATATTGGACCTTATCGAATATCTAAGAGGCTTGTCAATGTAACTTATGAGTTGGAGCGACCCGTAGAGTTAGTAGCGGTTCATCCAGTGTTTCACATCTCTATGTTGAAGAAGTGCATGGGCGATCCTTCACTGATCATGCCAATTGAAAATATTGGGATCAAGGATAGCTTATCTTATGAGGAGATTCCTGTGTAGATTCTAGATCGCCAAGTTCGCAAGTTGAGAACAAAAGAGGTAGTATCAGTCAAAGTCTTTTGGAGGAACCAATTTGTTGAAGAAGCTACTTGGGAAGCTGAAGAGAATATGGAGAAGAGATATCCACATCTCTTTGAGTCCGGAGAAAATGCAGACTAAGGTACTAATTCTCTTCTTAGTCCTCTTTAAATTATGAGTGAGCATGTTGTGTGTTTGCAATTGCTTGTTGGGTGTTTGAACTTGATGTTACAGCCTTAGCCTAGTATGAGTAATCTCATTTGAGGACGACTGTTCCCAAGGGGAGATATGGTAACATCTCGCAATTTGTAATAACTAGGAAGAAGCTAATAATTGGAAATAGTCATTTTTGGAAAGAAGGAAAATTTGGAAAATTTGTTCAAGTTAGGAAAGGTTGAGTTTTGGTCAACTTCAAACGGACATAACTCCTAGCTTAGGATGATTTAGATGTACGTCCAAATATTTTTGGAAAGATCTTGGAATTATCTTTCCAACGCCGCCAAGTTTGCGTGATTCCGAGTTTGTATGAGTAAATTATGCCATTTGGAAGTTGGGCAGTTAGATTAAAGTTTGTATGAGTAAATTATGCCATTTGGAAGTGAGATCACCTAGCATTGGGTTAGTTTACCCACGCGCCAACCATGATTCAATTCAGCGAATTTAAGTCTTTGAAAGTTTAGAAATTGAGTTCTTGATGAACATTGTTGAAAGTTTCATTGAATTTCTTGTGGGTTGTGTTGTTGGAGTTTCTTGCAATTTGATTCATTTTTTTGAGTGTAATTTCGAGTTGAATCTGGTATATATTGAGGATATAATAGATTCTAAGTGTTTGGGGAAAGAACTAAGTTGATTGGGAGGGTTTAGAGATGAAAAACGAAGAAGAAAAGTAGGGGAACACCTGGGGAGGGCCCTAGCGCGCCGCGCCTCTTAGACCCCCAAAAAGAGCTCTTTAAATGTTGAGCTCTGGGGTGCCGTGCCAGACAGAGCGTTCCAACTTGGTCCCTGAATCTGAAGGGTTGGCGCCTCACGCCTATCAGAGCGTCAGGGACGCCAGTTCTTCCCATTCTTCCCCTATCTTTTCGTACTTGTTCCTTAGCGATGTACCTATATTTTCTAGTTGATTCCAACACTCTAAGGTACATCTAAACACCATGAAATCATCCATAAACATGATATCATGAACCTTGAATCCATAATCCACTTCAGCGAAAGTTAGGATCAAAGTTAAGAGAAGTTAAAAGTCAAGTGTACAAGTTAAAAAGCAAGTCAAAGCAAAGTTTTTAAAGTTTTCAAAAGTGTTTAACAAATGTTTTAACTTTGTTTTAAGACTTAAGTTTCAATTTAAGCAAAGAGTAAAGAGTTGAGTTCATTTCTCAAAAATTTATAAGGGAACTAAGTATTCCTAAAGAGTTTATAAATGTTTTCAAATTTGAGCAAGAAAAGGGAACATCGATTCCAAGAGAGCTTTTAAGCTAAGTTTTGAGTAATTATCTCAAACCGAAGAAAGAAATTTGTTTTAAAAACATATGACCTAAGTATATTTTGGGAGTAGTATTGAGCACCGATATGGGGATGCGAGTTAATATTAACTCAAGTCTCCATAAACCATGTAGCCATCATGGGTAGTAAAAGATCATACTTTTTAGATGGCTCCTTAAGATGCTTTTAGCATAGACTAGTGGATCCACTTAGTGAGTTAGGTTCTATACCCCCAACAAGGTATAGGACGGTCCTTAGCAGCGTGAGGTAAATTGTTGCCTCATCACTACTGCTCTTAAATGATGGTTTTCGGTTAGAGAAACTTCCACATTAGTATTTTATATTTTTATATACAAACAGAGTTCATATTGTATCTTTGCATACATACAAAGTTATTATAGTATTTCTAAATACATAGAGCATGTTTTAAACAACTTTTCCTTATATTGCACTTGTTTTTAAACTGCTTTATATTGAATAGTTCAGTTATGTTGAGTTGAGTTGAGCCAGGTAAGTTCTTCAGTTCCTTTAAGAATCTTTTCAAGCCTATGTATTGTTTAGCATTCCAACTCGCATACTCGTACATTCAATGTACTAATGCCAGTTGGCCTGCATCGTCTTATGATGCAGAAACAGGTAACCAGGATCAACATCCAGCACCTCGTTAATCAGGTTCAACACTCCGGGTCAGTTGGTGAGCCATTTTGCATTCTGGAGGACTTGTTTATCATTTCCTTTCTAGTTTTCAGTTGTTAGGATGACGGAGGTCCTGACTCGACATCCCTCTTTATTTTAGAGGCTTCATAGACATATTGTATTAGTTCTTTAGTCTTATTCATTCAGTTGTATACGTTTAAGATTGGAGTTGTCATTTTTGGCTAAGTTATTATCTTTTAAGTTATTGCATGAGCTATATCTCTTGTGTTTAAGTCTTTTGCTGAGTAAGTAAGCCAGACCAAGGGTTTGCTTGGGGCCAGCAATGGTTCTCGAGTGCTAGCCACGTCCAGAGTGTAGGCTCGGGGCGTGACATGTATCGTGATATGGAATAATGATATGATATCATAATATGGAATCATGAGATGAAATTGAAGTTTTGTTTGGAGAAGCGATATGAAATTTTTGTATTATATATTTTCTCATAAACATAAGAATCCCATAAGTTGTAAAACTATTAAAATACCCCTAATTGTTTATTCAATCTTATCGAATAAACAAAAAATTATAAAATCGCATAATAATATTACAAAGCTATTGTTCCCACTTAAGTAACTGTTTTATCAAACTTTAATTCAATAAAAAAATTGAACATAAATTGTAGTGAAATAGTCTTTAATATAATCCTCCCACATAATAATGATAATCTCCTCATGTTGAATTTACATTTCTCGATCATGTGACCGAGAAGACGAATCAACATTATTGCTTTGAGTCATTTTTTGGTCAATATCATCCACAACTATATTTTTATGATCATAGACCATAAATATTTCATTACTCCTTTTCACAAATAATTATGTAACACTGCACAAGCTATGACAATTTTCACTTGTGTGTCAATATCATAATGGTTCATGCCTTGTTTCAGTATTTTGAATCTATTTTTCATGCTCCAAAATAGATTGTGTATTTATAATATAATTTTTTTTGTGTATTTTTCATTGTTTTAGCATACGTTTTAAAACGGTAGTACCAATTATTTTGTGTGTTTAAGTTTTTTTTTTAAACAAATTCTTTTTAATAAAAATGAAGAAAAAATGCTAAGAAAATAAAAAAATATGAGAAAATAGATAAAATATGTTTTCTTGAGCAATGAGGCATGCCACACACACACACACACACATATATATATATATATACCACAATAAGGAAAAACAATCATGAGAGCCAATTAGGTATACAATTAATGAATATCCGCTCCCAAATACAGACAAATATTTTACCAAAGCTTAACATAATAATCACAAAGGATTAGCTAAAATTAAGCAGTTTCAACTTACCATAATAATTAATCCAAAATTACAAAATATTATTTCCTTAGATAAGAGAAGTAGCCGATCAAAACAAGAAGATAAATAAACTTTACCAAATCAAATAAATACGAATCTGTTAAATAAGGAAAGAAAAACAATTGGCATACTATTTTACCATAAATAATCATTAGCGACATAGACTGATTATACACGCTATACACGCTAGTGATATGCTAATTACCAAGATTAATGAATTACTATCAAATTATGAGGAAATATATTAATAATCAAATGACTGATTATATCACAAGAATGAAATTAAGAATCAGAATTTTATGTAGACAAGAGCATACTTGAAAAGGGTAGTAATCCCTAATTACCTCCTATGTAGTCAAAGTTAATAACCCCAAATAATTGAAGAAGACTAAATCACAGTCCAATTAACAAAATAAATACACAAATTGGTTTAAGAAAGGAATCATAATCAGTTTAGAGACAATTAAAGAGAATCAAATATCATAATATCATTAACCAAAATGAGTCAAGAAATCGAGCTCATATTCGAATAAGAAACCATTGATTTTATACTATTAGTCTCAGTTCACAATTCTGTCACTAGCAAATGGTGACCACAATATTAAAGGGAAAAGGATAAGAACTATGTATACCTGCAATTGTGTGAAAGAACGCTAATTTAAGAACTAACATCCCATAAACAACAAAATCCAAAATTTTAAGATCTAATCAGTAAGTTCTCACACTTAAAATTAGTGGCATGCATAAACATTTAAGTGAAGAAATTCGTACTTGGCCTGAATCTTAGCAGACCTATTTTAATAAATCGAAATCTCAAAGCTCTAGAATGGCTAAACTTGTCCATAGGTGTTACTCGGCATCACTGCACTGTTGGACGGAGCTGCGAGACTTGCTTGCTCCATCGGAGATTTTTGGTTGTGGAGCAGTGCTGCGTTTCACTGGAGCTGCTGGCTAGAGAAGGCTCCTGCTGCTACTATTCATTATTGTCAATTTCGCCTGCTGCTGGGGTTTCGCCGGTAAGAAAGGGGTGGCATTTGGAGTTCCACTAGCTATAATGATTTGCTTCAGTTGTTATAGTAAAGCCAACGAGGAAAAATTTTGGGCTGGAAAACTTTTTGATAGTAACTAGAAATTTTCCAACCTAGTCAGATTTGGATGAAAGCAGAGTCAGGAAGGTTTAGGGAAATCTGGTAACAAAGGAAGGTTTAATTGTGAATTTGACCATATGAGTAGATAGCCAAGATGTTAAGAAAATCATACGACTTTATGAAATAGAATTCAGGCGAGTAGAATTCCTGAAATTGATCTTAGCGTAAACGGGTAGTTTCTGAGCATCATGGGATGAAAGTGTGTTGTGAAATGGGGGTTTGGAACTCTTAATTTGATTTTCTGTCTCTGTGCAAGCCGCTATAGAGGGATTTATCCCACCAAAGTAGGGCCATTGTAGCGGGGTGAGGGCCACCACAGCAGGACAGTCGTGAAATAAGTCGGTAATAAACCCTAAAAATGTTATTATTCTGCAACTTTCGACCTTGAGAGCTAAGGAATGACCCAGGGATATTTCTTGAAAGTTTTCCATCTCTTCTAGAACCAAAGGTAAGGTTTGTACTCCCCGATTCCATTTGTTAATCCATAAAACGTAGTTTCTTGGGTAATTATCGATGGGAGAGGGTTTTGATCTGAGAATTATGGTGGAAAAAGCCCTAAAATTGGGTAAGGGGATCAAGGGTTTGCCCTAGGGTTGATGAGTTCAATTATAATTTGAGTAAGTAGGCTTTGTTTATTGATCCTTGCGTTATATTGATCGTTTGTAGACCAAGAACAAGCGGAAAGAATCCGAAAAGGGAAGAATCAAGTTTCTTAGGGGATTCCAGCTTTGTTCGAGGTAGGTGATAGTTTTGATTTCATGTTTGGGTGATATATGTTTGTTCTTGCATCATTATATTCCATGTATGTATGCTAATGTTGCATTATTGATCACATTAATCGTAAATGAGTATGAACGAATAACTATATGCCATGAATAACCTCTTAGTTGTATGATTGTTAGAATGTACATTGTGATTGTGATTGTGGTATGTTGACTAGAGCGGGTGTCACGTTCTGATACACTAACTGGGATCAGATCTCATGTGCTGACATAATTTTTAAAACGGGTCTCATGATCCAACACACTAACTTGGAATGAGTGTCACAATCCGGAACTGCTTGAGTATGAGTTTCGTGAGAGGACAAATGACTTGTCATATACGAGTAATATTGAAAATGTGGAATTGTACATTGATCTTGAACTGCTATTATTATTGTATATGTTCGGTGTATACATGTTTGTGATGTTGTAATGACTTAATTATATTGCACTTAGTGCGATAGCCACGTGATCCTATCAGCACACTGTGGTTGTGTGCTGATACTGCACTTACTTTTTTTTTTGGTACAGGGCATCTTAAGGCTGCTACTGACAGACCTCTTTTAGAAGATCGTTGATCAATCGAATTCAAGGGTGAGTCAATTCTTCCATACTGCCAGGAATTCTCTTTTTACTCAGTCCATCTTATTCAGACTTAGATTAGTTCAGTATATATTCTATGTTTAGTTTGGGTTGAACCCATTTTATTAGACTTGTTGGTTAGAGTTTTGGTACATTGACTTTCAGGTTCTAGGGATTAATTTTCGCAATATTTTAGTATCGTTGTTAGACTTTTAGAGTTTATGGGAACTGATACGCTCAAATTACACCTCCCTAAAGAAGCATAAGCGATCGTTATCAAGTAAAGAACCCAACTTGTAGGTTAGGGTCGATCCCACGAGGAAAATGGTTTAGACTTCACTTTAACCAACAATTATATTCGTTTAGTCAAATTACTTCTAGAAACAAGTAATTAAAGGTGGGGAGGGGGGGATTTGTGAAACAAATTGTAAGAAGTCAGTAAGTAATTAGTAAACAAAAGTCAATTTTGGTTGTTATCAATATGAGAGAATTAAGTAGCGTATACGTGTTCCCCACAAGCTCATAACGCAGTAATCCTAGTAATATCAATCCTTTCCTAGTGTACTACATGCAAAGTGATAAGCTAGGTATCTCTAAATCCTTGGTCCGGCATCTAAAAAATTTCACCCCGCACCTTGGTCCGGCTATGTGTGTATAATTTACTAACCCTTACCTTTACCTCATATTATACATCACATCGATGTTTGGCTTAGTTATTACGTCGCACCAATCGACACTAGACTATTAGATAGTATCACACTAAATCTATGTTGATAATTCTTTTCTTGTTGATTACCTCCTTGGTCTGGCAAGTAGCAACAAGGCGAGTTCTAAAATTGCGCACCGTTAAAAAGACTTTTAAACAAAAGAATTATCAATGCATGCAAAATACTATTCAAGAATTGCTTATTTACTATTCATACTTTGTCAATTGCTCATGGTTCCACAACCCTAGTTGTGGAGTTTAGTTACCCATAATCATATGAACACAATTCATTGTTTTAGATGAAAGAATTATGAACTTACGTAAGATGAATAATAAACCTAGAAATTCAACTTGAATTGCAACACCAAAATCTTCAAAACGAACTTAGGAAATTAAGAATTGCTAAAGTTGCCAATTAATATCCCTAGTCAAGAACTAGAATAAAAGTAATAAAATCAAACCCCCAAAAATGAGGTTTACATACCCTATTTATAGAAAACAAATCCTCAAAATAAAAGGGAAACAAAATAAGAAAATAAAACTGCAGGACGCGTCTCTATTCCACGAGGCTGACCTACGGTCCGTAAGTCGAATGAAGGTCCGTAGGTCTCTTCCGTGGCTCCATACTTAGCTGATTTGAAATCTTCACAAATCCACCTCTTTCAGTCAGCTTCCACGAACTAGCAAGATGGTCCGTCAGTGAGACGACGGACTATCAGTCACCTCTGTCGCTCTATACTTAGATTATTTCAAATCAGGTTCTGGAACCACTCCTCTGATCACTTCTACAGAGTTGCAGGACGGACCGTAAGTCATTTGACGGTCCATCAGTCCCCACCGTGGTTCCACACTTGGTCAGATTTCCATGAGCTTCAATCTTGCCTTGCCTGGTCGTCCCACAACCCTTTTCTATGGGGTGTCACTCATCCTATGGTCCATAGGTGCCTCCGTAGGTGACTCTTTTCAGCACTTGCCTCAGCTACATCTTCATCTTTTCACACCTGAGTTTATTTCCTGAAATTACAACAAAAACACATAAAACTAACACAAAAATGCCTTAGACATTCACAAATCCTAAGTGAAACGTATCAATAGTACCGTAAACTCACGGTACATCAACACCCTCAACTTAAAATCATTGTTTGTCCTCAAGCAACACATTATGACTCTAAACGACACCTGTATAGAAGTAAACAATTTCAGCCCAAGCAATCATATAGGTCTTCATCCTGACTCTTATTTTGAGTGCGACTGTGTTCTCTTAGACTCAACAAGCTCACTTGTGCGGATCAAAACATGACAAAGATACACCAACCAACACACAACATACACTATTTTACTATCACCAAGGTACTAATTTTCCGACAATGTAACTAGTGCCCTTATTTCAAACGAAATCCCTCTTTTCACATAATGAATATGAATTTGAGTACAAGGATTCATTCAACACTCACGCTCAAAAGTAACTTCAAGTATAGTTAGTGCTCAATACCATAGGGTTGCCCTTATTTTCACTGCTTTGATTCTCTAAACTAGTTTCTAGGATCACTATAGGACTCTCTTGGCTTGTAACGTAAGCTCAAGGTCAGGTGTGGTACATTTGGGTACTTCTTATTGACTTTCTGCCCTACTTGACATTACACTAGGCTGTCAACCTCATTTTTCCCTATTTTTTTGACATCCTACCATTTTACCTTATTTCCCTTGATTTTCTTCAACCATGGATGTGACTTTAGACTCTGTAGCTCTTTATTTTTCACTCTCATGTCTTTCTTGCATTTTATTCTTTTCTTTAGCTTTCGACAAGTCCCATCCTTTCTTCTTCTTTCTTTTTCTCTTTTTCAACATCAAACTCTTTTCATACCCATTTTTCTTTTGGTTTCCTCTTTCATAGCCACCCTCAACTTATGAATTTTCCGTTGGTTGAGGTGCACAATACCTAAAGTCGGATCAGGGCCAAGATTGAAGTTACTCTTTACATTAGCCACCCTCAACTTAGGCTTTTGGCCTAAGTCGAGGTGCACATGTCCAAGGAGGGACTGGGGCTAACATAACAGATTATGGGAAGGTGAGTTAAGGGTTTAGAAAGAAATGGTCTAATTTAGGCTCAAAGCATTTGGATCACAGGGAGCATTTATTTCATTTGGTTGGATTCTTCTTTTAGGCAATTTGCAAACTTATCAGAACAAGGGCCTATAATCACTTCCTAACCTCTAGAGTGAGTTGTATTAGCAGGACTAACTGGGCAAGTTCTAGATTGCCACAAAACTGTTTGAACAATCAACTATTCTCACACACTCGTGGCACATAATTTTATTACCAGATTATCAGATTACCCAGTTCAAGTTTTAGCTTAAGTCATGCCATTAAGTTGGTTCATTATCATGTCATACTCAGAGCCGACACACTTAACTTATCTTAGTGTACAAATTCTAGCACACATCACAAAATTTGGACGAGTATCATTTTTCATAAGCCATCATGCTTCATTCTTATTTCATGATTTTACACATACTATCCTAACACATGCCGATTCAACAGAAATTAAATAGTCTCTTGGGGGAAAAGAACATAGGCAAAAAAACCCCAAGAGAGGACTATGAGTTGGGTTACTCAGACTTCACCCTATCACTCACAATCTATTTACCCCACCCCAAAAAAAATAGGTGCACTTGTCCCCAATGCACACAAAAAATAGGAAAAAGTAATGGATATGGGTGAAGCAAACCTATGGCGCATAGCGCCGACAAACCATCAACAAATGGGTGGGTCCGATTTCCCGGAGCCCGCTATATCAACACTCGGTCACCCTTAGTAGTGCCCGCATCAACAAGGACAACACCATCAGTAGTGCTATCTGTCACTCTAACTGTACCCTCAGAGGTGCTCACATCAAATCCTCACGGGCATAGAACTCGACGCCCCAACAATCATCTCACGGGTCCTTTGTTGCCTCAGTTGCTCATCTATTATGGAGGGTTTCCGTGCCTTCTTCTCCTGCCTGTGCTGCCTTTTGCTAGCCTTTTCCTCCTCCGTGAGCTTAGTTTTGTGACTAGATCAGTGCCTCTTACCGCGGGCACATGCAGGCTTGGGCTGCTCCTCCGTATTATCTCCACTGAATAGCGCACCCAGGACTGTATCATCATCTAATACAGAGGGTACATCTTGTAGCTCAACAGCTGGTCCAGCTCAACATCGGCCCGGAGACTAGCTAGCTCGGTCCAAAAAGAGGACATATCAGTAGTAGGAGCTGGCCTTTCTAAAACTCTCAACTCGAAAGCATCGAACCGCTTATGAACTACTTGGAGCTTTTGGTCCATTTTATCCTCCATCCTCTTTTCTACTCTCTTCGGACATAACAATAAACTTCCGCATTCAGGGCTTAAAATGGTGCAGCAAGGTGGTCATGTGACCCTCCAACTTCTAGACTTAAGACAATGGTATCATAGTCGTTCCGGAGAGTGGGGTGGCTCAAGATGAGCTCGGGGATTGGCTGGCCGTCTGAGAAGAGGAAGCTGGGTGCTTATCAGGTGGAGCTGTAGTGTAGGGCCCATCTTCCTGCATCTGCCCCATATTGTGTATTAGATCCTCACCCATAGGTACATCAACTCGAGGCCCTCTGCATGGTGTTGCCACATTCGTGTCATCTTGAATCAACCCAATGTCAAGGTCCCAATCTTATGCACCAATTTATCACAGTTCCAAATAGGCACTCTTGCATCCCTGCAAAGCTGAAAGATTATACAGGGAAAGGGTAGGTAGTGGTGGTCTTGAAAGCCCTCTCATGCAATTCTCCCAGTAGTAGGCGGGGGGAATTTATATCCAATCCGGCAACCAGTGCAACCACCATGACCGCTCTATCCCATGTGATTAAATTATCAGCTATTGTTGGTGACAGTCTATTTTGTACCAATAGCCAAAAGAACTTGGTTGCCAAAATGAGGGTGGCCTTTCGAATACCCAACCCGGCGCAACAACCCATTCCACTCTCTCTCCATACAAAGCCAGATGCCAAGCAAGCCATGATATAACCACCTCTCTTTGATCCGCATTTCGGCCGAAGGTTCCTGTCCGCACAATTTCCCACCTTTAGTCAAATTCAATGGTGGAGTCCGCCCATGTGTGGTGAGGGTTAGGGCCATAAAGGAACCGACTGATGGTGGTGTGGGATAAGTCCACCGAGACACCTCGAACCATAGTGGATGTGAGGGGGTCTTGTGTTGTGGGCTTGGCATTCTTGTGAATTCGCCCTTGGAGAGTGGCAGCATAGGAAACGTAAAACTCCTGCATAATCTCCTCACTATAAGTACCCGGATCACGAGCCATCCACTCGTACGTGTACCTTTGGAAAATCTGGTGGATATCTGGCATAGTGTGGAGGCTCCCGGTGAGAACTCTACACTACTCCGTAATTGTACGGGCCATTTTTTCCTTAGCATTCTTCATGTTGGCGTCACGGTAAATCTTCCACTGCCCCTCAACGCACCACTTGTTCGGTTCTTCGTCTACAGGATCTGTTTGGTCATTTTGAGAGATGTGAATCCCATCAGAGCTAAATGCCTCATCTGACGAAGAAGACGCTTCTGTGCACTTGAACCGGTGGAGAACTTGGACCTAAACCTGGCAGCAAAGTTGTACTCAGAATCGAACCCATACCTAGTTGGTGACCCGATCAGTGTATCCTTCTCATCAGACTAGGAGGTAGTGACTACGTCGGGGAGTACCTTCTTGGACTGGTTTTGAGCGGTTTGGGCAGTTGTGGGTGAGTAATCCGGGTTTCATTACCTGTCGGTATCCTCATCGATAAGTCGTGAGGACAGCACCACTGATTTTGACCGGCCTATGTTGATGACAACTTTCTTGTTTGGTATCATGGTACTTTACAAGAAATGAGGAGTGGTGTGATTGCGTGCCGAGACTTAGACTTTGACTGAATTTGACCCAACGTTGTACCGTACTTGGACACCGGACTCTCTTAATGATGGGAATTTTTGGGAAAGATGGGAAGGGTGTGAGTATGTAGATTTTGGGGATGAATTTCTTTGGGAGATCTGATGGAGGGTGGTGTGAGGGAGTGAATTTTGGAATTTGGGGTGTGGGGGTTCGGATGAGGGTTTTGGAAAGAGTGGGAAATATTTTAAACTTTGGGGTTTTTAAATAGATGGAGTCTAGGTCGGGTCGGGTAGACTAGAGTTTCGACCTACGAGACCCCGCTTATGGTTCGTAGGTCGATCTATGGTCCGTAGTTTGAGACGGTAGATCACCTCAACACTTAGAAAAATTTATGGACTTACCTGGGGTCTATCGACGCCATTCACAATCTATGGAGTGAACGACGGTTCGTCGATGGGGTATGTAGAATGTTGCACTAGATATTTTTTTGCAGATTCTGCTTCTCTCCCCTGCACATGTAGCAAACATTAGCCCTTTTTTTTTACATTTTTTTGACACTTTTTAGAGATGGACCCTATGCTATGTCTAGCCAACACTAAAACAAAACTAAAACAACTGTCTAAATGAGTACATATAAGCAATTAATAACGACCTGTTGTTGGCTAGATTTTATATCTTGGGTTGCCTCCCAAGCAGCCATTAGTTTAACGTCGCAGCACGACACAGACCTCTTGATTACTCAGACTTCATTGAGATGATATGCCTCAACAACTTCTTGCACACTTTCTGCGTTTCCTAGATAGATCTTGATCCTTTGCCCGTTAATCATAAACCTTGTTCCTTCTCAAGCTCAACTGCTCCACGGAGAAGCACTTTTGTGAGCAAAAATGGCTAGGTCCATTTGGATTTGAGTTTGCCCGGAAACAAGTGCAACCTAGAGTTGAATAGAAGCACAAGATCACCAAAACAAATTCTCGCTTTTCAATTCTTTGATCATGATACCTCTTGATCTTCTCCTTGTACAAGGCTGAACTTTCATAAGCTTTTAAGCGAAACTCATCAAACATATTCAAGTCATTCATTCTTTGATTAGATGTGGCGCCCCAATCCAAATTTAGCCTTTTCATCGCCCACAAAGCCTTATGCTCTAGCTCCACCGGCAAATGGCAAGATTTCCCATAGACAAGTTGGTAAGGAGACATACCTATGTGAGTATTGTATGTAGTGCGATAGGCCTATAGAGCATCATCAAGCTTCCTTGAACAATCCGTTCTATTAGCATTCACAGGCTTTGCCAAAATTTATTTGATCTCTCTATTGGAAACTTCAACTTTCCCACTAGTTTGCGGATGGTAAGGAGTGGCTACATTTTGGCGGACGCCATATTTATCAAGTAGCGCCTTGAACAACTTATTACAAAAGTGGAAACCTCCATCACTGATAATCACCCTCAGTGTCCCAAATCTGGAGAAGATATTCTTTTTCAAGAATGCGGTGATACTTTTACCTTCATTGTTGGGGAGTGCAACTGCTTCCACCCACTTCGATACGTAATCAACCGCAACAAGAATATACTTTATCACATGTAAACTCACAAATGGGCCCATAAAATCAATGCACCACACATCAAACAACTCTATCACCAATATAGGATTCATAGGAAGCTCTTGCCTCTTTGAAATCCCTCATTCTCTTTGGTAACGATCACAAGACTTGGCAAAATCATGAGCATCTTAGTGGATGGTAGGCCAGTAGTACCCATACTGCAAAATCTTATGCGTAGTTCGAATACAACTATGCTGCCCACCAATAGGCGATGAGTGCCATGCTTCAAGTACACTCAACATCTCAACCTCGGGCACACATCGACAAATAATCCCATCAGCACAACTACGATACAAGTAAGGCTCATCCCAAAAAAAATTCTTCACATCATGCATAAACCTTTTCCTTTGGTGAAAAGTCAAGTTCGGGGGCACCAAATCGCTTGCCAAATAATTAGCAAGGTCTGGAAACCAAGGAATCAAATCATGAGAAGTAGCCAATACCTGTTCATCTGGAAAAGTATCATTAATTTCAGCCCTATCACCAAGCTTTAGTATAGCCTCTTCCTCTAATCTGGACAACTGATCGGCAACTTGATTTTCGGTCCCTTTTCTATCTTTTACCACAAAATCAAACTCTTGCATCAACAATACCCATCTAATCAACTTCGGTTTTGCATCCTTCTTCTCCATCAAATACCTCAATGCAGAATGGTCAGTATGCACTATGACCTTAGTATCAAGCAAGTAGGATCAACATTTTTTGAATGCAATAACCACCGCGAAAAGCTCTTGTTCAGTCACAGTATAATTCTTCTGGGCCACATTTAGAGCTTTGCTAGCATAGTAAATAGGATGGAGAATTTTCTCTCGCCTTTGTCCCAATACCACACCAAGTGCTACTCCATTCGCATCGCACATTACCTCAAACGGTTGTCCTCAATCCGGTGAAATAATGATAGGTGCAGTAACTAACTTCTCCTTCAACTCTCTAAATGCTATTAGACAAGCATCATCAAAATGGAACTTACACTCCTTCTCGAGCAGTTTGCACAAAGGATGTGCAATTTTTGAGAAATTTTTGATGAACCTCTTATAAAAACTTGCATGCCTAAGAAACCTCCTAACACCTTTTACAGAGATATGTGGAGGAAGTTTTTCTATTACCTCAATTTTCGCTTTATCTACCTCAATACCCTTCTCAGAAATTCGATGACCTAGCATTATCCCTTCTTTCACCATAAAGTGACACTTCTCCTAATTCAGCACCAGATTGCAATCTTCACACCTTTTAAGCACCTTAGCCAAATGATTTAGACATCGATCAAAAGAATCACCTACCACAGAGAAATCATCCATAAATACGTCAATAGTGTCCTCCTACCATATCAAAGAATATCGACATCATACAATGCTGGAAGGTCGCTGGAGCATTGCACAACCCAAAGGGCATTCGTTTGAAGGCGAAAGTCCCATAAGGGCAAGTGAAGGTGGTCTTCTCTTGGTCCTCCGAAGCTGTAGAAATCTAATTGTAGCCCGAATAACCATAAAAAAAACAATACCAACCCTTACCAGCAAGTCTATCCAACATCTGATCCATGAATGACATAGGGAAATGGCCCTTTTTTGTCCAAGCATTTAGCTTTCGGTAATCCATGAAAACTCTCCATCCAGTCACGGGCCGCATTGGAACAAACTTGTTTCTCTCATTAGGAACCACAGTGATCCCACCTTTCTTTGGCACACATTGAACAGGATATACCCAACTACTATCTGCAATGGGATAGATAACTCCAGCATCCAACCACTTGATGATCTCCTTTTTAACAACCTCTTGCATAGTCGTATTTAATCTTCTTTGGTTCTCAATACTAGGTTTTTGATCTGGCATGAGTTTGATTTTGTGGGAACAAATGCCGGGAGGAATCCCAATAATATCCGCAATAGTCCACCCAATAGCTTGCTTGAACCTCTTTAACACAGCCACTAAGCACCCTACTTGTCTTGCATTTAAATCTGCCACAATGATGACCGGCAAAGTATTATCTCTCCCCAATAATACATACCTCAAATACGGTGGTAGGGCCTTGAGATCCAATTTTGGTGCCTACACAATAGATGGTCTCGCGGGTGGAAAATCATGATTCTTCATGTCTAACTCATACTTCTTTGGTTTTGACCGATATTCGCACCTATCGAGTGCAGCCACCAACTCATCATACTTTTCAATACCATCACCATCAAAATTCATCATAACTGCTGCTAGTGCCTCAACACTGAGTCGCTGTTCAATTTGCACTTTTGTTCCACTCTCAACTCTGTAAGTTATAGCAAATACCGTTTGGAGCTCACCACTCTACTTCATGGACCTACAAATATTGAAAGTTGCTTCTTCATTATTCAGTCTGAACTTCATCTGCCCTTTTTCTATATCAACCAACGCACAACCCGTGGCAAGGAATGGTCTCCCAAGGATAATGGGAACCTTAAAATCAACCTCACAGTCAATAATCACAAAATCCACCGGAAAGATGAACGACTCCACTTTCACCAGCACATCATGGAGTACACCAATGGGCCTTTTCACGGTTCAATCGGCCATAAGTAACCGTATCGTAGTAGGCTTAGGATCCCCTAGACCTAATTTCTTATAAATAGACAATGGCATGAGGTTGATGCTAGCACCACGATCGCACAATGCCTTAGTAAAGTGTAACAACCCTATAGTACATGGAATCGTGAAAGCACTAGGATCTTCATTTTTCTGCATAAGAGACCCTGTAGCAATAGTGCTACAATGGTGCAATCTATCATCATCTTCAAAACTCATAGACCTTTTCTCTGTCACCATATCTTTCATAAACTTTGCATACCCAGGCATTTGCTCCAAGGCTTCTACCAATGGAACATTGATGGAAAGCTGCTTCAACATAGTAATAAACCTACAATATTTACCATCTTCAGTCTTCTTTAGTAACCTCTGTGGAAAAGGTGGTAGAGATCTAGGTATGGGGACCACTTTCTGAGATATCTCCGCTTTTTTCTTTGTCGCATTCTTAGACTTTTCTCTAACCTCTATCACATCATCTTCTTTTCTAATCTCAACATCCACCACAAACGGCATAGGTGGATCAATGATTTGCTTCCCCCCTCGAGTAGTAACTGTCATACGATGACCATCATTCTTTGGATTCTGGATAGTGTTGCTAGGAAGAGTGCCAGGTTGACGTGGGTTCACTGTAGTAGACAACTGAGTCATCTGCTGCTCTAGATGCTTTATTGACACTGTATGGGTGTAAAATTTTTGACCAATATTAGACAAGTCATTTCTCATCTCCTTCACATTCTCATCAGTTGCATCAAACCTTCTTACCATTTTTTGCATCATATCTTCAATACGCGCCATATTGCCTTCAGCTTCCCCAGTACCAGATTCCCAATTTTGAGGGGGAACATAGGGTCCAAACCGATGGTTTCTATTGCCATAGTTGTTTCGGTTGTAGTTATTGTCGCGATTGAAGTTCCCATCCCAGATATATTGACCCTTTCGGTTGTAATTTCCATAGTTTTGACCTTGGCGCCTTTTTTTTGTGTTGGATCCTTGGACATTTGGTCAGAAACCCCTAGTCTAATCATTCACCGCATAAGCATCCTCTTCATAGTAACTCTCTTCAATAGGTGGTAGAGTTCTCATCAAGTAGTTTACATCATTTACCTTTTCCGCATCTCTGCTCACATACTTCAATACCAACCCCAACTCGGTCCTCATTTGGGCAATCTCCTCACGAATCTCATCTGCAGACTGGTTATTTGTAGCATGAACGACAAATATATTTCTCTCAGTATCCGACTTCCTAGTGCTCCATGCTTTATTATTGCGAGAGATCTTTTCCAGTTTTTCTGTAATCTGTGCGTATGTGCACTCACCATATGAACCTCTAGCAATAGTATCAAGCACTGCTTTATTGTTATCATCCTGACCCCGATAGAAATATTCCTTCAGCGACTCATCATCAATATGGTGATTCGGGACAGCTTTTATGAATGTAATGAATTTGTCCCAAGAGCTACTCATAGATTCTCCAGGTAATGCCACAAAATTGTTGACCTTATCTTTGTGACTGAGCTTCTTGGACACTGGATAATACCTTGCTAAGTACACATCCTTCAGTTGGTTCCATGTATAGATTGAGTTATAAGGAAGATCATTGAACTGTACAACAACATCGCCTGTCAGTGATAGAGGGAACACTCACAATCCAATGACATCCATATCTAAGCCTACTCGACCTACATAACTTTTGCAAACTACCCTTAACTTGGCTATTTGAGCATGTGTGTCCTTTGATGGCAACCCCGAGAACAAGCCCATTGCTGTAAGCATCTGCATCAAGCTACTAGTCACTACAAATGTGTGCCCCGGAGGCAAAGGGGGTAGGAGAAGAGGTCCATCAGAGTCAGCAATATTGACGTTGCCCCTATAGTCGACCTGGTGGACCATGCACCCTCATTGCATCTCCCAATTGATTTTCAGCTAGAACCTGGTTGTCTCCACCAACTACCCTCAGAGGTTGCAACTAAACTTCATCACCTAGATTGCCTCTGATAGGATTTACTTGAAGTCCTTGATTGTTTATTCTTTGCAAAGTTCGGTTCAACTCTAGATCGTAAGGAGTAAGTGGTTCACCCTTGCTCCGTGTACTTGGCATACACTACAGTCAGAACCTGTGAGAAACAAAAAGAAAAAGAAAAAGTAAAATTAGGAAATATTTGACTAAAGTTCAATAATGTTGTTAAAAAAAATCTAAATGCTGATTTCCCCGGCAGCGGCCCTAAAATTTGATACGCTCAAATTATACCTCCCTAAAGAAGCATAAGCGATCGTTATCAAGTAAAGAACCCAACTTGTAGGTTGGGTCGATCCCACTAGGAAAATGGTTTAGACTTCACTTTAACAAACAACTATATTCGTTTAGTCAAATTACTTCCAGAAACAAGTAATTAAAGGGGGGGAGGGAATTGTGAAACGAATTGTAAGAAGTCAATAAGTAATCAGTAAACAAAAGTCAATTTTGGTTGATATCAATATGAGAGATTTTGCAACACCAAAATCTTCAAAATGAACTTAGGAAATTAAGAATTACTAAAGTTGCCAGTTAATATCCCCAGTCAAGAACTAGAATAAAAATAATAAAATCTAACCCCCAAAAATGAGGTTTGTATACCCTATTAATAGAAAACAAATCCTAAAATAAAAGGGAAACAAAATAAGGAAATAAAACTAAAGGACGCGTCTCCATTCTTCGAGGCTGACCTTCGGTCCATAAGTCGAATGACGGTCCGTAGGTCTCTTCAGTGGCTCCATACTTAGCCAATTTGAAATCTTCATGAATCCACCTCGCTCAATCAGCTTCCACGAACCAGCAGTACGGTCCGTCAGTGAACCGACAGTCACCTCCGTCGCTCTATACTTAGATTATTTCAACTCAGGTACTGGAACTACTTCTCTGATCCCTTTTATAGAGCTTCAGGACGGACCGTAAGTCATTCAACGACCCGTCAGTCCCCACAATGGTTCCACACTTGGTCAGATTTCCATGAGCTTTAATCTTTCTATGCCTTGTCATCCCACGACCCTTATCTACGGGGTGTCACTCATCCTACGGTCCGTAGGTGACTCTTTTCAGCACTTGCCTCAGCTACATCTTCATCTTTTCACGCCTGAGTTTATTTCTTGAAATTACAACAAAAAACACGTAAAACTAACATAAAAATGCCTAAGACATTCACAAATCCCAAGTAAAATGTATCAATAGTACCGTAAACTCACAGTAC
The DNA here is from genome assembly GCA_029007595.1 of Solanum commersonii. Classification (NCBI taxonomy): domain Eukaryota; kingdom Viridiplantae; phylum Streptophyta; class Magnoliopsida; order Solanales; family Solanaceae; genus Solanum; species Solanum commersonii. The sequence goes on from JAJTWQ010000022.1 coordinate 5,672,416, forward strand.
ATCAAGAACTCTACTTATTTCTTCATTTAAACCTATTTTCATATCTTTAAATGCTTAGTTTGAGGTTAGTTGACTAGTAGTTATGGTTCTCCTACCAAAGGGTTAGTTGGGTGCCACTCACGATGGTCTAGGTCATGACAAAGTTGGTATCAAAGCCCTAAGTTCCTTGATCTTGATGTACCCAAACGAGTTTAGTAGAGTCTTGTAGAATGGTACAAAGGCTTCTGTACTTTTCTTTGAGAGGCTATAAGACTTTAGGAATTCTCTCTATTTTCTCTTATCTCCTTTCATGTTATACCTTGGGTCCAACTAGTATCTAATCTCCTTCACTCTGCTGACCGCAGATGGTTAACACTAGATTCTACGACGTCAGGCCCATAGCTCCCGTCGATGTACCAGCCGAGGAGTTTGCAGCTAGAGGTCAAGGAAGGGTAGCACCTACTAGGGATGGAGCACCCATTGAGAATGCTCCCAGAGATGAGGTTCCTCCCATAGATCATGAAGAGATAGAAGCAAATATGGAGATTGGAGATGAGGAGGATGTTGGTTAGGAAAATGATGCACCGGCTGGGAATACTGGCGTCCCTCCCTTAGACCTAGTGTTAGCTTAACAGATCTGACTTTTTGAAGGGTTGGTTGGTCCTGGAATCCTTCCAGCAGGGAAAACTACTCAACCCCCAACTAATCACCCCACTAGTGTCACCGGTCCCAGGGGAGATGCGACATTAGGTAATAATTCCTTTTTCCATCCTTTGTTGCGTCTTGTAATGCCTGGTAATGAGCATGACTTTTTGACTAAGTCTTTCAAACTAAAGCCTCCTGTGTTTCTTGGTTCTGTGAATGAGGACGCTTATGAGTTTATTTTGGATTGATATCAGAGGCTGCATAAGTTAGATATTGTGCATCAACATAGAGTAGAGTTCATGACTTTCCAGCTTCAGGGTGAGGCTAAGCAGTGGTGGAGAGCTTATGTGGAATGCAGATCGTCAACTCTACCCCCACTTCCTTGGACATAATTTCATGCTCTATTTCTAGAAAAGTATGTGCCTTGGACTTTAAGAGATCGTAAGAAGGATGAGTTCATGGATTTGGATCAAGGTGGATGTCTGTGGCTGCTTATGAGGCTTAAGTTCCCTACTTTGTCTAGACATTCAATGCAATGCAATTGGTAACCATATAGGAATAGAGGATCCGTCTATTTGTTAATGGACCAAATTTTGAGCTACAAGTATTGTCTGTGCACATGACTTCTGCAGGAAAAAGTTTTAATAAGGTAACAAATTTTGTGAAGAAAGTGGAGGGGGTGAGGCGAGATGGTCAGGCTAAGGCATTGGCTAAGAAATCTAAGAACTCGAGAAACTTTCAGGGCTCCTACTCTAGAGGTTCAGGTAGGCCAACACTTGCAGCCCAACCAATTCAGTCCGCTCTATCCGCCTGTATATGTAATTACTCGGGAACTCCACCTCAAAATTTAATTCAGGATAGCCAGAGAGCCTCACCTACGATGGGAAGCAGACCATCTTTTGATCGTATTTGTTATAATTGTGGAGAACCTGGGCATATGAGGAGAGATTTCCCCACCCGTGCATGTTGGACCCCACGTAACAGCAGTCTAGGGTAGTGGTATCCGTGGGAATTGCAATAATGTTTGAAGATGTCCATAAGGTGGGCTAGGTGAAAATCAGTGAGGCCGTGAAGGTCGGGGAAATGGTAATGTAGGGAGAGGTGCAGCGTAGCCAGGCAGGGAAGTCGCCCATCAAGATGACTGGACTCAGTGTTACACTTTTTCGGGTAAGAGCGAGGAAGAATCTTCTGACGCGGTGATCATAGGTACTATTCTCGTTTGTGACCGGGTGGCTAATGTGTTATTTGATCTGGGTTCTACTTATTATTCTGTGTCAGTGCAATTTGCCTCAGAATTTGATATGATTTGTGGTATACTTGATGCCCCCATCCATGTTTCTACCCCAGTTGGAGAGTATGTCATAGTTACCCATGTCTATCGTGCTTGTCATAGCTTGTTTATATGGTTTGAGACTTGGGCTGCTTTGGTTATTTTAGATATGACTGACTTCGATATCATCTAAGGCATGACTTGGTTGTCCCCCTATTATGCAGTGCTTAATTGCAATACTAACTCTGTGACTCTAGAGATCCCCGATAGGGAAAAATTAGAGTGAGAAGAGGTGTATAAGCCTAAGCCAACTAAGATCATATCCTCAATTCGGGCTAGGAAACTGGTGGGGTAGGATTGTTTGGCTTATTTGGATGATATTCGGGATGTTGAGGTTGAGTCTCCCTCTATTTAGTCTATCCCCGTGGTGTCCAAATTTAGAGAAGTGTTCCCTACTGATTTGCTTGGTAGGCCTCTGGATAGAGATATAGATTTCTGCATTGACCTGGAACCTGGTACCCACCCCATTTCTATTCCTCCTTATCTTATGGCTCTGGCAGAATTAAGAGAGCTTAATGCTCAAATCCAAGAGCTTCTTGATAAAGGATTCATTCGTCCTAGTGCTTCCCCTTGAGGTGCTCCTATCTTGTTTGTTAAGAAGAAGGATGGTAGTATGAGAATGTGCATAGACTATCGTCAATTGAGTAAGGTCACCATTAGAAATAAGTATCTATTGCCTCAGATGGATGATCTTTTTGACCAGTTATAGGGTGCATCCATTTTCTCTAAGATTGATTTAAGGTTTGGTTACCATCAGTTAAAGATTAGGGCTGAGGATATACCAAAAATGACATTTAGGACCCGTTACGGGCATTATGAGTTCCTAGTTATGTCATTTGGGTTGGCGAATGCGCCTGCAACTTTCATGAGTTTGATGAATGGGGTGTTCAAGCCCTTTCTGTTTGGTTTCTGATAGTGTTTATTGATGATATTCTGGTTTATTCTAAGAGTAAGAAAGAGCATGCCGAGCATCTTCGTATAGTTCTGGGTGTTCTTGGGAGACAAAAGTTGTATGCAAAATTTTCTAAGTGTGAATTTTGGTTGACTTCAGTTGCCTTTTTGGGGCATATAGTTTCGAAGGAAGGGGTAATGGTAGATCCCTAAAAGATTGAAGCAGTTAAGAATTGGGTTCGGCCTAGTGCTGTGACTAAAATTAGGAGTTTTGTGGGGCTTGCTAGCTGCTATTGGTTTGTGAAAAAAATTCCTTCTATATCCGCACATTTGACAAGATTGACCAAAAATGAGGTACCTTCTGAATGGACTGAAAAATGTGAAGAGAGCTTTCAAAAGCTCAAGACTCTTTTGACCACAACACCTATTCTTGCGCTACCAGTGGAAGATAAATATTTTACTTTCTATTGTGACGCTTCACATTTAGGTTTGGGTGCAGTGTTGATGCAGGAAATAAATGTCATAGCTTATGCATCGCGACAGTTGAAAGTTCATGAATGAAACTACCCACCACACGATTTAGAGTTGGCAGTGGTAGTGTTTGCTTTTAAGATCTAGCGGCATTATCTTTATGGGGTTAAGTGTGAAGTATTTACTGACCATCGTAGCCTACAACATGTATTCACTCAAAAGGAATTAATTCTGAGACAACGAAGGTGAATGAAGTTACTCAAGGATTATGACGTGACCATCTAGTATCATCCGAGTAAGGCTAATGAAGTGGTGGATGGCTAAGCCGAAAATCGATAAGTATGGGTGGTCTAGCTTGCTTGGGTGTGACCAAGCGGCCTTTAGCTAAATAAATTCAACATTTGGAGTCTAAATTCATGCGGTTAGCCATCTCTTAAAACGGTGGGGGTGTTAGCTAGCATTGATGTTAAAGCCACATTCATTGAGGAGATTAAGGCCAACCAGTTTGAGGATATGAATTTAAATGAGCTTAGAAAGAAGACGGTGATTGGTAAGGCACAAGACATGATTCTTGAAGCGGGGGGTGTGCTCAGTTGTAAGGGAAGGATTTGTGTTCCTAGAGTGGGCGACTTGATTCAAAGTTTATTGACAGAATCCCATGGTTCGAGTTATTCCATACATCCGGGTGTGATTAAGATGTACCGAGATTTGAAGATACTTTATTGGTGGCCTGACATGAAGAAAATATAGCGGAGTTTGTGGCTAAGTGTCCAAATTACAAACAAGTAAAATATGAACATCAAAGGCCTGCGGGTTTGCTTCAGAGAATGCCAATTGCGGAATGAAAGTGGGAAAGGATAGCTATGAATTTCGTAGTTGGTCATCCCAAGACATTGGGGAAGTATGATTCTATTTTGGTAGTGGTTGACAAATTGACTAAGTCAGTCCACTTCATTCCAGTCAGCGTAGACTATAATGCGCAACAATTGGCTAAGGTGTATGTAAAAGAGATAGTAAGGCTGCACGGGGTGCCCCTTTCTATCATCTCAGATCGTGGTACACAGTTCACATCCAAGTTTTAGGGCAAAGTGCATGAAGAGTTGGGTACTCAACTCACCTTTAGCACATCCTTTCATCCGTAGATGGATGGGCGGTCGGAGAGGACTATCCAAGTGTTAGAGGACATGTTGAAGGCATGTGTGATTGACTTTGGACGACATTTAAGTAACACTACTAAAAAAATAGTGAATATCGACCTCCGGAGGTCGGTATTCCCTGAAATACCGACCTAAAATCGACATTCCAGCTTAGGTCGGAAAAAGCTTGGTCGCTATTCAATATCGACCTTTGGAGGTCGGTATTTACTGACCTCTCGAGGTCGGTTTTTATTCTATGTAGGAATATTCATTTTTTTAAATTCCGACCTCTGGAGGTCGGTATTTTTATTTTTGTAATGTTGAAATTCTGACCTCCGGAGGTCGGTATTTTTATTTTTGTAATGTTGAAATTTCGACCTCCGAAGGTCGGTATATTTATTTTTGTAATGTTGAAATTCTGACCTCTGGAGGTCGGTATTTTTATTTTTGTACTGTTGAAATTTTGACCTCCGGAGAGCGGTATTTTTAATTTTGTAATGTTGAAATTCCGACCTCTGGAGGTCAGTATTTTTATTTTTGTAATGTTGAAATTTCGACCTCTGGAGGTCGGTATTTTTATTTTTGTAATGTTGAAATTCCGACCTCCGGAGGTCGGTATTTTTATTTTTTTAATGTTGAAATTCCGACCTCCGGAGGTCGGTATTTTTATTTTTGTAATGTTGAAATTCCGACCTCCGGAGGTCGGTATTTTTATTTTTGTAATGTTGAAATTCCGACCTCCGGAGGTCGGTATTTTTATTTTTGTAATGTTGAAATTCCGACCTCTGGAGGTCGGTATTTTTATTTTTGTAATGTTGAAATTCCGACCTCCGGAGGTCGGTATTTTTATTTTTGTATTTTTGAAATTCTGACCTCCGGAGGTCGGTATTTTTATTTTTGTAATGTTGAAATTCCGACCTTTGGAGGTCGGTATTTTTATTTTTTATTTTTGAAATTCTGACCTCCGGAGGTCGATTTTCTGCTGCAAAACAGGCAGCAAATTGCTGCAATTTTTAGTTGTCCACCTGCATATTTATACCAAAACAACCCGAAGCCAAATAAACTTCATCCAACCAAAACAACCCAAAGCCAAATAAAATTCCTCCAACCAAAACAACCCAAAGCCAAATAAAATTCATCCAACCAAAACAACCCAAAGCCAAATAAACTTCATCCAACCAAAACAACACAATATTTTCAACATATACATTAAACTATTTCAAAAGAAACTTCATCCAACTTCAAAATAAACTAAAATATGATCAAATTAAACAATTTCAAAAATATAGAAGTCTAAAATGTCAAATAGATACAACTACTCCTCATCACCCTCACTCTCCTTATCAGATTTATTATTCTCATCACCCTTCTGATCAGATCCATCACTGCTAGCCGGACATAGGGGAAGAATATTTCCTGATTCAAAAAGAAAAGTTAGTTGGGCCTGAAGCGCTGCATACCTCTTGTTCTCTACCTCCTTTGCTGCCGCAATCTCTTCCTCTTTCTTCTTCTCTCTTTCTTCTCTCTTTCGGCTATAGCAGCAAGATCGGCATTGAGATAAGCTATATTACTCTCCATTGCAGATATTATCTCTCTATCCCCACCATCAAAGCTTGAGGATGATGAACCACAATACCAAATACTTCTTCTTCTGATACGCCTTTTCTGGATAGCCGTAGACTGAACCTCTAATCGGCTCACCAACACTCTGTTTCCAAAGATTCTCGTTTTCTTCTTGTGTAAATGGTCTGTCCTGACTCTCAATTTGAAATTTAACTACATTAGTTTTGACTTAATTCCAACAACTAAATTCACTAACTAAATCGACATTATTCATTTTAACTTATTTAAACAACATAACAACTTTTGAACTTTAACTACATTAGTTTTGACTTAATTCCAACAACTAAATTCACTAACTAAACCGACATTATTCATTTTAACTTATTTAAACAACATAACAACTTTTGAACTTTAACTACATTAGTTTTGACTTAATTCCAACAACTAAATTCACTAACTAAACCGACATTATTCATTTTAACTTATTTAAACAACATAACAACTTTTTAACTTTACCTAGTTTAGTTTTGACTTAGTTCCAACAACTAAATTCACTAACTAAACTGACATTATTTATTTTAGCTTATTTAAATAACATAACAACTTTTGAACTTTAACTACATTAGTTTTGACTTAATTCCAACAACTAAATTCACTAACTAAACCGACATTATTCATTTTAACTTATTTAAACAACATAACAACTTTTGAACTTTAACTACATTAGTTTTGACTTAATTCCAACAACTAAATTCACTAACTAAACCGACATTATTCATCTTAACTTATTTAAACAACATAACAGCTTTTTAACTTTACCTAGTTTAGTTTTGACTTAGTTCCAACAACTAAATTCACTAATTAAACCGACATTATTTATTTTAACTTATTTAAACAACATAACAACTTTTGAACTTTAACTACATTAGTTTTGACTTAATTCCAACAACTAAATTCACTAACTAAACCGACATTATTTATTTTAACTTATTTTAACTTATGCTTAACAAACACATTATTCCTAAATTAAAGCTTAATAGCAACATTAGATGGACACAAATCGATCTTGCAAGAAAATCAATTTTGTCATCAATAGGATCAACTAGTGTTGATACTTATGCTTAACAAATATATTATTTCTTAATTTAAAGCTAAATGTCAACACTAGATGGACACAAATCGATCTTGCAAGAAAATCAATTTTGTCATCAATAGGATCAACTAGTGTTGGTACTTATGCTTAACAAACACTCGATGGACACAAAAAAATTATCACAAAATTAAAGTTAAGTATTAATACTAGATGGACACAAACACATTATTGAAAATAATTGTACTTTAACTTAAGAAATTTAGAAGCACCAACTTTATCTCCAACTTTGATGTAAGAAGCAATATAGTCTTGTATCAACTTTTTTAGATGTTGAGCTTCCTCAATTGCCTAGCACGAAAAGTTCTTAAATTAGTTAAATATAAACTTCATATCCAAGAATATTAGTTTTATATATATATATATATATACACTAGAGGGGCATGGCCCGTGCTGAGCACGGGCCCAACATTTAATATTTTAAAGTAATAGTTGCTTTGCAGTCATTTGATGTAAAAAATGGGGAAGTTGTCGAAAAGAAAACATAAAGCCACTACGTTAATGTAAAAGTAGGTCGCATAAGTACTTAATTACACTGGAGAATGCCTTCCCAAGTAATATAGGCATTGCACATATCCAAAACAAAACTATACCAATAATGACTTATAAAACTGAACTTAGACAATCAAGTTCCACAGAAACACTACTTTGTTTCATCTCTTTACACAAAAGGAAAAAAACATCAAATGAAAGCAGCACCGCGGAGTCAAATTCACCTTCTACCTGCATAAATCAGCTTTTGATCTAGTAATAAACCATTAAGAAACTCTTGCAAAAGCAAGCTAGGACAAACAATCAACATAAATTACAAAATCATAAAAGATCACATAGCATGTATCATACTATTAACTTTTGCTTCCATCTTCATCTCGTAACCATTTATGTGCTATTAGTTCTATCTCAATCATGACATAGACCTGTACAATTTCACAATGTCAAAGTAGGAGATTGACAATCTCATACAAACAAAGCACCTAAACCCAAAATAACCAAACAAACTATACTACTTCAGAGTTGTAGCTCTTACTATTCGGTCCTATGACATATAAACTGCACAAACATAATAAACTTTGTATGTTCTATAAAAAAAACAAAATAAGCAACAAATAAAAACAAAAACAAGTTAAAACAGTCTTCTCATAGTAGAAGTACACTCATGTCTAAATCTCTTAGGGCCCTTTAGAGGAGCTTAATTAACACATAAAATCAGTTAGCAGTCATTATTAATATACAAACTACAATTTGACAACTCTTTTTTCACATAAAATCTGTTACAGGAACACAAAATTTAAAGGGTGCGAAAAATAATTTGGAATGTACTTAAAGGGCTTAGAAATAGAACTCGCATTTATTCTTGAATAATAATTGTCTCTTCTCCAACAGACAATATGAAAGTTAAGTGACGTGCAGTCAAAGTCTCATTCAGAAAAGTTGGAAATTTTACTGAGCATATTCCTTCTTCTTCAGCCCAGTAAAGCTATGCATTTTTTTCTATATCCTGGTTAGTTGGTCAACTGTAGATTTATGAATATCTTCTCATCATGAAATATTTCACATAAAAATAAATCAACTGAAGAAGGAAGATTAATGAACATTACAACCTCATCTTCAAGACAAACTCTGTATAAAGAAGGTACCACCAAGTCAAGCAAGGATATCTTTTGTTTTCATAAATTAAAATCCAATCTACTGTAATGTGTCAGCCAAAAAAAATCTTGAAATGTCAACACATGGATGACAGGAGCATAGTTGTTCAGTTTCTTCAACTATGCATGCATATCTTCTTTATTCATCAACCTCATATTTCTAGGAGTGCTTCATAATAGCCTCTTCCTTGGACTTGCTCGCGTTCCTGTAGAACCTTTTCAACTCCTCATTGACATGCCGAGCTCAATTAAAATTGAGTCAACGCGACCGTGAAGTGTCATAACATATCCAACTACCACCATTGAATGTGTTCCAATTATATTGATCGTCTCACATGTTTTTCTCTTGTGGAGTCTTACAATTCAGCACATAATATATCAAGATCAATATTTAACATCAATATGGTAGTATTATGGGAATCTTCATTAACTTTTATTTATGATGGGTAAAATTTATGTTGCTCGAGCTCTTCAAAAATGTCATTGGGTGTGTGTCGGATCCTTCAAAAGTAGTGCGTTTTTGGAGGATTCGACAAAGATGCAACAACATTTTTGGAGAGTCCAAACAACGTAAGATAAAACAATACTTTGTAATTAAGAAACATGATATGTATTTATATCTACATTCAGGTTCATAGCCACCAGCTACCTTTGAATAGGTACTTAATTACTAATACGAAGCAACACACACAAAGAGAATTCTTATAGAATCACACATCAGAATATAAAAGAACATCACACAACGTACCTGCAAATTTTACAGAATACTACAAGATGTAAAGTCAAAACTGCATAGTACATGATGGGATAATTCTTGTAGTATCTTATGAAATAGGTAAAAATATTAACATTGCATCTTAAAAGATATTTAACAATCTACGAAATTTAATACTACAGTATAAAATATATAGAATATGTGGTTGACCCTGACATATGTACACCACCATCATAGCTAAGACAATTTCCAGAAGAATATGATGTAAACACTTGCTCAATATTTCACTTATCAGATTTCATTGTGGAAGACACAATTTTTCCTGACGAAGTTGTCATGATATACCCGACCCCTGATATGACCAGTGAGAAGCTACGTTCTATTTAGATTTATTTAAACTTTCAAGAAGCTTCTCAAAATTGAGAGCTTAAAATAAAGGGAAAGTGCCAAAATTTGCCAAATGGCATTGATGCTATTCCTATTCCCTTCTATGTCGAATAATTATTTTACACAATCTTTTTTTGTTTCCAGGGCCCTCTTAGAAATGAAATGCAACATATCTTAAAACATACTTGAACTGAAACGGTGTTCCTTAACAAATTCACAAGAACTGTGTTGGTACTTCACATGTTTTCACACAGAAAATGCAGTACAGAATTGTAGCAGAAAATGATACCTTGCATTAGCGATAAGATAATTCAAATCTTGAATGGTAGTTGGCCTCAGACTCGGGCACGATCATCAGTTGTCCTAGAGATTTCCCTGCTAGAATCTAAAAAGGACAAAGACTATTTTAAATAAGATAATCGGACACATCATCAAACACCTTGAGTGCATATTCAGGACGATTTAATTTTACACGTCAATTTTTCACCTTAAATTTTCAGCAGGATAATTTAGTTAGACACTAATTAGATAATAACAAAGATAAAATTCATTGAAGAGATCACATATGCAAATCGAGTACAATTACATTAAAGTCAAAATTTCATGAACAAATTACGTTTAAAAGAATTATAAACACAAAAAATTGCTATTATTAATAAAGCAAGGCCGTGAAAAACTCAACCAAGAGTCATCCAATTTTCAGAAGTGAGTGAGAGAGGCGCAAAGTAACAGAAAAATTGAAGAGAACTGTAGACATACCTTCGAAGCAGGAAACCCAAATCTTGTGAAGCATTGATTCTAACGTTTAAGATAGTAAATCCTAAAATAAGGCTGCAATTAAGAGATGATACTATTTCATGAGTCTAATATGCCGGAATTTACTCCAAATGATAGATTTATCTCATCTGTCAAACTCGAAGCTTAAAACGTTTGTGAAAATCTGATCTTTGGAGAATGATCAAGCTTAGGTTCAAATTTAAAAATAAAGAAGTTTTTTCAAATTTTGGAATTCTCAATAGCAGAGTCAATTATAACGGCTTAATCATACCACTTACATTTTTGTGAGTTGTGATTTGCCTCCTCCCAAAAGTAGCTATCTATCTGCATATTAATTTCACAAACATCCTATTCATTTTCATTAACTGTAATACACAGTGGCAATGAACTCATAATTCTATTGAACATTTGTTGAATAGTAATTAATCATTATTAGTAGTTCGAGTACTTCTTGATATAAATAAACTTCATTTTAATATAAATAATCATCGGGCTCTTAAAATATTGTTGCGTGAGAAAGAGGACATAATATAATTCCAGCATTCATATGGTTGTTTTCGGTATTTCATTCTCTCATTTATAAAACAGCTTGAGAGTAAAAGAAACTAAACAACAATATGTAATCAATGGTGAAAATTCCATAGCAAGTTTGTTTTGGAGATTTCACACAATATTTTCACATTGAACTTTCTAATTTAGTATCTGAAATCGTCATCATTAATTCTTTTTTCTATGAATTCTAACTCATCTAGAGTTATCAAAAGCAAGTTGAAAGATATTTCAAATGAAATCAAATTTCTCGATAATTTTTGAACTTCAAGTATGCTGATTATAACCAGTAAGCAGTTTTTGCATGTTATAAAGGTATGAACTGATATAACATGATCACTTTCTTTATGAAATAACATAAGCATGTTATGGACACTATAATAATGTCTACAGGTGCAATTTTGCTTAACATGATAATTGGAATCTTAATACATAACAATGCCACAAAGTAAGGATAAGCTTAGAAGCAACTATTTCCCTACAATGCTAGGTAGTTAATGGTTTTGAATAGCCATTTCACAATTTGGAGTCTCCTGAAAAACACAAAATTCAAGAAACTTCAAACGATAATTAAAAGACATACATGAAAAATGATGTGCAAACAGTGGAAACTAAATCAACAAGAGAAGCACTAAATTAGCAGTACAAATAAAGTACTAAAAATTGGTCCTAGTACCATTCATGTTCAAAGAACTTTGAAGCGGATGCAATGAGCAAAAATCTCACTTTTGGACCTTAAGGGCGCAAACAGTCCAACCCGAGACAGACTTATCTTGTACGGAAAGGTTTTACACACTACAAATTCATAACAAAAAACAAAATCAACTTTCTACTTACCCTATTATTTTATACCTCAAATGAGATTCCACTTTATGATGCCGGTAACATGCAAGGAGTAAACTGTTCCAAATACTTTTTGAAGTCGTAAAATAAAAAGAAACAGAACGAAAATTAGACTAACTTAAAATTGGTAGGCAGTGAAGCGGAGAATTGCTGAAGCTTATTCCAGAAAAGTTGGGGAATTTTGAACAATTTCTTGGTATTCAGTTTCCGGCTTAAGGTGAGAGAGAGAGGACAGCCTTGCGACTACAACTGCGATTTGTTCAAAATTTTTAGAAAAATAAACTGACGAAAATAATGAAAATGCGAACAAGTCTTCGATCAAGCTTCTTCAAGACAAATTTGGAGGAAGAAATGCATCAACTCTGTAGCTGCCGCGACCTTCCTCTGCTGCTGCGAAGGTGGCGTGGCGGCGGTCGGGGATGGTGGAGTGGCGCCGGTTGGTGATGGTGGCGTGGTGCCGGTCGGGGATGGGTGGAGATGGGCGTGCCGATGAGGTGGGTCGGGGGTGGGGAGTGAAAGTTGAGTTAGGTTTTGAGAGTTAGACTTTAGGAGTAAGACTTATATTATCATTCTTTTTTTAAGAGAATTGTTTAATTTACCGACCACGGGATGTCGGTATTTTTAAAAATAATTATCTATATTTAAAAATATTTAATAAATACTGGCATCATGAAGTCGATATTATTTAAATAAAACAATAATTTAAATATACCGACCTCTTTAGGTTGATATTTATTAATTTATTTTAATATAAACTCACCTCTTGAGGTTGATTATATATATATATATATATGTAAATTTATTAAATTAAACTTCTGTTGATGTGTAGTATATATATATATATATATATATCAAATATATATAATTTAATTACATATCAACAGAAGTTTAATTTAATAAATTTCATTTATCCATCAAGTCAATTTTATAAATTTAATTATATAACTCCTAATTATATAAATTTAATTTTATTGATCAACAAAAGTTTATCAATATCAATAAATAAATAAATAATATATATATATACAAAATTTAACTACACATCAACAGAAGTTTAATTTAATAAATTCAATTTATCGATCAAGTTAATTTTATAAATTAAAATTATATAACTCTTAATTATATAAATTTAATTTTATTGATCAACAAAAGTTTATCAATATCAAATTTAATATATAAATCTCCTTGAATTGATCCTCGGTATTTCTTTAATTGATAATGTATTTCATATCTAAACCACTAGTATATAAGACTTGATTTGTTAAACTACTCGAGGAGTATATAATTAATCAAGTTCATGACATGAGATATTAAGTTCATGATTAGACGACGGACTGATAGAATTTGTACATTACTGTAGAAATATAAGTATAATTATCTCGTAATTCATATCAACATAGTTTCATACTCTAAATATGGATTATAGATATTTTTTTATTTATTCCACGAATTCTAACTTTTTATTTATAAAAGTATACAAAATTGTTACACTTTTTGAACAATTAATTGTAGGTGTAAAATGAAATTTTAGTATTATGCACAATAACAAAATTATTAGTATTAATAGGAATATTTTAAACAAACTAACCTTTGGATGTCGCTTTTATTGAAAATAATTAGATTTAATAAAAACTACCGACGTCATGAGGTCGGTATCACATTAAATTTTAAGAATACAAAATGGTCCTCCGGAAGACGATTTAAATAAAATAAAATCAAAATAAAAAATAATACCAACATCAAGAGGTCGGTTTTTATTGTAATTCATTTTCTGGGAAAAATTCCGACCTCTTGAGGTCGGAATTTGGTTTACCCGCAAACCGCAAACCGACCTCCGGATGTCGCTTTTAAAAGTAATTAGATGAAATAAAAATATCGACCTCCAGATGTCACTTTAATTAATAGTAATTAGATGAAATAAAAATACCGACCTCATGAGATCGGTATTTTAATTACATACTATTTAATTTTACCAACATTCGGAAGTTGATATTATAAAATATTTAATTGAGAAAAAATTCTGACCTCAAGAGGTTGGAATTTTTAATGAATTACAATAAAAACCGACCTCTTGATGTCAGTATTATTTTTTCAATTAAATATAAAAAATACCGACCTCATAAGGTCGGTATTTTATATTAATTTATTTTTACTATTTAATTTTACCGACATACAGAAGTCGGTATTATAATATTTTTTGTTTTTTATTTTACACAAAACCTATTGAGAAAAAATAAAATATTGTTATTTATTTATTTGTTTAATACCGACATCAAGAGGTCGGCTTTTATTGTAATTCATTTTTTCCGGGAAAATTTCCGACCTCCAGAGGTCGGAATTTGGTTTTCCCGCTTTTAGTAAACCGACCTCCAGATGTCGCTTTGAAAAGTAATTAGATGAAATAAAAATACCGACCTCCGGATGTCGCTTTAATTAATATTAATTAGATGAAATAAAAATACCGACCTCCTGAGGTCGGTATTTTAATTACATACTATTTAATTTTACCGACATCATGAAGTCGATATTTTTTAAATAAAATAATAATTTAAATATACCGACCTCTTTAGGTCGGTATATATTAATTTATTTTAATATAAACTCAACTCTTGAGGTTGATTTTATTAATTAAACATACATACATACATACATACATACATATATATATATATATATATATATATATATAGATGATCAACAGAAGTTTAATTTAATAAATATAATTTATCGATCAAGTAAATTTTATAAATTTAAATTATATAACTCCTAATTATATACATTTATTAATTTTATTGATCAATAAAGTTTATATATATATATATATATATATATATATATATATATATATATATATATAATTTAACTACACATCAACAAAAGTATAATTTAACAAATTTAATTTATCGATCAAGTTAATTTTATAGATATAAATTATATAACTCCTAATTATATAAATTTAATTTAATTGATCAACAAAAGTTTATCAATATCAAATTTAATATATAAATCTTCTTGAATTGTTCATCGGTATTTCTTTAATTAATAATGTATTTCATATCTAAACCACTAGTATATAAGACTTGATTTGTTAAACTACTCGAGCATTATATATTTATTAAATTAAACTTTTGTTGATGTGTAGTTAAATTATATATATATATAATTTAACTACGCATCAACAGATGTTTAATTTAATAAATTTAATTTATCGATCAAGTTAATTTTATAAATTTAATTATATAACTCCTAATTATATAAATTTAATTTTATTGATCAACAAAGGTTTATCAATATATATATATATATATATATATATGTATGTATAATTTTACTACATATCAACAGAAGTTTAATTTAATAAATTTAATTTATCGATCAAGTTAATTTTATAAATTTAAATTATATAACTCCTAATTATATAAATTTAATTTTATTGATCAACAAAAGTTTATCAATATCAAATTTAATATATAAATCTCCTTGAATTGATCCTCGGTATTTCTTTAATTAATAATGTATTTCATATCTAAACCACTAGTATATAAGACTTGATTTGTTAAACTACTCGAGCATTATATATTTATTAAATTAAAATTCTGTTGATGTGTAGTTAAATTATATATATATATATATAATTTAACTACGCATCAACAGATGTTTAATTTAATAAATTTAATTTATCGATCAAGTTAATTTTATAAATTTAATTATATAACTCCTAATGATATAAATTTAATTTTATTGATCAACAAAGGTTTATCAATATATATATATATATATATGTATAATTTAACTACATATGAACAAAAGTTTAATTTAATAAATTTAATTTATCGATCAAGTTAATTTTATAAATTTAAATTATATAACTCCTAATTATATAAATTTAATTTTATTGATTAACAAAAGTTTATCAATATCAATAAATAAATAAATAAATAATATATATATATATATATATATATATATATATATATATATATATAATTTAACTACACATCAACAGAAGTTTAATTTAATAAATTCAATTTATCGATCAAGTTAAATTTATAAATTAAAATTATATAACTCTTAATTATATAAATTTAATTTTATTGATCAACAAAAGTTTATCAATATCAAATTTAATATATAAATCTCCTTGAATTGATCCTCGGTATTTCTTTAATTGATAATGTATTTCATATCTAAACCACTAGTATATAAGACTTGATTTGTTAAACTACTCGAGGAGTATATAATTAATCAAGTTCATGACATGAGATATTAAGTTCATGATTAGACGACGGACTGATAGAATTTGTACATTACTGTAGAAATATAAGTATAATTATCTCGTAATTCATATCAACATAGTTTCATACTCTAAATATGGATTATAGATATTTTTTTATTTATTCCATGAATTCTAACTTTTTATTTATAAAAAGTAAACAAAATTGTTACACTTTTTGAACAATTAATTGTAGGTGTAAAATAAAATTTTAGTATTATGCACAATAGCAAAATTATGAGTATTAATAGGAATATTTTAAACAAACCGACCTCCGGATGTCGCTTTTATTGTAAGTAATTAGATTTAATAAAAAATACCAACGTCATGAGGTCGGTATCGCATTACATTTTAAGATAAATAAAAGTAATCATGTTAATTAAATAATATTGACCTCGAGAGGTTGGTATTTTATATTAAATTATTTTTTAACTTGTATAAAATCGTCATTCGGAGGACAATTTATTTAAAGTTAATTGAAAATATTAATTTATTACATAACACAAAATCGTCCTCCGGAATATGGTTTAAATTAAATTAAATCAAAATAGAAAATAATACCGACATCAAGAGGTCGGTTTTTATTGTAATTCATTTTCTGGGAAAAATTCCGACCTCTTGAGGTCGGAATTTGGTTTACCCTCAAACCGCAAACCGACCTCCGGATGTCGCTTTTAAAAGTAATTAGATGAAATAAAAATACCGATCTTCAAATGTTGCTTTAATTAATAGTAGACATAAAAATACCGACCTCATGAGGTCAGTATTTTAATTACGAACTATTTAATTTTTATCGACATTCGGAAGTCGGTAATATGAAAAATTTAATTGAGAAAAAAATTCCGACCTCAGGAGGTCGGAATTTTTAATGAATTACAATAAAAATCGACCTCTTGATGTCGGTATTATTTTCTCAATTAAATATAAAAAATACCGACCTCATGAGGTTGGTATTTTATATTAATTTATTTTTACTATTTAATTTTACCGGCATACGGAAGTCGGTATTATAATTTTTTTGTTTTTTATTTTACACAAGACCTATTGAGAAAAAATAATTTATTACCGACATCAAGAGGTCGGTTTTTATTGTAATTCATTTTTTTCGGGAAAAATTCCGACCTCCAGAGGTCGGAATTTGGTTTTCCCGCTTTCTACAAACCGACCTCCGGATGTCGCTTTAATTAATAGTAATTAGATGAAATAAAAATACCGACCTCATGAGGTCGATATTTTAATTACATACTACCGACATTCGAAAGTCGGTATTTTTTTATATTTAATTGAGAAAAAATTCCGACCTCCTGAGGTCGGAAGTTTTAATGAATTACAATAAAAACCGACCTCTTTATGTCGCTATTATTTTCTCAATTAAATATAAAAAATACCGACCTCATGAGGTCGATATTTTTATTGTAATTCATTTTTTCTGGGAAAAATTCTGACCTCCAGAGGTCGAAATTTGGTTTTCTCGCTTTATTTTGCATAAAAATCGACTACTTGTAAATACCGACCTCCAGAGGTCGGAAATTACCGACCTCCATTTGAGGTCGGAAATTTTTAGGTCGGTATTCACGATTTTTTTAGTAGTGTAAGTTCCTACCTTTGTGTGAGTTCTCCTATAAAAACAGTTACCTCTCTAGCATTGATATGACACCATTTGAGGCACTATATGGGAGAGGATGTAGATCACCCATAGGATGGTTTGAGGTTGGAGATGTGAAACCTTTGGGAGTTGACTTGGTAAAAGATGCTCAAGAGAAGGTAAGAAACATCCAAGCTAACCTCCTAGCATCCCAAAGTCGACAGAAAAAGTATGCGGATCATAAGGTAAAGGACATGGCATTTCAGACTGGTGAGAACGTTCTTCTTAAGGTATCACCCATGAAAGGAATGATGAGATTCACCAAGAAGAGAAAGTTTAGTCCACGATACATTGGACCTCTCAAAATTCTTGACCGTGTAGGGCCAGTATCTTATAGATTGGCTTTACCTCCTAACTTATCAGGAGTTCATTCGGTATTTCACGTGTCCATGTTGAAAAGATATCATGGTGACGGGGATTACATTATAAAATGGGACTCAGTTGTGTTAGACAAAGACCTTTAGTATGAGGAGGAACCGATTACAATTCTTGATTGTGATGTTTGAAAGAGAAGGACCAAGGAGATTAAGTCCGTGAAAGCTCAATGGAAGCATTGTTCGGTTGAGGAAGCAACTTGGGAAACCGAAAAGGACATGCGAGACAAGTATCCTAAGTTGTTCGATGATTCAGGTACTACTCCACACTTTAGCCTATTTTTCCTAGTTTGTCACTCGGGGACGAGTGATGGGTAAATTGGTATCTATTGTAATGACCTATTTCCGTCATTATAGAAAAGCCAAAGGGGGAAAATTTTGGGCCAGAAAACTTTTTGGTAGTAACTTGAAATTTCCTAACCTAGTTCAAATTTGGATGAAATCGGAGTCAGGGAGGTCTAGGGAAATCTGGTAACAAAGGGACGATCTAATTCTGAATTTGACCATATGAGTAGATAGCTAAGACGTTAATGAAACCGTATGACTTTATGGAATAGAATTTGGGAGAGTAGAACTCCCGAAATTAATCTTAGCGTGAACAAATAGTTTCTGAGCGTCATGGGATGAAGGTGCGTTGTGAAATAGGGGTTTGTAACTCTTAATTCAACTTTTTGTCTCCGTGCAAGCTGCTATGAAGAGATTTATCCCTCTATGGTGGGGTTGTTGTAGCGGGGTGAGGGCCACCATAGGGGGACAGTCGCAAAATAAGTCGGTAATAAACCCCAAAAATGTCATTATTCTACAACTTTCGACCTTGAGAGCTAAAGAATGACCTAGGGATATTTCTTGAAGGTTTTCCACCTCTTCTAGCACCAAAGGTTATGTTTTTACTCTGATATACCGTGAATTTATGGTATTTTTAATACAATTTCACTTATAAGTTGTGTGTATCTAGAGCCATTTTGTATTTAGAATTAATGTGTTTTGTGTCATGTTTGCAGGAAATAAGCTTGAACGTGGAAGTAGAGAGATGCAACTGAGATGTTGCAGAAGTGGCCATCCATGGATGTGACCTATGGACCGTAGGTCCAGTCACGGTCCGTAAATGGGAGGCGTAGATGGAAAATCAAGAAATTATTGACCAAGTGAGGAACTACGAATTAGAGTGATCGACTGTATGTCGACCCACGGGTTGTCCTGCTGGTCCGTCGATTGAATCAGAAAGTGAAGTTCCAGTACCTGATTTCAGAGTCCAAGTATGGAGCCACGGAAGAGGACCCACAGACTATGGATCAACCCACGGTCCGTCCTACAGGTCCGTCGATCAAAACTGAGAGTTGAAGGTTCCAAGTGTCTGAGAAATTTCCCGAGTATAAAGCTACGGTCCGTAGGTCAGAGTCGTCAAATGCAACCGCGTCCAGAAAGTTTATTTCCTTATTTTGTTTCTTTTTTATTTAGGACATGTTTTTCTATATATAGGGCATGTAAATCTCATTTTTGGGGGAGAGACATTATTCTTTACTTCTAGTTCTTGGTTTTTGGAGATTAACTTGCAACATTAGCATTTGTTGATTTCCTAAGTTCGGTTTTGAAGATTTTAACTTTGCAATTCAAGTTGGGATTTTTGGATTTCTCTACCCTTATCGTAAGTTTATGAATTCTTTTTATCAAAATATGAATTGTATTATTTCTAACATGAGTAACTAAATCCACAACTAGGGTTGTGGGAACCATGAACAATTAACAAAGTATGAATAATGACTAAGTAATTCCCGAATAGTGTTCATGCATGTATTAATAATTCTTTCGTTTAGAAGTCTTTTTAACGGTGCGCAAAGTTAGAACTCGCCTCATTGCTACTTGCCGGACCAAGGAGGTAGTTAATGGGAAAATAATTAATAACAAAAATTTAGTGTGTTACTATCTAATAGTCTAATATCAATTGGTGGGAGGGTGAAAACTAAGTCATACATTGATGTGATGTATAATTTGAGGTAAAGGTAAGGGTTAGTAAATTATACACACGTAGCTGGACCAAGGTGAGGGGTGAAATTCCTTATTTGGAGGAATCAATCACTTAGATATACCTAACTTACCAACTTTGCACATAAAACACTAGGAAGGGATTACTATTATTATGATTACTATGTTAAGAGTTCATATGGAACACATACACCCTAGTTTCCTTCTTATATTGATTTTAACAAAGTCTGAATCCTGCTTGTTTGTTACTTAAACAATTTTCAGCATTTGTTTCACAAACCCCCCACCCCCTTTACTTACTTGTTTTCGAAAGTAGTTTGAATCAACATAAATAATAGGTAGTTAAGTTTAAGTCTAGACCATATTCTTCGTGGGATCGACCCCAACCTACAAGTTGGGTTCTTTATTTGACAACAGTCGCTTATACTTCTTTAGGGAGGTGTAATTTGAGCGTATCAAATTTTGACGCTGCTGCCCGGGAATAAGGCTTTTAGATTAAATTTAACTTCATTGTTAGACTAACCAATAGACACCAGGACATACACTTTTCACAATCACGAAGGTACCAATTCTCCAACAATGAAACTAGTTCCCTCACTTCAAACCAAATACCTTTTTTTCACACAATATATATGCTTTTTGAGTATAGGATTCATTCAACACTCACGCTCAGAAGTGAGTTCAAGTACAGTTATTACTCAATACCATAGGCTTGCCCTTATTTTCACTGCAAATACTATCCAAACTAGACACTAGGATCACTTTAGGACTTACATAGCTTGTAATGTAGGCTCAGGGTTAGGTAGGATATATTTGGATCATTTTTAGTGACTTTTTGCCCTCGTTGACATTACATTGGCTTTTTACCTCTATTCTCAACCAATTCTTGACATCTTTTTGTTTTCTTACTTTTCCCTTGACACTTTTCATCACAGATGTGATTTTTGACTTGTAGCTCATATTTTTCTTTCACTTTTTCTCTTTATTTTTCTTTCTTTCTTTCAGTACTTTTGTACATCATCTTTTTGAACATATTCACATCTTTTCTCTAGCTTTTCTTTTCTTTTTGTTTCTTTATCACAATACCCTTTTCATACCCTTTTTTGTTTGGTTCCCTTTTCTCATAGCCACCCTCAACTTATCCATGTTGCAAGAGTTGAGGTGCACAATATACGATGTCGAACCAGGGCCAAGATCAAGGTAACTGTTTGAATTAACTAAAGATCACTTCCCTATGCCATTCATGGATCAGATGTTGGATCGTCTCACTTGTAAATGTTGGTATTGTTTTCTAGATGGGTATTCGGGCTACAATCAAATCCCATAGCTCCAGAAGACCAAGAGAAGACCACCTTCACTTGTCCTTATGGGAATTTCACCTTTAAAAAAATGTCATTCGGGTTGTGTAATGCTCCAACGAATTTTCAGTGTTGCATGATGTCAATTTTTTTAGATATGGTATAGGATACTATAGAGGTATTTATGGATGATTTCTCTTTGGTGAGTGATTCATTTGATCGTTGTCTGAATAATCTGGCTGAGGTACTAAAGTGTTATGAAGACTGTAATCTGGTGCTTAATTGGGAAAAGTGTCACTTCATGGTCAAAGAAGGTATAGTATTGGGTCATCGAATTTCACAGAAGTGTATTGAGGTTGATAGAGCTAAAGTTGATCATAGAAAACCTTCCACCACTTATCTCTATTAAAGGTGTTAGAAGTTTTCTTGGGCATGCAGACTTTTATAGGATGTTTATCAAGGATTTATCAAAAATTGCACATTCATTGTGCAAATTGCTCGAAAAAGAGTGTAAGTTTATTTTTGATGATGCTTGTCTGAGAGCATTTATAGAGTTGAAAGAAAAGCTAGTTTCCACACCTATAATTATTTCACCGGATTGGGGGAGTTATGTGTGATGCTAGTGGTGTGGCACTTAGAGTGGTGCTAGGTCAAAGGCGCAAAAATATTCTTCACCCAATCTACTATGCAAGTAAGGCTTTGAATGAGGCGCAAAAGAATTATACAGTGACTAAACAAAAGCTAGTTGCAGTGGTTTTCACATTTGAAAAGTTTAGATCCTATTTGCTTGGTTCTAAGGTCATAGTGTAGACTGACCATTCTGAATTGAGGTATCTGATGGCGAAGAAAGATGCAAAACCAAGGTTGATCAGATGAGTGTTACTGTTACAAGAGTTCGAGTTTGAGGTGAAAGATAGAAAGGGGATAGAAAATCAGGTTGCCAATCATTTGTCCAGATTAGAGGAAGAGGCAATGAACAAGTTTGATGATGGTATTGAGATTAATGATGAATTTCCCAATGAACATGTATTGGCGGCTTCTCATGGTCTTATCCCTTGGTTCGCTGATTTTGCTAATTATTTTCCAAGTGATTTGGTTCCATCGGATTTGTCATTTAATCAAAGGAAGAAGTGTATGCATGATGTGAAGAGGTTCTTTTGGGATGAGCCCTACTTGTTTCGTAATTGTGCTGTAGGATTATTCGTCGCTGTGTGCCCGAGGTAGAGATGTTGAGTATACTAAAGGCATGTCACTCATCCCCTGTTGGTGGGCATCATAGTGGTATTTGGACTGCTTATAAGATCTTGCAGTGTGGGTATTACTGGCCTACCATCCATCAAGATGCTCATGATTTCGCCAAGTCTTGTGATAGCTGCCAAAGAGAAGGAGGAATTTCAAAGAGGCAAGAGCTACCTATGAATCCTATTTTGGTGATTGAGCTATTTGATGTTTGGGGCCTTGACTTTATAGGTCCTTTTGTGAGTTCCCATGGGATGAAGTATTTTCTTGTTGCGGTTGATTATGTATCGAAATGGGTGGAGACAATTGTGCTTTTAAACAATGAAGGGAAAAGTGTCATCGCATTTATGAAAAAGAGTATCATCTCTAGATTTGGTACAGCGATGGAGGTTCCCACTTTTGTAATAGGTTGTTCAAGGCGTTGCTAGAGAAGTATGGGGTGTGTCACAATGTGGCTACTCCTTATCATCCATAGTCTAGTGGGCAAGTTGAGGTATCAAACAGAGAGATCAAACAAATCATTGCAAAGACTGTGAATGCAAATAGAACTGGTTGGTGAAAGAGGCTTGATGATGCTCTATGGGCCTATCATACTGCATTCAAGACTCCCATAGGTATGTCCCCCTACCAACTTGTATATGGGAAGTCATGCCATTTGCCGGTAGAGTTAGAGCATAAGGCCATTTGGGAACTAAAGAAGTTGAATTTGGATTGGGGTGCCATAGTGAGTCAAAGTGTGGAGGATTTGAATGAGCTTGATGAGTTTCGCCTTAAAGCTTGTGAGAGTTCAGCCTTGTACAAAGAGAAGACCAAGAAGTATCATGATCAAAAGATTGAAAAGAAGGAATTTGTTATAGGTGATTTGGTGCTTTTATTCAACTCCAAGTTGCGCTTGTTTCTGGGCAAGCTCAAGTCTAAATGGATCGGGCCATTCTGAGTCACACAAGTGTTTCCACATAGAGCGGTTGAGCTTGAGAATAAGGAGGGAACAAGGTTCAAAGTGAATGGGCAGATAATAAAGGTCTACTTAAGTCAAGCGGAGAGTGTGCAAGAAGTGATTGAAGCCTACTATCTTGATAAAGTCTGAGTAATCAAGGTGTCTGCGTCGTGCCGCGACATTAAATCAAGCGTTGCTTGGGAGGCAACCCAAGATGTATCATCTAGCCAACTATAGGATTTTCTTATCATTTTCGGATTTTAATGCTTTAATTCTGGTTAGGTAATACTTTAGTCATTATTTTAGTTTTATATTAGTGTTGGCAAGATATAACATAGGGTCCGTGTCTAATGGTTGCTATATGTGCAGGGACGAAAAGCTGAATCTGTAGATAAGGGGCTATGCAGAGGTCTATGGACCGCATTGAAGGTCCGTGGGTCCATCCACAGACCGTGAATGGCATCCGTAGACCCATGTATGTTTTTTTTTTAAAATTCTAAGTATTAAGTGACCTATGGACCCTACTTACGGTCCGTAGGTTGACCCACGGCCCGTAGATGGGTTTTCGTGTGTCAAAACCTAGGGTTCTAGAAACCCGACCTGGACCCCCAATTAATAAAAACCCTTCATTTGAAATACACCCCCCATTCCCTCCTAACTATTTCTAACTCCTCCAAATCCCAAAACTCCCTCATTAACTCCCCATATCACTACTATTTTCCAGAATCATCTTCCCCTCTCCATAATTCTCTTCCTCTCTCCCCAAATCACCCCATTCTCCCTTCCCAAAAGAATTCAAGGTCCGAGTTTGGTGTCAACGACTAGTAAAAGGTTTTTCGGCGTTTAGTGCATCACACAATCACCCACTCCCTTTGCTTGTAAGGTAAATGACTTCATTTTAACTCTAAATTTCATTGTTCATTGTTCAATTCATGAAGTCGCGAAGTGGATCTTGACCTTGGGTGTGACATTTTGTGTGTTCTTAATGATTTGTATGCTAGAATCACCCTTAGGATGATAGAATGTGATTGTGTTGTTCTTTTTAACCAGATAAAATTAGAGTAATTAGTCGAATTGTTAGTTTTGACTTAGGGTTTCCCGTGTCAATATAGTAAGGAGTCAAATTACAAGAAATCGAAACCCTATGGATGATGAACTAACATGTTTTGCGTTGAAATGCATAAATAAACCTAGGTTGTTTGAATTGATTTGTGTAATATGAGTTGAAATGTGATTCATGTCTTAAAACTGGCACAATCTCAACTTACGAGATCCTATCCATGGACCGTAGGTCATTTTACGTGTCGTAAGTTGGGTCCGTAGGTCTAAGTACATATAATTTTTGCTAATTGTGGAACCACAGAGGTGGATTATGTTTCATAGGTTGACCTACGGACCATTCCACACATCTGTGGATCATATTAGAGACCCATCTCCTGGGGACCCTGACCTACGGAGGAGACCTATAGATCGTAGGTCCATCCATGGACTATAGGTACCCATAGTAGGTGGACAATTCAGCCACTACCCAAATTTTTTTTAAGTTTTCAGATTGGTTTGTTTCTCGTTAAAAAATATTTCTGAGTATTTTATTTGATTGTTTTGATACTAATAATCCTCTCCATATGTACTATGGCTTCGAAACAAGCTCTCCTTCGAGGAAAGTCCAAATCCATCAAACCGTCCTTTTGGTTCATCGACAAGGACACGAGTGATGAGTACATCCCTCCAAACACCAGGATGTCTCCTACTTCTCCTCGCATCACGAGGAACCAAGGACAGTCGGGCGTTTCCAACGTTGTCACTGCCCCTAGTCTTAAGAAGGGGCCAGATCGATCGATTCACCGGCTGGCTCTAAGTCTGCTTCAGGCTCCGGTTCTAGCTCCGACTCCATTCATGGTTAGGTTCAGGTGTCGGCTCTATCTCAGGCTCCAGTTCTACTGGTACCAATGCCTCGTGTTTTGAGGCTGATAGTACGGGTAACATTCCAGTGGCACCAAATACTAATCAGACACAAGTCGCTGAGGAGCCCAATAAATGGTGTGCGCATGGCAAGTGGTAGTTATATAGGGACTCCCAGATGATTACTGATAAGGAGAAAATGGCCTGATTTGTCATAAAAGAGCATAGGGTACTCACATGCAGCCTTCATACCATGTCTGACATCTATTAGCTCTTCCAGAAGCATAAGTGTGAGTGGATGGCCCGTAGCCCCGGGGCATACAACAAGGAGATAATTAGGGAGTTCTATGCTTCCTACGTAGCCACCCTACGAGGTTTGATTGACAGATGGGCCAAGCCCGCTGCCCAGGCCTCACTCACAACTAAACTAGTGCGTGGGTTTTCTGTTGACATAATCGAGACCACCATCCGCAGGTTCCTCTACGGTTCGAGCGCACTTGGCAAATCAACACGACTGAATTCAACTATCGTTGGGACATTATTCAGAGCGGGGCCTTCCAGCGAAATACAAATTAGAGGGAGACTTTATTACACTAGTTGGCCAGTCACCTTGCTACAGATGGAGAGCATACCGTATGGGTCAGCACCCTGAGCTTGGGCATCAAGAAGGCCATCCTAACTTTTATGGCCAAATTCTTTTGGTTATTGGTGCAGAACCGGGTGTTTCCTACTCATGAAGATAATGTACTCACATGGGACCACGCAGTTATGGTTGCTGCCTTAGTTGTCGGGTTTGAGATGGACTTTACCTGCATGCTGATTGTAGAGATACACGAGAGGGCCATCAAGGCTACCACTACCTTACCATTCCCATGCCTCATTTTCCAGTTGTGTAGGGATGTTGGAGTACCAGTTTGGCATTGTGACAAGCTGGTACAGGCGACCAAGACTCTTGGTATCACCCTGATTAGGGATGAGGCCAACGTCGTTGCACCTCGCCATGCGCCGCAGATTGAGGTACCACCATTGGGAGCGAACTTAGTTACTAATGTGGAATAGATGCAAGGTGATGAGCTCGACCCTCCAGCCACTACTGAGGATGCCCCGGTTTCCCATTCACCGGCTACTAGTCAGGCTCCTAGCTCTTCCAGAGCTACTCCCTCCTTAGGGTTTGTTGTCGTGCCTTTAGCTCGTGTCTAGAAGTTGGAGGCCCAGATGGCCACACTACTCCAATATGTGAGGCCGTGGATGCAACGTATAATCGTGGAGTATGAGGCTAGGATGGAGAAGCGGATGGAGCACATGATGGACCAGAAGGTTCAGGCCGTTCATAAGCGCATGGATGCCTTCGAGTTGAGAGTCATAGAGTGACCAGCCCCTACCACTGATGTCTCTTCTTTCTAGACTGAGTTAAATAGTCTCCTTGCTGATATTGATGCCCTTCTAGCTCCACTTGCGGCTGAGCCAGAGTTAGCCCCTACTGCACCGGTTGATGATACGGTGTTAGATGCCCTATTCAGAGATGGCATGTCGCCGCTAGATTCTACCTGTGCTCTAGGGAAGAGTCCCCGCTCTAGTCATACTTCTGAAGTTACTAAGGCTGCGAGAGCAAAGAAGAGGGAGTGCCAATAGACTAAGCAGGCTAGGCGAGCATCGATTATGGATGATGAGTTGTACCAGCGGAGAGTTCGTGAGGGTGATGCTGGTACCTCGAGTTTTGTTCACACCATTGAGGGTGTTGCTCCTGTGAGAGATGATGAGAGCACTACTGATGGTGCAATGATGGATGATGGGAGTGCTATAGATGGCATTCCCCGTGTTGATCCAGCGGGATCCGGGAAACCAGACCCACCCGCTTGTTGAGTGTCTTCAGCGCATTTGCACCACAGGTTTTCTTCACCTTCACCCTACTCTTTATTGCTTATTTTTGTGTGCATTGGGGACAATAGAACTTTATTTTGTTGGGGGTAGGGTAATTGGATTATGAGTGATAGGGTGAAGTTTGAGCAACCCAACTCATAATCCTCTCTTGGGGTTTTCTTGCATGTGTTCTTTTGCCTCAAGAGACTGTTTTAATTTCTATTGAATCGGCATGTGCTAGGATTGTATGTGTAGAAGCATGAATAAGAAAGCAAAGCATGATGGCATAATGAATGATAAAAATGATACCTGTCAAAATTTGATAATGTGCTAAAATTTAGAGGCTTGAGAGGTTGAATGTGCTGGCTCTTAATATGACATGATAATGAACCAACTTGATCTCATGACTTAAGCTAAAACTTAATCTAGGTAAATTGATAATCTGATAATGAAACAATGTGCCAAGAGTGAGTGAGGAGAGTTGAATTGTTCAAACAGTCTTGTGTTAATCTAGAACATGCCCGGTTGGTCATGCTATGATAATCTAGGCTAGGAGCTAGAAAGTGATCATAGGCCCTTGTTCTGATAAGTCCACTAAATGCCTAAAATAATTCAACCAAATGAAATAAATGTTTCATTTGATCCAAATGCTTTGAGCTTAAAATAGACCATTTATTTCTAAGCACCTAGCTCACCTTCCCTTAATATATTGTTTTGGCCCTAGTCCTCCTTGGACATGTTCACCTTGACTTAGGCCAAAAGCCTAAATTGAGGGTGGCTAATTCAAACAGTTACCTTGATCTTGACCCTGGTTCGACATCGAATACTGTGCACCTCAACTTTTGCAACATGTATAAGTTTAGGATGGCTATGAGAAAAGGAAACCGAACGAAAAAGGGTATGAAAAGAGTATTGTGATGAAGAAATAAAAAGAAAAGAAAATAAAAGCTAGAGAAAAGACGTGAATATGTTCAAAAAGATAATGTACAAAAGTGTTGAAAGAAAGAAAGAAAAATAAAGAGAAAAAGTGAAAGAAAAATATGAGCTACAAGTCAAAAATCACATCTGTGATGAAAAGTGTCAAGGGAAAAGTAAGAAAATAAAAAGATGTCAAGAATTGGTTGAGAATAGAGATAAAAAGCCAATGTAATTTCAAGGAGGGTAGAAAATCACTAAAAATGATCCAAATATATCCTACCTAACCCTGAGCCTATGTTACAAGCTATGAAAGTCCTATAGTGATTCTAGTTTCTAGTTTAGATAGTCTATGTAGTGAAAATAAGGGCAAGCCTATGGTATTGAGCACTAATTGTACTTGAAATCACTTCTGAGCGTGAGTGTTGAATGAATCCTATACTCAAAAAGCATATCTATTGTGTGAAAAAAGGGATTTCATTTAAAGTGAGGGCACTAGTTTCATTGTTGGAGAATTGGTACCTAGGTGATTGTGAAAAGTGTATGTCTTGGTGTCTATTGGTTAGTCTATGTCATATTTTGATCTACATGAGTTGGCTTGATTGAGTTTGGATGAAACGATTTGCACTAGAGAAGGGAGCTGGGATAGAAAGCCATGTGATTGTTTAAGTTTGAATGTTTTCTTCTACACAAGTGTCGTTTAGAGTCTTAGTGCGTCGCTTAAGGACAAACAACGAGTTGAAGTTGAGGGTGTTGATATACCGTGAATTTTTGGTATTTTTAATACAATTTCATTTATAAATTGTCTTTGTCTAGAGCTATTTTGTATTAGAATTAATGTGTTTTGTATCATGTTTGCAGGAAATAAGCTTAGACGTGGAAGTAGAGAGATACATCTGAGATGTTGCAGAAATGGCCATCCATGGACATGACCTACGGATCGTAGGTCCAGTAATAGTCCGTAGAAGGGAGGCGTAGATGGACAATCAGGGAATTCCTGATCCAGTGTGGAACTAAAGATGAGAGTGACTGACCATAGGTTGATCCACGGGCCGTCCTGCAGGTTCGTTGATTGATTTAGAAAGTGAAGTTCTAGTACCTGATTTCAGAGTCCAAGTATGGAGCCACGGAAGAGGACCCATAGACCGTGGATCAACCCACAATCCTTCCTATAGATCCGTCGATCACAACTAAGAGTTGAAGGTTCCAAGTGTGTGAGAAATTTTCTAAGTACAGAGCTACGAAAAGGACCTACGAACCGTAGGTCAGTCCATGGTCCATAGGCCAGTGTCGTCGAATGCAATCGCATCCAGAAAGTTTATTTCCTTATTTCGTTTCCTTTTTATTTAGGACATGTTTTTTTTCTATATATAGGGGATGTAAACCTCATTTTGGGGGAGGGACATTATTATTTACTTCTAGTTCTTGTTTTTTGGAGATTAACTTGCAACTTTAGCATTTGTTGATTTCCTAAGTTCGTTTTTGAAGATTTTAACTTTGCAATTCAAGTTGGGATTTTTGGATTTCTCTACCCTTATTGTAAGTTCATGAATTCTTTTTTATCAAAATATGAATTGTGTTCTTTCTAGCATGAGTAACTAAATCCACAACTAGGGTTGTGGGAACCATGAACAATTAACAAAGTATGAATAATAACTAAGTAATTCCTGAATAGTGTTCATGCATGCATTGTTAATTCTTTCGTTTAGAAGACTTTTTAACAGTGCGCAACGTTAGAACTCACGTCGTTGCTACTTGCCGGACCACGGAGGTTGTTAATGGGAAAAGAATTAATAACAGAGATTTAGTATGATACTGTCTAATATTAATTGGTGCGAGGGTGAAAACTAAGCCATACATTGATGTGAATGTCTAATCTGAGGTAAATGTAAGGGTAAGTAATCCTCCACCCCTTTCTCAAAACCCCACCTCCCCTGCTTGTCTCTTCTTCCTCAAACTCCCACCGCATCCTACCCCAACCTCGACCCATCCTCTTTCTCCTTCATCAAACTCTACATCCTATACATTTTTTCGTTAAACAAAAATAGAAAATTGTATTCAAGACCCACATAATTATCTTTATTCTTTACTTTTGAAATTCGATTTTTCTTAAAAAATAATTATTCGTCTAACTTTAAATGTTACTTATTCTATACCTGAATATGCATTAAGAAGTGAAACAAGAAAAGTAACAGCAAATCTAAACAATTAGCAGTTCGATTTTGCATAAATTTAAAATTGCCATTGTTGATATAAGTTGATAGTTTCACCTAATTGGAAAAAAAAAGTACGGTGATTGATATAAGTATTGATGGAAGTAATAGTGAATAATTACAAAGCAATGAAAAATAAAATGAATCAATCAATGTGAAATTTTGAATGTTAAAGAAATTGACCCAAATGAAATAATGAAGAGGGTAGTTGAAGAGTGAATTTTTTTTTTCTTAAAGATCTGGGAAAGTAAAATAAAGAAAAAATATATTTTTTCAATTATCTGACATGTCATCGATGTGGCATCGAGGTGTCACTTAGGTGGCACGTGTGCACTTCACCCATGAATATGAGACTGATATTGTATATGTAAGGTTCTATTAAATACACTTGCAATAAGATTAGGGGGGTAAATAATTATCTGTAAAGTTAAAGTACTAAAGTAAGTTATGCTGCCAAGTTCAGGGGGGATTTTATGTATTTTCCCAATCTCTTATGATGAACACATTGTCAATCTGATGCAAAAAAAATGGCTAATATGCAAAGTGAGATTTATCGACATTGAAACCTTACCAATTTGTCCATCACCTTGAATACACCACTTTCAGATCATTGAACAAATAAAAATATTCTACCTCCTTTTCCACCTGTTGACTCGCCATCTCCTCAAAACATTACACCAAATCCTTCACTCCACAAGGCTAATCCAATTGCTTCCAAACAATCCACCAACACTCAACAACCTAACTTTCCACAAAACGATCTGCAACAGACCAACCCTTTACCCTTCACTACCACTATGCGTCCCAAACTTTACTTACCCAAAATCCAGTCATCACTTACTCGAGCCCCACTCACCCAAACCACCTCGCTTACCCAAAAATACCAAGCAACCCAACATATACCGGCGACACACACTGCAATTCCTAACATGCAATATGTGCCTCAAGTATATGTTTCGAAAGCTCAACCTTTTATTACTCCAATGACACCCATGCCAGAACTTGATTCATATGAAAAGATGGAGAAATAAACAAGGTTAAAAATAGATGACAATGTAGCAAGTGAGATTCGTAATTTGAAAGAAACTTTCAAAAGTATCCAAGTCCATAAGGGGGTGAAGGTCTTGGAAATGAGGATTTATGTGTTCATCCTAATGTTGAGTTTCCTGTGAGGTACAAGGTACAAAAAATTGATGTGTTTGATGGGAAGGGAAATTCTCAAGCTCATTTAAGATCGTACTGTGAGAGGTTAGCTGGAGTGGGGAAAGATAAGGCCATTAGAATGAAGTTGTTATAAGGAGTTTGATAGGAGAAGCCCTTGATTGGTACACAAGTTGGGACCTATATAAATGGCATAGTTGGCATGCGATGTCACAAGAATTCTGTAACAACCCTCAAAATAAAGTAGGATAAAGTAGAGCCTCACATGGGTTTTATGCATTAATAACTTGTTAAAATAAAGAAGAATAGACTTTTTATTCAGTTTTAAAGAGTTTGGAAGTCAAACGTCAAGGAACGACCAAGACGTTCGAAAACTAGTCTTTTACGTGTTGGTGTGTTCTAGTATGTTGTTCATGTTTTTATGTGTTGTTTGGAGTCTAAAAGTAGTGGAGGTGACCCTAGTGTCTTAATATATGTTTTTAGGGTAAAAATGTTCAGGTATGACTCCCCGGGACCACCCTAAGAGTCCTTGAGGAGGACCCCAACCCTTGGCCAAACAAGTTGCCAAGGCAGCATGCAGTTGCTCATGGAGGGAGCATGTCCGCGTCGCGGACTAGCTCCACCATGGGCCAAAAAGTTTGGTCCGCGTCGAGGACGTGTCGCGGACTCTTCCGTCTCAAAATTTAATTTATGAAACTTGTGGGAACACCCCCGTGTCGTGGACCTGTTTCCCGACGAAATTCGCGAAAATAAAATTTAAGTTTGACTTGTTTAAAAGGTCCAACTAAGTGAGGGGTAGTTTGGGGAATTATTATAAATGGTTATTCTACCTATTTTAGGGTATTTTAAGTTGGTTAAAACCCCAAAACCTAGAATTAGACCCTATTCTTCAAATTGACCCTTCCCTCTAAAAAATAGATTCTCTTAAAAACTCCATTGAAGACCTTGATGAAGCTCAAGCTAGAAGATGGGTTTTCAATTGATTTCTTCTTCAATTTCATGAGTCTTCAATAATTAAGGTATAGTAACTCTTGATTCTTGGATAACTTCTCATTCAAGGAGTTCTATCAAAGATTTTCAAATGTGATTCAAAGATCAAAATTCCTAGTTTTCAATCTAAACATGGGTCCCTTGTTAAATGATTTTATAAATCATTCTATTGATGAATTGATGTGGAATTAAGGTTTTTAAGATAATTTCAAAGGAATTCTTGAAGAACCCATGATCCCCAAATTCTTGAAAATTGGCCTATGATGTGGGTCTTTGTGATTACGATCTCTATTGGTGAAATTATATTTAGATTAGATTATATTGATGTTTCCTATGATTTTCTATATTTATTCATGTTGAATTTTTGGTATACTGATGAGTTGAGAATCATGGCTTTATGGGCAAAGTTATGGGTTGATCCCTTTGTTTATAGAATTGTACTTAGATTATGTTTATGTTATTGAATTACATTGTTGATTCGTATTTCTATCTATTTCAATTGATTATGAATTGTTGAGGATTGATCCATGGTGATCATGGCTTGGAGAATTGGTAAGTTGACCTAACTTCTAGTCTATAGTATGAGAATTGATGTTGTGTGGTTTGGTCCACTTATGGTGGCGGTGTTTACTTCTTGTCTATCTATTCATGTTGAGATCATGGCCTTGAAAGAAATAAATGTGAAGTGAATTAATGATAATTATGCATATGTTTATGAAGTTGTGCTATGAAGGTTATGTATGAAATCCTCAATGTTAGCATGATGTTTAAAATGTGATGATGACGAGGAGTATAATGTTAATGATAATGTTAGGGATATGGTGTGGTCTACATGATTGATTATGTTAAGTACTATTGTGGAATGACCCCTATATAAATGTGTGATCATATACATGTTAGGAGTACCTATTCAATGTTGAATGTGTCCTTGTCTCCTATTATGAAGTGTGGGTGTGTGGTCTAGAATCCCTAAAGGATTTATATGTGAATTGCTCATGATTTTGGGACAATGTGAATGTGTTGTGACCCCTTGAAGGGAAGTGCACTCAATATCAATGTTGTTGCTGTTATGTCACTATGAGGACTAATATGCACACACACTATACATTTATAGCTATGAATATGATGTGTTATGGTGTCTATTGAATGGTTAAAACTTATATGCAACCTTACATTTTATTATGCATGTAAAATGTAGAACTAGCAAGGTATGAACATGTGTTGCATAAAGGTGTTTATGTGAAAGGCTTTCTCACATATGTACACACACATGAATGAATGAATAAGGTTTATGATAATCTAGTGAAAGTGAGTCTCTTGAAAGGTTTCCTCAATTGTACTTTAAACTAGACTACGTTATGAATATGGTATGACTATGTGAAAGGTCATTCTCACATAATGTAGGTTCTATGATTAAAGGTCATTGTCATCATAGAAACACTTGAGCTATATGATATGAGGGATTAAGTCCCTAAAGCCTACTTTATTGACTAATGTTAAATAAAGGCTTACAGATGTTTAAAAAGGGAGTTGAACTTAGCACTAAGTGAACATGAAAAATGAGAGTAGGGGCTTCACGTTTTGGAAGTCTGGCTTCCCACAAGAGAACCTTCACGTTTAGCAAGCCCGGGTTCCCAACATAGATGTTTTTTCATGAGATGGAAACCTCCACACCTAGTAAGTCAAGGTTTCTTGTAGCAATCTCCTTGTTCCATAACTACGTGCCCCTGTAGGTCTTATCTTAGTGGATCCACTAGATAGCTATTGTGTATGTAGGTCCTACTTTGGCTAGTAGTACCCTCTCTTTACGGTGTGGGAGTAGAACACCGGATTCCATGTAGCTCACATGGTCTATGTTGGTTATGGCAATGTCTCCCAAAAGTTAAGAAATGAACTAAGATAAGAATATGAACTATAGTCATGATTTCTGGAAGAGTTACTTAGTTTAGGTAGGACTATGGACCCTACTTATGCATTGCACAACTGGACTCTAAGGGAGGTTATGATTAGGCTCTTTATGTAATGAAGACTATGGTTTATGTAACAACCCTCAAAATGAAGTAGGATAAAGTAGAGCCTCACATGGGTTTTATACATAACTTGTTAAAACAATGAAGAATAGCCTTTTTAGTCAGTTTTAAATAGTTTGGAAGTCAAACGTCAAGGGATGACCAAGACGTTCAGAAACTAGGCTTTTACGTGTTGGTGTGTTCTAGTATGTTGTTCATGTTTTTATGTGTTGTTTGGAGTCTAAAATCCATGGAGTTGACCCTAGTGTCTTAATAAATGTTTTTAGGGTCAAAACGTTTGGGTACGACTCCCTGGGACCACCCTAAGGGTCCCTGAGGAGGACCCCAACCGTTGGCCAAATAAGCTGCCAAGGCAGCTTGAAGTTGCTCATGGAGGGAGTATGTCCGCGTCGCGGACTAGCTCCACCTAGGGCCAAAAGTTTGGTCCGTGTCGCGGACATGTCGCAGACTCTACTGTCTCAAAATTTAATTTATGAAACTTATGGGAACACCTCCGCGTTGCGAATTTGTTTCCCGACGAAATCTGCGAAAATAAAATTTAAGTTTGACTTGTTTAAAAGGTCCAACTAAGTGAGGAGTAGTTTGGGGAATTATTATAAACGGTTATTCTACCTATTTTAGGGTATTTTAAGTTGGTTAAAACCCCAAAACCTAGAATTAGACCCCATTCTTCACATTGACCCTTCCCTTTCAAAATTAGATTTTCTCAAAAACTCCATTGAAGACCTTGATGAAGCTCAAGCTAAAAGATGGATTTTCAACTGATTTCTTCTTCAATTTCATGGGTCTTCAATAATTAAGGTATGGTAACTCGTGATTCTTGAATAACCTCTCATTCAAGGAGTTCTATCAAAGATTTTCAAATGTTATTCAAAGACCAAAATTTCCAATTTTCAATCTAACCATGGGTACTTTTTCAAACGATTTTATAAATCTTTCTACTAATGAATTAATGTGGAGTTAAGGTTTTTAAGATAATTTTCAAAGGAATTCTTGAAGAACACATGATCCCCAAATTCTCAAAAATTGGCCTACGATGTGTGTCATTGTGAATATGTTCTCTATTGGTGAAATTATGTTTAGATTAGATGGTATTGATTTTTCCTATGATTATCTATACTTTTTCATGTTGAATTGTTGATCTATTGATGAGTTGAGAATTATGGCTTTATGGTCAAAGTTATGGGTTGATCCCTTTTTTTTTATAGAATTGTACTTAGATTATGTTTATGTTATTGAATTACATTGTTGATTCCTATTTCTATCTATGTAAATTGATTATTAATTATTGAGGATTGATCCATGTTGATCATGGCTTGGAGAATTGGTAAGTTGACCTAACTTTTAGTATATAGTATGAGAATTGATGTTGTGTGGTTTGGTCCACTTATGGTGGGGGTGTTTACTTCTTGTCTATCTATGCATGTTGAAATTATTTCCTTGATGGCAATAGATGTGAAGTGAATTAATGATTATGATGCATATGTTTATGAAGTTGTGCTATGAAGGTTATGTATGAAATCCTCAATGCTGGCATGAGGTTGAAAAGTGTGTTGATGATGAGGAATATAATGTGAGTGATAATGTTAGGGATAAGGTGTGGTCTGCATGATTGATTATGTTAAGTACTATTGTGGAATGACCCCTACCTATATGACCCTTATATGAACGTGTGATTATATACATGTTAGGAGTACCTATTCAATGATGAATGTGTCCTTGTCTCCTATGATGAAGTATGGGTGTGTGGTCTAGAATCCCTAAAGGCTTTATATGTGAATTGCTCATGATTTGGGGACATTGTGAATGTTTTGTGACCCCTTGAAGGGAAGTGCACTCAATATCAATGTTATTGCTATTATGTCACTATGAGGACCAATATGACCACACACACTCTACATATATAGCTATTAATATGATGTGTTATGGTGTCTATTGAAAGGTTAACTCTTATATGCATCCTTATATCTTATTATGCATGCAAAGTGTAGGACTAGCAAGGTATGAACATGTGTTGCATAAAGGTGTTTATGTGAAATGCTTTCTCACATATGTACACACATACATGAATGAGTGAATAAGG
This sequence comes from Solanum commersonii, assembly GCA_029007595.1. Classification (NCBI taxonomy): domain Eukaryota; kingdom Viridiplantae; phylum Streptophyta; class Magnoliopsida; order Solanales; family Solanaceae; genus Solanum; species Solanum commersonii. The sequence goes on from JAJTWQ010000022.1 coordinate 5,709,401, forward strand.
TTTATGCTAACCCAGTGAAAGTGAGTCTCTTGAAAGGTTTCCTCAATTGTACTCTAAACTAGACTATGTTATGTATATGGTATGTCTATGTGAAAGGTCACTCTCACATAATGTAAGTTCTATGATGAAAGGTCATTCTCATCTTAGAAACCTTTGAGCTGTATGATATGAGGGATGAAGTCCCTAAAGCCTACTTTATGAACTAATGTTAAATAAAGGCTTAAAGATGTTTAAAACGGAAGTTGGAACTTATGACCGAGTGAACATGAAAAATGAGAGTGGCGGCTTCATGTTTAGCAAGTCCAGCTTTCCACAAGAGAATCTTCACGGTTAGCAAGTCCGGGTTCCCAACATAGATGTTGTCTCATGAGATGGAAACCTCCACGCCTAGCAAGTCAAGGTTTCTAGTGGCAATCTCCTTGTTCCATAACTACGTTTCCCCGCAGGCCTTAGCTTAGTGGATCCACTAGATAGCTATTATGTATGTAGGTCCTACCTTAGCAAGTAGTACCCTCTCTTTTCGGTGCGGGAGTAGAACACTGGATTCAATGTAGTTCATATGGTCTATGTCGGTTATGGTAATGTCTCTCAAAAGTTAAGAAATGAACTAAGATAAGAATATGAATTGTGGTCATGATTTCTTGAAGAGTTACTTAGTGTAGGTAAGACTATGGACCCTAGTTATGCATTGTACAAGTGGACTCTAAGGGAGGTTATGCTTAGGCTCTTTATGTAATGAAGACTATAGTCTATGTATATAAATATGAAAGCATGTTAAGGTTAACTTTCCTTATGTCAAGACATGAAGTATGATTATGCATGTGAATTACAGTTATGACTTCTTAATGGGTTTTCTTAGTATATGTGGGGGTATGGGACTCCATGTGTACATTGCACAAGTGAGCTTGTGAGGGTGGTTTACCTATGATATGAACTAAAGGGGTTATGACTAATGATGTAGTAAATGAATGAATCCTTACATGATTTTATGAAGTATGTTGGTCTTATGTCTAATGTTAAATGAAGATGTTATGACCTGTAGAATATGATGTGCCTAGTCTATGGTGGTTTCCTAGGAACACTTGGTGTGAGTAGTATTATGGGATGCTACTTGCACATTGCACTAGTGTGACTTGGGGGTTGTCTTAGGTGATGGTTCCTATGTGAAGACTATGTCTTATAGTGTGCTTATGACTCTATGAATATATGTGGTTGGGTTGATGAAGGCTATATGTAAGTTCACCTTTGGTAACCTTAAGGTGATACATTGCACCAAGTATTCCCTAAGGGTTGATTGAGGAAAGGAGTTAAGATAAAGAGGAAGGTAATGTATTGTATGCATTGAATGTACCTAAAATGTTTTAAGTGGCTCTATGTGCTATTATGAATGGTTTCCATGTGTATGATAATGTATGTGGTATATATTGTTCCTATTGTACTAAATGTTCTTGAAGTTTCTCTAAAAAGGCATGATGCATGGTTTCCAACTAAATGTCCCTTTTAAAAGCATGTTTTTGCATGGTTATCATACTTAGTGCAGTCTTGTACTAACACCATTTTTCTTCATCTTTTTACACTAGGTGTAGGTGATGGTGGCTAAAGGGCCTTTCCTAGAAGTGATGAGCTTGGCTTACTATTCCCAAGTTCGGGTGTGCCCTTAAAGATTCAAGGACCTTTATGTTATAGAGTTTCCTTAAGTTCAATGTACTAGATAGTAGTTTCTTTTGTATTGTAAGGGTTGTGTCCCTCTTGTGTTGTAGTCATGTTTTAAGATGGCTACCTTGAGACGTAGTATTCCGAATTTGTATTAAAGGTTTAAATGAGGTGACTTTTTAAGTCTTGTGTTATATTATGAAAAAGTTTTAAATTTTCTGATATTTTTCTATGATAAATGCTATGACTAATGCTAAGGGCTTGTATAAGACCTCCGAGAGGTCGAATACGCCGGTAACGACTAGGGGGTGCTCTCGGGTCATTGCAAATTTATGGATAGGTTCAAGTTTAATTCTAAGGCTATTCCAGACAAGTTCTACTTGATGAGGTTGGAAAAAAAGTCAATAGAGTCTTTCAGGGAGTATGCAATGCATTGGGGAGCAGAAGCTGCAAAAGGTCAACCTCCAATGACATAAATCGAGATGACCTCTCTTTTTATAAAATCCCAAAAAGATGCAAAGTACTATGAAAAGATGATAAGTGCGGTTGGAAAAACGTTCTTTGAGGTTGTTAGGATCGGAGAACTCATTGAAGAAGGTATTGAAACAGGAAGAATCACTAATTTGGTAGCCTTGCAAGCAACGAGTAATGCAATTCAATTAGATTCAATTGAGGAGCCATCAAGAAGAAAAAAGATGGGGTGTCTGCTGTCATGACCATCCAGAAACATAGGCCAAAATAAATGTTAACATACCAAAACCCATTACCCCAACCATTGTATACCCAAATTCCTCAATGCTATTACCAAACTTCACCCGCTCCTTCCCTAGTTTAAACTAACAAACCAACATATTATCCCCCCAAAGCACATGCCTATCAGAATCCATCACGATATCAACTCGTATATCCATCGCATTCCCACTGCCAACCACAAAACTTTCCATCAAATGTACCCATAGCCCGCCTAAACTTTGCAAAAGGATCAGCCCAAACCTATACACCTCTAGCCAAACCTTTAACCAAACTATACGAACGGTTGAGAACCACAAGATTAATCCAACCAATCCAGGGATGAATTCCCAATCCCTATCCTCAATGGTATGATGAGACCAATCACTATGCATATCACTTTAGAGCTGCTGGACATGATACTGGAAAATTACCTTACTCTCAACGATAAAATTGAGGCGCTAATCAAAGAAGGAATCATTCAACTCAAAGGTCGTGCCCCTAATGTAACCCAAAATCCATTGACGAACCATGGCAATGTTAATGTGAACATGATCAGTGTTGATGAAGATTTCAATTTGGAAGGGACCATATTGCTCGTAAAAATAGAGAAGAATATTGAGATATCGTCCTTCATTGCTCTTATATTTATAGTCTAATCACGAGCACCAATTGAAGTGGAAGTTCTTGCTCCCAAGCCTAAGATCATGACCTTGGTCTCTCAATCATCTCTTTTTGACACTAAAGGAGTTCCTTGGGATCACTTGGCCAATGTAAGGGAAAAAGGAAAAGGAAAGATAGTTGTTGAAACTGTTGCTGCAGAAATGACAAGATTTGGGCGTTGTTATATCCCTGAAGAAGGTGCATGAGGAGGACCAAATAAGGAAAATAAGCAAAAAAGAGTTGTGACAGAAGCTAAAGTGGAGGATTTCTGGAGGAAGATGCCAACTGAGGAATATTTAGTTGAAGAAAACTCAAGCTCAAATTTCCTTAATGGCCTTACTAATAAATTATGCAACTCATAGGAGCGCTTTGGTGAAGGCTCTAGCTAACGCTTATGTTCCAGCCGAGACCACTAGTGAGAATTTTTCAGCCATGGTAGGTCAAGTTTTGGAAGCTAACAAAGTCTTCTTTCATGAAGAGGAATTGCTACCTGAAGGACTGGGACATAACAAAGCATTTAACATTGTCGTCAAATGTAGGGATAAGTTTATTTCAAGAGTTTTGATTGACAATGGTTCAGCTGTTAACATATGTGATTTAACTACCCATAGAGCCTTGGGAATCAACATTTGAAATATTCGAAAGTCATGTAAGGTTTAGAGGTTTTGATGAGACAGAAATGGGAGTCATCGGAGAAACTGATCTGCCATTGCAAATTGGACCCATGGAGTTCATTGTGGAATTCCAACTGTTTAACATATCTGCTAGTTACAATTTATTAATTGGAAGGTTATGTGTCTGTCACAACCCAGGGGTACCCCTTAGATGTAACAAGGCACATAAAACCCCTAAAGGTACCATGTAAGCCCCTTAGCATACCATCACATAAGTATAGAACAATAAAGAATAAAACACATTTCAAGTCTTAAGAGGTTTTCATAAAAGCAAAGCGTAAGTCTAGACTTGTCTCAATTAGCCCTCTATTACAATCGAAGTATCAAATAGGGTCACAACCCGTACAACAAAGTTCTCAAATGAAAGTACAAGAAAGAAACTAAAAAGAACATCTTCCATCCTCGAACCATGAGGACACACCGCAGGAAAAGAGGAATAAACAAATCCAAGCTCTAGCCACTATGGTGACCACCCTGAGAACTAGACCCTACACTTGTGGAAAATGTAGAAAATATGGGTTATGACAAAAATGCACTAAGTATGATAGCCATGCACAAAAAATAGTGAAAAAAATGCTAAAAAAGACATTTTAGTTAAATGCATGCAATTTACTAAGTTAAAACATCATTTTGAAGATAATGGAACAACATAAATCATCAACATAATCAAGTCATAAATAATCATATCATAAGAGAAACTCACCATAACTATCCTTAAAGTCTACTTGTGCAATGCAATGATAGGATCCCATACTCATACCCAAGCTAAGTAAAGTTCCTTAGGTAACCATAGTTCATCACTCAAGTGCTAATTCATATTATGCCATAGTGGGAATAAGCCTTAATCGACATAGACCATGTGATCTAAACATGGAATCCGGTGTCTACCCCACACCGAATAGGGTGTCCTACTTGCCTAAGGTAGGACCATATATTTAGCCTAGGTGGATCCACTAGCTAAAGACCTATGAGGGCACATATTTAAGGGGTAAGGAGATTCTTACTAGAAACCCCGACTCAACTAACCTAGAAGGTTTTTCCATCTCATGAGATACATATTTTGGGAAACCAGACTCAACTAGCATAGAAGGAACCCAATTAGAAAGCTGGACTCGACTAGCATAATAGCTTTTATCTCATATTCATATGTACTTGGTGCTAAGCATACATTCCCATGTATTTCATGTTAAGTCTTGACTTAATTTCATATTCATGGAAGAATGTGTTGACACTCAATCCAACATAATTCATACTATAGCTCCTAGATGCAATAGGTGAGAATAGCCTTTGAACCTTAGAATCATCATATTGTGCACAAAACTTTTCACATCATATCATATTCATACATAGGTGTGTATATGAGGATATCATCCTAAAACACAACAACTAGATCATAGTAATAATTACTTTACTCTCAAAGTAATCTAAAAACATGAACACAAGTCACATAATCATGCTTAATTCTCATACATTGCCAGTTCAAGGACCATAGACCATGATTCACCAACACATCTAGAACGAAATACATTAGACATGCATGATAACATAATTCAACTTACTATATTACTACAAGCACGATTTCATAACAATCTTCTATAATCAACAAAATTCACAATTCAAGATCATAATTGAGAAATTGGGGAATTCGTGGGTTCTTGGGGGAATTCAACATAAAGACCATAGAAAACCATCAATTAATCCATAATTCATCATAAATCAAACATTATAACCGTTTGTGAATGGAACCCGTGACATTAAAGTAACACCCTAACTTTTGGGATTTCTAATTTTGAAATTGGAGACTTTGAAGGGACTCTACGGAGGAATTCTTTCCATAGATGAAAAGCTACCATACCTTGGTGAAGATTTCCCATGAAATTGAGTAGAAAAGGATGGTTCTTCAACCCTAGCCTTCACTTTCTTCTTCTTTTTCTTCTTTGGAGTTCTAGAGAGAGAAATATTTGGGAGAAAGTTCGTTATGTTTTGGGTTTCTTTTGGATAGTTGAAATAATGATTTGGAATGACTAGATTAAGAGTCTATTAGGTTTATATAGGAGGTCTAATTACTAATAAAATGATCCTACTTAAGAACTAATAAATTCTAGACCCTTCCCTTAACCCCCACTTAACAATTTAAAACACTCAAAACTGTCCCACCCACGAGACCACACCCACGGATCATGGGTGGGTCCGTGGACCGTACTGGTCCTTCATGGGTAGTGGAATGGGGCTCAAAAATTAGGGGAATCAAGGGCGTGGGTCCATCCACTGTCCGTGGATTCCCTTCGTGGGAGGGCTGTTTTTGACAGCTTTTTAGGCAGTCCTAGAGTCCTCCTCAAGGACCATTGGTTGGTCTTTGGGGGGTCGTACCTTGACGTTTAACCCCTAAACTCTTCATTCTAAGTATGAGAAGCAAGTTTTATGACTCTAACATTTACAATAAGCTTTAGTTAGTCTACTGGTTTTACGTTAGGCTCTAGCTTAGTCTTCTAGTTTTACGGGGTGTTACAATATCTCCCTCTTGGTCACATTCATCCTCGAATGACTATCTAGACACGGTATAGAAGTAAAGACTCATGACTAGAAGCCCATCATGCATGAAATATCAAAATAATGCAAAATCCAAAATGCGCATATTTACAAGATACACTATTCAAAGGAGGTAACTTCAACTCCATCCCAACATAATCAATGCATCACAAGAGAGTAGGAGCTATATCTACAACCCATTATGCACAAACTTAACATTTAACATAATCATATGAGGTACTACCCTCTCTAACTACAAGCATTCTCAACGCAACATTATGGAGCCAATATGCAATTACTCTTAAAATCATACTAAGCATGTTCATCAACTCATCTCATGTAGTCAAATATACAACTCATACCAAATGCACAACAATATGAGGAATAAATACATCATAAAAACTCATTTTCTTACTTAAACATGAATTTCTCAAGAACATGCATAACATAAGGAAATCATGGAAAACACATCTAGTACACATGACTCCCAAAACTAGGAAACTCAAGAGGACTACTTACCTCAAGCTTGAATAGGAGTAGAAGGAAAAAGATGAGGATATTGGGACTTCATATCTCAGACTCCCAAGTAGCACTCTCAACTAGATGGTTCCTCCATAATAACTTCACGGAAGCTATTTCCTTGTTTCTCAATCTCTTAACTTGCCAGTCTAGGATTTCTATCGAACCTCCTCATATGAAAGACTCTCATCAACCCCCAACCCATCTAAGGGGATAATGGATACCGGATCTCCAACACACTTCTTGAGCATGGAAACATAAAACACCGGAAGCGCCGGAGTCAATTCATTTAGCAAATCTAACTCATAGGCAACTTTCCCAACACATAGAAAAATTTGATATGGGCCCATATACCGGGGACTAAGTTTCCCTTTCTTGCCAAACCTCATCACACCCTTCATAGGTAAGATTCTTAGATAGAACCAATCATTAACTTAAAATTCTAGATCCCTTCTTCTCACATCGGCATAAGACTTTTTCCGACTTTGGGCCATGCTCAACCTCTCTCTAGTCGAACTTTCTCATTGGCCTCAAAAAGTACTTCGGGACCTATCAAAGAAATTTCACCTACCTCAAACCAACCAACTAGAGACCTACATCTCCTCCCATACTAGGCTTCATAAGGAGCCATATCAATACTTGACTGATAACTATTCTTGTAGGTAAACTCTATTAATGGATAATGGTCATCACAGTTACCCTTGAAGTCTATAACACATGCCCTCAACATATATTCTAATGCTTGTATTGTATGCTCTGCTTATCCATCGATTTGGGCATGAAAACTTGTGTTAAGCTTCACCTAAGTACCAAGCCCTTTTTGGAATGACTTCCAAAAGTGTGAAGTAAATTAAGTACCCAGATTCGAAATGATGGATAAAGGAACTCCATGCAGCTTCACTATCTCTCTTATATACAACTTGGCATAGTCTTCCGCCTAAAAATAGACTTTGACAGGAATGAAGTGGGCTGATTTTGTCATCCGATCTACAATGACCCAAATAGAATCATGTTGCCTTAGAGTGTGAGGCAAACCCACAATAAAGTCCATATGCATCTCTTCCCACTTCCAAGTGGGAATGACTATGTCTTGGGGATAAGCCTCGTGGTCTTTGATGCTCAACCTTAAGTTGTTGACAATTAGGACACTTGGCTACAAACTCCGCTATTTCCTTCTTCATGCCATTCCACCAATAAACTTCCCGTAGATCATGGTATATCTTGGTGGCTCCCAGATGAATAGAATACCAAGAACTATGAGCTTTTTCTAAAATTTGTTCCCTCAAACCACCAACATCCGAAAACATAGCCGACGTTTTTGCCTAAGCACCCTATTTTCCCCTTGGGAGAAAGCCTCAATGGAATTTTCGAGTACCGACTCTTTCAACTCAACTAATATAGGATCAAGGTCATGTTTAGACTTCACATCTATCACAAAGGATGATTCAGACCCATTATGGATCATCACACCACCCTTAGTGGAATCCAATATTTGAGCACCTAGCCAAGCCAATCTATTTACGTCACGAACCAATTCTTTCTTATCATAATTAACATGAGCCACACTACCCATGGAAAATCGACTAAGAGCATCGTTATCACATTTTCCTTGCCGAGGTGATAAATGACACTCATGTTATAGTCCTTCAACAATTCCAACCTCCTTCTTTACCGAAGGTTCAAGTCCTTTTGGCACACATATTGAAGACTCTTGTGATCGGTAAATACATCCACATGGATCCCATATAGATAATGCTTCCATATTTTCAAGGCAAATAGAACCGCCATTAATTCAAGGTCAAGGGTTGGATGATTCCTTTCATGTCCTTTGAGTTGCCTTGGAGCATAGGCAATCACCTTACTATGTTGCATAAGCACACATCCCAACCCAACTCTAGAGGCATCACAACAAACTACAAAGCCATTTGTACCCTTCGGTAAGGTCAACATCGGGGTGGAAGTAAGTCTATCTTTAAACTCTTGGAAACTTTTCTCACTAGCTTCTGACAACACAAACTTAGCTTTCTTTTGAGTCAAGGTTGTCAAAGGAGAAGCAATGGAAGAAAACCCCTCATCAAACCGTCTATAGTAACCGGCCAAACCCAAGGCTTGTAATGTCAGAAGGGGTTAGAGGTCTAGGCCAACTCTTGATTGCATACGTCTTCTTTGGATCTACCTCAATACCCTTGCTTTACACAATATGACCAAGGAATGCTATGGACCTTAATCAAAATTCACACTTGCTAAACTTTGCAAAAAGTTGTTGGTCCTTAAGAACTTGCAACCCAATCCTCAAATGGTCCATATGTTCATTCTCACTCCTTGGGTATCATCAATAAACACGATGACAGACATGTCAAGATATTGTCGCAATATCCTATTCATTAGGTCCATGAATGCCACCGGAGCGTCAGTCAACCTAAAGGACATTACTAGAAACTCATAGTGACCATATCTTGTCCAAAAAGTCATCTTTGGTATGTCAACCTTTGTTACCTTCAATTGGTGATAACCCGAAGGAAGATCAATTTTTGAGAAATAACTAACCCCTTGAAGTTGGTCAAACAAATCATCAATTCTCAGAAGGGGATACTTGTTCATCATGGTCACTTTGTTCAATTGACGATTATCGATGCACATTCTACGAGACCCATCCTTCTTTCTAACAAATAATACAGGAGCACCCCATGGAGAGATAATCGGACGAATAAAGCCCTTATCTAGAAAATCCTTTAGTTGCTCCTTCAACTCTTTCAACTCCCCCAGAGCCATTCTATAAGGAGGAATGGATATAGATTGCGTATCCGGCAAAAGATCAATACCAAAGTCTATTCTCGCTAAGGAGAAACACCAGGAAAATTATCGAGGAAAACTTTCGGAAATTCATTCACTACCGAAATTGACTCTAGGGAAGGGGTTTCAGATTCAACATCCCTCACCCTAACAAGTTGATAAATACACCCCTTGGAGATCATTTTCCTAGCTTTGACTAAAGAAACAAATTGACCTCTAGGCATAGAATTTCCCCCTTTCCACTCAAAGATAGACTCATTTGGAAATTGGAATCTAACCACCCAGGTTCTACAATTAATAGAGGCATAACATGCACGCAACCAATCCATACACAAAATCACATCAAAGTCCAACATGTCTAACTCTACCAAATCCACCAATGTGACTTTATGACCAAAGTAAACAGGAAAACTTCTATAAACCCTTCTAGCCACAATTGAATCACCAACCGGGGTAGAAACTGAAAAAGGCTCTAATAACACTTCGGGGAGCACATCAAATTTTTTGGCCACATAAGGTGTCACAAAGGATAAGGTAGCACCGGGATCTAATAAGGCAAACACATCAATAAGAAATACTTTTAACATACGGGTAACCACTCTCAGGGACCTCTTTTGGTCACTTCGGGATTGAAGAGCATAAAAATGGTTTTTCTTGGGGGCATCAGAGATTGAACCTCTTGGAGGAGCTTGCTTATCATATCTCCCTTTAGTCTTGAGCATTGGACAATATCTCATCTTGTGACCAACTTTCCCACAACTAAAGCACCCATCGATGCCAACTAGGAACTTACAATCATGCATTCTACCACATTTTGCACAATTAGGCCTAGCCACATAAGAACCAATACTATTACCTCCTTGAGGTTTAGGGTTAGATACCCTATCATTGTTGACTCTTGGAGAAGGACTAAAGGAACCTAGGTTGGAGAGCCTTTGATTGAATCTTGGTCGACCTTATCCATCGCATCTAGCATTAGAGAAGTTCCCATCACCGATTCTAGCCCTCTTCACATCTTTATTCTTCTTCTTGAGCTTAGATTCCTTAATTTATTGGGCATGCACCACAAGTAGTGAGATATTCATATCACCAATGAGCATTGTCGTATGACATTCTTCTTCAACCAAATCGGACACTCGCATCACGAACTTGTTCATCATAGCCCTTGAGTATGCCACTATAGTTGGAGCATACTTGGATAGTTGGGTGAACTTGAGAGCATACTCTTTCACACTCATATCCCCTTGATGAATGTTCATGAACTCTTGCATCTTTTGTTCCCTCTACTCTAGAGGAAAGAACCTATCAAGAAAGGCCGACCTAAATGATTCCCATTCTACCAGACCCACTCCTATGGGTCTCTCACCCTTCCATTGATCATACCGAACTCAAGAAACACTTTTCAATTGATAAGCGGCCAACTCTGCTTTCTCTACCAAACTCACCCCCATGACATCAAGTATCTAGTAAACCTCATCCACAAATTCTTGAGGATCCTCTTCCACTTTAGAGCCATGAAATTTTGGAGGGTTCATTCTAGCAAAGTCCCTAACCCTTGAAGCAGCCGAATTCACATTAGCATTCACTGGAGCCACAACCGGAGCTTGATTATCTTGAGGAGGCGCTCCTTGGTTCACATTCTCTTCTTCCATTCTTTTAGCGTTAGACCTTTGTGTATTCATATCCTGAAGACACCCAATGAGGATTAGAAGAGGGACTCTATAGAATTAAACTCTAAAGCACAAACTAAGTGTAATGAAAGAAGTAAATCTTATAGCCTCCTATTCATAAATGTGGCATGCTTCACACTCATGAACAAGATTCTACTTGACGTGGATTATGAGAGATCATCCTAGAATCATTCTAAACCTTTTTCTCTAATATCATGTTTGTCACGATCCAGGGGTACCCCCTAGATGTGACAAGGCACATAGAACCCCTAAAGGTACCATGTAAGCCCCATAGCATATCATCATATAAGTATAGAACAATAAAAAAGAAAACACATTTCAAGTCTTAAGAAGTTTTCATAAAAGCAAAGTAGAAGTCTAGACTTGTCTCAATTAGCTATCTATTAAAATCGAAGGCTCAAATAGGGTCACAACCCTTACAACAAAGTTATCAAATGAAAGTATAAGAAATAAACAAAAAAGAACATCTTTTGTCCTCGAACGATGAGGACTCACCAAAAGCAAGGAGGAATGAACAAATCCAAGCTCTAGCCACTATGGTGACCACCCTGAGAACCGAACCGTACACTTGTGGAAAATGTAGAAAATATGGGTTAGTACAAAAATGCACTAAGTATGATAGCCATGTACCAAAAATAATGCAAACATGCTAAAAGGACATTTTAGTTGAATACATGTAATTTACTAAGTTAAAATATCATTTTGAAGATCATGGAACAACATAAGTCATCAACATAATCAACTCATAAATCATCATATCATAAGAGCAACTCACCATAAGTACCCTTAAAGTCTACTTGTGAAATCTAAGGATAGGATCTCGTACTCCTATCCAAGAAAAGTAAAGCTCCTTAGGCAACCATAGTTCATCACTTATGTGCTAAATCATATTATGCCATAGTGGGAATAAGCGTTATCCTGCATAGACTATGTGAGCTAAACATGGAATCCGGTGTCTACCCCACACCGAAAAAGGGTGTCCTACTTGCCTAAGGTAGGACCATTTATTTAGCCTAGGTGGATCCATTAGTTATAGACCTGTGATGGCACATAGTTAGGGGATAGGGAGATTACTAGTATAAACCTAGACTCAACTAATGTAGAAGGTTTCCATCTCATGAGATACATACTTTGGGAACCCGAACTCAACTAGTGTAGAAGGAACCCAATTGGAATGCCGGACTCAACTAGCGTAAAAGTTTTCATCTCATATTTATATCCACTCGATGTGAGGCATACATTACCATATATTGCATGTTAAATGTTGACTGAAGTTCATATTCATGGAAGAATGTCTTGACACTCAATCCAACATAATTCATACTATAACTCCTAGATTCAATAGGTGAGAATAGCCTTTCAACCTTAGAATCATCATATTGTGAACAAATCTTTTCACATCATATCATATTCATGCATAGGTGTGTATATGAGGATATCATCCAATAACAAAACAACTAGATCATAGCCAGTATTACTTTACTCTCAAAGTAATCTAAAAACATGAACACAAGTCTCATAATCAGTCATAATTCTCATACATTGCCCCTTCGAGGACCATATATCATGATTCACCAACACATCTAGAACTACTACATTAGACATGAATGATAACATAATTCAACTTACTAGATTACTATAATCATGATTTCATAACAATCTTCTATAATTAACAAACTTCACAATTCAAGATCATAATTGAGAAATTGGGGTATTCATGGGTTCTTGGGGGAATTCCACATAAAAACAATTGGAAACCACCAATTAATCCATAATTCATTATAAATCAAACATTAGAAACGTTTTTGAAAGGAATCCATGGCATTGAAGTAAAACCCTAACTTTTGGGATTTCTAGTTTTGAAATTGGAGACTTTGAAAGGACTCTATGGTGGAATTCTTTCTACAGATAAAAATCTACCATACCTTGGTGAAGATTTCCCACTAAATTGAGTAGAAAAGGATGATTCTTCAACCCTATCCTTTACCTTATTCTTCTTCTTCTATGGAGTTTTAGAGAGAAATATTTGGGAGAAAGTTATTTATGTTTTGGGTTTCTTTTGGAGAGTTGAAATAATGATTTGGAATGAATAGATTAAGGATCTATTAGATTTATATAGGTGGTATAATTACTAATAAAATTACTCTACTTAATAACTAATTAATTCTAGACCCTTCCCTTAACCCCTCTTAACAATTTAAAACACTCAAAATTGTCCCATCCACGAGACCATACCCACAGACCGTGGGTGGGTCCATGGACCGTACTGGTCCTTTGTGGTTAGTTTACTGGGGCTCAAAAATTAGGGGAAGTAAGGGCATTGACCCACGACCCCTTCCCACGAGGCATGGGTTGATCCACTGTCCTGGATACCCTTCGTGGGAGAGTTGTTTTTGGACAGCTTTTTGGGCAATCCTAAGGTCCTCCTCAAGGACCCTTGGTTTGTCCTTGGGGATTCTTACCTTGATGTTTAACCCCTAAACCTTTCATTCTAAGTATGAGAAGCAAGTTGTAAGACTCTAACACTTACGACAAGCTCTAGCTAGTTTACTAGTTTTAAGTTAGGCTCTAGCCTAGTCTTCTAGTTTTATGGGGTGTTACAGTGTCACGCCTCGAGCCTTCACCCTGGGTCTAACTGGCAGTCAAGAACTACTTCTGATCACCGAGAAAACACTTTGCCTGACTACATGACTTGTATCACACTAAGCAATGTGCAGAAGCTTAAATTAGGTGAACACTTAGATATTCAAAAGAAGTATTAAAACATAGTCTTTTCAAAATACTTAACATGAGTTATAAAATAACAAAACATCATGAGAAAAGAATGGAAAACATCTAATACCATTGGTCTATGAAGCCTCTAACAACTTATGATAGGTTTTAAGACAAGACCCACGACATCTCCTAAACTACTAAACTGAAAGGAAATGGAGTCTCCTAGAAGCAGGGTGGCCTCACAAAAATATTTCTATGAATGGATAGCGATCTTAACGAAGCGCCTATTGATGATCCTGAGTACCTGTATTTGCATCATGAAATGATGTAGGTCAAAAAATGTCAGTACATTGAATGTACTGGTAAGTGATAAGGTTAGAATAAACTACTTATTGGCTGAAAACAACATAATTGGATCAATACATGAGTATGGAATGAAAACCATTAAAATTTTACAACATAATATACAATGATAAACAACACGAAAATAATATACTTTACATTGTGGGGAGTTTCTCTAACTGACAACCATTACCATGAGCTTAGCAATGATACAACGTCCTGCTGCATGTTGCAAGGGTCCATCCTATACCTTGCCGGGCGTATAGGATGATATCGTGACTATGGATTCAACTATATACCTTCACAGAGGCGGTGAGAAGTCACATGAAAAATCAATGCTATTCTATCCTACGCTAGCTATGTAGTTTTATGGGACTTCCGAGTTATAAAAGACTAACCCAATTTGTGCTCTATACTACCCCCAAAACATTTGATATAACTTTATGCTCAATTTTTCCCCTTTCAAAGAAGGGACTTGTTACTACTCTCAAAACCTTAGACATACTTACATTCTTGAAAACATACACATGTGAACTTATCTTTCAAGTTCAATGATCAACATAAGTGTATAGGTATACATACATATATATATATTGAAATAGCATTGAGAAATTCTTATGTTTTCTTATGAACTAAAACCTTTGAACTTCCTTTCTTAACTTTACCTTGATTTGGAAAAAGAAAAGAAATGTAAATTAAGGCATTTGATTAGGATATGAAGCATCTCTCAATGATTAAGGAAAATTCTAAGGATAAATATCAAGAAGAGAGTGAGGACATAATTTAAAAGAACACAAGACTGAAAATCTGAGACAGGGGAGTATGTATTCTCTCCGTGATGCAGAGAGGGAATATAAATTTTGTTTATCAAATTTTGAGGTAGGGGAATTCGTATCCTGTTCACGACATGGAGAGGGATCCATCGTCGTCCCACCCCAAAACCCAAAATTTCCTATGATCTTTAGGGTCCAATTCATTTGGGATAGATTGGTTTCTTCCAAATTCCTTTTTTTATTCAATAGCCCAACACAGTTTTGTGAAATCTCACACAAAATCTAGCAAGAAACAACCCTCATTCGCAAGAACTCCAAACCACCATCATTAAAGGACGAACTTAAAACTCAAGAATTCATCAAGAATTTTTACATAAAAAATTTCATCAATGAATTTAATGGAATGACTACATGATTGGCGTGAGGAAGAACAATTCCATCACTATGAGAGAACTCACATACATGGAAGAACAATGTGTTTGATGGAACTTGAAGGAAAAGCGTGGAAGATAAACTCTAGCCTTAGTGTCTTCTTGAAGTTCTTGAGCTTAGAAATTTAGGAGTGAATGAGAGGGTTTGATTTATGAAAACTAATTTTTCTACACGTTTAGGGTAATTTTGATGACTTCCTAAGTCGTTAAAAAAATAAATAAAATGAGCTAGAAGTCAGAATAATTTTCCAGTAGGCAGTTAGGTCTGTATTGACTCCGTAATGCGGAGCCATCGCAGACCTGCTGCTAGGCTCGTGCGTCTTTAGTAAATTGGTCATAAATATTTAGTTAGAGCTCTAATTGAGGCAAACTTGTTGGCATTGGAGAAAGGACTCGAAGAGGTTTGATTTTATAATATGGGCCACCTAACTCTTTATGTGCTAAAAGATTCATTTCAAGTTGACCCAAAAACATAAAATTTGAAGAGCACTTGTGCGAATCTCAATTTAACTCTTTCTAACTTAGCTCGTCTAAGTCGGAGATATTACACCATGAATTCATATGGCTGGTGCAGTCCCTTCTACTCTCCATGACTTTAGAATTTATTTGGAACCATCATGAAATTGTTGTTCATGGTGTCACACCCCTTTTTCGCACGACGATAAGGGTTTATCCAATTTAAGTGATGATATTGAATAGGGATTATTTTAATTATTATTTTTTCAAAGTCGCCACTTGGAATTGAGTTATGGTGTTCCAAGTCACCTTTTTTTATCCCTAATCAGAAGGAAATGACTCTTTATTTTGATGCACGAACTAGAAATTCAGGTAAAAAATTTTTTGACCGAGACGAAGGTTTTAGGCATTCCTCGAGTCCCGTGGTTCTAGCACGACCATTTTTATTCACTTATACTTTTCTTACATTTTTTTGGGATATATTATTATAGACCATTATTTGTTTGCATTTTTTATTGTTAAACTTTTTATTTGGTCTTAACGTAGATACGTAACCGTATTCTTGATCTTGACATTAAGGGACATGATTGTCTTCTTATGTCGCACCTAATAATTTTATCTAGATGTCTATACTTTAAATTAATGAAATTTAACTATGTTATTGGACAAGGTGTGTCACCGCGTCATTGAGTTTATTTTTTAATTTCTCAAAAAAGACTTGTAACCACATTCTTAATTGAAACAAATATTTTTAACGTGCCTAAAACTCATCTAGTATTAAAAGTTCTTACTCATATTTTTGTAAATTTTAGACAACTAATCCTTTCATTCCTTTATTATATTAATTGATGATATTTTTAATTAAATTAATCTACATATCAAAGGATTCAACCAAACCAAAATAGAGTAAGTTCAAGTTCAATAACATAACCCATTTGTTTGTTTATTGGGTAATGACTCATTTATTCAAAAAATACATAAATTCAAATAGGCAATTGACATATCAACATAAAGAAACAACAATGACATAAAATAGTGGCTTAGGCATAATAAAATTAAATAACAACAAAAACTAAAATTCTTACATAATAATAGGATTTTATTCATCTTTTGGGGATTTTCACTAATAAATAACATAAAAATAACTCAAGAGGTCAATATTCATTTCAATCAAATTATGAATGAAACAAAACAATAAGAAAACTTATCACATAATTATATCAAATTCCCTAAATAGATTAAGGAGATAAGGTAAAGTTGAACCTTAAATGAAGAAATAAGAACCGCAAAATCTTGACCTAAGCTAGATTAGAATGCTCACAAATCTTTTTTTTGTGTGGATGTGTGTTGTATTTTGTTTCCGTGTGTTGTATTAGTTGGAAGGAAATTAAATTTTTGGATGTTGTTTTATATTTTTTCTGTACGCATGTTGTGTTGTAGTATAGTATATATATAGGGGTATGTTGTAGTGTAGGTGGATTGTGGGGTCGGTAGTGTGCAGATGGTGGGGGTGGTGAGTGGAGTTGAGGTAGTAGGGAAGATTTAAGTGGGTAGTGTAATTGGGGTATTGGGGTTGTGGTGGGTATTTTAGATTATTATTTTATTATTTTCTTTCATAATTAATATATATAATATAATATAATGATAAGTCTATTATTTAACTATTTTTAACTATTATAAAATTAAGTAGCTAATAATAAATTGTAATTATGAAATGCTAGCTTATTTATTAAATTATAATTAAAGTAACATATGTTTTTTTAATGTTTTCTTTTCTTTTAAACAAAACTTTTACTAATATTAATGCAACTCTATTTCTTAGTTTTCAAGTAAACTTACTAAAATAAGATAAAATCAAAATATCTAATTTATATATAAAACCAATATTTATGCACTAAAAATGATGTAAGACCTTAGGTTTGGTAAAACATTACGTGTCTACAGTTTGCCCCTCTTTGATTGAAAACATGAAGAGTTTGCAAACAAAGAAGTAGATAACGTGACATGTTTTGACCGAACTCTTATTTGAAAGAAAAATCTACGATCGGGTCCTTGTTTTGGACAGCCTACATATCCCAGGTTACAAGGGAATCAGGTTAGGTGTAGTTCAAGAAGATGCAGTGCTGAGTTGGAAATTAAGTGAGGTTCCATCGGGGTTCCAGGTCGCAACTCCTATCTTTAACACAAAAATGTAAAAGAAAATACAAGTATAAGATTCAATCTAAGTATGTTCTCGTTAATCTTGACTTAGTTCTTTATGCTTCGACATTGATTTTCATCTCGAGTGAGTTCGAAGGTAAACGCCTTTCTCCAGGTAGGTTCCTTATACTCGTACTTGGATATTGACCTTGTTCTGAGGATGCACTAGAAGTGCAACCCCAAGGAGAGGTCACCAATGATGAGTTCCGTGAAGCTATCCAGATGCTGAGTTAGCCTGTGACCAACCAAGTGGGACAACAAAGGGAGAATCGTCAGGAAGTGGTTGATAATTCTAGGGTTCGTAAGTTTTTATGGGTTAATCCTCCAAGATTCATAGGTTCAAGTGTCATTGAGCATCCAGAGAACTTTGTTGAAGAGCTTTAGAAAGTTTTTGAGAAAAGGCATGTTGCTGATGCTGAGAGAGTAGAACTAGTTATATATCAACTGAAGAGTTTTGCTAGTATCTTTGTTTGACTAATGGAAAAATAATAAGGCTGAGGATTCACCAATTGTGAGCTGGGCTATGTTTGAGAGTGCTTTTATGGGGTGTTTCTTTTCTCAGGAACTGAGAGAAGTAAAGTCACGAGAATTCCTTACTCTTAAGAAAGAATCTATGAGTGTTGATGAGTACAGTCTGAAGTTCACACAACTTTCCCGCTATGCTCCGGAGATGGTTACTAACTTGAGAAGTAGAATGAGTTTATTCGTTGCTGGGTTGTCTCATCTTACAAGCAAGGAAGTCAAGGCAGCTATGCTGATAGGGGATATGGACATAGCCAGGCTGATGATCCATGTGCAATAGGTTGAGGAGGACAAGCAGAAGGATAGGAAAAAGTTAAAAAATAAGAAGACTATGACATCAGGGAATGAGTTCGGGCAGTAAAAGAGTAATGCCAACTAGTCATCCTTCCAACATAAACAAAAGGGACCTACTTCACCATCTGCTAGTGCACATGCACCAAGAAATAGAGGTGAGTTCCAAAATCAGAATTCCCAGAACTTCAGAGCTAGACCTGCACAGTCTTAGGGTAGTGTTGCACAAGGAGGTAATAGGACTTCTGTATGTGCTATGTATGGTAGGAGCCACTCAGGGGTATGTCATGATGGCTCAACTGGTTGCTTCAAGTGTGGTCAGGACGGTCATTTTATGAGAGAGTGTTCTAAGAACAGGCAGGGTAAACGGTAATGGGGGGAAATAGATCCCAGACTTCTTTAGTTGCTCTACCAGACAGAGCTACATCTAGAGGAGCTAGTTCAAGGGCACGCAGAGGAGGAACCCGTCTTTATGCTATCATTAGTCACCAAGAGCAATAGCATTCACCAGATGTTGTCACTGGTATGATCCAAGTATTTAATTTTGATCTTTATGCCTTGTTAGATTCAGGAGTGAGTCTATCTTTTGTGACTCCATATGTTGCGATGAATTTGACAATCTTCTTGAGCAATTTCTTGAGCCCTTCAGAGTCTCTACACCTTTTGGTGAGTCTATTTTAGCTGAGATAGTCTATCATGATTGTACAATTTTCGTCAATCACAAGATCACCATGGCTGATTTAGTTGAGTTAGACATGGTAGATTTTGATGTCATTCTAGGCATGGACTGGCTTCATGCCTGTTATGCATCAATTTATTATAGAACTCGAGTAGTCAAGCTCCAGTTTCCAAATGAACCAGTTATAAAGTGGAAGAGTAGTTCAGCAATACCGAAGGGTCGTTTCATTTTGTACCTTAAGGCCAGAAAGTTAGTTTCCAATGGGTGTGTCTATCACTTATCCGAGTTAATGACTCTAGTGTTGAGATACCTTCTACTCAATTAGTTCCAGTAGTAAAAGAGTTCTAAGAAGTCTTTCCTGATGATTTATCCGGAGTCCCTCCTTAAAGAGAAATAGACTTCGGCATAGATATTATTCTCGATACTCATGCCATATCTATTCTTCCATATAGAATGGCACCAACAGAGTTGAAAGAGTTAAAAGAGAAGTTGAAAGATAGAGAAAGATTTTATTCGACCAAGTGTGTCACCTTAGGGCGCTCTGGTATTATTTGTGAGAAATAAGGATAGTTCTCTTAGACTGTACATAGATTACCGCTAGTTGAACAAGGTTACTATCAAGAATAATTATCCTCTTCTGAGAATGAATGATCTTTTTGATCAACTTCAGGGTCCGACTTATTTTTCTAAGATAGACGTCAGATTTGGCTGTCATCAGTTGAATGTAAGAGAAAGTGATATACTTAAGACAACATTTTGGACTCGCTATGGTCACTATGAGTTCCTAGTTATGTCTTTTGGTTTGACTAATGCTACTACAACATTCATGGACCTTATGAACAGAGTATTCAAGCCTTATTTAGATATGTTTGTTATCGTATTCATTGATGACATTCTAATATATTTGAGGAGAGAGAAAGATTATGCTAGTCATCTCAGAATAGTTCTCCAAACTCTAAAGGATAAGGAGTTATATGCTAATTTCTCTAAGTGTAAGTTTTGGCTTGAGTTTGTGGCATTCTTAAGTTACATTATTTCAGGTGATGGAATTAGAGGTGATACTCAGAAAATAGATGCAGTGCAGAATTGGCCTAGACCTACGTCTCCAACTGATATTATGAGTTTCTTGGGATTATTTGGGTATTATAGAAGGTTCATCGAAGGGTTTTCATCTATTTCATCTCCTTTGACTAAGTTAAATCAGAAAACAATTAAGTTTCAATGGTGTGAAGCTTGTGAGAAAAGTTTTTCGTAATTGAAAAAAAGGTTGACTACTGCCCCAGTATTATCCTTACCAGAAGGTACCCAAGGTTTTGTAGTTTACTGTGATGCATCCAGAGTTGGTTTGGGTTGTGTGCTAATGTAGAATGGCAAAGTTATAGTTTATGCCTCCAGGCAACTTAAGGTTCACGAAAGGAATTGCCCAACCCATAATCTAGAGTTGGCTGCCATAGTATTTGCTTTGAAAATATGGCGTCATTATATTAATGGTGTTCATGTAAAGGTCTTCACCGATCACAAAAGTCTTCAATATGTGTTTAGTCAGAAAGAGCTTAATCTCAGATAGAGAAGGTGGTTAGAGCTACTCAAGGATTATGACATGAGTATTCTCCATCACCCAGATAAGGCTAATGTTGTTATTGATGCCTTGAGTAGATTGTCGATGGGTTGTACCGCTCATTTAGATAAAGATAAGAAAGAGTTAGCGAAAGAGGTGCATAGACTTGCACGATTTTGAGTTCGATTAAGGGATTTCGACGAAGGAGGATTAGTGGTGATGAATGGGGCTGAATCATCATTAGTGTCTGAAGTGAAAGAGAAGCAAGACCGAGATCCTATTTTTCTTGAATTAATAGAAAATGTTCATAAGCAAAAAGTAATGGATTTTGAACAAGGGGGATATGATGTTTTGAGGTATAAAGGTAGATTGTGTGTGCCAAGGTGGACGAACTTCAAGAAAGGATTATGGAGGAAGCTCATAGCTCCAGATATTCTATCCATCCGGGTTCCAAAAAGATATATCATGATTTGAGAAAAGTCTATTGGTGGAGTAGTATGAAGAAGGGCATTGCAAAATTTGTTGCTAACTATCCATATTGCCAACAAGTTAAAGTAAAGCACCATAGGCCCGGTGGTATGGCTCAGAATATAGATCTTCCGAAATGGAACTGGAAGATGATCAATATGGATTTCATCACAAGTTTACCACGGTCTCGTAGACAACATGATTCTATTTCGTGATTGTAGATCGAAAGACTAAATTAGCCCACTTTTTACCAATAAAGACTACCCATTCAACAAAACATTATGCTAAGTTGTATCTTTAAGAGATAGTCAGGCTTCATGGAGTTTTGGTGTCGATTATTTCAGATAGAGGTGCACAATTTACTGCACAGTTTTGGAAGTCATTCCAGAAAGGTTTGGGTTCAAAGGTGAATTTAAGTATTGCTTTTCATCCTCAGACTGATGGTGAAGCAGAGCACACCATTCAGACTTTAGAAGATGTGTTGAGGGTTAGTTTGATTGATTTCAGAGGTAATTGGGATGATCACCTACCTCTCATTGAGTTTTATTATAACAATAGTTACCACTCTAGCATCCAAATGCCTCCGTATGAGGCTATATATCAGAGAAGATGCAGATCTCCTATTGGATCGTTTGAAGTTGGTGAAGCTGGTTTGATAGGATTAGACTTAGTTCATCAAGATATGGAGAAGGAGAAAGTTATTCAAAAGAGATTGAAAATAGCGCAGAGTCGTTAGAAATCTTATACCGATGTAAGGATAAGAGACTTAGAGTTTGAAGTAGATGATTGGCTTTACATGAAAGTTTCACCCATGAAGGGTGTTATGAGATTTGTCAAGGACGGGAAACTTAGTCCCCGGTATATTGGCCAGTACTGATTATTGGCAATGTATCTTATGAATTAGAGTTACCACAACAGTTAGCAGTGGTTCATCTTGTATTCCACATCTCCATGTTGAAAAAGTGCATGGGAGATCCTTCACTTATCATACATACTAAAGATATTGGTATCAAGGATAACTTATCTTATGAGGAGATTCCTGTTCAGATTCTAGATCGCCAAGTTTGCAAGTTGAGGACTAAAGAAGTAGCATCAGTCAAGGTTTTGTGGAGAAATCAGTTTGATGAGGAAGCTACTTGAGAAGCTGAGGAGGATATGAAGAAGAGATACCCACATCTCTTCGAATTCGAAGAATTGCCAAATGAAGGTACTAATCCTTCTCTTGGCATTTACTTTAAGTTGACATGTTGTACGTACACTTTGCTTGTTGGGTGCTTGAGCTAGATGTTAGATGTTACAACCTTAACCTTCTAAGAGTAATCTCATTCGAGGATGAATGTTCCCAAGGGGGAGATATTGTAACACCTCGCTATTTGAAAGAACTAGAATTAGAAAGAAGCCATTTTTGGAAATAATCAAATTTTGAAAAGCTTGACAAAGTCAAGTATGATTTTTGGGTCAACTTCAACCGACAATAACTCTTAGCACAAAATGAATTAGGTGGTCAACAAGATTCGGTAGGAAAAGTCTTCGAATTATCTTTCCAACTCCTTCAAGTTTGCTCAATTTCGAGTTTGTAGGAGGGAGATATGCCCATTTAAAGTCGCATTGCCTAGATAAGGAAAGTCAAAACCGGATTTTAGAAGAGTATTATGGTGTTTTCACTACCCAATTAATTAAATTCATTTTTGGTAATTAATTTGGGGTCTAAACTGATTTGGATCAGTTTATGCTTATAAAAATAAGTTAGGGTTTTGAGAGAAGAGAAAAAAGAGAAAAAAAAGAGGAGAAAAGAGGAGAAGGAGCAACACTTCATCGCATTCTTGAAATTATAGTAATTGAGTTTTTGGTGGATTTTGTTGAAGTTTCTATTGGGTTCTTGATTGTTGAAGTTGTTGAGAAGTTCTTGAGTTAAATTCATGAAATTTGATGTCATTTTGAGTAGATCCTTGAATACTTTTGTTATGTATTCAAATCTCAGTGTTTGAGGAAGGAACCAATCGAATCTTCAGGGTTATAGAGTTGAAAAACGACCAAGGAAATTCGTCAAAAATTGGGGAACAGGGGTGGGGAGTTGCGCCACTCAGAGTGCCCACATCAGTGTCTGTAGTAGGGTCTTTGGGACGCTGTGCCAGCCAATGCGCCCTAACCTAGACACTGTTGTTCAGGCTCTGGGGACCGACGCCACTTAGTACGCCAGGGTCGCCAGTTTTTCTACCTTTTCCAACTTCTTTCCGTTTGAGTTCCCTTGAAATGTACCTATGTTTTCTAGTTGATTTATATACTCTAAGGTACGTCTAAGTATCATGATATCATCCATAAACATGAATTATAACCTTGAATTCATAAATTCAAATTCAAGAAAGTTAAGAGCCAAGTCTAGAGAGTTCCTAGAGTCTTTTCAAAAGTTTTTTACAAATATTTTAAACTTGTTTTAAAACTTGAGTTTTGAGTTGAGTAAAGAGTTAGGAGTGAAGTTCTTTTCTTCAACAGAGTATATGGGGACTATGTATTCCCAAAGAGTAAATTTTTTCACATTTAAACAAGAAAGAAAACACCGATTTCCAACAAAGCCTTTGAGCTAGTTTCTCAGTAAAGAGTAAATGCTTTCACAATTAAGCAAGAGAGGAACCATTGATTTCCTAGAGAGACTTTGGGATAGTTTTTGAGTAATTATATCAAACCATAGAAGAGTATGTTTTTATACATATGAGCTAGTTATATTTTGGGAGTAGTATTGAGCACCAATATGAGGCAGAGTTCAGACAACTCATAGCCCCCATAAACTATGTAGCCATCATGGCAGAAAAGGGTCATAC
The DNA here is from genome assembly GCA_029007595.1 of Solanum commersonii. NCBI lineage: Eukaryota > Viridiplantae > Streptophyta > Magnoliopsida > Solanales > Solanaceae > Solanum > Solanum commersonii. Next base: position 5,733,905 of record JAJTWQ010000022.1, read on the forward strand.
TTTCTAAATGATTCCTTAATGATTTTTAGCGTAGACTAGTGGATCCAGTTAGCTTCTATACCCCTGACAGGGTATAGGATGACCCTAGCAGCGTGAGGCAAAACACTGTATCATCACATAGCTCTTAAGTGATGGTTGTCGGTTAGAGAAACTCCTACAAAAGTATTTTGTATTCTTATATACACAGAGTTAATTGTATTTTTATATACAAACAAAGTTTATATTATATCTTTGCATACAGACTGAGTTACTACTGTATTTCTAAATACACAGAGTTGTTATCCATGTTTTAAAATATTTTCTTTATATTGCATTCCTATTATTTCTTTATATTGAAATGAGTTAAGTTGAGTTGAGTTGAATCCAAGTATATTCTTTCAGTTACTTTCAAGCTTATGTCTTGTTTTAGAATTCCCCTTGCATCCTCGTACATTGAATGACCTGATGCCATTTGGCCTGCATAATCGTATGATGAAGATATAGGTAACCAAGATCAGCATCCAGCGCATTATTGATTATAATGGAGCTTCAAAATTTGTTGGTGAGACTCCTTGCTTTCGGAGGATTCCCTTTTATTCCTTTATCACCAATTTCATTAGGAAGTCGATGGTTTTTTCTCGACGTCCATCTCAGTTATTAGAGGCTTCATAGACAATTAGTTGATGTTAGTTCTTGAGTCTTTCCATTTAAGTCATGCTTGAGACTTGAGTTGCCATTTTGGCCAATGAATGTTTAATAATAATACATTCTTAGTTATCTTTGAGATTTCAGTTTACTTTTAAAGTATATTTATCATAAGTAAGTCTTCCACTGAGAGTCACGCCCAGGGTGTAGGCTCAAGGCGTGACACTTGAATAATCTTCACTTTCTCAATAGCTCCATGAACCAAGTCTGGTCCTATCAAGCCAGCTTCACCAACTTCAATCAATCCAATAGAAGATCTGCATCTTCTCCTATAAAGAGCCATATAAGGAGCCACATGGATACTAAAATGATATCTATTATAGTAATCAAACTCTATGAGAGATAGGTGATCATCCTCATTACCCTTGAAATCGATCACACAAGCCCTCAACATATCCTCTAAAGTCTGAATCGTACTCTCTACTTGACCATCAGTTGGGGATAGGAAGCAGTACTCAAATTTACCTTTGAACCCAAACCTTTCTAGAAAGATTTCAAAAATTGTGTGGTGAATTGCTCACCTCTATCTCAAATGATTGACACCTGAACTCCATCAAGTCTTACTATTTTTTGAATATATAATATGGCATAATCCTTTGCTGCATATGTAGTCTTTACCGCTAATTTATTGGTTGATTTAGTCATTCGATCTACAATCACCCAAATAGAATCATTTTGCATGCGAGACCGCGACAAACTAGTGATAAAGTGCATATTGATCATCTCCTACTTCCATTCCAAAATATCTATATTCTGAGGCATACTACCGGGCTTTGGTGCTCTACTTTGACTTGTTGGCAATTCAGGCACTTAGCAACAAATTCTGCAATACACCTCTTCATATTACTCCACCAATAAACTTCCCTCAAGTCACGATACATCTTTATGGAACCAGGATGGATAAAGTATCTAGAGCTATGAGCTTCCTCTATGATCCTCTCTTAGAGCTCATCAACCTTTAGTACACATAATCTACGTTGATACCTCAATACACCATCTCCCCCTTGTTCAAAAGCCATCACTTTCTGCTCATGACCATTTGACTTCAATTCAAGCAAAATAGGGTCTTGGTCTTAATTGTCCTTCACTTCAAACACTAGTGATTATTTCGCCCCATTCACCACCACCACTCTCCCTTCATTGGAATCGAACAAACGAACTCCTAATCGGGCAAGTCTGTGCACATCTTTGGCTAACTCTTTCATGCCTTCCTCAACATAGGTAGTACTACCCGTAGATAACTTGCATAAAGCATCAACAATAATATTAGTCTTACCTGTGTGATATAGAATACTCATGTCATAATCCTTGAGTAATTCCAACCACCCCATATGCTTGAGATTATGCTCACTCTGATTGAAAACATACTGAAGACTCTTGTGATTGGTAAACGCATCCACATGCACACCATAGTGATAGTGACGCCATATTTTTAAGGCAAATACTATAGAAGCCAACTCTAAATCATGGGTTAGATAATTCTTCTCATGAATCTTAAGCTCTGGAGGCATAGGCTATAACCTTGCCATTTTGCATCAACACACAACCCAGTCCAACTCTGGATGCATCAGAATACACAACAAAACCTTGTGTACCTTTTGGTAAGGTCAACACTTGGGCAGTAGTCAACCAGGTTTTCAATTCCTAAAAGCTCTTCTTAGAAGCTTCAGATCATTGAAACTCCGCTGTCTTATGAGTCAACTGAGTCAACGGGGAAGAAATACATGAAAACCCCTCTACTAACCTTCTATAGTAACCAACCAATCCCAAGAAACTCTTTATATCAGTTGAAGATGTGGGTCTAGGCCAGTTCTGCACTGCTTCAATCTTTTGAGTGTCAACTCGGATCCTATCACCAGAAACAATGTGGCCTAAGAATGCCATGGACTGAAGCTAAAACTCACACTTAGAGAATTTAGCATACAACTCTCTATCCTTGAGGGTTTGGAGAACCATTCTAAGATGATCAACATGATCTTCCTTATTTCTTGAATAAATTAGAATGTCATCAATGCATACGATAACAACATATGAAGATAGGGCTTAAACATTCTCTTTATAAGGTCTATAAATGTTGTAGGAGCATTGGTCAAACCAAAGGACATGATAAGGAACTCGTAATGACCATAAAGGGTCCTGAATATTGTCTTAGGGATATCACTTTCGCTTACTTTTAACTGGTGATAGCCATATCTGAGGTCTATCTTAGAAAAACAGGTGGCACCTTGAAGTTGATCGAAAAGGTCATCAATTCTTGGAAGAGGATATTTTTTCTTGATGGTAACCCTGTTTAATTGGCGGTAATCAATACACATCCTAAGTGAACCATCTTTCTTCCTCACTAATAAGACTGGACCGCCCCAAGGTGAGATACTAGGGTCGAATAATGCCTTTGTCAAGTAGATCTTTCAACTGCTATTTTAACTCTTTCAACTCAGCTAGAGACATTATGTATGGCAGAATATAGATAGGTCGAGTATCAAGAAAAACATCTATAACAAAGTCTATTTCTCTCTAAGGAGGGACTCTGGGAAGATCATCTAGAAACTCACTCAAAACTGGAACTGACTGAATAGGTTATATCTCAACACTAAAGTCATTAACTCGGACTAAGTGATAGATGCAACCCTTAGAAACTAACTTTCTGGCCTTAAGGTATGAAATAAAATGACCATTAGGCACTGCTGAACTACTTGTCCACTCAATAACTGGCTCAGTAGGAAAATTAAACGTAACTACTCTAGTTCTAAAATCGAATGAGGCGTAATAAAAATGAAACCAATCCATTCCTATAATAACATGCTCAACTATGTCAACCATGATGTCCTTGTATTGACAAAAATGGTACAATCTCGATAAAATCTCTCAGCTAGAATAGACCTACCAATAGGTGTGGAAATACGGAAGGTGAAGAAGTTGTTCGGGAATACTATCAAACCTTATAGCAACATTAGGAGTCACAAAATATAGACTCACACCTGGATCGTGTAATGCATATACATCAAAAGTAAAGACTTTGATCATACGAGTGTAGTCATCGGTGAATTCTTTTGCTCTTGGTGACTAGTGATAGCATACACACGATTTGCTCCTTCGCCTATCCCTGAAGTAGCTCCTCTAGGTTTAGCTTTGTCTGGAGGGGCCGTTGGAGAAGATTGGGCTTTATTGTCCCCATAATCAACTCTCTGCCCTGTTCTTTGGGCACTCTGTGCCACACTACCTTGAGTTAGAGGAGGTCTAGCTCTGAAGTTCTAAGAATGCTGGTTCTTGAACTCACCTCTGTTCCTTGGTGCTTGTGCACTAGCAGATGATAAAGCAGGGCTAGTTGTCCTTTGTTGATAAAATGACCGTTTTGCATTTTTGATTTTCTGTTATCCGCACTCAGTAAATGTAGTCTTAGCCTTCTCGTTCTAGAACACTTTCTACAACTCTTCCACAATGTTTTCTGGATCCTCAGTGATACTTGAACCAGTGAAGTCTGGAGGATTCATCCTTAAGAACTTACAGATCCTGGATATAACAGCCATATCATGTTGATTCCCTCTTTGTTGCCCAGCTTGGTTGGTCACAACTTGACTCAACATTCGGATAGCATCCTGGAACTCAGCATTAGTGACCTCTCCTTGGGGTTGCACTTCTGGTGCATTGGGAACCCTTGATCCTGGGGATCAACATTCCTTCTTGCGATACGACGTCGAACAGATCTTCATGGAAAAAATGATCTGAATGATACACACAAGCACGAATTAGAAATAAACTTTATAGAGTTAAACTCTATCGCACGAAAAGAGTAAGAAAGAAGGGATTGTTTCCTAAATGTTGCAGCCTCTTAATTATAGATAAGGTGTGCTTCATACCGATAAATAACTCTACAAACATGACTTCATAGACACCCTAGGACAATTGAAATTTGTGCTCTGATACCAAGTTTGTCGCACCCCAAGCGTACACCTTAGACGCTACTAGCACTCGAGATCCATTGATGGCCCCATACAAACCTTTGGCCTGGCTCAACTCTTAGCGGAAAACATACTCAACATTCGATGAACTCTAAAGTAAAGCTTTAACTCAAAGGCTCAAATACATAAATCAAAATATTTAGAAATAAATATTCAACAAGAAAAAGAGGCAGCTCAAGTCTATAAACATTTAACAATGGAAATGAAAAGACTCATCAACTACTACTGTATATCTATGAAGCCTCTAATAACTATGATGAGAGTCGGGAAAAGACCCAGGACATCCTAAGAATATTCAAATATATATAAATGAAATCCTCTCGTAGCAAGAAGGCTCACCAAAGCTAACTCCAACTGTAAGTGGTATCAACAAAGACCTATTGATGACCCTGGTTACCTATATCTGCATCATGAAAGATACAGGCCAAATGACGCCAGTACATTGAATGTACGAGCATGGAAGAGGAATTCTAAAGCACATATATAAGCTTGAACTATTAAAAAGGAAGAACACACTCACCTTATCTCAACTCGACTCAACTATAACTCAACTTAAGGATACTCAAACTCAGTAGTACTCAACTCAGTTCAAAATAAAAGCAACAATAAAGATGCATTATAAATAAAACTTTTAAAACAATCGATAATAACTCAAATGTATTTAAAATTATGATAATAAACGCTTTTACTCTTATTTAAGAGATTTTCTAATCGACAACCATCACTATGAGCTATGTGATGATATAACGTCTCGCCCACGCTGCTAGAACTATCATATACCTTGCCGGAGTATAAGACATCCTCAACTAAGTGTATCTACTAAGCTATGCTTAAAATCAATAAGGAATCATCTAAAAAGTATGACCCTTTCTACCCATGTTGTCTATATGTTTTATGAGGACTTTGAGTTGTTTGAACTAGTTCCCATATCCGCGCTCAATACTACTCCCAATAATATAACTCAGCTCATATATTTAAAAACATTTCCTCATCCTCAAACTTTGAGATTATTACTCAAAATGTTCTCTTATAAAAGATTATACTCAAAAACTCCTCATAAACTCATTGGGAAATCGATGTTTCCTCTCATTTTAAATGTAACAACATTTAATCTTGGGAATACTGATTTCGCATATATTCATTTTGAAAAATGAAACCCAACTCTCCGCATCCTCATACTCAAGTACTGAAGTCTTAAAACAAGTTTTAAAAGTTTGTAAAAGACTTCTCAAAAAACTACTCAAAGAACTCCCTTGAACTTTACTCTTTACTCTATCTTGAATTTGAAATGTAAATTCAAGATTTATGATTAGGATATATGGTCTCTCAATGACTAGAAGGGGTATAGATAGTTGATAATAAGAAACGAGCGAAGTCACATACTGGGGAACATAAGCATGGCGCAGAGACAAATTAAAATATTTGGTCGCAATTTTTTTTTTGAAACACTGGAGTCCGTATCCTCTCTGTGACGTAGAGAGGGAGGAAATTTTCTGGGGACTGGATTTTAAAGCATCTCTGTGACGCGGACCTAGGCGGGTATTTTTGTCGGATCTTTTCTTTGTCTCCCAAACTCGATTCAACTCATACTCATTGCAGAATCTAAGGTCAAAACTCACGAATTCTTATAACCAGAATAATTTCCATGAAACCCACAATAGGAACTATCAATTTACACAACTCATTCGCAAACCCTCGCCTCGAGAACTTAAAACAACACTCCATTACTAATTAAATTCAAGAACCTTTAAAGAACTCTACAATTCAACATCAAGAATGAATTCACAAGTAAAATATTATATGATTGGTGTGAGAGAAAATAAACTCAACACTATGGAAGCTTACATACCTCAAAGGAATCAAACCCTTGACCAAAATCCTCAAACTCGATGAACGCTTGAAACTTCCTCCCCTTTTCTTCTCTTGAACTTAGCCATAGGGCCTTGAACGTTTCTAGAATTTAGCGTAATCTTATTCTAATCAGCTTTGACCCATAATTAGAGAAAACACTCATAAGACTAATGGGGTACGGAAAAAAACAATTTACCCCTCCTTAAAACAAATAAACTGCCTTAACTGGACAAGCTGAATTCAAATAAGCATATCTCTCTCATACAAACTCAACATTTAGTAAGCTTGGTGGATTTGGATAGTGGACTCAGAGATCTATTCTTTGATTGCTTATGGGCCACGTAACTCATCCTGTATTGAAAGTTATGGCCGTTTGAAGTTGACCCAAATCTCACAAATCAAGACTAACTTGCAAACTTCTCAATTTAGCTCTTTCGATTTTAGTTCTTTATAGAATTAACCTGTTCTAAGACCAAGGTGTTACATGTTAATCCCATTAGGTAAGAGGGTCCTACTAAACTAAATCCCATTAAGTAAGAGGGTCCTGCTAATCTAAATCTCATTATGTAGGAGGGTCCTACTAATCTAAATCCCATTATGTAGGAGGGTCATGCTAATCCCATTATATAAGAGGGTCCATAAAATCTAAATCTCATTATGTAGGAGGGTCTTGCTAATCTCATTAGGTAGGAGGGTCCTGCAAAACTAAATCACATTATGTAGGAGGGTCCTGCTAATCCCATTATTTCGGAGGATCCTGCTAATCCCATTATGTAGGAGGGTACGCTAAACTACCCATTATGTAGGAGGGTCCTGCTAAACGAAATTTCATTATGTAGGAGGGTCTTGTTAATCTATATCTCATCTTTCAAGAAGATATTATTAAAAACAATCATCAAATAGTATCACCTCAATATTTTTATTTACTTTTTAAATGTCTTAGACTAGGAAATGTTTATCCTAGAAGAAAAATTGAAAAAGAAATTTTTCTCATACTAGAAAATGTTTATTCTAGGAAAAAAGTGAAAAATAGCGGTCTCCGGCTAGAAAATGTTTATCCTAAAAAATAAATAAATAATGGTCTCCGACTAGGAAGTTTTTATCCTAGGAGAAAACGAAAAATTAATGTCTCAGACTAGAAAATGTTTATCCTAGGAGAAAAAAATGAAAATTAATGGTCTCCGAATAGGAAGTCTTTATCATAGGAGAAAAATGATAAATAAATGTCTCAGACTAGAAAGTGTTTATTCTAGATGACATATAAAAATAAAATTAAATTCATGCAAATTTTTATTTTTTACTTTTTTGCAATGATGTTAACAAACTTCAAGTCTTCAATATATATATATTTATATATATATATTATATAGGAACATTTCCCTATTCTAGAAAAAGAAAGAAAGAATTTGTGATTTTATTTAATGGTGGTTGATTTGTGGCATTGACTTTGAGGATGATAGCTCATGTTGTTGCCATGTTTGAAGTTAATTTAATCTTGAGATAGCCTGCTTTCGTGTGCTAGTCAACTTACCTTGATAATCTTGAAAACATCTCTAGTTGTTCAAAACTTCAAACTTTGGATTTGTTATATTGTTTGCACCCTCCAACAATCAGTGGATCATGTATTCATATAAATTCTCAAAATTTATCAATTGTTGACAAGTTACTATGCATATCACTATTTCTTGAATCATGTCACGTTTGATGTGCTGATCAAACTTTGCTTTGTGCAATTGAAGAGATGGTAGCAATTTTGAAATCATTTTCTCCCTGCTTTAATGAAGACTAAGTCAAGGAAAATTGCTAATTAAATTGAGCAACACAAAATAAGAAAAAATAATATTTGACCCTTTTGAGAGAAAATTAAAACGAAAATAAAAATGGACTCCTTTGAGAGTGGTGGTTTATTCTAATGATTATGACATGCATGTGAGATTAAATGGCTTGATCTGTCCAATCAATATAAATTTTATCTTTGTCAAACTTTCAGCCTTTTGAAGTTAGACTTTTATAATCCAACTTTTGCACTAGATTCATACCTCACATTCAACTTGTGGTGCCTTGAAAGATTTTTAACCAACCATCTCTCTCACTTTGAATGTATTTCACTCACCATCGTCTTATAGTGTCCTAAAGATTTTCACCAATAAGACTATCTCACTTTTCACTTTCTCTCAACACAAATGACACCTGATAGTGCTTTTGAGGATTTTCATCGATAAGATTCCCTCATTTCTCACTTCTTATACGAGGACATGACATTTTTCCCTATATGATAATCAACACTAAAAGCTTGCTTGACTTGTCATTGTTAAAAATTGTTCAGAAGGTCTTTATTTGGATTGTAACAATACTTTTGGACATCGTTATAAATAAATGATTTAAATGAAGGCTCAAAGGTAATGTTGTAATAGGGTTAGGACTTACAATTTTTGGAATCGACTCAATTTTAAAAAATAAACAAACAAAATAAAATAAAACAATAATAATAATAATAATAACAATAATAATAATAATAATAATAATTATTATTATTATTATTATTATTTTGCCTCAGTTTTTGTGATGAGGACTTTTTAGATTTCTTTTCTTGGTTGGACTGAACCTTAAAATAAGTCTACCTACGTATCTTTTCAAAGCAAGATCAGGTCAAACATTGTTCAGCTTGTTCTTTTGTTGTTATTGATTTTTTTTTCAAAAAAAAATTGAATTCTTCTTTTTATAACTTTCTTTCTTTTTTCTTTTTGAATTTGTGATTTTTTTTTACTGTATTTTGTTTCCAAAAGAGGGGTATGATAGAAAATAAAATTAAGGTTCAAAAGCGGTAGCAAAGGATTACCCAGTGTTTGGATAGTAGAATGAAATGAGTTTGTCATATCAATTATTAAAAATGTTGAATACAAGCTTGTTCTTTAAGATGTGAAGTGAAAATCATACAATGTCTATTTGCAACATATGCATTGATGGATATGTAGATCAATTTTGTTCCATGTTTGTCAATTAATTCTATTTGAGTAATATTTTTTTCACAGCAAATGCCATTTAAATTTGAATGAAATTTGCCCTTTTATCCTCCTTCGACAGAAAAGAAGGTGTCAAAATGTATAAGTCGTATATATATTTCCTCGAATATATTTTTTATACTTCTTTGGTGATTCATGCCATGACTAGATATGATTTTACTTGACCAAATCTTTCATGCATATCATCTCACCAAAATTGAATTGACAAGATATATATATATATATATATATATATATATATATATATATATATATATATATATATATATATATAATAGCATATTGACATAGAAAGTAAATAATGAAAGTAGTCAGGTTCCAACAATCATTTCAGGCTCCTTCATTGGTGGCTTGACCCTAACATCTTTCTCCCTCCACCTAATAGCATATTCACAAAAAATTTCAGTGGTCTTTTTCCTAATGTTTGCGAGTGAAGTATGATTTTCCACTATGTCAATACTATATTGAAACTGTTGAAAAAATATCTAGCCAAATGTAACGACCCGAATCGTCGTTATTTAGGAAAAGGAAAGAGTCAAGAAATTTCAAGGCTACTGTACCGCCAGAACGGGCAAGATCCCGCTAGGACGGCACCGCCACGGTGGGGTAAGATGGTTCCAGAGTGGGATAGGTGTGACAAAATGTAAATAACATGAAATCCTATTTTCTCCTTCTTCCTAAAATACCTAATTTAGACGTAAACCACCCCAGAAACCCTCCAAAACTGTTCTACACTTGTGGAAGAAGGAGAAAAAGAATTTTAGCATGGTTATGTCGATAGATTGTGGATTCTAGCCAATAATTATCGACTCATCGTTGGAAGCCGGATTTGGAGCTTCAACCTCTCTACAATTGTTTGCCGCCCACGTAGGCTAGGTTCATTTAATTGAGTAGTTATAACTATGTGCCCACTGAATAGTATAATGAAAATCAATGGTAGGGTTTATGCGTAGGCCTTGGTGCACCGAACGTAGGATTATTTAATCACGGGGAAAAGCCTTAGATGATTAAATAGGGCTAAATATGGTAGGTTATTGTGGAGGTGATGGTTGTAATTCTATGATTGTGTTATATATGTTGGTCCTTGCTTCATTATGATGCATGTATGTATGTGAATATTGCATTGTTGATCACACTAAATATAAATAAATATGAATGAATAACTATATGCCATGAATCACCCCTTGTTGTATGATTCTGAAATATACATTGTGATTGTGACTGTGGTGTGTTGATTGGATCGGATACCACTTTTCGGTATACTAATTGGGATAGGTTGCCACATTTTGGCATAAATATGGGATCTATTGCCACGTTCTGAGATAAATATGGGATAGGTTGTCACGTTCCAGCTTAAACATTGGATCAGGTACCACGTTTTGATATTCTAACAGTTTGGGTTTGGGTTTGGTTTCCATGAGAGAACCAACGCTTGATATAATTAAATATATATTGAGATTGTAAAGTGGTACGTTGTTCGTAATGATAATTGATATTGTATTTCCCCCGAAGAGGTTAAAAGAAGGGGATGATCTATATGCTGGTTTTTCGCTATGTTGTTTCAACTTGTTATGAATTTTGTTGCTGAAAGAGGCGGGAGGGCCAGTGGTTCAAAGTCGTAGTACTTGAGAGGAAAGGGTTCTTCGTGTGTTGCAAGGGCAAGTAGTAGAGTAGTGTATGTGATGTAATTGTTTAGGTGGATTTCACCTTAGAGGAAGGGATTCGGGATTTAGTAGTTAGAAAACTTGATGTATTGTACCATGAGGCAAGGATGAAGTAAGGGTAGGTCATAGTGATTAGTCAGAAAAACTAGTAGTCGTGTTCGTGGACTTTTCTATGCGTTAGGGTGCCTTTGGTTAAAGATCAAGAACCTGGTAGTAGGTTGACCGGGAAGGTGGTTAGTAGTAAGGGTGCTAGTGGAATCCGGAGGTAATCGGAAGAGGGTAAAAGGTTAAGAAGCGAGTGGTTATTTGCATATTCTTACTAGTTGAATTCTTATTTTATGCGGTAGGCTTTGGGTTGACTGATGATGCCTACCAGTACATGTGGTTTTGTACTGATACTACTCTTGCTATGCCTTTTGGGCATAGTCTAGATGCAGGATTGATATTGTTTCACTAGGTGAAGACGAAGAAATTCTCTAGTAGCTTCTACTTTCCTTCCGTACGGTGGGGGATATCTTTTTTCTATTATGTCCAGTTTGTACTCTTAGTAACTCTTGTGCCTGTCTAGACTAGATCCTTCGGGGTGTTAATTACTTTACAAGTCTTAACCAATATTTATTTAAGAAGGTTTTTATTTATAAAACCTTTATGATTTCATTTCGCTCCATTTTGTTAATTTTCTGCATGTCTTAACTATTGGGATATGAGGGTTCTCTTACTTAGGTGTTAGCATGGGTCCCTGCACGGCCCAGTGGGTTGGGTCGTGACAAATTGGTATTAGAGCCAAGGTTACCCGTCTCCCAGTACAAGAGAAAAATGTGGAATAAACTCATGCGGATTGGCATGTTGACGTCCACATCTAATCTTCAGGAAGCTATGAAGCATTCTAGGAAGTCGTTTCGTTTCTTTTCTCCTTTCGTGCGAGTGTCGTTTGTGGTATGAGTTGAGTCTAATTGGTATCTCTCGATTCCAATTGGTATCTCAACGGAGTGAACTAGACGTCGTAGTTACAACTGAAGGGACACACACAAGTTAATTGGGACTTAGAAGGTTCCAATTGGTATCTGGCCTTAGGGGTTGTATAAGGCTCATATGATCAGTAATGGTCGTCTATGGAACAAACTAACTAATAAGGTGGAATTGTCGTGATGTGTAGTGTGTAACTGTGAATGCGTGCTTCTTCTTGTCTGAACTGATTGTGAATTTGGAAAGTGTATTCGCTTAGGTGTAATGATATGATTATGTGCATAATAATTGTGTATCTGAACCATGATTATGTGCAATTTGCTGGTCGAATTGTTGAAATTATATGTGTGGTAACTACCTGAGTATGATGAAACTCGTTGAGAGAAGGAAGTCATAACTAAGTTTGGTGTGAGGGTCTATATGAACTATGAGTGATTCGTAAGACGGAATCTGGACGCGTATCGCAACTAACTAAAAATCGTGTGAATGTCTGGGTGTATCCTGGGAATGTGGGGTTGTGGCATTGAATTAGTGAAAATGAGTTTGATGTCGTATCGTTAGGTTGACTCAGGGTAGGCATCAATTATCCTCACTAAGGGGGATTATCCTGTAAACCTAATTATAGTCAAGGAATCTAAGGGAGATTTAGAAAAGAAAAGAACCCTAGAAATATTATTGGCAGGGGTTTCATTTCCGTCAGGGCCGCTAGGTCGGGATTTTCATGCCAAGGCAAGGCCAAAGAAAGAAGAATGAAGAGCTAGACCTATACGTCAAAGTTGTTTGAATTACTTAGAAATTTATGATTTGGGAAACTAGCTTTACAAAAGTTTCAGATATATTAATGCACAAATTTTTTTAAACACATTTCATATGCTATTTCTCTACATAAATGTTCTTTAAAGCACTGAACAAATGCATTCAAATAGTTTCAAGCGCACCAGAAAAATGCTTTCAGATATTTTTAAATGCACCGCATAAATATATGATTTTCCAATGTTTTGCACAAATTCTTTCTAATGCACTACACAAAATGCTTTCAAATAATTAAAATGCATTCCACATGGGTTTCAATAGCTTTCGATCGCTTTATAATGCCTTGCACAAATGCTTTAAAATCATTATACAATTGCTTTTAGTTGACTTTATTGATGGTTTTAAACATAGTAATACACCACACACATGTTTTGCAAGATTGCATTGCTTTGAAAGACTTCTGTTTCATAAATCACTGGGCCTGAAAAGTCTCATTCTTATAAATCATTCAGCTAAGAGCCTCATATCCATTAATTATTTTTTTAAGGTCTCATATTTCATTAATTATCGTTGAAAAGCACAATTCTCATGAATCATCAGCCTTAAACCCTTTTTCCATAAACTTTGTAAGATTTTATCTCATTAAATCATTTCAGTTTGCAAAGCCGCATTTTTGTAAACTCACACCCATGAGGTGTTATTTCCATGTGTTTATCGCACCTTACTTCATATTTAATATTATTTACTAATTGTCTTGTCAAGTTTGAGTTCTGCAAGAGCTTTAGCACAACATGGAACTATTTCTAAGCAGTGAACTGGAGAAATTTGTTGGATAATCAAACTCACCAACAAAGATTAAGGGTCTACCTCGAACTTCACTCTCAAATACTCTCCTCGTTCATAATACCCAATAACATCATAATTCAACATTGGGGAAAACTTCGTAAGCTCGCGTCTACCTTATTTTCAAAATCCTCTACGCCTCATAATTTATCTAGTGCCCTTGTCTTTTCTCACCTGCAAGGCCACATTTGTTGGTCGGGACAAAATTAGCTATAAAGTCAACTTTCTTTGTCCAAAGAATCTTACATCGTCTCTGGTCAAAGAGGGACAAGCTGTTGACACCCAAGTTTTACCCTAATTTTCTTTAATTCACTATTTTTGAGCTTCTAAATTAATATCATATCAAAATGAATTTTTAAAATTATATGTTTTATTGTTATCTCTTTTTCCTAAATAATGGATTTATGATCACCTTATTTCAAGTTTCACACTGATTTATATATTTTTGTATCTACATTATATTAGTGTAAAGTCGGAATATTGATATTTTATTTTTTTAATCTTTTAATTGTCATGTTATAATATATTGTATTAGGTATTAATTTATAATATATACGTGTCAATTTCTTTCCAATAATTTAAAAGAAGGAATTGACACATATATACAACTCTTAGATTAAATTGACATGTTTTAGCCAAATAAATATTTAGCAAATAAAAGTCTTAAAAAATTGCATATAATAGCACATACGTCTATTTTGCATAAAAATAGGAAAGAAATTTCTATTCACACTTATCTTCCTTTACAAATTATTTTTATTAAAAATATTAAAAATATTTTCTACCCCACCTCTCTCTTCTAACTTCCAAGCATAAATTATTTTTATTAAAAATATTTGTTATCATCTCTCTCCTCTAACTTCCAACCATTTCTTCTTAAAAATGAGAAAAGGTTTATTTTTTGAATTATAAATCTCCTAAAATTAGCAAAAGTATTTAATTTTGATTGTTCTTCTTTAAAAGGATGCTCTTACGAGTCTCTACTCTCAATAAATTATTTTTCTCAATTTTTTTGCTAGAAATTACAGTAAGAAACTCATGCTATATTTATATTAAATATATAAACTATAATATACATCTTTTTAGTATATAAATAACTATAGATTTGTTCGTGTATTCGGTTAAATATATTTGATCAAATATATGTTTGCACTATAATATATACATAATTTATTTTCATATTTTGTTGTGTATCCACTCGCATAATGTATACTTAGTATTACACGTCCAAGATATATTTATACATACATCTTGTATATGGTGAATATTGAAAGCTACTAAAAATAAGTATGTATTCAATTGAATACATGTTATTAAGTTTATATTTAATTAGTATACATTCACACTATAATGTATACATTACTTACATTTTGATTGTATACATTATTAGTATACATAAGTATAATTTGTAGATATTGATGTGTATAGATATATTACCTTTCATAAAATATTTCAATAAATAAAATTAGGTTTGTATACATTCTTTCATCTGCATACACATAATATCAACTATGTAAACATTTAGTTTAAAGACGTATACATTAGACAGTTATAGAATTCTGCCTCAGTGTATATGAATTCGTATTTCACAATAAATAAGAATCAAATGCTTCTTCTCTTTGAATATCAAGGTGAGTTTGCATGTGTTGAAATCAATGTTGTGAGTAGGAATTTTTTAAAATGGAAATTATTATGCATTAGTACCTACAATTGACGATTTCAAAAATCATCTTCCATTTTCAGTTCACCCATTTCCTCCAAGGATTTCACACTATCGTCGAAATTGTCATCACTTTCTACATTTTTCTTTTGAGAACAAACAACTATTATTAATTAAAATATAATATAAAACACAAAAAGTTCATAAAAAAATCTTGCATCCAACTAGAAGATAAAGAATGTAAAAAACCTTATTTATTTTTCTAAAAATACGCAGACAATCAATATCAAAAAAGATTTGGTGTTATTTGAGTTAGGTAGTAAAGAGTTATTGTTGTAAGTGATCTGTAATAGAGACATTTTAGAGAAGAAGATATAAATTCTAAATCTTGAAAGAGGGAGAAAAAAAGGGAATAAAGAGAAAAAAGAGGTGCAACTACATGTTTTTTATATATCAAATATTGTTCCCTATTTTTATTCAGCTGTTTTGAATTTGATGATACAAAGAACAAGGAGAGTGAAAAAAACTAACGTGTCTTGAAATAGAGAGAGAAAATTAGAAAAAATTAATCTATTTTAAGAAAACTAAATATGGCTATTTAATGCCAAATAAATAAAGTTGGGATATTTATCGCCAATAAAATCAATAAGTAGTCGTGCGGTGCCATTTTTACAAAAGGAAAGACCAAAATAAATTCAACTCAAAGATGACAAATCTTCCGCCAAAATTAAAATTCACCCAACAATGGCCCAAGAAGAAGCCCATTTCATCAAGCCATTCTTACACTCCCTCCTCCACTTAAGCGCCACACAAGCAGCCACATTGGCGCGACATAAGGTACCAATGTTCCAAAGCACACACCTACCACATTCTCCTCACATGTCTTTCATGACCAACACACACCCTGCCACTTGTCTTGCTTTTATTGGTTGGTCAATTAAAATTAAAACCCTAGGATCCCAAAACAATTTATTTACTTCCTTTTTGGTGTCATCGGATGCCTCTCTCTCTCTCTCTCTCTATCTCTCTCTCACAGCAAGAAGAGTATTTTGGCTTTATCTCCATTTTGTCAAAGCTTTGACCCTCGCCCCTCACAGTTCAAATTTGGCTCAACCATTTTCGAGCAAATTCCATCTCCCCGTGGCGTGTAGCAGAAGATCTTCTACTTTCATATTTAAAAAATATATCAAATCCTTGTGCTTCAATCGAGACTCGCTATTTGGTCAGTAGAGTCAATTTCTTTCGAAAATCTTTCTGTCATAGGATGTTGTCTGAAATTCAAAGGAGCATTGTGACTCGATTTGGAAATCGAAATCCCACCCAAAAGAAATCTATTGAACCTTTGTTTATTTTCTATATATTTCAACCTTTGGTATTCACTAAAGGACATGTTTTTCAGGGAATCCGTTTTCACCTATCAATACATAACCAAGAATTGACCAAAAAACCTTTCTTACTCTCTGAAATATCTACCTTTTTCATCTCTTCGTTGTCTTTGGATTCTTGTGAATGGTTGAGTTTTAAGTAGTACGAGTTCGAGTCTAGATCAGTGATCAAGAGGACTCCAGTTCACTGCCCCACAACAAGTGATACTCGTTTCCTTTTCCCTTCTTTTCCACTATTTTTATGATACTAATGTGTGTTCTGAGATTTTTTTTTTGTCAAGAGTAATTCTTGTCTAGTTTAGCTTTAATGAAGTAATGTATTTCGGCTTAGTTTGAGGTTCGCGGAAATATGAATTTATGTTTCTTTCACATTTTAGCCCTCTTGAATTAAAGAATGATTCATTTTTTAGAATAGGCTATTCATAAGGGATTTGTTAACAACGAGTTATTTAGTTAGATTTATACTAAAATCTGTTTTAGTTTCAAGTTGGCATCATTTGGTATTTTGATGTGATGATACATGTTCAGCTCTTTATGTTTGGTATTCATTGTACTTTTGCTTAATACATATTCAATGTTAACAAATTCATGCTTTAAAGTTCCTTGTATTCAAGTTCCTCGTTAACATGGGGTGACTTTGTTTGTATGTATTCTTATTCAATATAATTTAAAGTTAAATGTATTTACCAATCTCCTTTTCTTTCTCAATTATACATTTACACTTGAGAGCACGTTTGGAGCTGCGATATGACTCTATCTCTGTCCAAACAAAGTAAGCAATCACTATATGCATTTTTTTCTCATGTCTAGAGAGATCCACTCATCCCAAAAGAAAATCCAGCACTTCCTCCTTATCACAAAGCTTTGCATTGTTCTATATGCATACATATATGTTGTTATTTTTTACTAACATTTTACACATTATTTTGCACCTATATTTATGTTTGTTTTAATTCATGTTTTAATTTGTGCAAATCAACTAAGAATGTTAGTAAGACATAGTCGCTCACATTCCCATCGTTTAGATATTGGGTCTGGTATATTTATTTGGCTTAGAACGATGCCCCCTTTTAATTAAGTTCTACTTGTTGCTTAACTCACTTTCCTTTTTTTATTATCAAAGCATAATTTTGCGAAGAAGGAAAGCTTTTCTAATAAACATGTATCGATTTTTCAATTTGTTTTGATAAATTGAGAGTATTAAAATAATTTATTTTTTTAAACTTATGAGAGCAGACTTTTTTTAGGGTTAAGAAATATAATTTTTTGAACTTTCAAGCGAAGAATTTCAAGTATTAAGAAAGGGGTGATTTTGAGTGCAAAACACATCTTTACTTGAGTACTTTTAAGTGCAAATTCTAGTATGAAATGAATATATGTTTAAAGTTTAAGACACAACTCTTTTTGGCAACTTTGAACATGCATATTTAAAATTTAAACATACCTTTCAAGTTGATCAAACATTTCTTTTGGGAAAAAATGCATATTATATATACTGCTGAAATTTTGACATTATGTGCTTTAAAATTTCTTTGTTAAGCTAATTTTATGAAAAGATTTTCCTTAAAAGGACGTATTTCAAAAGCAACACTCAACTATTTATACGCATTTCCTCAAGCTCTTTGACTCGGAAAAAATCGAGTCTAAACTAATTTAATACTTTTCAAGTTGTAATAGGGTTTTGATTTCACTATTTGGGTCTTTATATGTAAAGTTGGTATTTTTTAAAATTTTATACTTTAACTTTATCTTTCTCAAGACTAATCATATTAAGTCTTAATAAGTATTAATTTTCTCTTAAGATTTTCAATAGTATATTTTATATTTCTCTTTAATTAACCTAAGTTTGACCGGTAATCATTTTTACGATTCTTAAAGAATGCTTAATCCCTTCCCTTTAGGATAATTAGAACCCTTACATAGAATCACTTAGTTAAGTAAACCATTAATTAGAGTTAATTTTTTAGTATTACTTAGTTAATAATTTAGGTATCCTAATTTACCTTAAAAATAATTAAGTGACGACTCCTTAAGTTAAATAATTTAGGAATCACCAATATGTTGTACACTATTTGACGCAAGTTAAAATTGGGCATAACACACATAACCGATTTTTATTTGAATGTTTGTGATCTTATCTAGACTTCTTGTTGTACATAAAACGTGAATCTTAACTAAGAATGATGATATTGCAGATCATACCCCAAAAAATTGCTAAAACTTTAAGAAATAAACTAGAAGCTTATGTAAGTCTAACAAGTCTTAGTGGTTCAACCTAGAAGGTAGAAATGACCACAATTGGCGATACATTATTCTTCAAAAATGGGTGGAAATAATTTGTGGACATCCATTCCCTTGAGGAAAACGTCTTAGTAGTGTTCAAGTACATTGGAGACTCAAGGTTTGATGTTTCCGTATTCGTTAGTCAAAGCTCGGACAATGTAAAATGATCTTTCTTTCTCGCACGAGCTTTGACTATTGAACATTGAAACATCAAACCTTGAGGCTCCAGTGAACTTAAAGATGAGTAAGTCAGTTTCCTTAAGGAAATGGGCATCACAAATTCTTTCCACCCATATTTGTGGATTAATGTAACATCAATTGCTGTCAATTTTACCTTCCATGTGGAACCATTTGAACTTGTAAGACTAACATAAGCTTCTAGCTTATTCCTCAAAATTTTAGCAATTTTCTAAGGTACGACATGCAATTTTATCATTCCTGATTGAGATACATTTTATGTAGAACAAGAAGACTAGCTAAAATCGCAATTACAAAAAATAGTAGTTGTCATGGTGTTTGTTAGTCAATCTGTATTCTAAATATATATACTAGAAACTTACAGAAACAGTAACTAGTTAAAAACAGAATTTAATTAACCAAACTAAACTCAAAATTTTAGAATCTGTAAATATCAGAAAAGGAAAAGATCAAGTCCATTGAATACACAGTGTCCCCTTAAGGAAATTATTCCCCTCTAGTATCCGAGGTTTGATTTGGAATATATCCTCCCAGGATAAAATGATCTTACTCACCAGTGTATTGATACCCAAAACCTTGGTGTCAGCGAACCACTCAACAGCAATAAAATGGCCATGTCTGTTCTGAAGCGTTGCAACTCGTTCAGAACAGTCACTTTAACGGCGGGAAATTTTAAATTAAAACGAAAGGAAATTTAAATTGTTAAGTCGGTTCTCGCGGATCCAAGTCGGTCGGAAAATATTAAATTAATTAATTAATTAAATAAATAATTAATAATTAATTATAATAAATTTCGTTCAAAAAGAAACTCCACGAACGAACATTTTCCAAATCCAAATCCAAATCCAAATCCGAAGTCGAAGTCGAAGTCGAAGTCAAAGTCGAAATCGAAATCGAAGTCGAAGCCGAGCCGAGCGAGCGACGACGACGACAGCGCGAGGGGGGTCCCTCTTTCCAACCCTTTTAACAATTAATAGGAGTGTTTTTGTATTTAAACTCTCCTATTTTTCTTTCCACCACCGATGAGGGACAAATGTCTTTTCAATAAAACATAAGAGGACTTTTCAAGTTCTCAACTTTCCAAGTTCCCAACTTTTTTCAAGTTCCTCTTTCATCATCCCTCTATTTCCCATTAACTCTTGCTACATACCCAACAATCCCCCACATTAATGGGGAATGTTTATAACATAAGGAATGCACGGACGAGTGTGTACTTTACAAGCAAGAATCAATTGCATCTGGATAAGTAGGTTTCCCCTTGGACTTTCCATAGTGAACATATGTTGGATATACTCGGTCAATCGGTAGATGTGATATCTTTGAACCGTCGAGCTTTGGTGTATACCTAGACAACCATATGTCACACAATTAACCCTTTACCATTTATGGTTCTTACGGTTGTGTTCGTTTCAGCCATGAACACCTCCCAGGTTTCATGAGTGTATAAAGAATAGGCTTTTGACATAAAATTCTCTTTGAAGCGGCTTACACTTCACACTCACATAGGTGATTTCTAACCGTGTCATCTCGTAGATACACTATTTGGTCAAATCTGCCAAACTTAGCAAATCATTAAAAACTTTAAGCTTTATTAACTCATTAACAAGACTTAAAGTCTTAACCTTGTTCCTGAACATTGTCTTCATCATGAGAATGGATTGAGTTGATTGACAATGTCGAACCGTCGATCAAAACTTTGTTTTTCTCCTTGAATCTAGCTCTTGGGATCTCCAGTCTGCTAGATAGAGTTACCGCCCTGCTGACTTGTCCTAAGCCGTAAACCCATTCCCTTAGATGATCTTTCAACTGCCTCTCTCACTAGGTCTTTCGTTAGTGGATCTGACACATTATCGCTTAACTTCACATAGTCAATTGTGATAATACCACTAGAGAGGAGTTGTCTTACGGTATTATGTCTCCGTCGTATATGACGAGACTTCCCGTTGTACATAACACTCCCTGCCCTACCTATTGCTGCTTGACTATCACAATGTATGCAAATAGGTCCCACAGGTTTGGGCCAGAATGGAATATCCTCTAAGAAATTCCGGAGCCATTCAGCTTCTTCACCGGCCTTATCTAAGGCAATGAATTCAGATTCCATTGTGGAGCGAGCGATACATGTCTGTTTGGATGATTTCCAAGAGACTGCTCCTCCACCAAGTGTAAACACATAACCACTTGTGGATTTTACTTCATTTGACCCAGTGATCCAATTTGCATCACTATATCCTTCAATCACGGCAGGATATTTATTATAATGCAAAGCATAGTGTTGTGTATGCTTCAAATAACCCAACACACGTTTCATTGCCATCCAGTGTGTTTGATTTGGATTACTAGTGATCCGACTCAGTTTGCTAATAGCACATGCTATATCTGGTCGCGTACAATTCATAATATACATCAAACTTCCCAACACTCTGGCATATTCCAATTGAGAGTCACTTTCACCAACATTCTTTTGAAATGTAAAGCTTAAATCAATTGGAGTTTTGACAACATTGAAATTCAAGTACTTGAACTTATCCAATATTTTTTCAATATAATGAGATTGAGATAATGCTAGTCCCTGAGGAGTTTTGAGAATTCTGATCCCTAAGATCAAATCAGCAACTCCTAAGTCCTTCATATCGAACTTGCTGGACAGCATGCGCTTAGTAGCATTTATGTTGTCAATGTCTTTACTCATTATTAGCATGTCATCAACATACAAACAAACAATGACTTCATGATTCAGAACATTTTTAATGTAAACACACTTATCACATTCGTTAATCTTGAATCCATTTGCCAACATTGTTTGGTCAAATTTAGCATGCCATTGTTTGGGTGCTTGCTTGAGCCCATAAAGCGACTTCACAAGTCTGCACACTTTCTCTTCTTTACCAGGAACCACAAACCCTTCAGGTTGTTCCATATAAATTTCTTCCTCCAACTCTCCATTTAAGAAGGCTGTCTTAACATCCATTTGATGTATTTTAAGATCATGCACTGCCGCTAGTGCTATTAACATCCTAATTGATGTTATTCTTGTTACTGGAGAGTATGTATCAAAATAGTCCAGACCTTCCTTTTGTCTGTAACCTTTGACTACAAGTCTAGCCTTATATTTGTCAATAGTCCCATCGGCTTTCATTTTCCTTTTAAAGATCCACTTTGATCCTAAAGGTTTATTTCCTGGAGGAAGATCAGCCAATTCCCAAGTATGATTACTTAAAATTGATTCGATCTCACTATCGACTGCTTCTTTCCAATAGATTGACTCAGATGACGACATAGTTGCTTTAAATGTTGGAGGCTCATTTTCAAGCAAGAATGCCACAAACTCTGGTCCGAAAGAAGTGGATTTCCGTTGGCGAGTACTACGCCTAGGATTTTCATTAGGTTGTGCATTTTCCTTTGATTCTTCCCGTGGTCGTTTAGATCTTTCACTTGTCGACTCATATTCAGTTTTATACGGATAAATGTGTTCAAAGAACTCAGCGTTATCTGACTCAATTACCGTATTCACATGAATTTCAGGATTATCAGATTTGTGAACCAAAAACCGATGTGCCCTTCTTTTGCATAAGCATATCCAATAAATACACAATCCACTGTCTTGGGTCCAATTTTCACCCTCTTAGGTAAAGGAACTTCTACCTTGGCAAGACACTCCCACACTTTGAAATATTTCAAGTTGGGTTTCCTTCCTTTCCATAACTCATATAGAATTGATTGCGTTTTGCTACGGGGTACTCTATTGAGTATCTTGTTAGCCGTAAGGATGGCTTCTCCCCATAAATTTCTTGGTGAACCAGAACTAATTATTAAGGCATTCATCATTTCTTTTAATGTTCTGTTCTTCCGTTCAGCCAAACCATTTGATTGCGGAGTATAGGGTGCAGTAGTTTGATGGATAATACCATATTCCAAACATATCTCAGCAAAAGGAGATTCGTATTCTCCACCCCTATCACTTCGAATCATTTTTATCTTTAGATTCAATTGATTTTCCACTTCATTTTTGTATTGCTTAAATGCATCAATTGCTTCATCCTTACTATTAAGCAAATAAACATAACAAAATCGAGTGCAATCGTCAATAAAAGTTATAAAATACTTTTTCCCACCACGAGATGGTGTTGACTTCATATCGCATATATCTGTGTGAATTAAGTCTAAAGGTTTTGAATTTCTTTCAACAGACTTATAAGGATGTTTAACAAACTTACTTTCCACACAAATTTCGCATTTCGATTTATCGCATTTAAAATCAGGCAATACTTCTAAAGTAACCAATTTCCGCAAGGCTTTGTAATTTACATGTCCCAAACGGGCATGCCATAAATCATTTGACTCCAATAAGTAAACAGAAGCAGAATTCTTATTAATACTGTCAACAACCATTACATTCAGTTTGAAGAGGCCCTCAGTGAGGTAGCCTTTTCCTAAGAACATCTCATTCTTACTTATTACAGCTTTGTCACTAACTAGGACACACTTAAACCCGTTTTTAACGAGCAGTGCAGCAGAAACTAAATTCTTCCTAATAGTAGGAACGTGCAAAACGTTGTTCAGAGTCAACACCTTGTCGGATATCATCTTCAACATTACTTTCCCAGCCTCGCAATCCTTGCTGTTTGTGTTTCCCATGAACAAATCTTCATCAACCTCAGCAGAGTGTATGTTGCAAAGGCTTCTTTCGCAGAGCAAATATGTCGAGTGGCACCCGAGTCGAGAAACCACTCCTTGGGATTTCCAACTAAGTTGCACTCGAGATCATTGCACACAGGTCATCCGCATCTTCCATCTCTTCCACAATGTTTGCTTGGCTTTTGCCTTTGCCTTTGTCTTTGTCTTTGTCCTTTCTTGGAGCACGACGGTCGGAAGACTTGTGACCAGCCTTACCACAATTGTAACAGCTTGCCCTTGAACTTTTTCTTGGCCTGCTCGACTTCTGTCCGTTGGACTTCTTTCTCTTCTTGTCTTTGGTAGGAGCTTCTTCAACAATATTAACTCCAATTACTGTCGAACTCTTACGAGACTTCTTTTCGGCAGTTTTGTTATCTTCCTCAATCTTGAGCCAAATCACAAGATCTTCAAGCTTCATTTCCTTACGTTTGTGCTTTAAATAATTCTTGAAATCATTCCACGAAGGAGGTAACTTCTCGATCATTGCAGCCACTTGAAACGCTTCATTTACTACCATATCTTCAGCAATCAGATCATGGAAAATAAGTTGAAGTTCCTGCACTTGTGATCCAACAGTTTTACTATCTGACATTTTATAGTCTAAAAACTTTGCAACCACAAATTTTTTCAAGCATGCATCTTCCGTCTTGTATTTCTTCTCAAGTGCATTCCACAATTCTTTCGAAGTTGTTATTGCACTATAAACATTATACAAGTCATCCTTAAGCGCACTTAGAATGTAGCCCTTACATAGGAAATCTGCCTGTTTCCATGCCTCAATAATCATAAATTTCTCTCTATCAGGCATATCTTCAGCGAGTAATCGGAGTTTCTTCGCTAGTGAATTTCGCAAACCAAGGGTAGTAAGCCGAAAAATACTTGTTGCTGCCATCCTTTGAAGTTCAGACCAGAAAACTTCCCAGGTTTCTCTGCTGGTGGTACAGCAGTTTGGGCTGGTACAGCAACAGTCACCGAAGTTGAAGCATTATCATTTGCCATTTCTGATAAACAAAAATTGACACAAATGATTCAGTAGGCAATACAATAATTGCAAACTTAACAGAAGTATAAAACTACAAAAGTTTTTATCTTCACCAGAATCACAGATTAACAATATAATACTATAATTTCCTTTAAGATTGTTAGTCAATCTGTATTCTAAATATATATACTAGAAACTTACAGAAACAGTAACTAGTTAAAAACAGAATTTAATTAACCAAACTAAACTCAAAATTTTAGAATCTGTAAATATCAGAAAAGGAAAAGATCAAGTCCACTGAATACACAGTGTCCCCTTAAGGAAATTATTCCCCTCTAGTATCCGAGGTTTGATTTGGAATATATCCTCCCAGGATAAAATGATCTTACTCACCAGTGTATTGATACCCAAAACCTTGGTGTCAGCGAACCACTCAATAGCAGTAAAATACACTAATTTATTTTGTGCAGAAAGAAGAAGAAGATCAAAAATTTCGTTAATGAAAAATCTGAGGAGTAACAGGTATTTATAGACAAGAAACGACCATTGATGAAAGGTTGCAAACTTTGAAATGACCATGTCGAAGTCGAAGTCGAAGTCGAAGTCGAAATCGAAGTCGAAGTCGAAGTCGAAATCGAAGTCGAAGTCGAAGCCGAGCCGAGCGAGCGACGACGACGACGGCGCGAGGGGGGTCCCTCTTTCCAACCCTTTTAACAATTAATAGGAGTGTTTCTGTATTTAAACTCTCCTATTTTTCTTTCCACCACCGATGAGGGACAAATGTCTTTTCAATAAAACATAAGAGGACTTTTCAAGTTCTCAACTTTCCAAGTTCCCAACTTTTTTCAAGTTCCTCTTTCATCTTCCCTCTATTTCCCATTAACTCTTGCTACATACCCAACAGTGTTTTCCAAATCCAAATCCAAATCCAAATCCAAATCCGAAGTCGAAATCGAAGTCGAAGTCGAAGCCGAGCCGAGCGAGCGACGACGACGACGGCGCGAGGGGGGTCCCTCTTTCCAACCCTTTTAATAATTAATAGGAGTGTTTCTGTATTTAAACTCTCCTATTTTTCTTTCCACCACCAATGAGGGACAAATGTCTTTTCAATGTCTTTTCAATAAAACATAAGAGGACTTTTCAAGTTCTCAACTTTCCAAGTTCCCAACTTTTTTCAAGTTCCTCTTTCATCTTCCCTCTATTTCCCATTAACTCTTGCTACATACCCAACAGTGTTTTCCAAATCCAAATCCAAATCCAAATCCAAATCCGAAGTCGAAGTCGAAATCGAAGTCGAAGTTGAAGCCG
Organism: Solanum commersonii; assembly: GCA_029007595.1. NCBI lineage: Eukaryota > Viridiplantae > Streptophyta > Magnoliopsida > Solanales > Solanaceae > Solanum > Solanum commersonii. The sequence continues at coordinate 5,760,141 of JAJTWQ010000022.1, forward strand.
AGCCGAGCGATCGACGACGACGACGGCGCGAGGGGGGTCCCTCTTTCCAACCCTTTTAATAATTAATAGGAGTGTTTCTGTATTTAAACTCTCCTATTTTTCTTTCCACCACCAATGAGGGACAAATGTCTTTTCAATGTCTTTTCAATAAAACATAAGAGGACTTTTCAAGTTCTCAACTTTCCAAGTTCCCAACTTTTTTCAAGTTCCTCTTTCATCTTCCCTCTATTTCCCATTAACTCTTGCTACATACCCAACAGTGTTTTCATCGGCGGTACCCCTTTGTACGTTTTTTCTTGTTATTCATCAACATTTGTTAAATCTCCTTATTGTGCATATGGGTTTAAGCTACTTTCTGCTGTGTTGGGAATATTTCGATTTTGAGAAATATGCCAGTCCATTAAAAGAAGCACTTAATTTCTTAGATTTCTCAAATTTGAGTCCTTAAATAGGAATTTCTTTTGGAATGGGCTGTTCTAATGTATTCATTTTTGTATGATATTTTTTTAGTGCTATTTATAATCCATGTTTTCAAAATATGTATCACTTCTATATTCATTTATAACATCGCTCTATACATGGAAGAGAGGAGCTATGCCAATATCACAACACTCCACACCTTGTTGTTGTTACAGATCCTTGCATATATGATCTGCATTCTTTGCTATTAGCTATCATATTTTTCTTTTTTAATTACTAATTAAATTGCTTGAGTTGATAATCTATCGAAAACAACTTCTCTATCTCGGAGAGGTAGTGGTAAGGCCAGCCTGCACTCTAGCCTCTCCAGACCCCACTTTATGGAATTTCATTGGATTTCTTATTGTTGTTGTAGGTAGGTCTGAACATTAGACACATAGAGCATTGATAAAATCTACTCTTATGTATTTTAGAACAACTCTAATAAAGGTGAATACATCTTGTTGAATATGTCATTATTTGATTATGTACCTTGTGTTTTATTTAATGAAGATAGCTCTTCAAACAACTCTAGAATTGTTTGAGAGGTTAGAATTGAGTTTTATATCTGAAAACCAATTTGGAAAATGTTGACAATTATGAAGTCAGTTGTCCGACAAATTTTTCTCTATCATTCATTTATTTTTATAGCCTGAAATGAATTTTACTTCTTTTCTTAATCATTCCTTCTTTTTTGTGTACTTGTTTGTCCTTAACATTTCTTGATGTAACTGAAAGCGTCATTTTTTTTATCATATTTGGTGATTTTCTCTTTCAATGGGATGTTTCCTTTTTCCCTATAATTGTGATAGCTGGTATTATTCTTATGTCTCCTTTTGTCATGAATTCTTTATATAATTCATATTTATTGAGTCTCAACTTAGAAGAGGTTTAGGGTTCTATTCTATTTAACTACATTGTTTTAAAGTTGATTATCCAAAATAATAGAAAGTTGACATTGATGGCATGATCGAAGGTTTCTTCCTTTTGAATGTTGATTTTAAATAATGGAAAGCTTACCAAGTATTAAGGCCAACAAACAACAAAGTGTGGCTTTTAAACACTCGAATACCGCTACACCCAAGGGTGATATCTAGTAATCAATGAAGTGGTTGAGAACCCTGAGGTCTCCGGTTTATAACTCAGTGGAGACAAAAAAAAAATTAGGTGATACTTCCTATATGTCCTAGCCTTGATGGACAGAGTTACCTCATACCTGTTGTTGGTGAGAGGTTGCAAAACTAATGTCCTTTCACCACTTCTAAGTCATATTTGTTCAAAAAATAATAGTTGTCACAATAGGATTTGGGGGACACATTTGAGAAACTGGTTACATTAAATGCTTGGTATTTAGATAGTGTAACATATAGGTGAAGACAAAGAGTCAAGGACTATTTTGCATACTAAGGCAAAACACAACTCCTAGAATAGCCAAAATGGTTGCTCTGAATCATGTTTGAGTACTTTTTCTGTCAATATATAGCATTGGTAAGGACAGATTAAGATAAGACAACTAACTGAACTAAAAAGTAATCTAACAAATTCAGTATCACATTAAAGACATCAAAACTATGTGCTACAACAATCCAACATATTCAGTTATCAAATCTTGTAATTTGATATTATATTACTTGCACTAATTTAAGGGTAAAAATAAATATATTAAGAGTAGTTATAGAGTCTAATTGCTCGTCCACATAACCGATTGTTATTTGAATTTTTATGATCTTAGCTAGCCTTCTTGTTGTGCATAAAATGTGAATCTTAACTAGGAATGATGAAATTGCAGGTCATACCCCAAAAAATTGTTAAAAGTTTGAGGAATAAATTAGAAGCTTATGTAAATCATACAGGTCTAAGGGGCTCAACATGGAAGGTAGAAATGACCGCAATTGTTGAAACCTTATTCCTCGAAAATGGGTGGATAGAATTTTTGGACTCCCATTCCCTTGAGGAAAATGACCTACTAGTGTTCAAGTACATTGGAGCATCAATGTTTGATGTTTCCATATTCGATTGTCGAAGCTTGTGTGAGAAAAAAGGTTCATTCTACATAAAAAAATATGTGAGCACACTGATGTTGCAAATGGAAGCTGGACAAAGAAGCCTATAGCTGTAAGCAACGATACAACTAATGGTGTGTCTAAGGCTTGAGTTGCTGAAGAAAGTTGGAATGCCAATTCTTTGTTCTGATTTTTTGTATTTAGTAATGTCATAAATGATGAATAGAGCAATAGTAGAAAATGCTCTATTCGTCATTGATGACATTACTAAATACAAATCAAAACAAAATCAGAATAAAGAGTTGGCATTGCCACTTTCTTTAGCAAATCAAGCCTTAGACAGACCATTAGTTGTAGGCTTACTGCTATAGGCCTCTTTGTCCTTCTTCCACTAGCAACATCAGTGTGCTCACATCTTTTGATGTAATATGAACTTTCTTTCTCACACGAGCTTTGACTATCGAACACTTGAAACATCAAACCTTGAGGATCCAATGTACTTAAAGATGAGTAAGTCATTTTCCTCAAGGGAATGGATGTCAACACATTCTTTCCATCCATTTTGAGGAATAACGTATCGCCAATTGAGGTCAATTCTAACTTCCAAGTTGAACCACTTTGACGTGTAAGACTAACAAACCTTGAGGATCCAATGTACTTAAAGATGAGTAAGTCATTTTCCTCAAGGGAATGGATGTCAACACATTCTTTCCATCCATTTTGAGGAATAACGTATCGCCAATTGAGGTCAATTCTAACTTCCAAGTTGAACCACTTTGACGTGTAAGACTAACAAACGCCTCTAGCTTATTCCTAAAACTTTTAGCAATTTTCTAGGGTATGACCTATAATTTCATCATTCCTTGTTAAGATGCACATTTTATGTACAACAAGAAGACTATCTAGGATATTTTGGGGATGGAGCATTAAGAAGATTAAGGGGATGAAAATGGTGGGTGCATCCGAAGAAAAAGGAAAGGAGTGGAGTGGAATGGGAAGAAGTAGATTGGTTGGATTACATAGGGGGGGGGGGGGGTCGTGGGGTGCTCAAGCTTTAAGGAAGATGACTTCTTCTGTTTTGGCATTTTTTATTTTTTTAAAATTTAGATTTAATGTTATTAATATAAAATATTATACGTACTCGCTTTAAAATGCGTGGAATTACATATTATTTCACATTAGCAATATTTGTGCCACACGTGTTCAGTTAATGGTCAGAGGTATTTAAAATATTGTGTTTAGGTGAATTTAAGAGTTCAGTTGGCAAAGTCGTATGTACAAGGGTCCAACATACAAAGGAAACCAAGTACAAGGGCCTTCTAGGTCATAACGCCTTTATAAATAATTTTTTTCCATAAAGGAAAATTTTTAAATTTAAAAGTTATATTTAATTATAGAAAATCATATTCCTTCTATCTACTTTTATTTGTCTACTATACTAAAAATAAGGCGTGATCCAGTATAGTGAAACTTTAATTTCTCATTCTAGAAGATGTTCTAATTACTATTTATATATATACAGACCAACAACAGATGTTTCAGGACAATTGAACTAAAACACATGACTTATTTACAAAGAAAAATCCATAACATGGATAAAATGAGAAGCTTTTCGCGCAATATTTATACTAACACAAAGTCAGAACAAGAGTGTGCTCAGACAATGCCTATGACAAAACATCTAAGCTACTGAAGGCATATGTCCAACCTAGTCAAATGCTTGATAATCTAATTTTAAGTTCCTCTCCATAACATTGATGTGTGTTCCTTTTCTTATCAAATGTATTCAAGTTTCGTTATCTTTCAGCAAAATGCCTAACTTGAAACTAAGAGTAGTTAGGCACCAGATGATGGAATTGAACACAAATGTTTGACAGTGAAACATCAAACCTTAAGGCACCAATGTACTAAATTATGAGCATGTCATTATCCTCAAAGAAATGGGCGTCCACAAATTCCTTCCACCCATTTTTGAGGAATAACGCATCGTCAATTGTGGTCAATTCTACCTTCCAAGTTGAGCCACTTGAACTTGTAAGAAGTAAGCTTCCAGCTTATTTAGGCATGCAATTTCATCATTCTTAATTAAGATCAACATTTTATGTACAACAAGAAGACTAGCTAAGATCAAAAAAAATTCAAATAACAATCAGTTATGTGGACGAGCAATTAAAATCAATAACTACCCCGGTAAATTAAATATTCAAAAATAAAATTATGAACAAATATAATTTTTTGAGTTTATAAATTCTTTGTTCTATTATAAGATGTTTCCACGAAATTATTGAATTGCTTAAAGACGTCACCACTATTCATTCCTCTTATTCTTAGTTCATTCTCTTTCTTTCCCGATATTCTTTAATCGTACTTTGTTTATACTTTAATTTTTCTTGAGTCATTTTCATTTTTGCTGCTTTTTAGTAAAAAAATATTTAAAATTCAGCAATATTAGTAATGAAATAAAAACCCAAAATCTCAACCTCATTTCCAACCCTAATCTTGGCTGAGTAATTTTTATTTTTGCCACTTTTTTATTGTTTTTGACAATTCTATGATAGGAAAATGGGTGCTTCAGGTCGAATTCAATAAATTTATTAATTCATCTCTTCATTTTCTATAAAAGGAGAATGGAAACATAATTTCATTACCAACATAATATCTTCTTTTTTTTTTTAAGATTTGGACAACACAATAGTGTCATGACCCAATTTCTCGAGTCATGATGACACCCATTATATCCCACCAGTAGTTAAGCCTAACCCTTAGCCCAGAGCCATAACCAACGAGTTACCAAGTGGAAGCCAACAATAAAAAGCAAAAATCTTATATCAAGTGAAGTAATGGTAATCAACAAAAAACAATACATGAACCATCCCAAGACCTGACATCAGTAAGTAGTTGAGCATTTAATCCAAAATAGGTGTAAAAGGCTTTCACAAATAGAAGGCAAGTACATGATATCTCTAAATATAATATAAAAACTAAGCCTAGCCAAAACAGATGGAAACTGGTAGCTCCAGACGCCAAAAGCTTACCCTAATCTCCAAAATCTCAAGCAGATCTACACAACTCCTAAACAACAACGATAAATCAATTATAATCTTTAGGGGACAGAAGTGTAGTATGAGTACCAAAAATGGTACTCAACAAGCAATGACCGAATGAGCCGAAATATAGCATAAATAACAAGTAATAAGAAAACAATAGCACAAGTAACTAAACAAGAGATACTAAAGAAGCCAGGAAATAAGGAATAGAAATAGGAAACAAGGGGTAAGAAGTCGGGTCAAGAACACACCTGGATCACGAGCCAACAACCTAATCGCAAGCAACTAAGATTCAAAGTCAACTACCCCGTGTGAGGAGGACCCACAACTACAATTCTAAAGTTAAAACCTACTAGGTAGCAATAAGACAACAACAAAGACCATAATATAGTCAAACAATAACCTAACTGGACCCCATAAGCCTGGAAGGTACAAACAACAAACATAATCCAAGCGGCCCCCATAAAATGGAGGGTACAAACAACAAACAACTGTACTAGTGATAGGTAATGCATATAAATGCAGGGTGAGCAGTAGAACCATCACTAACCATCCTAACCTCTTACTAGATGTAAAAAACTCGAACTGAAAGAATTAGCCTCAGACTAGGAATAAAGGCCTCGAACCATCAACATCAACCTCAGACTAGAAATAATGTCCTTGAACCATGAGCATCGGCCTCGAACTGGAAGATTCAGCCTCGAATCATGAATAACATATAATAGGGCCACTTACTTAGTTAGTAAACTCCCAGGGGCCACCAGGAAGACCAAAAACATGTATAAAGGGGAGTTGACGCACCGATTAGTCAAGTAAAAATTGAGCACATCTCAGATGCCTCTAATATCTCAAGTATAGAAAGGAGTACATCCCTGGTGCTCGTAATCTAAAACATCAATAAGTCAAGTGATCCTGGTGGTACAATTCCCATTAGAACTAGTTTAGAATAAAAACCGAGGGAAATAGTATCTAATCATAAATGATAAATATGTCAATGTATGGGCCAGGATAGTACCACAAAATTCGTAAGAATGAGCAAACAATGTAATGCATGCCATCACCATCATTCAAATAAGGCACTCAAAATCAAATAATTATACAACCAATGAAACCACATTACCAAAGCAAAGAGTACTAACCGGGGATCCAACAGGTCCTCACCTACGACCTCGGGCCCAATAATATAATCATTAGCTCAATAAGGATATAACATTTCCCACCACTAATTAACTAGCAAAGGGATCAAGAACAAATTTCAAATCAGTAAAGGGGGAGAAAACACAAGGAAAGACCCCTACATCTATCACACACGGCTCCATTCCTAGACTGAGCAAAACTAGGACCAACCATGACTATGATGACCAAGCAAGGTCACATGCATCATCGCAAGCAGAATAGCATGAAACAAGCCCTAAAGGGAGAAAATTATAACTACAAGGCAATAAAACAAAACTTAAAGTATCTAATGTCTACCCTAGTTTAAGGCCACCACGAATAAATCCTAATAAGGATAAGCAAGATCATTTATACTAAAAAAAAATCCACAATCTAAACTAAGGGTTCTAACACCTACAGTAAGCCCAATGATACTATGGAACCAAGAAAGGATGGAAAAAGAGAAAAGTTTAAAACTTGGAAAATACCATCCATAATTAGAGAAAATCTATACTAGGCATTATCTAAGAAGCTCAATAAAGAAAGTAGACCAAAGCCCGCCTCAAAGCGGAACACGACCTCTTCGAATCCATCACACATGAGCTATCCACATACGAAATGCCTCTGAACACCGCCTAACTATCAAACTATTGATCACAACGTCATTATAGATGTTTTGACACTAAAATTGGAATAATTGGAAATGAACCCAAAATGGAGTCAGAATGGAACTATGGGACACGCAATGGGAATTCTGAAATTGAATCCGTCAAAAGATTCTAAATAACCCAGGGAACTTCTACCTTGAAAATAGGCACAATCTGAGCTCGTAAATGGGCTAAAATAGTCTATGCAAAAAAACACAAGAAAAACACCATTAAATGACTTGGGCTGCCATTTTCCTAAGAAGTATGAAGGTGGAAATGTTTGCATAAAGAAGTTTTACAATGATGCCTTTTCTCTTTTGTGCATCGAATTGTTCAATGATCAGGGATTGGGCGATGGTGATAAAATTCGGCTTTATTGGGATCCTAGATCTTTTAACTATAGTGTTCAAATTGCTTTCTCAGGTTGGCTCTTAGTGGAAAGGTCTAAGAATTTAGGACTAGAAACACCATACAATCATAGTCTTTTGTTTAGTAGTACTCTTTCATGTAATTTTAATAATTTAAGACTTAATTATGAAATTGGAGTTGTCGAAGTTCCCAAATTAGTCTGCGCAATTCTATTTTTGCACTTGTGTTTTTATTCCATATTATTATAGTGTTCTTTTATGTTTGTGTGATAGTTTAGTAGTTTTATGTTCTTTGCCAACTTGATAGAAAATTCCTAGAAATAAGGACCTAACATAGCTAATTAAGGACCCCATTTCTTCCACAAACTCAATGGTAGAGGATTACCCTTTAATCATAGGGCTGAATATTTAAGTTGATGGATTCCGTACAATAGAGTGCAATATAAGATATCTACAGAAAATACGACTACAAAGTATTGGGGAATGTTTGAATAGAGGAATGTGATTTCTAAATTGAACAAAGATGTATTAACTTAAGACAATACTGATTTCGTAACAATATAGGGTCTAACCTCTTTCAATCATCTGACTGGAAGCTTTTGCATTAGCACAAGAATAAGGCTACATTTATTCATGTTTTGTTTCAATTTTTCGACATAATCAAAGTTTCTCGCTGCTCAACTGTTTCTGAAGATCCTATCTAATAACTAGTGAAAAATAAAGATAGAAAAAGAGAGGCAATATGAGTTCGTGGACAACTACCTGTTGGGAATGGCCTTTAAAGACATATGCATAACTCTTTGGACAACTACCTGCATTTAGCATAGGTTGTCAACTAAAATGATGACAATACCATATAATGCACTTCTTGAGGCATTTACGCTAGCCTTCTATGTTTGGCTAGTTCAGCCAACACATTCTCAAAGGGAACTCTAAACTTGCTCTTTTTAGTCTACAGTTTTTTCGCAGCATAAGTTAAACTAACTACAGTAGTCATATGACTCATATCTTTGATCTCTATGTAGAAATGAACATAAAGCATATTCATCATCGAAGGAAACAATTTAAGTAATAATTATGGTTTCCTCTCATCTTTTGTTAGTATACACATATATAGAAGGTTCTTTCATAAATTAATTCTAGTTTTTTATCGTCCTATGTAGTCAAATTTAAAATATAATTAATATCAGCAATTGGAAGCAACATCAATACCCAGACAACTTCAACTCTTGAAATGTCAGTAGAGAAAAATAAATATCCATAATAGTAATAGAGCATCACGAGTTAGTTCAGACATCAGTAGTAGTTTAGTCGTAATAAGATACTGCATTAGTTAGTTCGGCAGTTAACATTTACATATATTATTTAGTTTAGTTTATTTAAGAGTTATTATTTTCCTTGTTACTCTATTTAATACCTTGTTGCCTTCATTAATAAAATATACTCTTTGAGCACATATTCAGTTTTTATGCAATATTAGGGCTCTTCACTCTCTTAGAAGTACGATCCATTTTTTTCTCCTCCTCACGCAGATCAACAACAATGACTAATCACAATGGAAATAACAATGGAAAAAATCCCAGAGTTGTTAATGTTGATAACACGACGGGTACCAACATTATCATTTAATTCAATCCTCCGTCCCAGTTACCCATCAAACTAAGCGGTAGTAAAAAATTTGCAACCTGGAAAGTCTAATTTTCCATGATTATGTATGCCAACAACCTCTTTAGCCATCTCGATGGAACCACTCCGGCCCCAGCAGAATGATTACCCTCGGCACAAATATGTTTCCTAATTCTGCCTTACTAACTTGTTTCCGGCAGGAATAAATCATCCAGAATGCTCTCATGGCTTTTTGTCAAACCCACTATTGCCTATATTATTACAGGCGATAACGCAGTTAAATCAGCTTGGGATGCTTTGCATACTACTTATCCGAACATAACTTAAACCTGATTGTTCTGTTTAACTGATCAGCTTGCCATGTCACTACGGACTTTCGTTTCATCACTGAATATCTTCACTATGTTCGGTCCCTTTCGGGTGATTTAGACACTGTTAGTTCTCATGTGTCCAATCCTGAACTCATCGTCAAAATACCCAGTGGTCTAGTTTTGAATTTCGTGAGATCTCAGCTTCCATTCCTGCACGCAATACAACTATCTCCTACGAGGAACTATTTGAAAAGCTACTAGACTATGAGCTCTTCCTTTGCCACGAGGTGCTAATAAACTTCCTAGTACCACCATTGTTGCATTTGCTACTCCCACCAAATTCGACTCCAATAATCGTAACAATTGTAGACAGACCACCTATGGATTGTAGGTTGGACCACGGTCCATGGAACGTGGTCCAATGAAAAACCCCAGAAAAAAACCCCTATCGTAGGTTAGACCATGGTCCATGGACCAAGTCTGTGGAACATTGTCCACAAAAACCCCTCATAAAATCCAGACCATAGGTGGGACCACGGCCTGTGGACCAGGTCAGTGGAATGTTGTTCGTAGAAAAAAACCCCGACCCATGGCTAGGACCTACGGACCATAGGCTGAACCACGGTCCTTGGAATATGGTCCGTAAAAACCATCCTTTGAAGCTGAACAATTGTTAACCAGGAAGGACCGTAGGGTAGATCACGGTATGTGGACCAGGTCCATCGATTGGTCCCGATAGCTTTGAAATCAGGGTTGTTTTGGTCTTTTCCCTATGCTTTGGACCCCTAAACTGCACCGTTTAACCCCTAAACTACATAGTTTTGATCAGTTTTAGCCTAGAAACATAATTAGAACTTACCTAAGTCAAATCATTCTTCAAAACTTTGAAAAATTATAACATAGGAGGAAAAAGAAGTCAAGAACCCTAGTTCAAGAATGCAAAAAGATTCCATCAGTTCTAGCCCCGAAATTGAAAGATATCTCCGTGGAATTTATCACCAGGTATGTGGGATTTCACTAGTGGGTTTCTTTCACCCATTAGGTCCCTAGAATTCAGTCAGATTCTTGATTCCCTTATTATAACTAGACCTAGGGTTTCTAGAACTTGAGCAGATTATCATGAATTAGTTATGTACATGTTCCAAATCAAATTATCATGTTATTACTTCGTTTCTTGCATGAATTTCAGAACCCTAGCTATGTATTTCTTTAGTTTTTGAATTACATATGCTAGGTCAGATATTTCAGCTATTCAAATATACATGCCTAAATTTTTGAATTTGTCATTATCAGTTTAATAATATTGCATTCTCAGTTTACATGTCAATTTTGAACTATCCAGTATATTACAGAAATTCAGTCATAATGTATTAATCACTTAATCTATTGGGAGTAGCATAATACCGAGTTGGACAAGGTTAGTCACCCATATAGTCCTAGAAGTATGAGCCACCTAGGTTGTAAGTCCCCTCTGTGGGCATCATTAAGTGATCAAGCCAATCATGCCTCTATACCTGTGGCAGGGTATATTGGGTCCTCTCGATGGAGCGTATACATCAGACTCTACATTTAACTCATGTGGTTTTATTGTCGGTTATTAGTATCTCCCGCAGTTCAGTCAGATTCTATTGCATTGACCATTTGTCAATACGGTCCATTTTCAACCTCAACATGTTATAAACAAGGTCATTGCATTCAGTTAACTCTGTATTCAGTATCTATATCATGTTTATATTATATCATTACTTTATTGCTTTGTTCACTTATATGTTATTTCAGCTTTACTTTATCCTGCATGCTCAGTAACCTTCAAGTATAGACGCATACTCTGCGCTACATCATCTCGTGATCTAGGTCCAGGTTCTCAGCATCCAGATCAAGTGTCAATTGGTTCCCAATCTTTAATTCAGCAGTACCAGTGGTGAGTCCTCGTTCTTTGAGGACAATAGTCATGTTATCATTTCAGTATTTCAGTCTTTTAGTTACAATTTTGCTAGATTTAGCTAGGGCATCTCCCAATACATCTAGTCAGTTAGAGGCCACTTTCTGACATAGTCTAGACTCAACTTAGCATTTGAGTTTGATATTCCTTTTGTATTAAACTCTCAGATTTTGTATATTCGATTTAAGGATGGGTATTCCCCATCACCTTCATTTTCAAGATATTTAAGCTTCCGAATTAGTTTTTTTATCGTAGTATGATTATGTTATGCCAGCAGGGTTAGCTTGGGGTCACTCGTGATCCTAGGTCTCGTGTCCGCATCTCAGGAGTAGCCTCATGGCGTGACAAACTTGGTATCAAAGCATTAAGTTCAAGAGTCCTAGTTTGTCTGAAAGACTGCACTAGGTAGAGTTATTTTCATGGGTGAGAAAGTGCGCACCACATCCAATGAGAGGGAGGCTACTAAGTGTTTTAGGAAAAAAATTCATCTTTCTTAGTACTCTTATCGTGCGTAAGGTATGATCTAATTCCGTTGTAACTCGACGTTTTATGTTTTAGATCATGCCTCTGCGTAGAGCTAATGCCAGGAATGTGAATGCCAGGGACGCAAACGCAACTCCTTCAGTCCCAGATCAGGAAGTTTTGAATGTAGAGTTCTGAAAAGCCATTCAGATGTTGGCTCAGAGTGTTGCCAACCAGAACAATTAGTAGGCTCTATTTACTGCTAATGCAAATGGTGGATCAGTGGCAGATAGGGTTCAGGTTTTTTTTAGGATTGCAAATTGGTAAGGATCCCCAAAACTTCATAGATGAGGTCAAGAAGATTTTTAAAGTGATGCAGATAATTGGAATGATCTGGTTGAGTTGGCATCTTACCAGCTTAAGGATGTGGCTCATATCTGGTATACTTAGTGGAAAGAGAATAGGGTTACAGATGCAACTCATATCACTTAGGATTGCTTTAGTGAGACTTTTTTGGACAGGTTCTTCCCAAGAGAGTTAAGGGAGGCAAAATTTCAGGAATTCATGAACTTAAGGCAAGGTAGCATGATTATCCAAGAGTATGGACAAAGTTTACCCACCTCTCCAGGTATGCTCCTCACATAGTTGTTGATTCTAGGGCTCAAATGAATAAGTTTCTATATGAAGTGTCAGACTTAGTGAAAACAGAGGGCAATAATGCTATGTTGCTGGAAAACATAAACATATAAAGGCTCATGACTCATGCTTAGCAGGTTGAGGGAGATAAGCTTAGGGAACAAGCTAAGGAGAAAAAGAAGGCTAGGACTGGGAACTATGAGTACTCCCAACAGATATCGGGTGGTGTAAATCACTCACAGGTCAACAGAAATCTTCAGCCCCAACCCCTTTCATCATCTAGTATTCCATCCTCCAAGTTCAGGCATGACTAGAAAGGTAGGACATCAGGCTCTAAGTCTCAGGGAAGTGTTTCAGGTACCAAAACCTATCCAACTTGTCCCTAGTGTGGTAAGAACAATACGGGCGAATGCCTCTCAGGATAGGAAGGATGCTTTGGATGTGGTCAGTCTGGTCATAAGTTGAGGTATTGTCCTTCTAAGCAGGGTCAAGGAAGTAATAATGGTAAAGCTTAGTCTACAACTTCAGCAGCACCAGCAAGTCACCCGACTCAGCACGGTAACTCATCTGGTACAGGTGGCGATCAACACCAAAATAGACTTTATACTCTTCAGGCTCGCCAGGATCAGGAATATTCTCCTGATGTGGTCACTAATACGTTACGAGTCTTTAATCTTGATGTTTATGCTTTGTTAGATCCAAGGGCTACTCTTTCCTTTGTAACTCCTTATATAGTAGTCAAATTCGATATTAGTCCAGAAACTCTCTTAGAACCCTTCTCTATCTCTACTCCAGTCAGTGACCCAGTTATAGCTAGACAAAATATACAAGAATTGCCCTGTCACAGTCTCCCAGAAAGTCACCTCAGTAGATCTTCTAGAGTTAGAAATGGTGGATTTGTTGTCATTCTAGGAATGGATTGGTTACATTCCTGTTATGCCTCAGCCGATTATAGAACTAGGATTGTTTGTTTTTCAATTTCCAGACGAACCAAACTAGCAAAGGATGTTCACATGCTTGCTCGCTTAAGAGTTCACCTTATGAGCATATCAAATAGTGGTGTAATAGTTCAGAATAGGTCAGAATCTTCATTGATCGCAGAGGTTAAGGAAAAGCAAGAAAATGATCCAATCTTGCTTCAACTTAAGGGTGTAGTCCACCAACAGAGAGTTGAGGTTTTCTCCTAAGGGGGAGATGGTGTACTACGCTATCAGGTTCGATTGTGTATTCCTAAGGTGGGTGATTTGAGACAACATATTCTTGCAAAAGCCCATAACTCTAGATATTATATTCATCCAGGCACAATTAAGATGTACCGCGATCTGCGGGAAGTATTTTCGTGGAATGTCATGAAGAGGGATATAGCAGATTTTGTGGCTAAGTGCCGCAATTGTCAGGAAGTGGAGGGATATAGAAGATTTTGTGTCTAGGTGCCCCAATTGTTAGCAAGTGAAGATAGAACATTAGAAACCAGGGGGTATGACTTAAGAGATCGACATTCCTACTTGGAAGTGGGAAGTGATCAACACAGACGTCATTACAGGGTTATCTCTTACTCGCAGATAGCATGACTCCATATAGGTGATAGTTGATAGAGTTACTAAGTCTTCACGCTTTTTGGCTGCCAAGACTACATATTCGGCGGAGGACTACGCCAAGCTTTACATTAATGAGATAGTCAGGTTGCATGGGTTTCCTTTCTCTATAATTTCATATAGAGGTCCTTAGTTTGCCTCTCATTTCTAGAAGTATTTTCAGAAAGGTCTTGGTACTCAGGTTAACCTAAGCACAACATTTCATCCATAGAAGGATAGTCAGGTAGAGCGTACGATTCAGACCTTAGAGGACATGTTAAGAGCTTGTGTGATAGACTTCAAGGGTAGTTTGGATGATGACCTTCCTCTTATAGAGTTCACCTACAATAATAGCTATCATTCCAGCATTCAGATGGCCCCTTATGAGTCATTGTATGGGCGTAGATGCATATCTCCTGTTGGTTAATTTGAAGTAAGTGAAGCAGCCTTGATAGGGCTACATTCAGTCCATGATGTTTTGGAGAAAGTGCAACCCATTAGACATAGACTTAAGACAACCTAGAGTCCCCAGAAGTCTTATGCAGATATAAGGAGAAGGGAACTAGAGTTCCAAGTTGATGAGTGAGTTTTCCTGAAAGTTTCACCTATGAAAGGGGTGATGAGATTTGGCAAGAAAGGGAAGCTCAATCCTATATATGTAGGACCTTACAAGATTCTAAAATGGATTGGTAAAGTGGCTTATGAGTTAGAGTTGCCAGCAGAGTTAGTAGTAGTGCATCCGGTTTTTCACATTTCACTATTGAAGAAGTGTGTGGGTGACTCAACATCCATAGTGCCATTAGAGAGTGTGCCCGTGAAAGATAGTTTCTCCTATGAGGATGTACCAGTTAAGATTCTCGAACATCAGGTTAGAAGGTTGAGAAACAAAGAAGTCGCTTCATTCAAGGTTTTGTGGAAGAGTTAGTCCGTAGAGGGAGCTACTTGGAAAGCAGAAGCAGCCATGAAGTCCAAGTAACCTCACCTCTTTCCTTTCGATTCCACTACAGCTTGAGGTAATAGTTCCTCTTCAGTTTTTCAATCATTCATGCGTGAATTCAGTCTTAGTATCATGTTCCTTCAGTTTGTACCTGCATTTTCAACATTTTCGTATGTTCTTGGAACTCAGTTCAATCAGGAATAAGTTTTCAATGTTTAGTGGTAGGGTTTGTAGCTCTTTCCCTTCATTTCATCTAGTTTAGTCTTCATTCGAGAACGAATGTTTTCAAGGGGGAGATAATGTAACACCCCATATACTAGAACTACCAAAATGTAGATTTCCAAAAGTGCAGGTGCCACCGACGGAGCCCACCAACGGACTGTAGGTTGGACCATAGTCCGTGGACCAGGTCCGTGGAATGTGGTCCAATGAAAAACCCCAAAAAAAAACATGATCGTAGGTGGGACCACGGTCCATGGACCATGACCTTGGAATGTGGTCCATAGAAAAACCCCAAAAAACTCCAATCGTAGATGGGACCACAGCCTGTGGACTAGGTTCGTGGAACGTGGTCCGCAGAAAAAAACCTCGACTCACGGTCAGGACCTATGGACCATAGGTTGAACCACGGTTCATAGACCAGGTCCATGGAACGTGGTCCGCAGAACCCATCCTCTGAAGCTGAATGATGACTGACCAGGACGGACCGTAGGGTGGACTACGGTTCATCGATTGGTCCCGACAACTTTTAAGTGAGGGTTATTTTGGTCTTTTCCCTATGCGTTGGACCCTTAAATTACGTAGTATTAGTTAGTTTTAGCCTAGAAACATACTTAGACCTTACCTAAGTCAAATCATTCTTCAAAACATAGAAAAAATAAAGTGTAAGAGGAGAAAGAAGTCAAGAATCCTAGTTCAAGAATGCAGCAAGATTCCAACAGTTTCAGCCCCGAAATCAAAAGATTTCTCCATGGAATTCATCACCAGGTATGTGGGATTTTACTAGTGGGTTCCTTTCACCATTAGATCCCTAGAATTTAAGCAGATTCTTGATTCCTTTATTATAACTAGACCTAGGGTTTCTAGAACTTCAACAGATTATAATGAATTAGTTATTTACATATTCCAAATAAGATTATCATGTTATTACTTCATTTATTGCATGAATTTCATAACCCTAGCTATGTATTTCTTTAGTTCTTGAATGACACATGCTAGGTCAGATATTTCAGCTATTAAGATATACATGCCTCAGTTTTTTAATGTGTCATTATTAGTTTAATAATGTTGCATTCTTAGTTTGCATGTCAGTTTTGAGCTATCCAGTATATTACAGAAAGTCAGTTATAATGTGTTAATCACTTAATCTATTGGGAGTAGCATAATACCAAGTTAGACTAGGGTTAGTCACCGGTATAGTCCCAGAACTACTAGCCACGTAGGTTGTAATTCCCCTCTGTGGGCATCATTTAGTGATCACGCCAGTCATGCCTCTATACCTGTGGCAGGGTATATTGGGTCCTCTCGATGGGGCGTATATATCGGACTCCACATTTAACTCATGTGGTTTTATTGTCGGTTATTAGTATCTCCCACAGTTCAGTCAGACTTTATTGCATTGACTATTTATCTGTATAGTCAGTATTCAGCCTCAACATG
This sequence comes from Solanum commersonii, assembly GCA_029007595.1. Classification (NCBI taxonomy): domain Eukaryota; kingdom Viridiplantae; phylum Streptophyta; class Magnoliopsida; order Solanales; family Solanaceae; genus Solanum; species Solanum commersonii. The sequence continues at coordinate 5,776,967 of JAJTWQ010000022.1, forward strand.
TTATAAACTATGTTATTGCATTCAGTTAGCTTTGTGTTCAGTATCTATATCATGTTTAGATTATATCATTGTTTTATTGCTTTGTTCAGTTATAAGTTATTTCAATTTTACTCTATCCTGCATGCGTAGTACTCTTTAATTTCTGACGCATACTCTGCTTTACATCTTCTCGTGATGTAGTTCTAGGTTCTCGGCATCCACATCATGCATAGATTGGTTCCCGATAATCAGCTCAGCATTACTAGTGGTGAGTCCTCATTCTTCTAGTCAGTTAGAGGGCATTTTAGAATTTCAGTCTTTTAGTTTCAGTTTTGCTAGATTTAGCGGGGGCATGTCCCAACACTTCTAGTCAGTTAGAGGGCACTTTCAGACATAGTCTAGACTCAGCTTAGCATTTGAGTTTGATATTCCTTTTGTATTAAACTCTTTGATGTTATATATTCAGTTTTAGGATGGGTATTGCCCATCACTTTCATTTTCATGATATATAAGTTTTCACACCAGTTTTTTTTTATCACAATATGCTTATGTTATTCCAACAGGGTTAGATTGGGGTCACTCGTGATCCTAGGTCCTATGATCGTGTCTCAAGGGTTGCCTCAAGGTGTGACATGTTTTAATCCTAAATTTCCCCAATTGAAATAATTCTATCAATTTCCTAAAAGAAGAACAAGCCTTTCCTCCATGGAGTTCCCAAATCCTTAAATTTACAAAGTTAAAATTCTCCAATTGAGTAAGGGTTTTATTCTATGGCATGGGTTCCTTTAAATATTGATTTATTTGATTATTTTATGATCTATCAAGCATGAATTGAGATAATTACATGATTTTTTGATGAATCACCATGAACCCATGTCTAACCCATGTTTTCTAGATATTGATGATTGAAAGCGAGTTTTGAACCATGAAAGCTTAATTATGGAATTACGCATGTTCTTACAGAATTTATGAGCTATGATGTTATTGCTTTAAGAGTAAAAGCATATATGTTGTTGTTGTGGTTGATTGATGTGAAAGGATTGCTCATATAACTACCTCATACATGAATGTAAAAGGTTTTATCACATAGAAGAATTCTAAGGTTGAAAGATTTTCTCACCTAAAATTAATTAAGGTTAAGGAACTATTCTAAGAAAAAATCAAGTGGCAATTACCCATGACCTCTAATGAAAGACAAGAGGCGATTACCCATGTCACATGATGTAAGGGCAAGAGGCGATTACCCAAATCCCTTAAAGAAAAGATGAATATGAATAATAAATATTATGTGGGAGTTATGCTTAGCACCGAGTGGACAAGTGGCGATTACCCATTTCCCATAAACTATGTGCCAACATAGGATTGTGTTGATAGACATTAGCTAGTGGATCAATGTAAGCTAGAAAGTTCATTGTCTTACCTTGGCAAGTAGGACACCACTTGTGGGTGTGGGAGACACTGGATTCCATTTTTATAGCTCACATGGTCTTACATGTCAGTTAAAGTTAATTCTCCCACATTAATGAATCATGGTTACTTCAAGAAGTATGTCATAGGTCATTAAGATGACGTTTATTTGCATTGACCATGTTTTATGACTTATGTCTTCTAAACCCCTTTATATATATCATGTTTTAGCTTGGTAATTGCATCACATGAAAGATATCGCATTTCAAGCATGTTTTCAAATGTTTTATGCATGACTATACTACTTGGTACATGTTTGTACTACCACATACTCTTGCCTACATTTCCCTAAATGTAGTATCCGACCTTAAAGATCCACACTTTTGTGGCTAGGGATCTCATATAGAAGATTGAAGATTGGTGACTCCACATAGTCCGAGGATCGAGCTTTGGTTTCCCTTTTGCCTTAACTTTAGATTTCAATCTTGATGTACAGGCTACGTCCCGATCAATCATATGTACTAGATGGTTTTGAGATGATGCTTATACTTATGCTTTACTCTATAAACTTTTACATATTGAAAATGTCTTTTAAATCACTTTATTCTATTATCTTGTATGATGAATGCTAAGTGGCTTGTATGGGGCCTCTCAGGGTCATATATGCCATGTAACGCTAGGAGCTACCTTGGGTCATGAAAAACTTAGTAATATGAGCACAAGGTTTAGAAAGGTCTTAGGAAGTCTCATAAGCCACGTCGAGTAGAGTCTTGTTCATGAGTGTGAAGTGTGCCACATTTATGAATGAGAAACTACAAGATGTTAGGAAACTCCACTTCTTTCATTACTCTAAAATTGTTCGATTGAATTTAACTCTATAATGTCTCTTTCATAATCCTTATCAAATGCTCAACAGGATATGGCATGCCCCGAGGCTACCCCTTGACATAAGCACTTGGCCTAGGATCACAAGCTACCCCACGCTAACCCTGAAGCTGGCATATCATAAACATACTAAAATAACTAAATAAAGAGATACTATGCAGAAGTGAAAACAAGATTTAGTTGAAAGATGGGGAATACTCAATATTGATTCGAATATATATAAAATTACTAAGAGTTCAACGGTATAGAACATTCCCTCAAATCTAAAGCTAAATCTAACACTATGTTTGAAAAGCCTCTAATGATTAGAGTTGCTGAGACATCCCCCAGCTAACTCTAGTAAAATTGAAAATTGAAATAAAAGACCGTATATGAAAGACATGTCTATTGTCCTCGGAGTGTAAGGACTCATTCTGAAATAGCTGAATACGAATCAGGTGCTGATATATGCGTGATCTGGATATTGAACACCTGAACATACATCATGAAAGGATGTAGCGTAGAGTATACGTCAGTACTTGTAATGTACTAAGCATGCATGATATAGATACTAGTTGAACAAAGTATAAAAGATGAAAAATATAACTGAGCAATGATATAATCTGAAATGTAACTGAAAATTGATCTAAATGCAATGACCAAGTACTAATCATGAAATTAACATGTTGAGAATGAATACTGAAGTATAACTAAAAATCTGGTTAAATGCACTAGATTCTGACTGTGGGAGCTATAATTAACCGATATAAAACCACGTGAGCTAAACGTGGAGTCCGATGTATACGCCCCATTATGAGGACCCAATATACCTTGCCAGGGGTATAAAGGCATGACTAGTGTAATCACTCAATCTGATGCCCAACAGAGGGGACTTATAAACCTACGGGGACACGTAGTTCTAGGACTATGAGGGTACGTTTTACCCTAGTCCTACTCGGTGCTCAGCCTCCTCCCAATTGGAAATATGTATAAAACAGCATAACTGAAGTAGTGGATAGCCTAATATTCTGAGATGCAAATCTGAGAATGCAACATTTAGGTACTGACAATGAAACATTCGAAACTGGAGCATGTATATCTGTTTAATTGACCTAGCAAGTGTAATTCTTGAACTAAGAGAATCTACACAACTAGGTTTCTGAGTTACATGTAAGGAACTAAGCAACAATTTCACGAAAACATGATAATGTGATTAAGAATACTATAACTGCTAAATCACAACCAATATCTAAGCTTTTAGAAACCCTAGTCTAAGAAAGATATAACAAATCCAGAATCTGACTGAATTTTAGGGACCTAGTGGATGAAAGGAACACATTAATTAAATCCCACATACCTGATGAGGAAGTCTACAGAGAAATCCTTCGATTTCAAGGCTGGAACTAAAGAAAACATGTTGCGTGTTCTTAAGGGTTGGTCGACTCCTCCTCCTCTTTTTTGCTCTAAGTTTTGGTGAATTTTGGAGAATAATGGTTTTGGTTATCTTCTGACTAGGTTATTAGTCTTAAACTGAGTAAAACGACATAATTTAGGTGTCTAACGCATAAGGGAAAAGACCAACACGACCCCAACTTAAGCATAACTTGCAAACTTTCAGATTTTTACTATTTCCAAATTTCTTCTTTCTAAATTCAGCTCTTTCAAATACCAAGGTGTTACACATCACAAGAATCAGAGGAAGCTACTGAAGATAACCTCGTGGAAGGACTCAAAAACCTATTCATTGAAAAAGTTGAATGCAATATAATTTTAGAGGATTGCACCGAGGCCCTGACTATATAAGATGTTATGCCTGGAGATGCTTTGAAAAATTGGACCTGTAACCCATCCCCCGTTCTCTGAGAATTTTGGTAGTTGATTGTACTAGAATTAATAGAACAACATGGTTATGATTGAGGCTTGAATCGTGTTTATGAATTTGATATGTTTTGCCTCCATCTTTTGAAAGCTTAAAGGCCAAATCTAAATTATATTTTTCTACTTTAAATTTCAAAATTTGTCTTTAATTATTTATTTTATTTTATTCGTTTTCTTTTCTCTTTCAGCAAGCAAACCAATAAATCTGCCAATCCTAAGAATCTGACGTGTAATGAAAAAGTGAACAAATCCCGAATAGTGAACAAACTTTTGCAGAATCTGATGAACATGTGCAGTTTGAAGAGTTCACTAAGGATTTTGAACATTTTGAGAATAAAGAATAGCTAAATTTAGATGGAACTATGATGATAAATTTGGGAGATTAAGAATTAGTGAGGGAAACAAGAATTTGTATCCATTTGACTGCGTCCTAAAGAAAAGAACTTATTGATCTTTTGAGATACTATATATTTGTATCGCATGGTCTTATGATCATATGTCGGGCCTAAGCACAAACATTATTTATGTCATGCCTCGAGCCTACACCCTAAATGCCACTGGCACTCAAGATCCTTTTCTGGCTCCAAGCGAACCCTTTGGCGTAATACTTACTGAACATAGAATAATCTCAAAACATAAACTCATGTAATAAACTCAGAATATAATAGAACATTGAACTAGCCAGAATAGAAAACTCAAGTCTGGAACATTAAATTTCAAAATGAAAAGGCTTATGAACTATTGTCTATCTATCTATGAATTCTTTAATACTATGAGGGATGTTGGGACAAGACCCCCGATCATCCTAACAAAGTGAAATAACTAAAGATAAATAAGGGATCCTCTGAAAGCCAAGAGGCTTACCAAAAAATATTGGAACTCAACTAGATCAACAAAGTGCCGGTTGATGATCCTGGTTACCTGTATCTGCATCATGAAAGATGCAGGGGAAATGACGTCGGTACATGGAATGCACGAGCATGTGGGGGGAAATCTAAAACATGACATAAGCTTGAATTGGAACTGAAGAAACAACTTACCTCGTATCAACTCAACTCAACCTCAACTCAATTCAATATAAAGAAATAACAATAATGCAATATAAAGAGGAGCTTTTAAAACAATACATAACAACTCAATCTATTGGAAAATACAATATAAACTTTGTTTGTAAGCAAAAACACAAAGTAAACTCGGTTTGGGAGATTCTCTAACCGACAACCATCACTATGAGCTATGTGATGACATAGCGTCTTGCCTACGCTGCCAGAATTGTCCTATACATTGCCGGCCTCAACTAATTTGATCCACTAGTCTATTCTTAAAAGCAATAAGGAATCATAAAAAAGGTATGACCTTTTGTACCCACATTGGCTACATGGTTTATGGGGGCTGTGAATTGTTAGAACTCTCCCCCATATCGGTGCTCAATACTACTCTCAAAATATTACTTAGCTCATATGTTTTAAAGAAACATTTCCTCTTCCTCAACTTTAGATTATTACTCAAAATATTTCTATTAAAAGTGTTAGTACTCGAAACTGCTCATAAACTTTTTTTGAAATCGGTGTTTCCTCTCACCTTAAATGTCAAAACATTTAAGCATGGGAATACTTAGTTCCCATATATCTTTTTAAAGAAAATGAACTCAACTCTACTCTTCCTCAACTCAGTGCTTAAGTCTTTAAAGCAAGTTTTGAAAACAATTTGTAAAAGACTTCTTAAAAGGACTCGAAGAACTGTCAATACTTAACTCTCAACTCTACCTTGAATTTGAATTATGGATTCAAGGGTTATGATTCACATTTTGAATGATTTCTATATGTTTAGAAGTAGTTTAGAGTAGTTAGAATCAATAGGGAGTGAAGGTACACTTCAAGAGAACTTATACGGGTAAAATGATGGAAAAAAGGTTGGGGCAAGCGACCCTGGCGCATTGCAGGGCGCCACCCCAGCCCGTCCCCAGGCAATTTCCGACAAATTTTATCTCTCGTTTTCTGACCCTAAATCATTTTTAATCGATTGATTTCCTCAATTTTACCTTAGATTCAATCACCCAATACAATTACGTAAGAATCTAATTTAAAAAAAAACTCTTAAACTCAATACGATTATCTCAAGAACTCATCAAAATCCTAACAATCAAGATTACGAAATGAATTTCAAGAAGACTCATCAAGAACTCAAATCCTTCAACTTTGAGAACGAAATTGCATCAAAATAGCATAATTGGCATGCAAGTGAACGAACCCAACACTATGAGAACTCACATACCTCTTAGGGATCAAACCCTTGGCGAAACAATCCTCGAATCGCAAGAAAACTTGATGAACACCTTGAATCCTTTCGTCCTTTCTCCTCTTTTCTCTTCTTGAACTCTCTTCTAAACCCCTAAGCGTAATTAGGATTTGTAAAACTGACCCAAATCAGATTTGACCCCAACATAATAATAAAAATTGTTTTAATTTAATTGGGTAAGGAAAAAAACAAAATACCCATCACATTTCAGGTAACTTTCCTTAGTTGGATAGTCTGACTTCAAACGGGCATATTTCCCTCATACGACTTGAAAATTAGCAAACTCGGCAGCGTTGGAAAGAGGATTTGAAGAAATTTCATTTGATATGTTATGGGCCATCTAACTCATCCTGTGCAGAAAGTTATGGTTGTTTTAAGTTGACCCAAAACTCACAACTTAAGCATCACTTGTAAAATATCAGATTTATTTCTTTCTAAATTAGTTCTTTCTAAATTTAGCTCTTTTAAATACCGAGGTGTTACAGTTTAACATAGGTTGACAATTGATCCCTCATGCCCTCCAGTAAAGCAAACGCCATGAAAGATCAACCTTGATTTGAGCATAAAAGTAAAGGAAGAAGTATCCAAGAAATTTGAGGCCAACATCATCCGAGTCACCAAGTATCCCACATGGTTTGCCAACATAGTACCAATGCCAAAGAAAGAAATCAGAGTATTGTGGATTATCAAGATCTCAACAAGGCTAGCCCAATGGATGATTTCCCACTTTCCAAATATTCACATACTTATTGATAATTGCGCAAAACATGAGTTGCAATCATTTGTTGATTGCTTTGTAGGATATCATAAAATTTTGATGGATGAAGAATACACATTGAAATCCACATTTATCACACCTTGGGGAGTATATTTTCATCGGGTAACGCATTGTGGACTGAAGATTGTAGGGGCAACTGACATGAGAGCTATGACTACCATATTTCATGACATGATCCATAGGGAGATTGAAGTTTATATGGATGATGTCATTATCAAGTAATGGAAGAGCTCAAATCATTTCGAAAATTTGAGGAAGTTTATTGACATATTAAAGTGATATAATCTAAAATTGAAATTTGCAAAGTGTGCATTTGGTGTTCATGCTAGAAAGTTGTTGGGTTTCATTGTGAGAAGAAAGGGGATAGAATTAGATCCTTCTAAGATAAAAGCTATTCAATACTTGCCTCCTCCAAAGAGTCGAAAGGATGTAATGATTTTTCTTGGTCGTCTCAGTTACATCAGTCGATATATTGCACAATCAACTGTAATTTGTGAGTTAATCTTCAAGTTGCTGAAGAAAGATGCTGCTACCAAATGGATAGAGGATTGTCATCAAGATTTTGATAGAATCAAAGAGTATTTATCTAGTTTACAGATCTTAGTGCCCCTAGAATCCAAAAGATAATTGTTGTTGTATTTGTCGATGTCTGACAGTGCATTTGGATATGTGTTGGGGCAACATGATGAAACTAAAAAAAAAGGAACAAGCAATAGATTACTTGAGCAAAAAGTTCACCCCTTATGAAGCTTGGTATACTTTATTACAACATACTTGTTGTGCTTTGACTTGGGTTTCACAAAAGTTAAGAAATTACTTATGTGCGTATACCACTTTTCTCATCTCAAGAATCGATCCGGTCAAGTATATATTTCAGAAGCCTATGCCTATTAGGAGGTTGGCAAAGTAGAAAATTCTTCTATATAATTCGATATTGTTTATATCACTCAAAAGGCCATCAAAGGACAAGCGCTAGTCGATCACCTCGCAAAAAACATTGTGGATGAAGAGTACAAGCCTCTTAAAACTTGTGTCCCTAATGAAGAGGGTTTTGTTTATTGTAGAGAATATCCCAGGTGGAGAATGTGTTTTGATGGTGCTGCGAACTCCAAAAGAGTCGGTGCTGATTTCAGAATCAGGTCAACATTATTCTATCTCAATGAAGTTCAGATTCCTGTGCACCAATAATATGGCAAAGTATGTGGCTTGTGTTGTTGGACTCAGAATGATTGTTGATATGAACATACAAGAATTGTTGGTTATAGGTGGTTCAGACTTACTGATCCATCAGGTTCAACGAGAATGGAGCTCCAAGAATTTGAAGATACTCCCATATCGATTGATCATAAAAGAGTTCTGTAAGAAATTTGTAAAGGTAGAATTCAAGCATAGTCCTCAATCTAACAATGAGTTTTCAGATGCTTTGGCCACCCTGGCTTCTATGATTCAATATCCAGACAAAAAATACATAGATCCAATCAAGGTTAATGTGCAAGATCAACTAACCTATTATTTCAATGTAGATGAAGAAATGGAGGGAGAGCCTTGGTACTATGATATTAAGATCTATCTCGGAGAAGGATACTATTCGGAAGGCATAAGAAATATTCAAAAGAGGACACTTCAAAGACTCGCAAATCACTTTTTTCTAAGTGGAGATATTCTTTATAGGAAGAATCTAGATTTGGGATCATTAATATCTTTTAACTCTCAAGAGGCGATAAAGTTGATCAAAGAAAAACATGGGGGTACATGTGAGCCGCACGTGAATTATCTTACTTCGGCAAAAAAGATTCTATGAGTTGTATACTTCTGGATGACCATGGAAACAAATTGCATTCTTTTTTGTGAGAAAGTGCCATCAATGTCAGACTCATGGAGATTTGATTCGGGTTCCACCAAATGAGCTTAATGTGATAAGTTCTCCTTGGTCGTTTGCATCTTGGGGAATAGATGTAATTGGTCCTATTGAGCCAACCGCATCAAATGGACATATGTTCATTCTGGTAGCTATTAATTACTTCACAAAATGGGTAGAAAATATGTTCATACAAGTTTGAGACAAAGAAGGTGGTGGAAGATTTGTCCGCAATAACATCAGTTGTTGATTTGGAATTCCTGAGTCAATTATTGCAGATAATGGAGCTAATCTCAATAGCGGCTTAAAGCATGACATATGTGAAAAGTTCAAAATTATTCACCGAAACTCCACTCCTTATCGACCTCAGATGAATAGATCAGTTGAGGCAGTCAACTAAAATATCAAGAGGATATTACATAAGATGATTAATAACTACAAAGATTGGCATGAGAATTTTCCATTTTCCCTTCTTGGCTACTGCACCACAATTAAAACTTCGACTGGGGCAACACCTCATCTTTTGGTTTATGGAATGGAAGAAGTGTTACCAATGAAAGTTGAGATAGTGGACACAAATCAGAATGAACAGTTGGTGCTCATTGATGAAAAGAGAATTAAAGCAGTTTGTCATGGGCAACTTTATCAACATATGATTGTCAAAGCGCTTTCAACAAGAAAGTAAGATTGAGATAGTTTGAACTGGGACATTGGTGTTGAAGCGAATATTCCCACACCAAGATGAATCCAAGGTAAAGTTTGCATATAACTTGCAAGGACCTTACATGGTTCACCTAGTACTGATTGGAGGAGCTTTGATTCTAGCAAAAATAAATGATAAGATATGGTTGAAAGTCGTCATTAAAGATGTGGTTAAGATATACTACATCTAAAAGTTTCTATTTCATTTTCATGTAATGTTTCTTGTCATGTATTGAAAAACTATCTTTTACCTGATTTCCTTGGCGGGATATGTAGGAAATCACATCGGGTTTGGTCTCTTAGTAGGATTTTTTCTAAATTCTCTTTATATGTAATATGAACTACGCTTGGACTGATACACGTGGTGGGATACGTAGGTGGACTATATTTGCTTCAGTCATATTATTAGAAAATTTTCAATTCTCCTTTTATGTAACAAACTACGTATGGCCTGATTTCGTTTGGTTATGTAGACAACCCGAGGAGGGTTTGGCCTATTTATTTCAATTTTTAAGTGTATCTATTGTATTTTGCCTGGCTTGATTCTTTTGGTTGGATAGTAGGAAGATTATAGAAGGTTCGATCTCATCGTGAAATAATGACAACATATCTCTTTCGCCAAAACTGGAAAGTTTTTTAAGGGCATCATTACAAGAAGATATCAAGAGATTTGAAGAATATATGGCCAGTCAACTCATCCGGCACAAGAAAGACTTCAGATAAAGCACGTTCGCTTCGTTTCATGACATGTCACAATCTAAAGTTTGACAAAAAATCATAATTTTCTATATATATGTATACATTTTTCATCTTATTTTTAAATATGATTTTTTATCAAATATTTCGGTTTTTTTTTATTAACCAAGATTTAGAATAAACGGAGTTTACGAGTTCAAACAAACCTATAAGAAAGAAGAATGAAGAGCCTGACCTATACGTCTTTGAATTACTTATAAATTTGATTTGGGAAACTTATAAGTGAAGCTTTACAAATGTTTCAAATATATTGATGCACAAAATTTTTTAAACACATTACATAATATTGCTCTACATAAAGGTTCTTTAAAGCACTGAACAAATGCATTCAAATAGTTTCAAACACACCAGAAAAATGCTTCCAGATATTTTCAAATGCACCGCATGAATATATGCTTTCCAATGTTTTGCACAAATGCTTTCAAATGCACTACACAAAATGCTTTCAAATATTTAAAATGCATTCCACATGGGTTTCAATTGCTTTCTAATACCTTGCACAAATACTTTAAAATCATTATACAATTGCTTTTAGTTGACGTTACTGATGCTTTTAAACATAGTAATACACCACACACATGTTTTACAAGAATGCATTAGTTTCAAAGACTTTCTTTTCATAAATCACTAGGCTTGAAAATTCTCATTCTTATAAATCATTCGGCTAAGAGCCTCATATCCATAAATTATTTTTGTTAAGGCCTCATATTTCATTAATTATCGTTGAAAAGCACCATTTTCATGAATCATCATCCTTAAACCTTTTTTTCATAAACTTTGTAAGATTTTATCTCATTAAATCATTTCGGTTTGCAAAGCCGCATTTTTGTAAACTCACACCCATGAGGTGTTATTTCCATGTGTTTATCGCACCTTACTTTATATCCAATTTTATTTACTAATTGTCTTGTCAAGTTTGAGTTCTGCAAGAGCTTTAGCACAACTTGGAACTATTTCTAAGCAGTGAATTGGAGAAATTTGTTGGATAATCAAACTAACCAATATAGGTCAAGGATCTACCTCGAACTTCACTCTCAAATACTCTCCTTGTTCATAATACCCAATAACATCATAATTCAACACTGGGGAAAACTTCGTAAGCTCCCGTCTACCTTATTTTCAAAATCCTCTACGCCCCATAATTTATCTAGTGCCCTTGTCTTTTCTCACCTTCAAGGTTGCATTTGTTGGTCGGGACAAAATTGGCTATTACATCAACTTTCTTTGTCCAAAAAATCTTACATCATTTCTGGTCAAAGAGGGACAAGCTGTTGACACCCAATTTTGACCCTCCTTTTCTTTAATTCACTACTTCTAAATTAATATCATATCGAATGACTTTTTAAAATTATATGTTTTATTGTTATCTCTTTTTCTTAAATAATGGATTTATGATCACCTTATTTCAAGTTTCACACTGATTTAAATATTTTTGTATCTATATTTTATGTTAGTGTAAAGTCATAATTTTGATATTTTCGTTTTTATAATTTTTTAATTGTCATCTTATAATATATTGTATTAGTTATTAAGTTAGAAGCCCAAAAATTTAGAAGAAGGAATTGACACATATATAGAACTCTTAGATTAAGTTGACATGTTTTAGCCAAATAAATATTTTTCAAATAAAAGCCTAAAAAGAATTGGCATATAATAACACATGCGTCTATTTTGCATAAAAATAGGAAAGAAATTTCTATTCACACTCATCTTCCTCTTCAAATTATTTTTATTTAAATTAATAAAAATATTTTCTACCCCATCTCTCTCTTCTAACTTCCAACCATAAATTATTTTTATTTAAAATATTTAAAATATTTGTTATCATCTCTCTCCTCTAACTTCTACCCATTTCTCCTTAAAAATGATAAAAGGTTTATTTAGAATTATAAATCTCCTAAATTTAGAAAAAGTATTTAATTTTGATTATTCTTCTTTAAAAGAGTGCTCTTACGAGTCTCTACAATCAATAAATTATTTTTCTCAATTGTTTGCTAGAAATTACGGTAAGAATCTCAAGCTATATTTATATTAAATATACAGACTATAATATACATCTTTTTAGTGTATAAATAACTATAGATTTTTTCGTGTATTCGGTTAAATATATTTGATCAAATGTATGTATGCACTATAATATATAAATAATTTATTTTCATATTTTGTTGTATATCGACTCGCATAATCTATACTTAGTATTACACGTCCAAGATATATTTTTATCTACATCTTGTATGTGGTGAACATTGAAAACTACTGCAAATAAGTATGTATTCAATTGAATACATGTGATAAAGTTTATATTTAATTAGTTTACATTCACACTATAATGTATACATTACTTACATTTTGATTGTATACATTATTAGTATACATAAGTATAATTTGTAGATATTGATGTGTATAGATATATTTGTTTTTCATCTTGTATACCTAAGATACTTAGAACAAAATTTTGAAGAACTTGGTAAGAAACAACAAAGTTTAAAGAGCATTTTCACAACTAGAAAATTAAAACTAGTAGAGAAAATAGAATCAGAAACAGATTATAAACAATATACGACATATTTCTCTTCAAGAAAAAAAATCGATCCTACTGAATTCACAGTGTCCCCTTAAGGAAATTATTCCCCTCAAGTACCCGAGGTTAATGGAATATATCCACCCATGATAGAACAATCTTTCTCACCGGTGAATCAGTACCTAAAACCATGGTGTCAGAGAACCACTCAACGGCAATAAAGTACACTAAGAATACTAGATTTAGTAGTAGTAGAAGAAGTCTAGAAATTGGTTCAACTAAAATTAGAGGAAATCCCTCAATTTATAGAAAACAAAGGGTAGTGTGAAAAGGTTCTTATTGTGCCTTACCGGAAAGGCAACAAACCTTTGGAAAAGTCACAATCTTTCGGAAAGGTCACAGCCTTTCATAAAAGTCACAACTTTTCATAAAAGTCACAACTTTTCATAAAAGTCGCAACTTTTCGTAAAAGTCACAACTCTTCATAAAAGCCGCAACTTTTCATAAAAGTCATAACTCTTCATAAAAGTCACAACTCTTTATTTTGCATTCACACCTTTTAAAACCCAACAATCCCCCGCATGAATGGGGAATGACTCCAAGACAAAGAAACGGACAAGTATGTGTACTTTACAAGCAAGAATTAATTGCATTTGGATAAGTAGGTTTCCCCTTAGACTTTCCGCAGTGCACATATGTCGGATACACTCGGTCAATCAGTAGATGCAATATCTTTGAACCATTGAGCTTTGGTGTATATCTAGACAATCATATGTCACACAATTAACCTTTTACCATTTATGGTTCTTACAGTTGTGTTCGTTTCAACCATGAACACCTCCTGGTTTCATGAGTGTATAGAGAGATGGGATTTTGACAATCATCCTCTATGAAGCGTCTTACACTTCACACTCACATAAGTGATTTCTAACCGTGTTGTCTCGTAGATCCACTATTGGTAAACTCTGCCAAACTTAGCAAATCATTAAAAACATTAAGATTTATTAACTCATTAACAAGCCTTAATTATGTATCCTTGTTTCTGAGCATTGTCTTCATCATGAGAATGGATTGAGTTGGTTGACAATGTCAAACCGTCAGCCACAACTTTGTTTTTCTTCTTGAACCTAGCTCTTGGGATCTCTAGTCTACTAGGTAGAGTTACCGCCATGATGACTCGTCCCAAGCCGTAAACCCATTCCCTTAGATGATCTTTCAACTTTCTCTCTAGTTAGGCCTTTTTGCAAGTGGATCCCACACATTATCCTTTAACTTTACATAGTCAATTGTGATAATTCCACTAGAGAGTAATTGTTTTCTAATGGTATTATGTATATCTCTTAAATGATGAGACTTTCCATTAGACATCATGCTCCATGCCCTACCTATTGCATCTTGACTATCAACGTGTATGCATACTGATGCCAATGGTTTGGGCCAAAAAAGAATATCTATCAAGAAATTTTGCAGTCTTTCAACTTATTCACCGACCTTATGTAGAGCACCTAGCTCAGAGATCATTGTAGAGCTAGCGATACATGTCTTTTTTGGATGATTTCCAAGAGACTACTTCTCTATGAAGAGTAAATACATATCCACTCGTGGAATTTACTTTCTTTGTCCAGTGAAACAATTTGTATCACTATATCCTTTCAATACTGTTGGATATTGTTATAATGTAAGACATAGATTTGAATATTTCTTAAATACTCCAAAACTCTTTTCATTGTCATCCAATGAGTTCGATGGGGATCACTCGTGAATCGACTGAGTTCATTAAAAGCACATGTTTTATCTGATCGAGCACACTTCATGATATACATCATACTTCCTAATACTAGCACAATCCAATTCTGAGTAACTTTCGCCTTCACTCTTTTGAAATACAAAGCTCACATTCATTGGAGCCCTGACAATATTGAAATCCAAATATTTGAACTAGTCAAGTACCTTTTCAATGCAATGAGACCGTGACAATGCTAAAAATTATGGAGTTCTAAGGATTCTTTAACCTAAGATCGCATCAACAACTCCAAGATTTTTCATATCAAACTTGCTTTCTAGCATAGTAGCATTTATATCATTAGTGTCTCTATTGATGATCAACATATCACCAATATACAAACAAACAATGACCTTGTGATTTTAATGTAAACACATTTGTCACTTCCATCATTCTTAAATCCATCCACCAACATAGTTTGGTTAAATTTCTTATGTCATTGTTTGGGTTCTTGTTTTAGTCCATAAAGTGACTTAACAAGTTCTTACACTTTATTTTACCAGGAACCACAAAACCCTTGAGTTGTTCCATGTAAATTTCTTCCTCTAATTCTCCATTTAAGAAAGTTGTTTTCACATTCATTTGATGAATTTGGAGGTCATATACCACATCTAACATAATTAACATCCAAATGAATGTAATTCTAGTCACTGGTGAGTATGTATCAAAAAGATCAAGACCTTGTTTTTGTCTAAAGCCTTTGACAAGAAGTCTTACATTATATTTGTCAACAGTTCCATCGACTTTCATTTTTGTTTTGAGGATTCACTTTGAACCCAAATATTTATTTCCTAGAGGAAGATCAACCAACTTCCAATAGGATTGCTCAATATTGAACCAATCTCACTATTGACACCATCTTTCCAAAATGATGAGTCTACAGAAGACACAAGAAATGTTACAAAATTGTATTCGAAGAAAGTAGATGTCCTTTGACATTGAATATGCCTCTGAATCTCTTTATTAAGTTGTAATGACCCGATTCCTTCGTTAGGGAAAAGCCAATGGGGAAAGAATTGGGGTCAGAAATGTTTTGGTAGTAACTTCAAATTTCCTAACCTAGTCCATATTTGGACAAAATTGGAGTCAGTAAAGTCTAGGCAAGTATGGAAACAAATGAGAGATATAATTATGAATTTCATTACATGAGTGGATAGCTAAGACATTAAGGAATCCATATGATTTTAAGGAATCAAATTCAGGCGAGTCGAACTCTCGAAACTGATCATAGCGTGAACGAATATTTTCTGATTGTCATGGGTTGAAGGTGTGTTGTGAAATGGGGGTTTGGAACTCTTAAATTAGCTCATTATTTCAGTGAAGGCCACTAGGGAGGGAATAATCCCGCCAGGGCGGGGTCGCTGTAGCGGGATTGGGCCGCCACAGCGGGACAATAGCGAATTAAGTCAGTATTAAAACCCAAAATTGTTATTATTCTGCATTTTTCGACTTTGAGATCTAAGGAACAACCCCATGCATTTTCTTCAAGGTTTTCCACTACTTTTGGTGCTAAAGGTAAGGATTTTAATCCCGGAATCCATTTTTTGATCCGTAGAACCTAGTTTATTGGCTAATTATCGATGAGAGAGGGTTTTAATCTAAGAATTATGGTGTAAAATACCCTAATCTAGATATGGGGAACAAGGGTTTGGTCTAGGATTATTGGGTTTGTTATAATCTGGATAATTGGCCCTTTGATTGTTGATCCTTGCGTTTATTAATTGTTTGTAGACCTAGAACAAGCAGAAAGAATCCGTAAAGGGAAGATTCAAGTGCCTAAGGGGATTGAAGCTTAGATTCTAGGTAGGTGATGGTTGTGATTCTATGATTGTGTGATAAATGTTGGTTCTTACTTCATTATGATGTATGTATGTATGTCAATGTTGCATTATTGATCACACTAACTGTAAATAAGTATGAATGAATAACTATATTCCATGAATCACCTCTTGTTGTATGTTTGTGAAGTATACCTTGTGATTGTGATTGTAGTGTGTGGATTGGATCGGTTGCCACGTTCCGGCATAACTAACTAGGATTAGTTGCCACATTTCGGCATAAAAATGGGATCGGTTGCCACGTTTCGACATAACATTGGATCGCATACCACATTTCGGTATGCTAACTGTTTGGGTTTTGAATCCATGAGAGGACCATTGTCTTGTCATATATACTTGTTATTGAGAATGTGAAATTGTACGTCATTCATAAATGATAATTTATATTGTATATGTTCGGTGTATGCATGTTTATGATGTTGTAATAACTTATATATATTTCACTTAATGGGATAGCCGCATGATCCTACCAGTATAATGTGGTTGTGTACTGATACTGCACTTGCTTTTTCTTTGTTGAGTACAAGGCATCTTCAAGCAGCTATTAATAGACCTCGTTTAGAAGATCAGTGATCGTCACCGGATTCAAAGGTGAGCCAGTTCTTTCAGGCTGTCATGGATCTCTCTTGTTTAAGTCCACTCTTTCCGGACTCAAATTATTTGTTTAAGGTGTTTGTTTAGTTTTGGGGTTGTACCCTTTGTTCTTAGACTTGTCGTTAGTAGAGTTTTGGTACATTGACTTTTGGGTTTTAGAGGTTGTTCTGCCGCATTAGTTTAGTTGTTTTGTTAAACCTTTGGAGTTTATGGGGACTCCGTATTAATTATATTGTTATTTAAACCTGCTTCTGTATCTTTAAATGCCTAGTATTTTGGTGAAATTGTTTAGATGGGCTAAAGTAATGGTTCTCCCACTGGAGGGTTAGTGTGGGTGCCAATCACGACGTTTTGGGTCGTGACATAAGTACATTCTCCTTTTGTTCTTTCCAAGGTCGTTTAGACCTTTCACTAGACTACTCAAGTCTAATTTTACAGTCAATAGTCTTAGGTCCTATATTAATCCTTTTAGGAATAGGAACTTGGACTTTGGCTAGACACCCCCAAACTTTGAAATATTTCAAGTTGGATTTCTTTCCTTTCCATTGGTCATATGGAATAGTTTGTGTCCTGAACAAAAAAATATTCTTTCTTTCTGAAAAGACAAAACTTTTTGTTATTCCCTATTGAAGTAAGGATAGTTCCTCCACACAAGTTTTGTGGTAAACCTGAACTTATAAGTAATGCAACCATCATTTTTTTCAAAGTTCGGTTTTTTTTCCCATTAGATTGAGGTGAATAGGGCAGCAAGTTGATGGATGATTCCAATTTTCAAACATATTTCTGCAAAATGAGATTTATACTCTCCATCCCTATCACTTCTTATCTCTTTCCCAACTAATTGTCAACTTCAATATTATATTGTCTAGACGTTTCTATTGCTTCATCCTTACCATTCAGCAAATAGACATAGTCGTTCCTAATGCAATTGTCAATGAAAGTTCCGAGATACTTTTTTCCACCACGAAATGGTGTTGACTTTATATCCCATAAGCCAGTGTAAATCAATTTTAAGGGATTAGAATTACTTTCAACAGTTCCACACAAACTTGACATTTTATTTATTGCACTCAGAGTTGGACAAAACTTCTAAGTTGATCAGTTTTCCTTACAAGGTTTTGTAATTGACATGTCTCAAGTATTCATGTCACAAATAGTTTGACTCAAGCAAGTAAGAACAAAAAAAAAATATTGAGTTTGAAAAGTTCTTCGCGGAGTAGCTTTTTCTCACAAATATTTGTTCCTATTTCTTACAATTTTGTGTGATACAAACATTGTTTAGAGTCATCACCTTGTCAAACATCCTTTTTAAAAGGACCTTTCCATAACTTTCAATTTGATTGTTATAGAACTACCCATAAACAAAATTTCATCGGGTCCAATCAAGACAATATAGTCCAAATGCTTCTTTTAATAAACATGACAAATGACTATTCACCAATATTAATGTCTATACAAATAGTTATATTTAATAGACATATCTTTTCATGAAAAGTCACAACATTTTAAGTTACACTTTTCATAAAAGAACTCAATCATTTTGAACAAGTATACATATAATTTGATAGTTTCATACTAGTCATACCATATACTAGTAAAAGAGAAACTCAAAATCACGATATCAAATATACTCCAAGAATTTTGTGGGTCTAACATAATGCAGAAGTATCTTTGAATTTCATATCTTGTGCTCCAAATTTAAATTAGACAATAAATCTGATTTTTTCTTTGTCATAAGCATAGAACCCCCCACATTTTAAATATGATCTCAAAAATATTTTTCAAGTATTTGAAAATAGTTTTTTCACATATTTTTTTCTCATGCTATCAAAGTGTCATTGACAACATGAAACCTCTTTTGAAAATATTATTCTACAAAAGAATTATTGTGCTTCAATTCTCTTTGACAATGTTTACACAATGTCAAAGTTCATTCTATAGAGACACAAAATCACAAACTCTACGTCACTGATATTTTTCCTCTATCACAAATAAACATACCACTTAGTATTTAGAATATTAACAATAAGACAAAAAAATGTGTACAATTTGTTTCTATATAACAATGAAGATTATAAAAAGTCAAAAGTACAACATTGACTTATTATGTGAAGTTTTCATATTTTTCAAACCAATAACATAGTCTAATTTATCCAGAGTAGAAAACAACAAAAGTTTTTAGTATACAAAAATCCAACACAATCAAATTTCACATGGAGAACAAAACTACAAAGGTTTTTTTTAGTCTCCAAATAGAATTAAACATATTCTTAGATTTATCACATAGATATGCTTTTCTTATTGAATAGCCTTCCAACTATAACATTTTCACATACTATTTTATCAAACAAAAATGTGCATCTCTCATTCTACAAAGTAAAGAATTTTAAAGACAACACGTTTTGCCAAGGAAAATTCATTCAAAAATCATATGGTTTGCAGATCTCTTTCAAAAGACATACATGATAAATATCAAAACTGTTAACTTTTAGAAACTATTTTCCTCCTTAGTTAAATAATAAGAAGGTTATCTGGTGAAATATTTAGCCGAAATATCACCAATTCTTCTAGTACATTCACACTTCGACCTTGCTAAACAAAGCACCGAATTCTGGAGAAGTATTGCATTAATCTTCTACTTCCATGATCTTTGTCTCTCAATCAGTAGAATACAAGAAATGCCAACAGTATAATAATTTCCTTAAGATTTTTTTTTCATCTTGTATTCCTAAGATACTTCGAACAAAACTTTGAAGAACTTGGTAAGAAACAACAAAGTTTAAAAAGCATTATCACAACTAGAAAATTAAAACTAGTAGAGATAATGGAATAAAAAACAGATTAGAAACAATATACGAAATATTTTTCTTAAAGAAAATAAATCAAGCCCACTGAATGCATAGTGTCCCCTTAAGGAAATTATTCTCCTTAAGTACCCGAGGTTAATGGAATATATCTTCTCAGGATAGAATGATCTTACTTATCGGTGTATCGGTACCTAAAACCACAGTGTCAGCGAACCACTCAACGGTAGTAAAGTACACTTAGAATACTAGATTTAGTAGTAGAAGAAGAAGTCGAGAAATTGGTTCAACTAAAATGAGAGGAAATCCCTCAATTTATAGAAAATAAAGGGTAGTGTGAAAAGGTTCTTATTGTGCCTTGCTGGAAAGGTAACAAATATTTGGAAAAGTCATAATCTTTCGGAAAGGTCACAACATTTCATAAAAGTCACAACTTTTCATAAAAGAGACAACTCTTCATAAAAGTCGCAACTTTTCATAAAAATTGCAACTCTTCATAAAAGTCGCAACTTTTCATAAAAGTCACAACTCTTCATAAAAGTTGCAACTCTTTATTTTCCATTTACATCTTTTAAAACCCAACGATATTACCTTTCATAAAATATTTCAATATATAAATCTAGGTTTGTATACATACTTTCATGTGCATACACATAAGATCAACTGTGTATACATTGAACTCGTATACATTAGACAGTTATAGAATTCTGCCTTAGTGTATACGAATTCGTATTTCACGTTAAATAAGAATCAAATGCTTCTTTGCTTTGAATATCAAGGTGAGTTTGCATGTGTTGAAATCAATGTTGTGAGTACAAAAATTTTAAAATGGAAATTATTATGCATTAGTGCCTAAAATTGACGATTTCAAAACTCATCTTCCATTTTCAGTTCACCCATTTCCTCAAAGGATTTCACACTATCATCGAAATCATCATCACTCTCTACATATCTTCATCACTTTCTACATTTCTCTTTTGAGAACAAACTACTCTTACTAATTAAAATATAAAATAAAACACAAAAAGTTCATAAAAAAAATCTTGCATCCAACTAGAAGATAAAGAATGTAAAAAAACCTTATTTATTTTTCTAAAAATACGTAGACAATCAATATCAAAAAGGATTTAGTGTTATCTGTGTTAGGTAGTAAAGAGTTATTGTTATAAGTGATCTCTAATAGAGACATTTTAGAGAAGAAAATAGAAATTCTAAATCTTGAAAGAGGGAGAAAAAAAGGGAATAAAGAGAAAAAGAGGTGGAACTACATGTTTTTTATATTTAAAATATTGTTCCCTATTTTTATTCAATTGTTTTGAATTTGATGATCTATATATATATAATAGGAGAAGAAAAAGTGTCACGTGTTAGCATCACAAATTTTGTAGATATATTAAATAATAAATAACAATTTAAATAACAAATCTATCTATTCTTAAAATTCAAATTTAAAAATAAACGTTTTCTAACTGCATGCCCTATTTTGTCTTCTTTATTACTAACCAACTTTTTAAATTTTTAAAATTTAATTATAATTGTTCAATACAGGTTTAAAATTTAACATTGACAAAAAATTTCACTTTCAAAATATACTTACTATATAGAAATAAATAAACACATCCACAAAGAATATTAAAAAACTCACGAATGGCTTTTCATGTTTTCTTTTCATATTTTGGTATTAAGAAACTCACAAATCAATCTTCATCACTTCTTTTTATATTTTGGCATCTTTTGAATTTCTTACAATTTTCTAATGCAACAAAGAAACAATAGAAAGATTTGTAGGTATGAAATTCATCATAGGCTAAATCTTTGATCCATTTGATATATGCTAGCGAAAGAATTTTCGTGTTTGATGTGTATCTATTAGGTATGTATTGAATTTTTTATTAATTTTCAATTCTTTTTTGTTTGTAACCATCTTCATAAAAAAATAAATAGAACATATGATTTTTATACATAAATTTTGTTTTGTATTTAATGCTCATGTATCTTCTTTGTATTTTTTCGACGAATTTTCAGTTTTTGCTTTCGTTTATATGGATAATGAAAGAGATGTAATGGTTAATATTATTTAATTTTTTATTTCTTCTTTCAAGACTAAAGAAGATAAAATGGATGAAAGAAACTAGAAAGTTTAATTGCAATTTACACGATTATGCTTGTTTTTCTTTTTATCATTATCATTATAATACTAATAAATAAATGTACAAAGATTTTACTTACATTTTTTTAACATTATAATAATGTATAAAAATTTTGCTTGCATTTTTCTATTATTATAATAAATTCTTCAGTGAAGTTATTTGAAATAATAATAAATTTTTACAATTAGTTATTGATTAAAAGCTTATGGTGTTTTGTCACAAAATCATGGTGTGTGCATATTCTATTAATTTTTATCTGTAAGTTAAAACTTTATCACTATAAATATATAGGGATTCCATAAGAAATAATCATACTTGATTTTTTAGCAATTATTTGATTATTAGATTTGGTTATCACTGGTATTATTATTTGATTATTTGATTACACACTTAATTAGCAGTATCATTTACTTTTAACAAAACTGTGATAATATATTGCTTCATGTTCGATTTAATACTTGATTTTTTAGCAATTATTTAATTATTAGTTTTGGTTATCACTGGTATTATTATCTGATTATTTGATTACACACTTAATTAGGAGTATCGTTTACTTTTAACAAAACTGTGGTAATATATTGCAAGCTTCAACTTCATGTTCGATTTAATACAAATGGCTAAGAATTTGCCAATTTAGCTTTGTTAAATTATGAATATTGCTTCTTTTCTAGAAACATATGATTATATTATTTTTAATTACTTTCATACACTTCCACTTTAATGTATTACACAACTGTAATATTTTTTTTTGGGATAAGGGTCTGAAAATATCTTAACTTTGGTCGAATTTTCTGTTGCGATACTAAACTTTCATGATGACCTATTACCTCCCTAGACTATTTAATACCGTATTTTAAACATATATATTTGCCCACGTGGACATAAAAATAATGTAAAATTATAAATAGTAATGTGTCCACGTGGGCATATATATACATTTAAAATACACTATTAAATAGCTCAGGGGGTAAACAATACGGTATTAAATAGTCTAGGGAGGTAATAGACCCTCATGAAAGTTTAGTATCGCAACAACAAATTCGACCAAAGTTTAGATATTTTTCAGACCCTTATCCCATTTTTTTTCTATTATAGTAGTAGATCATTTACTACATCTTTTAGACTATTGAACATATATAAATTCAGAATTTGAATATTATGGGTTCAAGTTCAAAATTCAAATTGTTTATCATATGTACAAAATTTAATTATTTACTACATCTTTTAGACTATTGAACACATATAAATTCAAAATTTGAATATTATGAGTTCAAGTTCAAAATTCTATATCACCCATTCAATTTATTAGATTTAGATTTATTATTTATAATTATATAGTGAATTGTTTAATAAATATACATAATTTAAGTCAAAATTATATGATATTATTATTCTCCAGTTTTTTTGTTAAAAAAATAAATTCATTTATCCCATCTAAATATACGAGTTAAAAAAATAAATTCATTTATCCCATCTAAATATACGAATCAGATTAATCAATTCTAAAGAGTGGATAAAGTGTTAGGTATAATAGCTTATCTATTTTTATTTGAATTTGAGATAAGAAAATTTTGAAATGTGATAAGAAAGGAAACACTATGGATAATATTATGTACGTAAGTAAATTATTAATAGAAAAAAAATTGATAACGAAAGCAATTAGATATACTAAAATAAATCATACTATGATATATTCACTAATAAACATATATGTTTGTATTACTGACACACAATTACTTTCTCTTATCACAAAGAACATGTTAAAAGAATTAGGGTAAAATTAATTTTACTGCATCAAGTGTTTATATTAAATCAAAATATTATATACGATAACATATGCATTTCTATTACTCAATAATAATTCATATTAGTTATTTTTAAATTATAAAATTAATACATTTTAAAATATCCGTGCAATGCACGGACACGCATACTAGTACAAATAACAAGGGGAGTGAAAAAAAAACTAACTTGTCTAGAAATAGAGAGAGAAAATTAGAAAAAAAATTCTGTTTTTAAGAAAAATAAATATGGCTATTTAGTGCCAAATAAATATAGGGATATTTATCGCCAATTAAATCAATAAGTTGTCGTGTTGTGCCATTTTTACAAAAGGAAAGACCAAAACAAATTCAGCCCAAAGATGACAAATCTTCAACCGATATTTAAATTCACCCAACAATAGCCCAAGAAGAAGCCCGTTACAACAGGCCATTCTTACACTCCCTCCTCCACTTAAGCGCCACGCAAGCAACCACACTGGCGCCACATAAAGGCGCCAACGTTCCAAAGAACACACCTTCCACATTCTCCTCACATGTCTTCCATGACCAACGCACACCCTGCCACTTGTCTCCCTTTATTGGTTGGTCAATTAAAATAAAAACCCTAGATTCCCAAAATAATTTATTTACTTCCTTTTGGTGTCATCGGACGCCTCTCTCTCTCTCTCTCTCTCTCAGCAAGAAGAGTCGTTTTGGTTTTATCTCTATTTGTGACAAAGCTTTGACCCTCGCCCCTCACAGTTCAGATTTGGCTCGGCCATTTTCGAGGAAATTTCATCTCTCCATGGTGTGTATCAGAATATCTTCTACTTTCATATTTAAACAAACATATCAAATACTTGACCTTCAATCAAGACTCGCTATTTTTGTTATTAGAGTCAATTTCTTCCGAAAAGCTGGCATGTTGTCTGAAGTTACAAGGAGTCTTGTGACTCGGTTTGGAAATCGAAATCCCACCCAAAAGAAGTCTATTGAACTTTTGTTTATTTTCTATAAATATCAGCCTTTGGTATTCACTAAAGGACACGTTTTTTGGGGAATCCATTTTCAGCTATCAATACATAACCAAGAACTGACCAAAAACCTTTCTTACTCTCTGAAATATCTACCTTTTTCATCGGTTCGTTGTCTTTGGATTATTGTGCATGGTTGAGTTTTAAGTAGTACAAGTTAGAGTCTAGATCGGTGATCAAGAGGACTCCAGTTCGCTGCCCCACAACAGGTGACACTCGCTTCCTTTTCATTTCTTTTCCTCTGTTTTTATGATACTAATTAATGTGTGTTCTGAGAATATTTTTTTTGTCAAGAGTAATTCTTGTCTAGTTTAGCTTTAATGAAGTGATATATTTCGGCTTAGTTTGAGGTTCGCGGAAATATGAATTTATGTTTCTTTCACATTATAGCCCTCTTGAATTAAAGAATGATTTATGTTTTAGAATAGGCTATTCATATGGGATTTGTTAACAATGAGTTATTTAGTTAGATTTATACTAAAATCTGTTTTTGTTTCAAGTTGGTATCATTTGGTGTTTTGATGTGATGATAAATGTTCAGCTCTTTATCTTTGAACAATATATTCATAGTACTTTTGCTTAATACATATTTTATGTTGTTTTTGAACCAAAAAACATAATGAATATCATGGTTGTAGTACAATATTAACAGATTCATGCTTTAAATTCATACAAAAAAAAATGCAAGTTTAAGTTTCCTTCTTGATGGCCTGCTATATTGGTTTACCTGGTAGGCTGCTATATTATTTTTCTTTTGTATTCAAGTTCGTTGTTTTCATGGGGTGACTTTGTTTGTATGTATTTTTATTCAATATAATTTAAAGTTAAATGGCTTTACCAATCTCCTTTTCTTTCTCTATTTTACATTTATACTCGAGAGCGCGTTTGGAGTTGCGATATGACTCCATCTCTTTCCAAATCAGAGAAGCAATCAATATATGCATTTTTTTTTGCTCATGTCTAGAGAGATCCACTCATCCTAAAAGAAAATCCAGCACTTCCTCCTTATCTTAAATCTTTACATTGTTCTATATGCATAGTTATATGTTGTTATTTTTTACTAACGTTTTACACATTGTTTTGCACCTATATTTATGCTTGTTTTAATTTATGTTCAAATTTGTGCAAATCAACTACGAATGTTAGGAAGACATAGTCTCTCACATTCCCATCATTTAGATATTAGGTTTGGTATATTTATTTGGCTTAGAACGATGCCTCCTTTTAATTAAGTCTACTTGTTGCTTAACTCGCTTTCCTTTTTTTATTATCAAAGCATAATTTTGCGAAGAAGGAAAGCTTTTTTAATAAATATGTATCGATTTTTCAACTTGTTTTGATAAATTGGGAGTTTTAAAATACAATTTTTTTTAATAACTTATGAGAGTAGACTTTCTTTTTAGGGTTAAAAAATGTAACTTATTGAACTTTCAAGTATTAAGAAAGGGGAGATTTTGAGTGCAAAACACATCTTTACTTACGTACTTTTAAGTGCAAATTCTAGTTGAAATGAATATATGTTTAAAGTTTAAGACACAACTCTTTTTGGTAGCTTTGAACATGCAGATTTAAAATTTAAACATAGCTTCTAAGTTGATCAAACACTTCTTTTGGGAAAAAAATGCATATTATATATACTGCTGAAAATTTGACATCTTGTGCTTTTAAATTTTTTTGTTAAGCTAATTTTATGAAATGATTTTCCTTAAAAAGACGTATTGCAAAAGAAAGACTCAAATATTTATACACATTTCCTCAAGCTCTTTGACCCAGAAAAAATCGAGTTTTAACTAATTTAATACTTTCAAAGTTGTAAGAGGTTTTTTATTTCACTTTTTGGGTCTTTATATGTAAAGTTGGTATTTTTAAAAAATTTATACTTTAACTTCTTCTTTCTCAAGACTAATCATATTAAGTTTTAATAAGTATTAATTTTCTTTTAAGCTTTCTAATAGTATATTTTATATTTAGCTTTAATTAATCTAAGTTTGACCGGTAATCATTTTTACGAATCATAAAGAATGCTTAATCCCTTCCCTTTAGGATAATTAGAACCCTTACCTGAAATCACAGAAGTTAAGTAGACCATTAATTAGAGTTAATTTTTTAGTATTACTTAGTTAATAATTTAGGTATCCTAATTTACCTTAAAAATAATTAAGTGACGACCCCTTAAGTTAAATAATTCAGGAATCACCAATATGTTGTACACTATTTGACGCAAGTTAAATTTGGGCATAACACACATAACCGATTGTTATTTGAATTTTTGTGACCTTAGATAGTCTTCTTGTTGTGCATAAAATGTGAATCTTAACTAAAAGTTTGAGAAATAAACTAGAAGCTTATGTAAGTTTAATAGGTCTTAGTGGTTCCACCTGGAAGGTAGAAATGACCACAATTGGCGATACATTATTCCTCAAAAATGGGTGGAAATAATTTGTGGACGCCCATTCCCTTGAGGAAAACGTCTTAGTAGTGTTCAAGTACATTGGAGACTCAAGGTTTGATGTTTCTGTATTCGATAGTCAAAGCTTGCGCTAGAAAAAAAGGTTCATTTTACATCAAATAAATGTTAGCACGTTTATGTTGCAAGTGGAAGTAGAACAAAGAGGCCTGTAACATAAAGCAACGATGAAACTAATGGTGTGTCTGAGGCTTGAGTTGCTGAAGAAAGTGGTAATGCCAACTCTTTGTTCTGAATTTCTTATTGCTTCAGAAAATCAAGCCTCAGATAAACCAATTGTTGTATCGTTCCTTATTGCTATAGGCCACGTTCTCCTACTTCCACTAGCAACATTAGTATGCTCATATCGTTCAATGTAAAATGATCTTTCTTTCTAGCGAGAGCTTTGACTATAGAACACTGAAACATCAAACCTTGAGGCTCCAATGAACTTTAAGATGAGTAAGTCATCTTCCTCAAGGAAATGGGCGTCCACAAATTCTTTCCACCCATTTTTGAGGTATAACATAACGTCAATTGTGGTCAATTCTCCCTTCCAAGTGGAACCATTTGGACCTGTAAGAATAACATAAGCTTCTAGCTTATTCCTCAAACTTTTAGCAATTTTCTAGGGTACGACATGCAATTTTATCTTTCCTGGTTGAGATACATTTTATGTAGAACAAGAAGACTATCTAAGATCACAATTACACCTTTGTAAGTTTTTGCTTGTTATTCATCAGCATTTGTTAAATCTCCTTATTGTGCATATGTGAGCATATGGGCTTAAGCTACATTCCTCTATGTTGGGCATATTTTGATTTTGAGAAATATGCTACTCCATTAAAAGGAGCACTTAATATCTTTGATTTCTCAAATTTGAGTCCTTAAATAGGAATTTCTTTTGGAATGTGTTGTTCTAATGTATTCATTTTTGTATGATATATTTTTTACTGCTATTTATACTCCATGTTTTCAAATTACATATCACTTTTATATTCATTTATAACATCGCTCTATACATGGAAGGGAGGAGTTATGCCAATATCACAACACTGCGCACCTTGTTGTTGTTACAGATCCTTTGTTACAACGAAATGAAAGAAGAACTTCAGGTCTACTAGGTGTAAATAGTAGGAAATCGCAGCTGTAAATTGCTACAGAAAATTTGAAAGTGAAGAAGAAGGTTTAAGTTTTCTTGAGTTCAGTTTTTTCCACAAGATGTTTCATTACATATGGTCTATTTACAGATAAAGTGTGACAATTACAACCACATAATAAGCAAAATATCTCACACCAAACTATGCACATATGTGGTTCACTAACCACCGCTCATTTTAAATCAAGACTACATATCTTACTACAAAATATCTACTATCTAGGAGTTTCTAGAGAAAACTTAATTTTCTAATATATCTACTACAAAATATCTCCAACCTAGGAGTTTCTAGACAAATCTTACTTTTCTAACATATCTAATACAAAATATCTCCAATCTAGGAGTTTCTAGACAAATCTTAATATTCTAACACTCCTCCTTAAGATTTTTCATTGAAACTCCTTGCAACAACCTTTGAAACTCAAACTTCTTAGTGGAAAGAGACTTGGTCAGAATATCAGCCTGCTGATCTTCACTGATGCAATGCACCAACTTAACTTCACCATTCTTCTCAGCATCTCTTAAAGCATGAAACCTTATGTTGATATGCTTTGTTATTCCATGCTACCCCGAATTTTCAGCCATCGCAATGGTTGATTTATTGTCCACATAGATCATCGTTGGTTATTTTGGCAACAAATTCAATTCCAACAAAATCTTTCTTAACCAAATTGATTGATTTGTAGCAGATGCAGCAGCCACATACTCGGCTTCTGCTAAAGATTGTGCTACAATATCTTGCTTCTTTGTGCTCCAAGAAAAAATGCCTGAACCAAACGAAAAACAGTAACTAGAAGTGCTTTTGTAATCATCCGAACATCCACCCCAATCACTATCTGAATTGCCAATGAGAGCTCCATTCTCCACATTTCTATAACACATTCCATAATTAATCGTCCCTCTAATGTACCTCAACACCCTTTTAGTGGCTCCAAAATGCTTAGTGTTGGGACTTTGCATATATCGAGATAACAAACTGACAACGAACATTATATCTGGCCTAGAAGTTGTTAGATACAATAGACTTCCAATAAGACTTCTATAAACTTTTGGATCTGCCCTCTCTTCGCCATCATCCTTCATTAATTTTTCATTCACAACAAGTGGAGTTGCAACAGCTTTGCACTTGTCAAGCTTGAACCTTTTTAACATATTCAAGGCATACCTTTTTTGGGACAAAAAAATTCCTTTACAAGATTGAGATATCTCCATTCCCAGAAAAAACTTCCTTTCTCCTAGATCGGACATCTCAAAAACTTTTAGCATTTCATTTTTAACTTCTTGAATAGAAAGAGGATTTTCACCTGTAATCATCAAATCATCGGCATAAACTGATATCATAATCAACATCCCATCCACTTGCCTTTTGAAGTACAAAGAAGGCTCATTTAGGCTTCTGTTGAAGCCTTGAGACACTAAATGAGAATCCAGCCTACTATACCAAGCTCTTGGGGCTTGTTTAAGACCATATAGAGCCATTTTAAACTTGTACACCTTGTCTTTTTCACCTGCAACTATAAAACCTTCAGGTTGTTCAACATAAATGTCTTCCTCAAGCAATCCATTGTGAAATGCAGATTTGACATACAAATGGAAGATTTTCCACTTGTATTGTGCTGCGAGAGGGACTAGAAACCTTACTGTATCATGTCGTGAAACAGGAGCAAACGTTTCTCCAAAGTCAACTCTAAGCTATTGCGAATAGCCTTTAACTACAAGTCTAGCTTTATGCTTGAAGATGGAGCCATCTAGATTGAACTTTGTTCGATAGACCCATTTGATAGCGACAACATTTTTCTCTTCTGGCCTATCAACAAACTCCCAAGTATCATTTTTATTAATCATGGCAAGTTCCTCGTCCATTGATGAAATCCACACTTTGTGGTTTGCTGCTTCTTCAAATGAGTATGATTCAACAAGAGCAAAATTGCATTACTCATAAACTTCTGCTAGTGATTTGGCCTTCAAAATAGGAGAGTCTGTAATCAATTCAACATCTGAATTGTTTTTTGTTCCAACAATAAGACTAGAGGGAGTATCACCTTTTTGGTGATTTAGAGTTGCACCTGAAGTACTCCCACATTGGTTCTTCACAACAGTATCTCGATCCTAATCATAGTGGCTAGATTCATCCACTACAAGATCTATACTAACAAACACCTTCTTACTACTAAAATTGTCCATTTTGTATCCTTTTGCAACTGTACTATAGCCCAACTGAACATAGAGTTCTGCTTTGCTATCTAATATTCCTCTTTTAGTATCAGGAGCATGTGCATAACATACCGAACCAAATACCTTCAAGTGTCTTGCAGACAACTTGATACCCTTCAATGCTCCAAATGGTATCATGTCTTGGACTGCTCTAGTTGGTAATCTATTTAGCAAATAATCAGCGATATTGACTGCTTCAGTCTAAAAGTATTTAGGCATCTTCTTTTCTGCCAACATGCATCTTGCCATCTCCATCACAGTTCTGTTCTTCCTCTCAAAAACTCCTTTCTGTTGTGGAGTGTAGCTAACAGTGAATTGTTGTTGGATACCCAGATCTTTACAATACTTGCTGAACTAATACAAAGTATATTCAGTTCCATTATCGGATCTGATATACTTCAATTTACATCCAATCTCCCTTTATACCATAGCTTTGAATTCTTTGAAAATAGAAAACACTTGATATTTGCTACTAAGAAAGTAGATCGATGTCATTCGAGTCAGATCATCCACAAAGAGAACAAAATACTTGTTTCCACTCAAAGAAGCCGTCCTCATTAGTCCACATAAATCTGTATGAACCAACTCTAGCTTTTCCTTAGCTCTCCAAAGAATTCCTTTAGGAAAGGATCATCTATGCATTTTAACAAATGACATGACTCACAAGCATCTCTACACATGTCAATTTTGGTTAATTCAAGCACCATACCCTTTGATTGCATATGCACCAGTGAGCTAAGATTATAATGACCGAGCCTTTTGTGCCAAAGCCAAGTATCACTCAATTCAACATTAAAAGAGCAAGTACCAATAGAATAGCATGAAATTGGAAAGGAATTGTCAATCATGCTAATTTTATCTACTTCACATCCTTTAGGATCATAAATGACATATTGTTTTTCCTGAAAATTAAGAGAATAATTTTATGAAGCAATTGAGCAACACTTAACAAGTTTTGCGTCAAATTTGGCACATAAAGAACATCATTAATAATTTTTGTACCGTCATCAGTAGGAAACTTTACTGACCCTCTACCGTGAGCTTCCACCAATGTGCCATTTCCAAGTTTCACTTTGGTTCTATTAGATCTGTCAAAGGTAACAAACATATTTTCATCAATCTCCATGTGCCTTGTGCATGCGCTATCAACATACCATTTACATTGGTCAATATGTGATGTGTACGAGGTCATGAAAACCTCCTCCTCTGATTTTCTAACTTGGTGATCATCTGGGAAATTCTCTCGATGGGAAGACTGGCCACTTTGAGTTTGCTTTTGCCTACAATACTTGTCAATGTGACCTTACTTCTTACAATATCTACATTGAATTGGAGGCCTCTTTGAATTTTGCCTACAATTCTTCTCTAAGTTGTTTGCCTTCTTACAAATGCCACAAGGTGGAAATTTTCCTTTTATCGACAAATCACCTTAGTTTTCACCAGATTTTACCTCTCTAAATTTATCCAACCAGACTTTTCTTCTTTCCTTTTGATGTTTGAATTTATGCCTTGCTTGAAAGGCATCTTCTACTATCCCTTCACTTCTCATAGTGACTCGTTGTTCTTGGACTTGCAATTTGGAGATTAGTTCGGCTATTGTAAGAGTAGTCAAGTCACAAGACTCTTCAATAGCAGAGTTTTTTTTATTAAACTTGTATAGAAGGCTGACCAAGATCTTCTCTACAACTTTCTGATATGGAAAGGTTTCACCAAGTATTCATATCTGGTTCACAATCTCCATCAGCTTTGAAGAGTATCACACTATTTGAGTCTTTCATCTTCAAAATCTCAAACTCTCTCTTCAATGCGAAGAGTCTAATAGACTTTACTCTACTGCTGCCATTAATTCCTCCTTTAACTTATCCCAAGCCTTTTTGGGGGTTTAACAAGTCATAATGCTCGTAAACATCACGTACATAAGACTTGAATGTATGCAGCTAAGAGCCGTGGAGATCTAGTCACCAACTCATCATACTTCTTAATTTCATTCAGAGTTGCATTAACTCTCAATGGCTGGACATCAGGTTCTCCAAGCTTAACAACTTCCCATAAGTTGAGAGTCTATAGATAAGCCTTCATTTTGATGGCCCATATGTGATAATTCTCTCCGGTAAAAGTCGGAGGACCTGTTGTTGGTTGATTTTTAGATGCCACAATTTTTTTTCAGCAAGCAAATTCAAGAAAGAACAAAAAGTAGATGAGCGAAACAAACAAAATTTGATTCAGATCCTTTAGGAAATAAGCTCTGATACCATGTTACAATGAAAAGAAAGAAGAACTTCAGGTCTACTAGGTGTAAACAATAGGAAATCGCAGCTATAAATTGCTACAAAAATTCTGAAAGTTAAAAAGAATGCTTAAGTTTTCTTGAGTTTAATTTTTTCCACAAGATGTTTCATTACATATGGTCTATTTATGTATAAAGTGTGAGAATTACAACCACATAATAAGAAAAATATCTCATACCAAAATATGCACATATGTGGCTCGCTAACCATCACTGATTTTAAATCAAGACTACATATCTTACTACAAAATATTTACTATCTAGAAGTTTCTAGATAAAAAATTAATTTTCTAATATATCTACTACAAAATATCTCCAACCTAGGAGTTTCTAGACAAATCTTACGTTTCTAACATATCTAATACAAAATATCTCCAATCTAGGAGTTTCTAGACAAATCTTAATTTTCTAACATCCTTGCATATATGATCTGCATTTGTTTGCTATTAGCTATCACATTTTTCTTTTTCAATTACTACTTGATTTGCTTGAGTCGATATTCTTTCAAAAAGAAATTCTCTATCTCAGAGAGGTAGTGGTAAGGCTGGCCTGCACTCTAGCATCTCCTGACCTCACTTTATGGAATTTCATTGGATTTGTTATTGTTGTTGTATGTATGTCTGATCTTGACACACATAGAGCATTTATAAAATCTACTCTTATTTATTTTAGAACAACTCTAATAAAGGTGAATACAGCTTGTTGAATATGTCATTCTTTCATTATGAACCTTGTGTTTTCTTTAATGAAGATAGCTCTTCAAACAACAACTCTAGAAGTGTTTGATAGGTTAGAATTGAGTTTTATCTTTGAAAACCAATTTGGAAAATGTTGACAAATTTGAAAAATATGAAGTTGGTTGTCCAGAAAATTTTTCTCTATCGTTCATTTGTTTTTATAGCCTGAAATGAATTCTACTTCTTTTTTTAATCATTCCTTCTTTTTCGTGTAGCTTGTTTGTCCTTAACATTTCTTGATGTAACTGAAAGTGACAGTTTTGATCATATCTGGTGATTTTCTCTCTGAATGGGATGTTTCTATTTTCCCTATCATTGTGATAGCTGGTATTGTTCTTATGTCTACTTTTTTCATGAATTCTTTATATAATTCATATTTTTTGAGTCTAAACTTATAACAAGTTTAGGGTTCTATTCTATTTAACTACATTGTTTTAAAGTTAATTATCCAAAATAATAGAAGGTTCACATTGATGGCGTGATTGAAGATTTCTTCCTTTTGAATGTAGATTTTAAATAATGGAAAGCTTACCAAGTATTGAGGCCAACAAAAAACAAAGTGTGGCTTTTAAAAATTTGAATACCACTACACACAAGGATGAGATATAGTGGTCAATGAAGTGGTTGAGAACCCTGAGGTCTCGGGTTTCTAACTCAACGGAGACAAAAAAAACTAGGTGATACTTCCTATATCTCCTAGCCTTGATGGATAGAGTTACCTCATACCTGTTGTTCATGGGAGATGGCAAAACTAATTTGCTGTCTCCACTTCTAAGTCATATATGTTCAAAAAATAATAGTTGTCATTCTATGACAACAATATATGGGGGACTCATTTGAGAAATTGGTGATGTGAAATGCTTGGTATTTATAGTGTAACAAAGAGGTGAAGACAAAGAGTCAAGGACTATTTTGCATACTAAAGCAGAAGCAACTCCTGGATTAGCCAAAATGGTTGCTCTGAATCATGTTTTTGTACGTTTTCTATCAATATATAGCATTGGCAAGGATAGATTAAGATAAGACAGCTAGCTGAACTAAAAAAAGTAATCCAACAAATCTAGTATCACATTAAAGACATCAAAACTATGCGCTACAACAATCCAACATATTCAGTCATCAAATCTTGTAATTTGATATTATATTACCTGCACTAATTTAAGGGTAAAAAACAAATATATCCAGGGTAGTCATTGAGTCTAATTGCTCGTCCACATAACCGATTGGTAATTGAATTTTTGTGATCTTAGCTAGTCTTCTTGTTGTGCATAAAATGTGAATCTTAACAAGGAATGATGAAATTGCAGGCCATACCCCAGAAAACTGTTAAAAGTTTGTGGAATAAACTAGAGGCTTATGTAAGTCTTACAATTCTGAGCGGTTCAACTTGGAAGGTAGAAATGACTGCAATTGTCGATACATTATTCCTCAAAAATGGGTGGAAAGAATTTTTGGACGCCCATTCCCTTGAGGAAGACGACTTACTAGTGTTCAAGTACATTGGCTTATTCAGGCATGCAATTTCATCATTCATAATTAAGATTAATGTTTTATGTACAACAAGAAGACTAGCTAAGATAAAAAAAAATTCAAATAACAATTGGTTGTGTGGATGAGCAATTAAAATCTATAACTACCCCGGTATATTAAGTATTCAAAAAAAATTTAGAAACAAATATCTTTTTTTGGGTTTATAATTCTTAGTTCTATTATAAGATGTTTCCTCAAAATTATTGAATTGCTTAAAGACGCCACCACTATTCATTCTTCTTATTCTTAGTTCCTTCTCTTTCTTTCCCGATATTCTTTAATCTTACATTGTTTATACGTTAATTTTAATTTTTCTTGATTCATTTTCATTTTTGCTTCTTTTCAGTAAAAAAATATTTATAATTCAATAATATTAGTAATGAAATAAAAACCCAAAAACTCAACCTCATTTCCAACCTTAATCTTGATTTAAAAATTTTCATGACGCTTTTTTATTGGTTTTGACAATTGAATTTTTCTATGAAAGGAAACTGGGTGCTTCGGATCGAATTCAATAAATTTATTAATTCATCTCTTCAGTTTCTGTAAAAGGAGAATAGAAACATAATTGAATTACCAATAGAAGATCTTTTTTTTTTTTACGATTTGCACAACACAATAGTGTCATGTCCCAATTTCTCAACTCATGATTACAACTACTATATTCTAATATACTATGAGTTTACAATATTTTTAATACATTTCACTTAAGAGTTGTGTGTGTCTAGGGCCATTTTGTATTGGTTTTTATGTATTTTTATCATGTTTGCAATAAATATGTTCAGACTTGGAAACTTAGAGACACAACTGAAGGATATGCAGAAAAGGCATCTACGGAGGTGATCCACAGACCGTAGGTCCATTCACGCTCCATAGATGGGTGTCGTAGATGGGTAGGCAAGACATTAAAGGAGATCACTGAATTCTTGACCAAGTGTGGAACCACGGTTGCAATCGACGAACCGTAGATTGATCTACGGAGTGTACTGTTGCTCCGTCAAATGATTCATAGAAGGGGTTCTAGTACCTGATTTTGAAGATTCTAAGTGTGGTGCTATGGAGGAGGATCTACAGACCGTGGATCAAACCATGGTCCGTATTGTTGATCTGTCATTTGCATCAGTGATGATGCGTAGGTTAATCCACGATCCGTAGGTCAGTGTCGTAGATCGAAGATGCGTCCTGAAACATTATTTCCTTATTTCATTTCCTTTGTAGTTAGGACATATTTTTCTATATATAGGGCATGTAAACCTCATTTTTGGGGGTTAGACTTTATTACTTTTATTCTAGTTCTTGACTTTGACGATTAAATTGCAACTTTAGCAATTCTTAAATTCCTTATTGCGTTTTGAAGATTTAGACTTTGCAATTCGAGTTGAAATTCTGGGTTTCTTCTACTTATTACATAAGTTCATGATTTCTTCATATAAAAATATGAATTGTGTTCTTTCTATTATGGGTAACTAAATCCACAACTAGGGTTGTGGGAACCATGAGCGATTAATAACATATGAATAGTAACTAAGTAATTCTTGAATAGTGTTATTGCATGCATTGATAATTCTTTCGCTTAGAAATCTTTTTAATGGTGGCCAACGTTAGAACTTGTCTCGTTACTACTTGCTGGATCAAAGAGGTAACTAACGAGAAAAGAATTATCAACATAGATTTAATGTGATACTATCTAATAGTCTAATGTCAATTGGTACGAGGGTGAAAACTAAGCCATACATCGATGTAATGTCTAATATGAGGTAAAGGTAAGGATTAGGAAATTATACACATGTAGCCGGACCAAGGCGCAGTGTGAAATTCTCTAGATGTCGTATCAAGGATTTAGAGATACCTAACTTATCACTTTGCATGGAATACAGTAGGAAATGATTGCTATTACTAAGATTACCGCGTTATGAGCTTATGGGGAACATGTACACCCTAGTTACTTTCTCATCTTGATAACAACTAAAGTTTGAATCGTGCTCGTTGATTACTTACATAATTTCCTGAATTTGTTTCACAAATCCCCCCCACCCCCCACTTTAATTACTTGTTTTCAAAAATGCATTGACTAAACGGATATAATCGTTGGTTAAAGTTAAGTCTAAACCATATTTCTCGTGGGATTGACCTAACCTACAAGTTGGGTTCTTTACTCGATAACGAACGCTTATGCTTCTTTAGGGAGGTATATTTGAGCGTATCAAATTTTGGTGCCGTTGCCCGGGAATTTGGCTTTTCGATCAAGTTTAACTACATTATTGAACTTTAGTCAAATATTTCCTAATTTTACTTTTCTTTTTGTTTTTGTCTCTCTCAGGTTCGTACTCTAGTGTATGCCAAGTACACGAAGTCAAAGAGAACCACTTACTCCCTACGATCCAGAATTGAACAGAACTTTGCAGAGAGTGAATAATCAAGGAGTACTAGCTAATCCTATCGGAGGAGAAGTAGGTGATGGTGTTGGGTTGCAGCCTCCGAGGGTTGGTGATGAGAATAATCAGATTCAAACTGAGAATCTATTGAGAGATGTAGTGAGGGAACAAGATCAACTAGGGACAAGACTGTATGATAACTATAGGGTCAACTTTAATATTACTGATTCTGATGGACCTCTTTTCCTACCTCCACTACCGCCAGAGCATACATTTGTGGTGACTAGCAGTTTGATACAGATGCTTACAACGAGGGGCTTGTTTATAAGTGTGGCCTCAAACGATCCACATGATCACATAGCCAAGATAAGGAGTGTTTGAAACAGTTATGTGGGTCGACTGGACCTTGATATGGATGTCATTGGACTATGAGTATTCCCTTTATCATTGACTGGCGATGTTGCTGAGTGGTTTAATGAGTTAGCTTATAATTCAATCTACACATGGAACCAAATGAAATATGCGTTCCTAGCAAGATTCTTTCCAATGTCCAAGAAGCTGAACCACAAAGATAAACTCAACAATTTTGTAGCAGTACTTGGAGAGTCTGTGAGTAGTTCTTTGGATAGGTTCACTGCTTTCATGCGAGGTGTTCTGAATCACCGGATTGATGATGAGTCGCTGAAGGAATACTTCTATCAAGGTCAGGATGACAACAGTAAGGCTGTAGCTTGAAACTATTGCTGGAGGATCATATGGTGAGTGCAGTTTTGAGCAGATTGTAGAGAAAGAAGAGAAGATCTCTCAAAACAACAAAGCTTGGAGCACTAGAAAGTCGGATACTGGGAGGAACACGTTTGCCATTCAAGCTACAAACAACCAATCTGCAGATGAGATTCGTGAGAAGATGGCTCAGATGAGGACCGAACTAGGGTTAGTGTTGAAGCATGTGAACAAAGGTGCGGAGAAAGTAAATGTTGTGAATTATTTGACTAAAAATTCACCACCAATTGAGGAGTGTTACTATGGAGAGGATACTTATACGGTGAATTATCAGATTGGGGGTTTCCGACCAAACGCCCAAGGTTCCAATACGGATAATTACCGCTAAGGTCAAGGAAATCAAGGTTGGAACTATGGAAACTACAACTGAGAGGGTTAATATGTCTGGTGTGACACCTTTAATTATGACAACAAATACAGCCGAAACAACTATAGAAACAGAAACGATTGGGTGGGACCTTATGTTCCTCCTCAAAATTGGGAATTTGGTGCTAGGGAAGCTGGAGGTAATATGTCACGCATTGAGGATACAATGCAGAAGATAATGAAGAGGTTTGATCCAATCGATGAGAATGTGAAGGAGATGAGAAATGACTTGTTTGGTATTAGTCAAAAAGTTGATCCCCATGTAGTATCAATCAAGCATCTTGAGCAGTAGATGGCTCAGTGGTCAACTACGGTAAATCTACAACAACTTGGCACTCTTTCTAGCAACACCATCCAGAATCCAAAGAATGATGGGCATTGTATGACAGTCACTACTCGAGGGGGCAAGTAAACAATTGATCCACCTATGCCATCTCGGGTGGAAATTGATGTAACATACCAAAAATTCTATGACTTAAGTTAGAGCCTCACCTTATGAATAATGACTTAAAAATAGTAAAAATTATATTTATAAACCTAAACAAATGTAATTGACTTGGTTTGGAAGAGTAAAAGTCTAAACGTCAAGAAACGACCACGATGTTCGGAAACTAGAGAAGAAAGTGTTCTAGGTGTCCTTAGGTTTTGTGCAGGTTTGGGAGTGTTGTATGATGGTATAATCTGGTAAAAAGGTTTAAAAGAGGTAAATATATGTTCCTATGGTCAAAATGTTCGAATATGATTTCCTGGGGCCACCCTAAGGGTCCCCGAGGAGGACCCCAACCTTAGCCAAGCAAGCTGCCAAACCAGCTTGCAAGTTGCAGTGGGAATAGGTGCACGCCACGGCCTTGCTCCCCCAAGGATAAAAAATCTTGTTCACGACGCCGTCGTGTTGCGGACTCTACTGTCTCAAAATTTAATTCCAAATATATTCAGGGAAAGCACCGCGTAGCGAACTTGTTCCGCGACGAAAATGCAGAAATTCATAAATCTATTTTTACTTCATTAAAGAGTCCACTTAAGTGAGGGGTATTTAGGGTACTTTAGGGGACGTGTATACAATGATTTTGAAGTCAATTTACTTCACTTTTACCATTCAAACACAAAACCCCAAAGATCTAAACCTAAAGTTCCTCGTTCTCTCTACTCTATCTCTCTTTTGAAGAACTCCATTGAAGAAGATTGGAACTTCAAGAAGAAGACCAACTCTCCAAAGTTTCAACTCAGATTTTCGTGGTTAATTCGCCAATAAGGTATGGTTGCTTATAACTCTTGGGATTCCTTTCCCCAAGAGGCCCCTTCAAAATGAATTTCAAAATCTCCAATTTATAGGTTTCAATCCAAAAATGTGGGTTTTCTTTCTAAAGTTAAATTGATGTTATAAACTGACTTTGGTTGATGTAATATGAACAATTATGGCTGAATTTATGTTGTATTGGTGGTTTCTTGAAGAATTTCCCATGAGACCCATGTTTCTCCTTCTTTTCCTAATTCTAACCCTAGTTTGTGTTGGATAGTGATTGAAGGCTATGAATTGAATGTGATGTTATGTATTTCACGTTTTTATGATGATTCTACCCTAGGTTATGTATAATTTCTATGAAATTAGGGTTGAGTCTTTGAATGAAGCCTTGAAGGCTATGAAGAGAATATGTCAATTGCTTATATTGATGTTGATTATGTTATCACTTCATGAATTAACTTGTATTATGTATTGGTTATGAATTGCTTGGTAATTGAAGTAAGGATGTCCCACGAAGGGCAAGAAGATATGAAGGTTAGTTCTTCTTTGAACTCAAGTATGAAAGGTGAATTACTTAGATTGTAATGATACTATACCTAATGTGTTGTTGTGGTTTTGATGACCTAGTTTCCTCATCCTTAATCTTCTACACTTGAATTAGCTATGAAATATGTATGTATATTATGGTATGATTGCTATATGATTGATAGGTAGTTCTCATGATTATAGTGTAATGTAAAGTGAAAGGTTTACTCACTTGCTAAGTGTCTCCAAAGTGAAAGGATTGTTACTCACTGATGAACACATATGAGCTATTATGGTAAAATGTGTACATAAGGGTCTATTAAAGGCTAATGTGAACTTATGTGATGACTAAAGATAAGTACAAAAGGGAATCAGATGCTTAGCACCGAAAGAGCATGTAAATGAGATGGGGGTCTCACGTTTAGTAAGTCTAGCTCCCCACATGGGTTTCCTCACGTTTATCAATTTCGGATTACCTATGGTATGTGTTTTCTAATGAGATGGAAACCCCATGTCTAGTAAGCTAGGGTTTCTAGAAGCAATCTCCTTGACCCTTAACTATGTGCCAACATAGGACTCTAGCTTAGTGGATCCACCTAGATAGCTATGTACGAATGGTTACACCTTAGGCAAGTGTTAACCCTCTCTTTTTGATGTGGGAGTAGAACACCAGATTCCATGTAGCTCTCATGGTCTATGTCGGTTATTGTAATATTTCCCTAATGTAAAAGTAAATGAAGGTATGAAAGGTGTGAACTCTTACTAGGGCTTTATTAAGAGTTTCTACATAGTGTAAGGGACGGTATGGGACTTCTCTTGCACGTTGCACTTCTGGTATCCTAAGAGATGGTTGTAGTAGTGCTCTCTTATGATTATGATTATTATGACTTATGTATGTTGAAGCTATATTATGTATAATCATTATGAATGTGCTAAGTTATGATGAAATATGATCTTAAGAATGTATGCATGAAGTAGGTTGCTTAATGTGATACTTGGCTTTGAATAGGGTTATGGGGTTCTATTCTTTGCATTGCAGTAGTATTGCTTTGGTTGTCTAAATGTTGGGATGATATTATGTTGGATTGGACTATGACACTTAATTCGTGTGCTTATTGGATTTACTTGGCAAAAAGCATGTTTTGAATAAAATGTCCTTTTATGCATGTTTCAATGGTTTTTATGCATAGTAGCCATACTTAGTACGTGTGTTGTACTAACCCATATTTTCTCCCTTTTTCCAAACATTTAGGTTCGGGCTGTTGATGATTCAAGCTTATTTCTCAAGACACTTGGAGTTCCTTCCCCAAGTTGGTGAGTCCTCGAGTCCGAGGACAAGAGCTTATGATCTAGCTTCTACGTTTAGTTCTTTGCTTATGTTAAAAGACATTGTTGTAGTTTCCTATTTCAGGACTTGTTATTGATGTAAGGGCTAAGTCCCATTTGTGATACTTCTATGTCTAGATGGTGCATTGTGATGAAGTTAGATTCTATTTTTCATATATGAAGTGAAGTTGAACTTCCAAAGTAAAAGTTTTAAATTTTTCGTGATTTTATTCTATGATACATGTTATGATAAATGCTAAGGGCTTGTATAAGACCTTTTCGAGGTTGAATACGCCAGTACCGACTAGGGAATGCTTTCGGGTCGTTACAAACTTGGTATCAGAGCATAAGGTTGAGAATAATGTAGGATTCATGTCACAAGATACAACGTCTAGTAGAGTCTTGTTCATGTGTATGAAGCGCGCCATATTTATGAATGAGAGGCTACGAGATGCTTAGGAATTTTCACTCTTTTGTTATTCCATAGTCGTGCCTAAGAGTCTTAACTTTATTTAGTCCTTTTTTTCTAATCATTCTCTTGTGCTTATAGGCAATGAATACAAGAAGGAACAACGTAAGAAGGGCCGGTAAGGAGAATGTGAATGAGGCGGTTCCCCCTCAAGATCCTCAAAACCCTCAAGTTCCTAATGAATAAGGGGATATGTCTAATGTTGAGATAAGGTCGACTATTCATAATTTGGCTCAAGTGTTAGCCACTCAAGTTGCAAGGGATGCTAGGGTGCAAGTAAACCCCAATGCTAGGATTACCGCTTCTAGGACAAGGGATTTCACAAGAATGAATCCCCCTACTTTCTTTGGCTCCAAAGTGATCCATAAGGGTTCATTGATGAAGTGTTTAAGGTTCTAGAGGGTGTGTCTTTTCAAGAAAAGGCGGAGTTAGCCGCTATCAACTCAAAGATGTGGCACAAGTGTGGTATGAACAATGGAAGGAGGGGAGACCTATTAGAGAGGGTCCGATAAGTTGGGCTACATTCAAAATGGCTTTTCTTGATAGGTTTTTCCCCTTGGAACTAGGGGAGAGGAAAATTTAAGAATTCATCAACCTTCGTCAAGGGGGTATGAGTGTGAAGGAGTATGGTCTCAAGTTCACTCAATTGTCCAAGCATGCTCCTACTTTGGTGTCGGACTCTAGAGCTATAATGAACAATTTTTTTATGGGTGTATCCGATCTTGTGGTGAATGAATGTAGGTCGGCTATGCTAATCCCAAGCATGGACATTTCTTGCCTTATGATTCATGTCGAACAAATTGAGGAGCAAAGGCTTAAGCAAGTTGGTAGAGAATTGAAGAGGTCAAGGACCGATGATGGAAAATTCTTCTAAGGTTAGGTTTGAAATCCAAGATAAGCCAAAGTTCAAAAAGAGGTTTTCCAACCAAGGTCCTCTTAGCACTCCAAGGGTCAACAAAGGTAAAGTGTCTACCCCCAAGGTCCTTATGTTGAGAAGCCTATTTGTACAAAGTGTGGTCGAAAACATAAAGGCAAGTGTCTAGTTGGCACGGGTAATTTTTATGGTTGTGGTAAGAGTGGCCACAAGAGGAGGGACTTCCCTATGCTAAAGGCTCAAGGAAGGGAAAATGCTCAAGCACAAGCAAGTGGCCCAAATCCCGATGCTCCTAAGAAGAATCGCTTCTATGCTCT
Source organism: Solanum commersonii (assembly GCA_029007595.1). Classification (NCBI taxonomy): domain Eukaryota; kingdom Viridiplantae; phylum Streptophyta; class Magnoliopsida; order Solanales; family Solanaceae; genus Solanum; species Solanum commersonii. Next base: position 5,820,625 of record JAJTWQ010000022.1, read on the forward strand.
CCAATCCCGAGGTGATCAAGAGAGCTCTCCGGATGTTGTGACCGGTATGTTGCAAGTATTTTCAATAAATGTTTATGCATTGTTGGATCCCGGTGCCAATTTGTCTTTTGTAACCCCTTTAGTGGCTATAAAGTTTGATATGCTTCCCGATGTCTTAGATAAAACCTTTTCGGTTTCTACCCCGTTGGGTGATTCCATAGTTGCTAAAAGAGTCTATAGGGGTTGTCCTATATCTTTGCCCAATAGAGTCACTTTGGTTGATTTGGTGGAACTTGAGATGTCAGACTTTTATGTTATATTGGGGATGGATTGGCTTCAAGCTTGTTTTGCATCCATAGATTGTAGGACCTGAATTGTGAAGTTTCAATTTCCTAATGAACCCATTTTAGAATGGAAGGGAGGAAATTATGTTCCTAGGGGAAGGATCATTTCATGTCTAAAAGCTTGTAAGTTGATTTCTAAGGGTTGTTCTATCATGTTGTGAGGGTTAAGGATCTTGAGTCCGAGATTCCTCCTTTGGAGTCGGTCCCCGTAGTGAAGGATTTTCTGGAAGTCTTTCCCGATGGCTTACCCAAAATTCCTCCCGAATGGGAAATAGATTTCGGTATAGATTTATTGCCGGATACACAACCCATTTCAATCCCTCCTTATCGGATGGCCCCGACAGAGTTGAAGGAATTAAAAGCTCAACTCAAAGATTTATTGGATAAGGGTTTCATCCAACCTAATATATCTCCTTTGAGTGCACCGGTGTTATTTGTGAAGAAGAAGGATGGATCTCTTTGTATATGTATTGATTACCGACAGTTAAATAAGTTGACCATTAAGAACAAATATCCACTCCCTAGGATTGATGACTTATTTGATCAACTTCAAGGAGCGAGTTACTTTTCAAAAATTGATTTAAGGTTGGGTTATCACCAACTTAGGGTGAGAGGTGTTGATGTTCCGAAAACAGCTTTCCAAACAAGATATGGTCATTTTGAGTTCTTAGTGATGTCCTTTGGTCTTACAAATGCCCCGGCGGCTTTCATGGACCTTATGAATCGTGTGTTTAGAAATTTTCTAGACTCATTTGTTATTGTCTTTATTGATGACATCTTGATATACTCTAAAAGTGAGGATGATCACATGAATCATTTGAGGGTAGTATTGCAAGCCCTCAAAGATCACCAACTCTATGCTAAGTTTAGCAAGTGCGAGTTTTGGCTAAGATCGGTTGCTTTCCTTGGTCACATTATTTCTAGTGAGGGTATAGAAGTTGATCCAAAGAAAATTGATGCGGACAAAAGTAGGCCTAGACCTTTGAATCCTTCCAACATTCGAAGCTTTTTGGGTTTGGCCGGTTACTACCGGAGGTTTGTTGAGGGATTTTCATCTATTGCATCTCCATTAACGGCCTTAATTCAAAAGAAGTCCAAGTTTGAATGGACGGAATCTGTTGAAAAGAGCCTCCAATTGTTGAAAGATAAGCTCACCTCCGCTTCGGTTTTGACCTTATCGGAGGGCACCGAATGGTTTGTAGTATATTGTGACGCTTCCTGAGTGGGTTTGGGTTGTGTCGTCATGCATCATGGTAAGGTTATAGCTTATGCCTCGAGACAACTAAAGGTGCATGAGAAGAATTATCCAACTCATGACCTTGAGTTAGCGGCCATAGTCTTTGCTTTAAAGATTTGGAGACACTATCTCTATGGGGTACATGTGGATGTGTTTACCGACAATAAGAGTCTTCAATATGTTTTTAGCCAAAAAGAATTGAATCTCCGACAAAGATGGTGGTTGGAACTCTTAAAAGATTAAGATATGAGTGTCCTTTACCACCCCAAAAAAGCAAATATGGTTGCAGGTGCTTTGAGTCGTATATCTATGGGTAGTGTGTTACATGTGTAAGAAGAGAAAAGAGAGGTAGCCCGTGATGTACATAGGCTAGCCCGGTTGGGTGTCCGACTTAAAGATTCCCTAAAAAGAGGAGTCATGGTCCGTCATAATTCCGAGTCATCAGTTGTTGTTGATGTGAAGTCTAAGCAACATCTTGACCCTATTTTGATGGAACTAAAAGAGTCGGTTCTCAACAAAGCAATAGAAACTTTCTCTTAAGGAGAAGATGGGGTACTTAGGAACCAAGGAAGATTATGTGTGCCGGATGTTGATGGCCTAAGAGAGACAATCTTAGAGGACGCCCATGGGTCACGATACTCTATCCATCTGGGAGCCACCAAAATGTATCGCGACTTACGTGAGATTTATTGGTGGAACAGAATGAAAATAGACATAGTAGATTTTGTGGCTAAGTGCTCAAATTGTCAACAAGTGAAAGCTGAGCACCAAGGACCGGGAGGTGTAACTCAAGATATTGATACCCCCACTTGGAAGTGGGAAGAGATCAATATGGACTTTGTGGTAGGTTTGCCTCGAACCTGTGGGCAACATGATTCCATTTGGGTCATTGTGGATAGATTGACTAAATCCGCCCATTTCCTTCCCATCAAGGTTTCTTATTCGGCGGAAGATTATGGTAAGTTGTACATTAAGGAGATTGTGAAAATGCATGGGGCCCCATTATCAATTATTTTGGATAGAGGCGCCCAATTTACTTCCTATTTTTGGATGTCTTTCAAAAGTGGGCTTGGTACTCAAGTGAAACTTAGTACCGCATTTCACCCTCAAACGAATGGTCAAGTGGAACTCACCATCCAAGACCTAGAGGACATGTTGAGAGCATGTGTCATTGACTTCAAAGGTAATTGGGATGACCACCTACCTTTAATAGAATTTTTCTACAACAATAGCTACCACTCGAGTATTGCTATAGCACCCTTTGAAGCACTTTATGGTAGAAGGTGTCAATCTCCGATTGGGTGGTTTAAAGTAGGTAAATTTGCTCTTCTTGGTCCCGAGGTAGTCTATGAGGCTACGGAAAAAGTTTGACTTATAAGGGATAGGTTGAAAATGGCTCATAGTCGGCAAAAGTCTTATGCCGATAATAGACAGATATATCTTGAATTTGAAGTAGGTGATTGGGTCTACTTAAAAATCTCACCCATGAAAGGGGTGATGAGGTTTGGTAAGAAAGGGAAACTTAGCCCCCGGTATGTTGGGCCTTATGAGACCTTAAAGCATGTAGGAAAGGTCGCTTATTAGTTGAAATTGCCCATCAAATTGGCCCCGGGTCACCCGGTGTTCAATATTTCTATGTTAAAGAAGTGTATAGGTGACCCGGTGTCCATTCTCCCTTTAGAAGGTTTAGGGGTGAATGAGAACCTTTCTTATAAAGGGGTTCCAATCGAAATCCTAGATCGTCAAGTTAAGAAGTTGAGGAATAAAGAGGTTGCCTCCGTAAAAGTCCTATGGAGAAACCACCTAGTTGAGGGTTCAACATGGGAGGCCGAGGCTAACATGAAGTCCCGCTACCCTCATCTTTTTCCTAGCCAAAGTTGAGGTTAGTAGTCTCTCTTAATTAGGTATAAATTGAAATCATATGTGCTTGATGATTATGACATGATTTCCTTGAATGTGCATATTTTTTTTGTGAAAATTCATGCTTAAGTTGTATTTTAAGTTTTCGTGAATTATGTTTCTCATGGTTGAAATTACACCCATAGATGTTGTGTGATGTTGTCTTCATGAGAGTTGTAATAAGCATGCTTGATGTTGTCTTGTTAAATAAATGTCTTGTTGATTGCTTAATATATATGTTTATGCTCATTGAATATGGGGAAGGTAGTTCCTCCTATACTTATGTGAAGTAAAGAGTTTTGAGCATAGTGATGTTGTGGATTAAATCCCTATATGATATGATGATATGATGTTGTTGATGTGACTGGTTGTTGCACTGCTAGTTTGAGTCATTGTCTCCCTAGAAAGAAGTCCAAGTGACATTCGGGGACGAATGTTCCTAAGGGGGGGGGGGATGTTGTAACACCCCAAAAATTCTATGACTTAAGTTAGAGCCTCACCTTATGAATAATGACTTAAAAATAGTTAAAATGATGTTTATAAACCTAAACTAATGTAATTGACTTGGTTTGGAAGAGTAAAAGTCTAAACGTCAAGAAACAACCACGGCATTCGGAAACTAGAGAAGAATGTGTACTAGTGTATCCTTAGGTTTTGGGCAGGTTTGTGAGTGTCGTATGATGGTATAATCTGGTAAAAAGGTTTAAAATAGGTAAATATATGTTCCTAGGGTCAAAACGTTCGAATACGACTCCCCGGGGCCACCCTAAAGGACCCCGAGGAGGACCCCAACCTTAGCCAAGCAAGTTGCTAAGCCAGCTTGCAAATTGCACTTGGTGGGAATAGGTACACGTCGCGGCCTTGCTCCCCCAAGGAGAAAAATTCTTGTTCGCGATGCGGTCATGTCGCGGACTCCAATATCTTGAAATTTAATTCCAAATATCCTCAGGGAATAGCTCCATGTCGCGGACTTGTTCCGCGACGAAAATGCAGAAATTAATCTATTTTTATTTCATTAAAGAGTCCACTTAAGTGAGGGGTATTTAGGGTACTTTAGGGGACGTGTATATAATGATTTTTAAGTCAATTTACCTCACTTTTATCACTCACACACAAAACCCTAAAGATCTAAACCTAAAGTTCCTCCTTCCCTCTACTCTCTCTCTCTTCTCAAGAACTACATTGAAGAAGATTGGAACTTCAAGAAGAGGACCAACTCTCAAAGGTTTCAACTCAGATTTTTGTGGTTAATTCGTCAATAAAGTATGGTTGCTTATCACTTTTGGGATTCCTTTCCCCAAGAGGCCCCTTCAAGATGAATTTCAAAATCTCCAATTTATAGGTTTCAATCCAAAAACGTGGGTCTTCTTTCTAAAGTGAAATTGATGTTATAAACTGACTTTGGTTGATGTTATATGAACAATTATGAATGAATTTATGTTGTATTGGTGGTTTCTTGAAGAATTGCCCATGAGATCCATGTTTCTCCTTCTTTTCCTAATTCTAACCCTAGTTTGTGTTGGATAGTGATTGAAAGCTATGAATTGAATGTGATGTTATGTAATTCACGTTTGTATGATGATTCTACCCTAGGTTGTGTATAATTTCTATGAAATTAGGGTTGAGTCTTTGAATGAAGCCTTGAAGGCCATGAAGAGAATATGTCAATTGCTTATATAGATGTTGATTATGTTATCACTTCATGAATTAACTTGTATTATGTATTGGTTATGAATTGCTTGGTAATTGAAGTATGGATGTCCCACGAAGGGCAAGAAGATATGAAGGTTGGTTCTTCTTTGAACTCAAGTATGAAAGGTGAATTACTTAGATTGTAATGATGCTATACCTATTGTGTTGTTGTGGTGTTGATGACTTAGTTTCCTCATCCTTAACCCTCTACACTTAAATTAGCTATGAAGTATGTATGTATATTATGGTATAATTGCTATATGATGGAAAGGTAGTTCTCATGATTATAGTGTAATGTAAAGTGAAAGGTTTACTCGCTTGATAAGTGTCTCTAAAGTGAAAGGATTGTTACTCATTTATTAACACATATGAGCTATTATGGTAAGATGTCTACATAAGGTTAAAGGCTAATGTGAACTTATGTGATGACTAAAGATAATTACAAAAGGGAATAAGATGCTTAGCACCGAAAGGGCATGTAAATGAGATGGGGGTCTCATGTTTAGTATGTCCGGCTCCCCACATTGGTTTCCTCACATTTAGCAAGTCCGGATTACCTACGGTATGTGTTGTCTCATGAGATGGAAACCCCCACGTCTAGTAAGTTAGGGTTTCTAGAAGCAATCTCCTTGACCCTTAACTATGTGCCAACATAGGACTCTAGCTTAGTGGATCCACCTAGATAGCTATGTATGAATAGTTACACCTTAGGCACCGGATTCTATGTAGCTCTCATGGTCTATATCGGTTATTGTAATATTACCCTAATGTAAAAGTAAATAAACGTATGAAAGGTGTGAACTCTTACTAGGGCTTTTTTAAGGGTTTCTACATAGTGTAAGGGAGGGTATGGGACTTCTCTTGCACATTGCACTTGTGGGATCCTAAGAGATGGCTGTAGTAGTGTTCTCTTATGATTATGATTATTATGACTTATGCATGTTGACGCTATGTTATGTATTATCATTATGAATGTGCTAAGTTATGATGAAATATTATCTTAAGAACATATGCATGAAGTAGGTTCCTTAATGTGATAATTGGGTTTGAATAGGATTATGGGGTTCTATTCTTTGCAATTGCACTAGTATTGCTTTGGTTGTCTAAATATTGGGATGCTATTATGTTGGATTGGACTATGACACTTAATTCGTGTGCAAATTGGATTTACTTGGCAAAAAGCATGCTTTGAATAAAATGTCCTTTGATGCATGTTTCAATGGTCTTTATGCATAGTAGCCATACTTAGTACGTTTGTTGTACTAACCCATATTTTCTCCCTTTTCCCCAAACATTTAGGTTCGGGCCGTTGAGGATTCAATCTTACTTCTCAAGACACTTGGAGTTGCTTCCCCAAGTTGGTGAGTCCTCAAGTCCGAGGACAAGACTCTATGATCTAGCTTCTACGTTTAGTTCTTTGCTTATGTTGAAAGACATTGTTGTACTTTCCTATTTCAAGACTTCTTATTGATGTAAGGGCTAAGCCCCATTTTTGATACTTCTATGTCTAGATGGTGCATTGTGACGAAGTTAGATTCTATTTTTCATATATGAAGTGAAGTTGAAGTTCCAAAGTAAAAGTTTTAAATTTTCCGTGATTTTATTCTATGATACATGTTATGATGAATGCTAAGGGCTTGTATAAGACCTCTTCGAGGTCAAATACGCCGGTATCGACTAGGGGGTTCTCTCAGGTCATTACAATTGAGACTAATAAAGATGATGATGTGGTAGAGGTAAGTGGAGAGTCCAAGAATGCAACAGAGAAAAAAGTGGAGGTAACTCAGAAAGTTGTCCCCATACCTAGACCTCCACCTCCCTTTCCACAGAGGTTAGTGAAGAAGACTGAAGAAAGCAAATACCATAGGTTTATTAGCATGTTGAAACAGCTCTCCATCAATGTTTCGTTGATAAAAGCTTTGGAGAAAATGCCTGGGTATGCAAAATTTATGAAAGATATGGTGACAAAGAAGAGGGTAGTGAGCTTCATAGATGATGATAAATTGCAACATTGTAGTGCTATTGCTACAACATCCCATGTGCAGAAAAAAGAGGAATGTGGTGCCTTCACTATTCCATGTACCATCGGGTTGTTGCATTTTTTAAAGGCATTGTGTGATCTTGGTGCTAGCATTAATCTGATGCCACAGTCTATTTACAATAAGTTGGGTCTAGGAGATCCAAAACCGACTGCGATGCGGCTGCTCATAGCCGATAGAATTGTGAAGAGGTCCATTGGTGTGCTCCATGATGTACTAGTGAAAGTGGAGTCATTCGTCTTTTCAGTGGATTTTTTGATTCTTGAATGTGAGGTTGGTTTTGAGGTTCCCAACATCCTTGGGAGACCATTCGTTGCCACTGAGCGAGACTTAGTTGATATGGAAAAGGGGCAGATGAAGTTCAGACTGAACAATGAAGAGGCAACTTTCAATATCTGTAGGTCTATGAAGCAGAGTAGTGAACTCCAATCAATATCTGCAATAACATATAGAGTTGAGAGTAGGTCTGAGGTGCAGATTGAAGAGAGACTGGGTGTTGAGGCACTAGCAACGGTTATGATGAACTTTGAGAGTGACGGTATTGAAGAGTATGATGAGTTGGTGGCCGCACTTGATAGGTGCAAATATCACTCAAAACCAAAAAAGCTGGAGTTAGACATGAAAAATCATGAGTCCCCACCCGCATGACCATCTGTTAAGGAGGCACCGAAGTTGGAGCTTAAGGCTCTACCATCACATTTGAGGTACGTATTCTTGGGAAAAGATGATACTTTACCGGTCATCATTGCGGCAGATTTGAATGGGCGACAAGTGGATTGTTTGGTTTCTTTGTTAAAGAGGTTCAAGCGAGCTATTGGGTGGACTATTGCGAACATTGGTGAGATTCCTCCTGGTATTTGTTCTCATAAAATCCAACTCATGCCATATCACAAGCCTAGTATGGAGCACCAGAGAAGATTAAATCCACCTATGCAAGAGGTAGTTAAAAAAGAGATCATCAAATGGTTGGATGCCGGAGTTATTTATCCCATTGCAGATAGTAGATAGGTGTGTCCTGTTCAATATGTGTCCAAGAAAGGTGGGATTACTGTGGTTCCTAATGAGAGAAACGAGCTTTTTTTGATACAGCTCATGACTGGATGGAGAGTCTGCATGGATAGAAAAGGAACATTTCCCTATGCCATTCATGGATCAGATGTTGGATAGACTTGCAGGTAAGGGTTGGTATTTTTTTCTTGATGGTTATTTGGGCTACAATCAGATATCTATAGCTTTGAAAGACAAAGAGAAAACTAACTTCACTTGCCCTTATGGGACTTTCTCCTGCAAACGGATGCCATTTGGGTTGTGCAATGCTTCAGCGACCTTCTAGCGATGTATGATGTCAATATTCTCTTTTATGGTAGAGGACACTATTGAGGTACTTATGGATGATTTCTCTGTGGTAGGTGACTCTTTTGATCAATGTCTGGGTCATTTGGCTGAGGTGCTTAAAAGGTGTGAAGACTATAATCTGGTGTTAAATTGGGAGAAGTGCCACTTTATGGTGAAATAAGGGATAGTTCTGGGTCATCGGATTTCTAAGAAGGGCATTGAGGTTGATAGAGCAAAAGTAGAGGTAATAGAAAAGTTTTCACCACCTATCTTTGTAAAAGATGTTAGAAGTTTTCTTGGGCATGCATGTTTCTATAGGAGGCTCATCAAGGACTTCCCTAAAATTGCACATCTATTGTGCAAACTACTTGAAAAGGAGTATAAGTTTGATTTTGATGATGCTTGTCTGAGAGCATTTGGAGAGTTGAAGGAGAAGTTGGTTACTACACCTATCATTATTTCACTTGACTAGGGACAACCATTTGAGGTAATGTGCGATGCAAGTGGAGTAGTGCTTGGTGTAGTATTTAGATAGAGGAGAGAGAAAATTCTCCATCCTATTTACTATGCTAGCAAAGCTCTTAATGTGGCCCAAATGAATTATACGGTGATTGAACAAGAGCATCTTATAGTGGTTTTTGCATTCGAGATATTCCTATCCTACTTGCTTGGTACTAAGGTCATAGTGCATACTGACCATTCTGCAATGAGGTATTTGATGGCGAAGAAGGATGCAAAATCGAGGTTAATTAGATGGGTATTGTTGTTGCAAGAGTTTGATTTTGTGGTAAAAGATAGAAAGGGGATTGAAAATCAAGTTGCCGATCACTTGTCCAAATTAGAGGAAGTGGCTATGCTAATGCTTGGTGATAGGGCTGAAATTAATGATGCTTTTCCAGATGAACAGGTATTGGCTGCTTCTCATGATCTGATTCCTTGGTTCACAGACTTTACTAATTATTTGTCAAGCGATTTGATTCCCCTGGATTTGTCTTTCCACCAGAAGAAAGAGTTTATACATAATGTGAAGAAATTCTTTTGGGATGAGCCTTACTTATATCGTAGTTGTGCTGATGGGATTATTCGTTGCTATGTGCCCGAGGTTGAGATGTGGTGTGTACTTGAGGCGCATAAGATTTTGTAGTGTGGGTACTACTGGCCTACCATCCACCAAGATGCTCATGATTTCACCAAGTTTTGTGACCGTTGCCAAGGAGAAGAAGGGATTTCAAAGAGGCAAGAGCCTCTTATTGGTGACAAAGTTGTTTGATGTATGGGGCATTGATTTTATGGGTCCAGTTGTGAGTTCACATGGGATGAAGTATATTCTTGTTGCAGTTGATTATGTGTCAAAGTGGGTGGAAGCAATTGCACTCCTCAACAATAAAAAGTGTCACCACATTTTTGAAAAAGAATATCTTCCCCATATTTGGTACACCTAGGGCGATTATCAGTGAGGGAGGTTCCCACTTTTGTAATAAATTGTTCATGGCGCTACTTGAGAAATATGGTGTCCTCCACAATGTAGCCACTAATTACCATCCGCAGACTAGTGGGCATTTTAAACTGTCCAACACAGAGATCAAATAGATTTTGGCGAAGAATGTGAATGCTAATAGAATGGATTGGTCAAGGAAGCTTGATGATGCTCTATGGGCCTATCACATTGCATACAAAACTCCCATAGGTATGTCTCCTTACCAACTTGTATATGGGAAATCTTGCCATTTACCGATAGAGCTATAGCATAAGGCTATGTGGGCAATAAAGAAGTTAAATTTGGATTAGGGAGCCGCATCTAATCAAAGAATGAATGACTTGAATGTGCTTGATGAGTTTCGCCTAAAAGCTTATGAAAGTTCAGCCTTGTACAAAGAGAAGATGAAGAGGTATCATGATCAAAGAATTGAAAAGCGAGAATTTGTTGTGGGTGATCTTGTGCTTCTATTCAACTCTAGTTTGCGCTTGTTTCCGGGCTAACTCAAGTCCAATTGGACCGGGCCATTTTTCTCAAAAAAGTGCTCCCCCATGGAACAGTTGAGCTGGAGAATAGTGAAGGAACAAGGTTCATGGTAAACGGGCAAAGGATCAAGATCTATCTGGAAACGCGGAAAGTGTGCAAGGAGTTGTTAAGGCCTACTATCTTGATGAGTAATCAAGATAGTAGCGCTGTACCGCGACTTTAAATCAAGCGCTGCTTGGCAGGCAACCAAAGATGTAAAATCTAGCCAACAATAGGTTCTTGCTTTCCGTTTAGTAGTTTTCTTTGTTTAAGTTGCTTCTCTGTACTAATTTAGATAGTTGTTTGATTTTATTTTAGTGTTGTCTAGATATAGCATAGGGTCCGTGTCTAAAAAGTGTCCAAAAAATGTAAAAAGAAAGGGCTAATGGTTGCTACATGTGCAAGAGCGAAAAGCAGACCCTGCAGAAAAAGGTCTGGTGCAGAGGTCTACGGACCCCATCAACGGTCTGTGGTTCGTTCCACGGACCGTGAATGGTGTCCATAGATCCCAGGTAGGGTTTCTAAATTGTCTAAGTATGGTTGTGAACCCCGGCCCGGCCAGGCCTCCTCTTCTTAGGCCGCTAGTCAGGCCCCAGCTCATCTAGAGCCACCCCTTCTTCTGGAGACTCTGTTGTGTCGTTAGCTCAAGTTCAGAAATTGGAGGTGCAGATGGCCACACTGCTTCACCATGTGAAGCCATGGATGTAGAAGTCCATTGAAGGGTTCGAGGCTAGGATGGAGAAGAGACTGTCAACCATGGTCGATCAGAAGGTTCAGGCCGTTTATAAGCGCCTGGATGCCTTCGAGTTGAGAGTACTCGCATAGCCAGCCCCCGTCACAGATGTTTCCTCCATTTGGACTGAGTTGGAAAATCTCTGGGCAGACATTACTACGCCCACAGATGAGCCAAAGTCTACACCCACTGCATTGGTTGATGATAGAGTACTCGATGCTTTATTCAGAAAAGATACAGATGCATAGCCCAAGCCCACCCTTGCTCGTGAGAAGAGGCACCGCTCCAGCCATAATCCTGACACTACTGAGGAAGCCCAAGAAAAGAAGCGGGAGCGCCAATAGACTGAACAGGCTTGCAAAGCCTCCATTATAAATGAGGAGATGTGCCAACAAAGGGTTCGTGAGAGTACGCTTAAGGCTTCAAATTTTGTGCCCGTTTCAGAGGTATTTGCTATGGTGTGAGATGATGTGAGCACCACAGATGGTGCGGTGAGACTTATTAATAGCACTACTGAGGGTTCTAGGTTAGATGATGCAGGCACTACTAAGGGTGACCCAAGTGTTGTTCAAGCGGGCTCAAAGAAATCGGACCCACCCGTTAGTTGATAGTTCGTCGACGCTATGCGCCACAAGTTTGCTTCACCCAATCCATTACTTTTATTGTTTTTGTGTGCATTGGGGACAATTGCACCTAATTTTTATTTGGGGGTGGGGTAAATGGATTGTGAGTGATAGGGTGAAGTTTGAATAACCCAACTCATAATCCTCTCTTGGGGTTTTCTTGCCTGTGTATTTTACTCGAAGAGACTGCTTAATTTTTGTTGAACTGGCATGTGTTAGGATTGTATGTGTAGAAGCATGAGAAAGAATGAAGCATGATGGCAAAAACTTTTTGAAAAAATGATACCTGTCCAAAATTTGTGATATGTGCTAAAATCTGTAGAATAGAATGAGTTGAATGTGTTGGCTCTAATTATGATATGAAAATGTACCAACTTAATGGCATGACTTAAGCTAAAATTTGAACTGGGTAATTTGATAATCTGATAATGAAACTATGTGCCAACTGCCAAGATTGTGTGAGAATAGTTTATTGTTCAAACAGTCTTCGTGCCAATCAATAACTTGCTCGGTTAGTCTTACTAAGATAATCTACTCTAATGGCTAGGAAATGATCATAGGCCCTTGTTCTGATAACTCCACAAATTACCTAAAAAGAATCCAACCAAATGAAATTAATGCTCCCTTTGATCTAAATTCTTTAAGCCTAAATTAGACCATTTCTTTCTAGACCCCTAACTCACCTTCCCATAATCTACTGTGTTAGCCCCGGTCCCTCCTTGGACATGTGCACCTTGACTTAGGCCAAAAGCCTAAGTTGAGGGTGGCTAATGTAAAAAAGTGACCTCAATCTTGGCCATGATCCGACATCGGGTATTGTGCACCTCAACTAATGGAAAATCCATAAGTTGAGGGTGGCCATGAAAGAGGAAACCGAAAGAAAAATGGGTATGAAAAGAGTTTAGTGTTGAAAAAGAGAAAAAAAAGAAAAAAAAAAGAGGGGAGGATGTGGCTTTGTGAAAAAGAAAGCAAACAAAAGTGTTGAAAGCTAAAGAAGAGAATAAAATGCTAGAAAAAGAAGAAAGGGAAAAATAAAGAGCTACAAAATCAAAAGCCACATCCATAGTTTAAAAGAATCAAGGGAAAGAAGAAAAAATGGTAGGATGTCAAAAATAGGGCAAAATGAGGTAGAAAGCCTAATGTAATATCAAGGAGGGCATAAAGTCACTAAAAAGCACCCAAATGTACCACACCTGACCCTGAGCCTACGTTACAAATCAAGAAAGTCCTATAGTGATCTTAGAACCTAGTTTGGAGAGTTTAAGCAATGAAAATAAGGGCATGCCTATGGTATTGAGCACCGGCTGTACTGAAAATTTCTTCTGAGCGTGAGTGTTGAATGAATCCTTGTACACAAATCATATTCATTGTGTGAAAAAACTGGATTTCGTTTGAAATAAGGGCACTAGTTACATTGTCGAAAAGGTGGTACCTTGGTGATAGTAAACCAGTGTATGTTGTGTGTTGAGTGGTCGATCTTTGTCGTGTTTTGATCCGCACAAATTAGCTTGTTGAGTCTAAAAGAAAAGATTTGCACTCGAGAAGAAAGTCAGGTAGAGAGCCATGTGATTACTCGTGCTTGAAATGCTTGCTTCTACAGAAGTGTCGTTTAGAGTCTTGGTGTGTCGCTTGAGGACAAATAACGAATTTAAGTTCAGGGTGTTGATATACCGTGACGTTACGGTATTTTTAATACATTTCATGTAAGAGTTGTGTGGGTCTAGGGCAATTTTATATTGGTTTTTATGTATTTTTATCATGTCTGCAGAAAATATGTTCAGACGTGGAAACTGAGAGACACAGCTAAAGAATGTGCAGAAAAGGCATATACGGAAGTGATCCATGGACCGTAGGTCCATTCACTCTCCATAGATGGGTAGACAAGGCATTAAAGGAGATCACAGAATTCTTGACCAAGTGTGGAACCACGGTTGCAATCGACGGACCGTAGATTGATCTACGGACCATACTGTTGCTCTGTCAAATGATTCAGAGAAGGAGTTCTAGTACCTGATTTTGAAGATTCTAAGTGTGGAGCTATGGAGAAGGATCTACGGACTGTGGATCAAACCATGGACCATACTATTGATCTGTTGTTTGTATCAATGATGATGATGTTTTGGAAGCAAAAATTTCCCCAAATCCTGAGTCACGGAAGGGACCTACGGACTGTAGGTCAATCCACATTCTGTAAGTCAATGTCGTAGATTGAAGACGTGTCCTGAAACATTATTTCCTTATTTCGTTTCCTTTTTAGTTAGGACTTATTTTTCTATATAGAGGGCATGTAAACCTCATTTTTGGGGGTTAGACTTTATTACTTTTATTCTAGTTCTTGACATTGAAGATTAACTTGTAACTTTAGCAATTCTTAATTTCCTCAATGCGTTTTGAAGATTTTAACTTTGCATTTCAAGTTGATATTTTGGGTTTCTTCTACTTATTACGTAAGTTCATGATTTCTTCATCTAAAAATATGAATTGTGTTCTTGCTATTATGGGTAACTAAATCCACAACTAGGGTTGTGGGAGCCAAGAGTGATAAACAACGTATGAATAATAACTAAGTAATTCTTGAATAGTGTTATTGCATGCATTGATAATTCTTTCGCTTAGAAATCTTTTTAACGGTGGCCAATGTTAGAACTTGCCTCATTACTACTTGCCGGACCAAGGAGGTAGTTAACGAGGAAAGAATTATCAACATAGATTTAGTGTGATACTATCTAATAGTTTAATGTCGATTGGTAAGAGGGTGAAAACTAAGCCATACATCGATGTGATGTCTAATATGAGGTAAAGGTAAGGGTTAGTAAATTATACACACGTAGCCGGACCAATGTGCGAGGTGAAATTCTTTAGATGCCGGACCAAGGATTTAGAGATACCTAACTTATCACTTTGCATGTAATACACTAGGAAAGGATTGCTATTACTAGGATTACCACATTATGAGCTTATGGGGAACACGTACACCCTAGTTACTTTCTCATCTTGATAACAACTAAAGTTTGAATCGTGCTCATTGATTACTTACATAATTTCCTGAATTTGTTTCACAAATGCCCCCCCCCCCTATTAATTACTTGTTTTTGGAAATACATTGACTAAACGGATATAATCGTTGGTTAAAGTTAACTCTAAACCATATTCCTCGTGGGATCGACCCCATCCTACAAGTTAGATTCTTTACTTGATAACGATCGTTTATGCTTCTTTAGGGAGGTATAATTTGAGCGTTTCATATCCCACCAACAGTTAAGCCTAAACCATATCCCAGAGCCATCAACAACGAGTTACCAAGCTGAAGTCAACAATAAAAAGAAAAAATCTTATATCAAGCGAAGTAATGATAATCAATAGAAAACAATACATGAACCATCCCAAGACCTGGCATCAGTAAGTAGTTGAGCATCTAATCCAAAATAGGAGTAAAAGGCTTTCAGAAATAAAAGGCAAGTACATCTTGTCTCTAAATCATATTATACTAAAAGATTACCCTAATCTCTGAAATCATAAGCTAATCTACACAACTCCAAAACAACATCGATAACTCTATTGTAATCTGCAGGGGACATTAGTGTAGTATGAGTAGCAAGACTCAGCAAGCGACGATCGACTGAGCTGAAAGATAGCATAAATAACAAGTAATAAGGACATCATAGCACAAGTAACTAAACAAGAGATACTAAATAAGTCAGGAAATAAGGAATAGAAATAGGAAACAAGGGGTAAGAAGTCGGGCCAAGAACACATTTGGATCCCAAGCCAATAACCTAATCACAAACAACTATGATACCAAGTCAACTACCCCATTTGAGGAGGATCCACAACTACAATTCTAAAGTTAAAACCTATCAGGTAATAATAAGACAATAGCAGAGCACATAATATAGTCAAATAAACCTAACCGGACCCCATAAGCCTGGAAGGTACAAACAACAAACATAACCAAAGTGGCCCCTATAAACAGGAGGGTACAAACAATAAACAATTGTACTGGTGATAGGTAATGCATATGAATGCAGGGTGAGCAGCAAAACCATCACTAACCATCCTAACCTCTTACCAGAGGTAACAAACTCGAACTGAAAGAATTAGCCTCAGACTAGGAATAATGGCCTCGAACCATCAACACCAACCTCAAACTAGAAATAATGGCCTTGAACTAGAAGATTCGGCCTTGAATCATGAATAAAATATAATAGGGCCGCCTACTCAGTTAGTAAACTCTCAGGGGCACCAGCAAGACAAAAAACATGTATGAAAGTGCATCGACGCACCGATTAGTTAAGTAAAAATTGAGCACATCCAAGATACCTCTAATATGTCAAGTATAAAAATAAGTACGTCATTGGTGCTCGTTATCTAAAAATATCAATAAGTCTAGTGATCCATGTGGTACAATTCCTATTTAAACCAGTTTAAAATTAAAATTGAGGGAAATAGAAGATCATCATAAATGATAAATATGTCAATGCATGGGCCGAGATAGTACCACAAAACCCGTGAGAATGAACAAACAATGCAATCCATGTCATCACCAACATTCAAATAAGGCAATCAAAATCAAATAATTATACAACTAATGAAACCACACTACTAAAGCAAAGAGTACTAACCGGGGATCCAACTGGTCCTCACCTATGACCTTGGTCTCAACATTATAATCATAAGATCAATAAGGATATAACATTCCCACCGCTAATCAACAAGCAAAGGAATCAAGAAGAGATTTCAAATCAGTTAAGAGGGAGAAAACACAAGGCACGACCCCCTACCACAATCACACCGCTCCAGTCCTAGACTGAGCACAACTAGGACCAACCACGACTATGATGGGCCAGCAAGGTCACACGCATCATCACAAGGATAATGATATGAAACAAGCCCTAAAAGGAGAAAACTATAACTACAAGGAAATAAAGAATCTAATGTCTATCCCAGTTTAAGGCCACCACGAATCAATCCTAATAAGGATAAGCAAGATCATCTATACCAAAAGATAAGCCATAACCTAAATAAGGGTTCTAACACCTACAATAAGCCCAAGGCTACTATGGAACAAAAAAAGGATAGAACAAGAGATATGCTAAAAAACTAGAAAATACCATCCGTAATTACATAAAATCTATACTAGGCATTATCTAAGAAGATCAATGAAGAAAGTAGACCAAGGCCTGCCTCAAAACGGAATGTGAGCTCTCTAAATCCATCACACATGTGAGCTATTCACATTCGAAATGCCTCTAAACACTGCTAAACTATCAAACTATCAATCAAAATGTAATTACAGACGTTTTGACACTAGAATTGAAATAATTGGAAATGGACCCAAAATGGAAATGTGGGACACACAATGTGAATTCTGAAATTGAATCCGTCAAAAGGTTCTAAATAACCCAGGGAATTTGTGCCTTGAACACGGGCACAATCTTAGCTCCTAAATGGGCTAAAATAGTCCATGCAAAAAACACAAGAAAAACACCATTAAAGGACTTGGGCAGCCATTTTCCTAAGAAGTATGAAGGTGGAAGTGTTTGCATAAGGAAGTTGTACAATGATGACTTTTCTCTTTTCTGCATCGAATTGGTCAATGATCGCGGATTGGGCGATGGTGATGAAATTCGGCTTTATTGGGATCCTAGATCTCTTAAGTATAGTGTTCAAATTGCTTTCTCAGGTTGGCTCTTAGTGGAAAGGTCTAAGAATTTAGGACTAGAAACACCATACTATCATAGTATTTTGTTTAGTATTACTCTTTCATGTAATTTTAATAGTTTAAGACTTAATTATAAAATTGGAATTCTCAAAGTTCCCAAATTAGTTTGCGCAATTCTAATTTTGTACTTGTATTTTTATTCCATATTGTTATAGTGTTCTTTTATGTTCGTACGACAGTTTAGTAGTTTTGATGTTCTTTGCCAACCTCACAGAAAATTCCTAGAAATAAGGACCTTACATGACCTAATTAAGGACCCCATTTCTTCCACAAACTTAATGGTAGAGGATTACCCTTTAATCATAGGGCTGAATCTTTAAGTTGATGGATTTTGTACAATAGAGTGCAATATAAGATATCTATAGAAAATAAGAATACAAAGTATTGGGGCATGTTTGAATAGAGGAATGTGATTTCTAAATTGAACAAAGATGTATTAACGTAAGAAAAAACTGATTTTGTAACAATATAGGGTCTAAACTCTTTCAATCATCTAAGTGGAAGCTTTTGCATTAGCACAAGAATAAGGCTGCATTTATTCAAGTTTTTGTTTCAATATTTTCACACAATCGAAGTTGCTCGCTGCTCAACTGTTTCTAAAAATCCTATCTAATAACTAGAGAAAAATAAAGATAGAAGAAGAGAGGCAACATGAGTTCGTGGACAACTACCTGTTGGGAATGGCCTTTAAAGACATATATATAACCCTTTGGACAACTACCTGCATTTAACATAGGTTGTCAGCTAAAATGATGACAATACCATATAATGCACTTCTTGAGCCATTTCTGTTGGCTTTCTAAGTATGGCTAGTCCAGCCAACACATTCTCAAATGGAACTCTAAACTTGCTCTTTTTAGTTTACAGTGTTTCGTAGCATAAGTTAAACATCTTCATCATTGAAGGAAACAATTTAAGAAATAAAGTTGGTTTCCTCTCATCTTTTGTTAGTATACATGTATATAGAAGATTCTTTCAAAAATTAATTATAGTTTTTATCGTCCTATGTAGTCAAATTTAAAATACAATTAATATAGCAGTTGGAAGAAGCCTCAATACCCAGACAACTTCAACTCTTGAAATGTCAATAGAGAAAAATAAATATCCATAATAGTATTAGAACATCACGAGTTAGTTCAGACATCAGTAGTAGTTAAGTCGTATTAGGATACTGCATTAGTTAGTTCAGCAGTTAACATTTACATTTATTACTTTAGTTCATCTCGTTTAAGAGTCTTACTATTTTCCTGGTTACTCTATTTAATACCTTGTTGCCTTTACTAATAAAATATACTCCTTAAGAACATATTCAGTCTTTATGCGGTATTAGGGCTCTTCACTCTCTTAGAAGTATGATCCAATTTTTCTCCTCCTCACGCATATCAACAACAATAACTAATCACAATGGAAACAACAATGGCAACAATGACAACAATCCCAGAGTTATTAATGTTGATAACATGATGGGTACCAACATTATCATTCAATTCAATCCTCTGTCCCAGTAACCTATCAAACTAAGCAGTAGTAACAACTTCGCAACTTGGAAAGCCTAATCTTCAATGATTATGTATGTCAACAACCTCTTTGGCCATCTCAATGGAACCACTCCGGCCCCCAGTCAAATGATTACCCTCGGCACAAGCGCTAACGTAGATAAATCATCTTGTGATGCTTCGCATACCACTTATGCGAACATAACTCAAACCTGATTCTTCCGTTTGAGTAATCAACTTTCCATGTCATTAAGGACTCTTATTTCATCACTGAATATCTTTACTCTGTTCGGTACCTTTCGGATGATTTAGACACTATTAGTCCTCATGTGTACAATACTAAACTCATCGTCAAAATACTTAGTGGTTTAGTTCTCAATTTCGTGATATCTCTGTTTCTATTCCTGCATGCGATACAAATATCTCCTATGAGGAAATATTTGAAAAGCTACTAGACTATGAGCTCTTCCTTCACCACGAGGATGCTAATAAACTTCCAATTACCATCACTGGTGCATTTGCTACTCCCAAAAAATTTAACTCAAATAATTGCAATAATCGTAGACAGACCAACTACACTCATCAATGGTGCTTTCAGGTCTAGGCACTCCACCATAGTAACATTCCATTCCAAATCCAAATGGTGTTACTCGATGTCAACTATATAACAGATTGGTCACACTGTTAATGATTGTCGCTCGAAGTCTCATAATCACTTTACAACCAAAGCAAACTAAGTCGTTATGTAACACCTTGGATTTGAGAAAGGCCTAAATAAGGGTAATGGGGAAGAATCACTTACCAACACCTGGACCATGGACCCTCTACAGGGCCCTAGACGGGCTGTGAAGGGGATCGCGGTCCATGTGGTGGCTAGGAAATGCTAAGAAATGACCCTTCCAACGAGACTTTAAGGCCTGTGGGGAGGCGGATGGGTCGTAATAACACCCGTGTGGGGGAGGTAAAACCTACCCTAATATTATCCTCTTCCCGCGACCCCCTAGATGGGTCCTGAAGAGGCAAATGACATGTTAAGGTGGTTGTGAAGGGGCAAGGTAAAAGGGGTCCTCTCCCTAGGCCACTGGTTAAGGACAACGGCTGCCACAATGGCTCATGAGGTCCTTGACGACTTGTGAAGGCCATCGTCCAGTGGTTGTGTCCGAAATAAGTCAAGGGTTTTTGGGTCTTTTCCTAATTATTCTATCCTAACACTGTGTCATTTTACCTTTACCAGTCCTATATAAGTGTTTTAACCCCAAATTCACCCAATTTAAATAATTCTCCCAATTTCCTAAAAGAAGAACAAGTCTTTTTCTCCAAATTATTTCTCTCTCTAGAAGGATTTAAGAAGAAGGAGTCAACCTAGGGTTTCAAGTCAAACCTTCAATTCCACCTATGAAAGTAAGCTCTTATCATTGAGGTATGATAGTTTTCATCCAAAGAGCCCTTTCCTCAATGGAGATCCCAAATCCTCCAATTTACAAAGTTAGAATTCCCCAATTGAGTTAGGGTTTTTTCCCATGGCATGGGTTACTTCAAATATTGATTTATTTGATTATTTTATGATCTATCAATCATGAATTGAGATAATTACATGATTTTATGATGAAGGCCCATGAACCAATTTCTAACCCATGTTTTATAGATATTAATGATTGAAAGTGAGTTTTGAACCATGGAAGTTTAATTATTGAATTACACATGTTCTTATGTAATTTATGAGATGTGATGTAATTTCTTCAAGAGTAAAAGCATATATGTTGTTGTTGTGGTTGACTGATGTGAAATGATTGCTCATATAATTGCATCATACATAAATGTGAAGGGTTTTCTCACATAAAACAATTATAAAGTTGAAAGATCTTCCCACATAAAATTAATTAAGGTTAAGGAAATATTCTAAGAAAAAGGCAAGCGGTAATTACCCATGACCTCTAATGAAAGACAAGAGGTGATTACCCATGTCACATGATGTAAGGACAAAAGGCGATTACCCAAATCCCTTGAAGAAAATATGAATAAGAATAATAAATATTATGTGGGAGTTATGCTTAGCACCGAATGAACCAGTGGCGATAGCCAATTTCCCATAAACTATGTGCCAACTTAGGATTGTGTAGATAAATACACATTAGCTGGTGGATCCACGTAAGCTAGAAAGTTCATTGTCATACCTTTGCAAGTAGGACACCACTTTTGGGTGTGGGAGACACATGATTCCATTTTTATAGCTCACATATTCTTACATGTCAGTTAAAGGTAACTCTTCCACAATAATGAAGCATGGTTACTTCAAGAAGTATGTCACAGGTCTTTAAGATGACGTTTATTTACATCGACCATGTTTTTTGACTTATCTCTTCTAAACCCCTTTATGTATGCTATGTTTTAGCGTGGTAATTGCATCACATGAAGATATCTCATTTTAAGCATGTTTTCAAATATTTTATGCATGACTATCATACTTGGTACATGTTTGTACTAACACATACTCTTGCCTACATTTCCCCAAATTTAGTATCCGACCTTAAAGATTCACACTTTTGTGGCTAGGGATCTCATATATAAGATTGAAGATTGGTGAGTCCTCATAGTCTGAGGACCGAGCTTTGGTTTCCCTTTTGTCTTAACATTTAGTTTTCGATCTTGTTGTACAAGATACGTCCTGATCAATCATATGTACTAGATAGTTTTGAGATGATGCTTATACTTATGCTTTACTCTATAAAACTTTTACATAATGAAATTGTCTTTTAATTCATTTTATTCTATTATCTTGTATGATGAATGCTACATGGCTTATATGGGGCCAGCCTCTCGGGGTCTTATATGCCATGTTACGCTAGGGGAAATCTTAGGTCGTGACAATATTGGTAAACTGAGCACAAGGTTTAGAAAGGTCCTAGGAAGTCTCATAAAAAATGTCGGGTAAAGTCTTGTTCATGAGTGTGAAGCATGCCACATTTATGAATGAGAGGCTACAAAATGTTAGGAAACTCCACTTCTTTCATTACTCTAAAGTCGTATGATAGAATTTAAATCTATAATGTATCTTTCCTAATCCTTATCTATTGCTCAACAGGATATGGCACGCCCCGAGGCTACCCCCTTGAAGTAAACACAGGACCTAGGATCACGAGTGACCCCAAGCTAACCCTGAAGTTTGCATATCATAAGCATACTAAAAATACTGAATAAAGAGATACTATGTGGAAGCTAAAACAAGAGATAACTAAAAAAATGGGGAATACCCAATACTGATCTGAATATGTATTAAACTACTAAGAGTTCAACAATATAGAACATTCCCTCAATACAAAGGTAAATCTAATACCACGTTTGAAAAGCCTCTACTAACTAGAGTTGTTGGGACATGCCCCTAGCTAAATCTAGCAAAATATAAAGCAGAAATAAAAGTCTGAATATGAAATATATGTTTATTATCCTTGGAGTATGAGGACTCACCACTGAAACAGCTGAATAAGGATCATAAACCGATCTATGCGTGATCTGGATGTTGAATGCCTGAACATACATCATGGAAGGATGTAGTGTAGAGTATGCGTTAGTACTTGGAATGTACTGAGCATGTAGGATATAGATAATAGCTGAACAAAGTATGAAACCTAAAAAACATAACTAAGCAATGAGATAATTTGAACAGAAACATAGATACTGAAATATAACTGAAAACTAATCTAAATGCAATGACCAAGTACTAATCATGAAATTAATATACTAAGACTCAATACTGAAGTATAATTGAAAATTTGGTTAAATGCACTAGATTCTGACTATGGGAACTATTATTAACCTCCATAAAACCACATGAGCTAAACGTAGAGTTCCATGTATACGCCTCACTCTGAGGACCCAATATACCTTACCAGGGGTATCAAGGAATGACTGGCCTGATCACTCAATTTGATGCCCAACAGAGGGGACTTATAAACCTATGAGGGCACATAGTTCTGGGACTATGTGGGTACGCTGAACCCTAGTCCAACTCGTTGCTAAGCCTACTCCCAATTGGAAATGAGTATGACTCAACATAACTGAAATACTAGATAGATCAATATTCTGACATGCAAATCTAATAATGCAACATTTAGGTACTGACAATGAAATATTCGAAATTGGAGAACGCAAATCTGTTTAACTAACCAAGCAAGTGTAATTCATGAACTAAGAGAATCTACACAACTAGGGTTCTGAGTTTCAATCAAGGAACTAAGCAACAATTTCACAAAAAACATGATAATCTGATTAAGAATACTATAACTGCTAAATCACAACCAATATCTAAGTTTTTTTCAACCCTAGTCTAAGCAAGATATAACGAAACAAGAAGCTGACTAAATTCTAGGGACCTTATGGATGAAAGGAACCCACAAATGAAATCTCACATATATGGTGAGGAAGTCTACACAGAAATCCTTTGATTTTGGGGCTGGAACTGACGAAAACCTGCTCTGTTGGAAAGAGGCCACAAAGACCTTTCATATAATATATTATGGGTCACCTAACTTATCTCATAACTTGCAAACTTTCAGATTTTTGCTATTTCCAAATTACTTCTTTCTAAATTTAGCTCTTTCAAATACTAAGGTGTTACATATTCATTGCACAAGAATCAGAGAAAGTTGCTAAATATAACCTCGTGGAAGGACTCAAAAACATATTCATTGACAAAGTTGAATGTAATATAATTTTAGAGGATTGCACCGAGGCCCCAACTATATGGGATGTTATGTCTGGAGATGCTTTGAAAAATTGGACTTGTAACCTATCCCCGATTCTCTGGGAATTTTGGTAGTTGATTATATTAAAATTAACAGAACAACATGATTTAGATTAAGGCCTGAATCGTGTTTATGAATTTTGTAACACCCCATATCCAAAACAGACAAAAAATGTAAATTTTGAGAAGTTGCAGGTGCAATCAACGGTTGCCATCCTCGGACCATAGGTCAGAGCACGACTCGTGTTGGTAGTTCGTGGTTCACCACTGCAACCCCTCCCTAAATCAGCTGAGAAAATTGGCTGAGACTCGACCCACGGTCCATAGATCAAACCACGGTCTGTGGTCTATGTCTTTGGATTGAGGTCCCCTTTACCCAGCCTCTGATGCAAACAACGGCTGACCATCACGGACCGTCGTTCGATCTATGGTCTGTAGGTTTGATCGTAGGTGAGGGTCAGCAGCCAGTTAGAAGAAAACTGTTGATTGAGTCAACTCCAAATGGTCATAACTCTTAGAAAAAAAGTAATTATATGTCCCATGACTTATGATATGATAGATAATTGAATCCTCTTTCCAACACCACCAAGTTTGCTAAAATCTGACCTCCGACTAAAAAGTTATGATCGTTTTAGTAAAGCCCTGTTGGGCATACTTGACCTACGACCCCAATCTACAGACTGTAGATTGACCTACGGCCCATAGGTCCTGTCGGTCGATCACTCCGACAACAGTTAAGTCAGGGTCTTTTGGTCTTTTCCTTTTTCGTTGGACCCTAAAGTTACGTCGTTTAGATCCTAAATTAGTTTACGCCCAGAAACATAACTAGAACTTACCTAAGTCAAATCATTAATCAGAACTTAGAAAATTAGAAGCGTCAGAAAAAAAATAAGTGACCAATCCTAACTCCAAGAACGTAGCAAGTTTTCATCAGTTCCAACCCAAAAATCAAAGGATTTCTCTGTGGAATTCGTCACCAGGTATGTGGGATTTCACTAATGGGTTCCTTTCACCCATTAGGTCCCTAGTTTCAGTCAGTTTCTTGATTCCCTTATTATGATTAGACGTAGGTTTTCTTGGAAGTTAGAATTGTTGGGTTCTAAGCTATTCGAATGATCTAAATTAGATTAGTACGTTAATATTTAGTTTAATGCATGAATTCCAAAACCCTAGCTATGTATTTCTTTAGTTCTTGATTACACATGCTAGGTCAGATATTTCAGTTATTCAGTTATACATTCCTCAGTTATTAATGCATCAAATTTCAGTTTAATTGTTGCATTCCCAATTTGCATGTTCAGTTTGAGGTATCCAGTAACTTACAGAAATTCAGTCATAATGTGTTAATTACTTAATCCATTGGGAGTGGCATAATACCGAGTTAGACTAGGGTTCAACATACGCAAATAGTGCTAGAACTACTAGCCACATAGGTTGTAAGTCCTCTCTGTGGGCATTATTTCAGTGATCATGCATGCATGCCTCTATACCTCTGGTAGGGTATATTGGGACCTCTCGATGGGGTGTATACATCGGACTTCACATTTAGCTCATGTGGTTTTATTATCGGTTATTAGTAGCTCCCACAGTTCATTCAAATTCTATTGCATTGACATGTATCAGTATATTCACTATCCAGTCTCAAGAAGTTATAAGTTGGTCAATGCATTCAGTTAGCTTAGTATTCATTATCTATATCATCTTCATATTATATCATTGTTTATTTGCTTTGTTCAGTTATATGTTATTTCAGCTTTATTCTATCTTGCATGCTCAGTACCTTACAAGTACTGATGCATACTCTGCGTATCTTCTCGTGATGTAGTTTCAGGTTATCAACATCCAGATCACGCTTAGATCTGTTTTCGATATCCAGTTCAACATAATCAGTGGTGATTCCTCATTTTTCGAGGACAATAGTCATGACTTTCTTTTCAGTATTTTAGTCCTTTAGTTTCAGTTTTGCTAGACTTAGCTGGGGACTGTCCCAGCATTTCTAGTCAGTTAGAGGCTATTTTCAGACATAGATAGATTCAACTTAGTATTGAGTAAATATCTTTCTTGTATTAAACTCATCAGTTATAGTATATGGGTATTCCCCATCTTTTCATTTTGTTTATGATTATAGCTTCTGCAGAGTTTCTATTATTCAGTTTATATTTAGTATACTCATGATCATGCTAGTAGGGTTAGCTTGGGATCACTTGTTGTCCTAGGTCCCGTGTCCGTGTTTCAGGGGTAGCTCACGGTGTGACAAACTTGGTATCATTTACACCCTGTATCCATAACAGAACAAAAATGCTGATTTTGAAAAGTTGCAGGTGCAACCTGCAGTTGCCATCCACGGACCATAGGTCAGACCATGACCCGTGCTGGTGGTTCGTGGTTCACCATTGCAACCCCTCCCCAACCCAACTCAGAAAATCAGTTGAATCTCGACCCACGATCCGTGGTCTGTGTCAGTGGATCGAGGCACCTTTACCCAGCCTCTAATAGAAATGACGGACGACCAGGACGGACTGTCGTTTGATATACGGTCCGTAGGTATGACCGTAGGTAAGGGTCAATAGCCAATAAGAGGAAAATTGTTGATTGGGTCAACTCCAAATGGTAATAACTCTTAAAACAAAAAGAAATTATATGTCGTGTGACCTATTATGATAGATATTTGAATCTTCTTTCTAGGCCCATCGAGTTTGCTAAAATTCGACCTCTGAGTAAAAGGTTATGCTCATTTTAGGGAAGCCCTGTCAAGCAGACTTGACCTACGACCCTGATCTACGGACCGTAGATTGACCTAGGGCCCGTAGGTCCCTTCCGTCGATCACTTCCACAATAGTTAAGTCAGGGGTCTTTTGGTCTTTTTCTATTTCGTTGGACCCCTAAGCTACATCGTTTAGACCCTAAATTATGAGGTTTTAGTTAGTTTACGCCTAGGAACATAACTAGAACTTACCTAAGTAAAATCATTAATAAGACTTAGAAAATTAGAAGCGTAAGAAGAGAAAGAGGCGACCAACCCTAACTCCAAGAGCGCAACAAGTTTCATCAGTTATAGCCCATAAATCAAAGGATTTCTCTGTGGAATTCCTAACTAGGTATGTGGTATTTCACCAGAGGGTTCCTTTCACCCATTAGGTCCCCAGTTTCAGTGAGTTTCTTGATTGCCTTATTATGACTAGACCTAGGGTTTCTTGGAAGTTAGAATTGTTGGGTTCTTAGCCTTAGAAAGATTTAAATCAGATTAATAGGTTAATATTTAGTTTAATGAATGAATTGTAGAACCCTAGCTATGTATTTCTTTAGTTCTTGTATTACACATGCTAGGTCAGATATTTCAGTTATTCAGTTATACATTCCTTACTTATTAATGCATCAATATCAGTTGAATGGTTGCATTCCCAGTTTGCATGTTCAGTTAGAGCTATCCAGTAACTTACAGAAATTCAGTCATAATGTGTTAATTACTTAATCCATTGGGAGTAGCATAATATTGAGTTGGACTAAGGTTCAGCGTACCTAAATAGTCCTAGAAATACTAGTCAAGTAAGTTGTAAGTCCCCTCTGTGGGCATTATTTCAGTGTTCACGCCATCATACCTCTATACCTCTGACAGGGTATATTGGGTCCTCTCGATGGGGTGTATACATCGCACTCCACATTTAGCTCATGTGGTTTTATTAGCGGTGATTAGTAGTTCCCACACTTCAATCAGATTCTATTGCATTGACCATGTATCAGTATATTCAGTATTTAGTCTTAACATGTTATAAATTGGTCAATGCATTCAGTTCGCTTATTATTCAGTATCTATATTTGTTCAGATTATATCATTGCTTATTTGCTTTGTTCAGTTATATGTTATTTCAGCTTTATTCTATCTTGCATGCTCAGTACCTTTTAAGTACTGATGCATACTCTGCGCTAAATTTTCTCATGATGTAGTTTGAGGTTATCATCATCCAGATCACGCTTAGATCGATTCCCGATCTCCAGTGCAACATAATCAGTGGTGATTCCTCATTCTCCGAGGACAATAGTCATGAGTTTCTTTATTCAGTATTTTAGTCCTTTAGTTTCAGTTTTGCCAGACTTAGTTGGGGCATGTCCCAGTATTTTTAGTCAGTTAGAGTCTATTTTCAGACATAGATAGATTCAGCTTAGTATTGAGTTAATATCTTCCATGTATTAAACTCGTCAGTTTTCATATATCTTAGTTATAGTATATTGGTATTCCCCATCTTTTCATTTTGTTTATAATTATAGCTTCCACACAGTTTCGATTATTCAATTTATATTTAGTATGCTCATGATTATGCCAGCATAGTTAGCTTGGGATCACTTGTGGTCCTAGGTCCGGTGTTTGCGTTTCGGGGGTAGTTTGGGGCGTGACAAACTTGGTATCAGTAACACCCCGTATCTGAAACAGACCAAAAATGCAGATTTTTAAAAGGTGCAGGTGCAACCCACGGTTGCCATCCACGGACCGTAGGTCAAACTACGACCCTTTTTGGTGGTCCGTGGTTCACCACTGCAATCCCTCCCCAACCCAGCTCAGAAAATCGGTTGAGTCTCGCCCCACGGATAGACCCACGATCTGTAGATCTTACCATGGTCCGTGGTCTGTGGCCATGGATCGAGGCCCCCTTAACCCAGCCTCTGACGCAAATAACGGCGGACCAGCATGGACCATCATTCCATCTCTGGTTCGTATGTCTAACCATAGGTGAGGGTCAATAGCTAGTTAGAGGAAAATTGTTCATTGGGTCAACTCCAAATGGGCATACCTCTTAGCACAAAAGGAATTATGTTTCCTATGACCTAAGATATGATAGATAATTGAATCCTCTTTCCAACGCCACCGAGTTGTCTTAAATCTGACCTCCGAGTAAAGAGTTATGCTAATTTTGGTGAATCCCTGTTGGGCAGACTTGACCTACGACCCAAATCTATAGACCGTAGATAGAGCTACGGCCCGTAGGTCCCGTCTGTCGATCACTCCAATAGTAGTTAAGTCAGGGGTCTTTTGGTCTTTTCCTATTTTGTTGGACCCCTAACCTACGTCGTTTACACCCTATGTTATGAGGTTTTAGTTTGTTTAAGCCTAGAAACATAACTAGAACTTACCTAAGTCAAATCATTAATCAAAACTTAGAAAATTAGAAGCGTAAAAAGAGAAAGAGGCGACCAACCCTAACTCCAAGAACGCAACAAGTTTTCTTCAGTTCTAGCCCCGAAATCAAAGGATTTCTCCGTGGAATTCATTACCCGGTATGTGGGATTTCACTAGTGGATTCCTTTCATCCACTAGGTCCCTAGTTTCAGTCAGTTTCTTGATTCCCTTATTATGACAAGACCTAGGATTTCTTGGAAGTTCGAATTGTTAGGTTCTTAGCTGTTAAAATGATCCAAATCAGATTAGTACGTTAGTATTCAGCTTAATGCATGAATTCCAAAACCCTAGCTATGTATTTCTATAGTTCTTGAATTACACATGCTAGATCAGATATTTCAGTTATTCAGTTATACATGCCTCAGTTATTAAAGAATCAATATCAGTTTAATTGTTGCATTCTCAGTTTGCATGTTCAGTTTGAACTATCCAGTAACTTACAGAAATTCAGTCATAATGTGTTAATTACTTAATCCATTGGGAGTAGCATAATACCGAGTTGGACTAAGGTTCAACATACCCAATAGTCCTAGAACTACTAGTCACGTAGGTTGTAAGTCCCCTCTGTGGGCATCATTTCAGTGATCACGCCACCATGCCTCTCTACCTCTGGCAGGGTATATTGGGTCCTCTCGATAGGGCTTGTACATCGCACTCCACATTTAGCTCATGTGGTTTTATTATCGGTTATTAGTAGCTCCCATAGTTCAGTCAGGTTTTATTGTATTGACCATGTATCAGTATATTCAATATTTAGTCTCAACATGTTATAAATTGGTTATTACATTCAGTTAGCTTAGTATTCAGTATCTATATCATGTTCAAATTATATCATTGCCTATTTGCTTTGTTCAGTTATATGTTATTTCAGTTTTCTTCTATCATTCATGCTCAGTACCTTTCAAGTACTGATGCATAATTAACGCTACATTTTCTCGTGATTTAGGTTCAGGTTATTAGCATCCAGATCACGCTTAGATCGGTTTCCGATCTCCAGTTCAGCATAATCAGTGGTGATTTCTCATTCTCCGAGGAAAATAGGCATGAGTTTCTTTTCAATATTTTAGTCCTTTAGTTTCAGTTTTGCTAGACTTAATTGGGGCCTGTCCCAGTATTTTTAGTCAGTTAGAGGCTAGTTTTGGACATAGATAGATTCAGCTTAGTATTGAATTAATATCTTTCTTGTATTAAACTCATCAGTTTTCATATATGTGAGTTATAGTATATGGGTATTCCCTATCTTTTCATTTTATTTATGATTATAGATTCCGTACAGTTTCTATTATTCAGTTTATATTTAGTATGTTCATGATCATGCCAGCAGGGTTAGTTTGGGATCACTTGTGGTCTTACGTCGCGTGTCCGCTTCTCGTGGTTAGCTCGGGGCGTGACAAACTTGTTATTAGAGCATTAGATTTAAGTGTCCTAGGATGTATGAAAATCCGCACTAGGTAGATTCCTTTTCATGGATGTGTAGTGCGCACCACATCTAATGAGAGGGAGGCTACAAAGTGTTTTAGGAAAAATCTTCTTTTTCTTGTTACTCTTTTCATGCGCAAGGTATGATCTAATTCCGTTATAATTTGACGCTTTATGTTTCAGTGATCATGCCTCCTCATAGATTTAACAGCAGGAATACGAATGCTAGGAACACAAATGCAGCTCCTCCAGTCCCTGATCAAGAAGTGTCAAATGCAGAGTTCAGGAACGCCATTCAGATGTTGGATTAGAGTGTGGCCAACCATAACAATCGCGAGTTCCAGTTTTGGTAAATGCCAATGTTGGGTCAGCTGCAGCTAGGGTGCGGGACTTTGTTAGGATGAGTCAGCTAGAGTTTTTAAGATTGCAAGTTGGAGAAGATCCCCAAAACTTCATTGATGAGGTCAAGAAGATCTTTGAAGTGATGTAGGTAACTGGGAATGATTAGGTTAAGTTAGCATCTTACCAACTTAAGGATGTGGCTCATATCTGGTATACTCAGTGGAAGGAAAACTAGGGTACAGATGCACCTCCTATTACTTGGGATTGTTTCAGCAAAACCTTTCTGGACATGTTTTTCCCCATAGAGTTGAGAGAAGTAAAGACCTAGAAATTTATGAACTAAAGGTAGGGTGACATAATGGTCCAAGAGTATGGGCTCAAGTTTAACCAACTCTCCAGGTATGCTCCTCACATGGTTTTTGATTTTAGGACTCAGATGAAAAAGTTTATGTATGGAGTGTCAAACTTAGTGAAGACAGAGTGCATGAATGCTATATTGTTGGGAGACATGAATATCTCTAAGCTCATGACTCATGCTCAACGGGTTGAGGGTGATAAGCTTAGGGTACATGATAAGGAGAGTAAGAAAGCGAGAACAGGCAACTATGAATATTCTCAATAGAAATTGGGTGGTGGAAATCGCTCGTAAGGTTAGCAGAAATTTTTGACTCCAACACCTTCATCAGCTAGTGCTCCCTCCTCTAAGTTTTGAAATAATTAAAAAGGTGGAGCATCCGGCACTAAGTCGCAAGGTAGTGTTAGTGTCACGACCCAAGCCTAGGACCTAGACGTGACATGGCGAATGAGAAACGTAAAGGAACCCCAAACAAGCCTCTCAAACTTGTCATCACACTTCATCGGTCGCGGAAGTACATTCAACATTAAATAACGGGAATTAGGGACTAAGGGCAAACCATTTCAAAATAACATCATAGAATAAGAGTCAATCTCATTTACAAAGTACTTGTCCAACGCACACCTCTACATACATAGATAGGACGGGGGCCATGACATACTACCGGCTCCCCTCATAGTCAAAATACAATTGCAAGCTAAAGTCTCAAAAGATAGGAGTAGGAAACATAACATAGCCCTCGAATCATTGAGGACTCACCAACAAACTCAGATAAACACCATACTAGCCACGTGGATGGAGAGAAGGATCAAGAGTAGCTCCGGTCCCTACATGGTGACATCATGTAGGCAAAATATGCGTTAGTACTTTGGAATGTACTAAGTATGCGGGGTGCAATACAACAATAGACAAGGACATAATCGAAATGCAAGAAATAGTTCCATAGGCATAATGAATAACAATATGAGGATGCATGATCAAAGTGAAGTCAAAACATGTTTAAGTAAATCCATACTAATAGTAGATATCATATGTGTGTGCATGATCCAACCAATCTATAACCCCAACTTAGGATGGGGGATGCCGTTCACACCCGGACACCCCGGTGGCAAGGTATAAACCCCTCACATGGTTGATGTTGGTCACACCCCAAGCATCCTAGGTGGTGAGGTATAAACCCCTCACATGGTTGATGTTGGTCACACCCCAAGCATCCTAGGTGGTGAGGTATAAACCCCTCACATGGTTGGTGTTGGTCACACCCCAAGCATCCTAGGTGGTGAGGTATAAACCCCTCACATGGTTATCCGGTTCTTTTCCCTCGGACCGAGCATGGTCATGCAACACTTTATATAGGAAATTCACATTAGGCTCTAATGCAATATCATGTATGGAATGAACATATACACAAGCTTAGTTTGTCATCAACACATCTCTGAAATGTCATACATCTCATAACTCAAGCCTTAAAACATTAATTCATCAATTCTCCATAATTGGACATTTTGTCAAAAACCTTGAAGGCATGTAATGGGATCAAAGAGCATGGAAAATAGGGTAGTAATTATGCAGCCAAACCAGTGAACAACCTACAACAACGCCTTTTAACACCCACAAGACCACATGAAAAATTTCCACATCCATTCCAAATTTAGATTCAAGTTCTAGAGTCACAACATGCTCAAAACAATCACTTTTCATGTTTAAAACTCACTGTGCAGGAAATTTATAAAAGAAACAAGACTAATTTACGAATCTCAACTTAAACCATGAATTAGTGAGTAGAATAGAGTCTAGGCACTATGGGTGGAAGGACCCATGAGTTCAACACCACATACCTTGAGTTTTTATGAAGGTCTTGAGAGTGTCTTCAATGGAAGATTGGAACTTGGAGCAAGAATCTCTTCAATCTTGAGGAAGGTTTTGGATTAGGGTTCTTGAGAGAAAAAGTGTCTAAGTATGGGAGAGGTATTTTGGGAAATGTTTTATAGATGGGAATTGAATTAATGCTATATAGGAAATAAAATATGCCTTTGGAAAAACGGGTCCAACACTTAGAAAAAAAAATGAGGTGGATGAACATTAACTTTGCTCTCTGGAAATTGCATTTCCTGCACGGACAAAATTTACGAAAATGGGCATAACTTCTTCGTCCGAACCCCGAATGAGGTGAAACGAAGTGAGTTAGGTAGCTAACTCAAAGGGCTTTCCATGGATATATTATGGGCCACACAATTATTTGTGTGCTAGGAGATATGACCCTCCAAAGTAGACCCTCGAAAAAGGCTTCACTTGGAAATTTTGGATTTTGATACGTTTGCTCTAAAATTTGGGTTAGACCCATTCCCCACTCAATTTGACCCCCTAAACAAGAATATGAAGTCGGATTTTCAAAAAGAAAAATGGATTTTTAGATATAGCTAAAACAAGTTTCCGGTAACTTCCGAAGCACATTTTTAGAAACTTTTTGGGTCGTTTCAGTTAGAGGTACCGAAACCTACCCAACTTACCCTAAATGTGGTAAGAACTATCCGGGCGAGTGTCTTGTAGTAAAAGAAAGATGCATTGGGTGTGGTCAGTCTGGTCACATGTTGAGGGATTGTCCTTCTAAACAGGGTCTAGGAAGCAATGTTAATCAAGCATAGTCCACAACTTTAGCAGCAACAACAGGTCGCCCAACTCAGCAGGGTAACTCTTCTGGTACAGGTGGTGGACAACACCAAAATAGGCTCTATGCTCTTCAGGCTCGTCAAGATCAGGAAGATTCTCCTTATGTAGTCATTGGTACATTACGAGTCTTTGATCTTGATGTTTATACATTGTTAGATCCAGGGGCTACTTTGTCTTTTGTAACTCTTAATATAGCAGTCCAATTCAGTGTTAGCCCAGAAACTCTTTCAGAACCCTTCTTAGTCTACTCCAGTCGATGACCCAGTTATAATTAGACGGGTATACACAAATTGCCCTGTCAAAGTCTCTCAGAAAGTCACCTCAACAGATCTTGTAGAGTTAGAAATGGTAAACTTCGATGTCATTCTAGGCATGGATTGGTTACATTCCTGTTATGCCTCAGTCAATTGTAGAACTAGAATTGCTCGGTTTTAGTTTCCAAATGAACCAATCTTAGAATGAAAAGGTAGTAGCTTAGAGTCTATGGGTCGATTCATTTCTTACCTTAAGGCCAGAAAGATGATCTCTAAGGATTATCTCTATGATATAAGTTCGGGTTAAGGATTCTAGTTTTGAATCCCCAACTCTTGAGTCAGTTCCAGTAGTCAATGAGTTCCTAGAAGTGTTTCCATAAGATCTTCTCGGAGTTCCTCCTGAAAGAGAAATCGACTTTGGAATTGATCTACTTCCAGATACCTAGCCTATCGCTGTTCCTCCTTACAGAATGGGTCCAACTGAGCTTAAGGAATTGAAAGAGTAGTTGAAAGACCTTCTAGATAAGGGCTTCATCAGACGTAGTATTTTGCCATGCGGTGCACCAGTGTTGTCCGTGAAGAAGAAAGATGGTTCTCTCAGAACGTGCATTTACTATAGGCAGTTGAACAAAGTCACAATCAAGAATAATTATCCCATCCTCAGGATTGATGACTTGTTCCACCAACTTTAGGGTGCTAGTCATTTCTCAAAGATAGACCTCAGATCAGGTTATCATTAGCTTAGAGTCAAAGAGAATGACATTCTAAAGACAGCCTTCAGAACTCGGCATGGTCATTATGAAATTGTAGTTATGTCATTTGGACTAACCAATGCTCCTATAGCTTTCATGGATTTGATGAAAAGAGTGTTCAAGCAGTAATTGGACTTGTTCGTTATTATCTTTATTGATGATATCCTCATTTACTCTAGGAATGAGGAAGAACATGCGAGTCATTTGAGAGTTGTTCTGCAAACTGTCAAAGATCGCCAGTTATTTGCAAAATTTAACAAGTGCGAGTTTTGGTTACAATCAGTTGCCTTCCTTAGGCATATAATATCGAGCGAAGGAACCCGAGTGGATTCTCAGAAAATAGAAGAGTGAAATAATGGCCCAGAACCTCTGCTACAGATATCAGAAGTTTCTTGGGTCTAGCAGGCTATTACAGATGGTTCGTGGAAGGAATTTCATCCATAGCCTTACTATTGACTAGGTTGACTCAGATGATGGTCAAGTTTCGATGGTCAGATGATTGTGAGAAAAGCTTTGCATAATTGATAACTAGGTTAACTACAGCTCCTGTCTTAACTCTACCAGAGAGTTCCGATGGTTATGTGATCGATTGTGATGCATCCAAGGTTCGCCTAGGTTGTGTGTTGATGTAGGGAGGTAAGGTTATCACTTATGCTTCTAGATAGCTTAAGGTACATGAGAAGAATTACCCGACTCATGACCTCGAACTTGCAGCAGTGGTGTTTGCACTCAAGATTTGGAGACACTACTTGTATGGTGTTCATGTATGTGTTCACATACCATAAGAGCCTACAGTTTGTATTCACCCAGAAAGAGTTGAATCTTCGCCAGAGAAGGTGGCTTGAGTTCCTCAAAGATTATGATATGAGCGTGCATTACCATCCGAGTAAAGCGAATATAGTAGCAGATGCTCTTAGCAGATTATCCATGGGTAGTGTAGCATATGTTGAAGAATAAAGAAGAGAGCTAGCATAGGATGTCCATAGACTTGCTTTCCTAGGAGTTCGTCTTATGAGCATATCAGATAATGGTGTAACATTTCAAAATGGGGCAGAATCTTCTTTGGTAGTGGAAGTTAAGGAAAAGCAAGACAATGATCCAATATTGCTTGAACTCAAGGGTACAGTCAACCAACAGAGAATTGAGGTTTTCTCCCAAGGGGGAGATAATGTGCTTCATTACCAGGGTCGATTATGTGTTCTTAATGTGAACAAATTGAGATAGAATATTCTTGCAGAGGCCCATAATTCCAGATATTTTATTCATCCAGGTGCCACTAAGATGTACCGCGATCTGCGGGAAGTCTATTGGTAGAATGGTATGAAAAGAGATATAGCAAATTTTGTGGCTAAGTGCCGCAATTGCCAGCAAGTCAAGGTAGAACATTAAAAACCGGGAGTCATGACTAAAGAGATTGACATTCCTACTTGGAAGTGGGAAGAGATCAACATGGACTTCATCAAAGGTTTACCTCGTACTCACAGACATCATGACTTCATTTGGGTGATTATTGATAGGGTTACTAAGTCTTCTCGCTTTTTGGCGGTTAGGACTACAGATTCGGTGGAGGATTACACTAAGCTTTACATCAATGAGATTGTGAGGTTGCATAGGGTTCCTTTGTCTATCATCTCAGATAGAGGTCCTCAATTTACCTCTCATTTTTGGAAGTCATTTTAGAAGAGTCTTGGTACTCAGGTTAACCTTAGCACAAGCTTTTATCCACAGACGGATGGTCAGGAAGACCATACCATTTAGACCTTAGAGGACATGTTGAGAGCTTGTGTGATCTACTTCAAGGGTAGTTGGGAATATCACCTTCCTCTTATTGAGTTCGCCTACAACAATAGTTATCATTCCCGCATTCAAATGGCCCCTTATGAGGCATTGTATGGATGTAGATGTAGATCTCCAGTTGGTTGGTTTGAAGTAGGTGAAGTAGCCTTGATAGGACCAAATTCAACCCTTGATGCTATGGAGAAAGTGCAACTCATTGTAGATAGACTACCCAGAGTCACCAGAAGTCTTATGCAGATGTGAGAAGAAGGGAACTAGAATTCCAAGTTGATGATTGGGCTTTCCTGAAAGTGTCACCTATGAAGGGGGTGATGAGATTTGGCAAGAAAGGGAAGCTTAGTCCTAGATATGTAGGCCCTTACTGGATTTTGAAAACGATTGGTAAAGTGGCTTATGAGTTATAGTTGCCAGCAGACTTAGCAGCAGTGCATCCAGTCTTTCACATTTCACTTTTGAAGAAGTGTGCGGGTGATCCAGCATCCACAGTGCCATTAGAGACTATGGCTGTAAAAGATAGCTTTTCTTATGAGGATGTACCAGTTGAGATTCTCGATCGTCAGGTTAGAAGGTTGAGAAACAAAGAAGTTACTTCAGTCAAGATTTTATGGAGGAGTCAGTCCATAGAGGGAGCTACTTGGGAAGCAGAGGTAGCCATGAAGTCCAAGTATCCTCACCTCTTTCCTTTCGATTCCATTCTAGCTTGAGGTAATAGTTCCTATTCTATTTTTCAATCATTCATGCGCTAATTCAGTCTTAGTATTTTGTTCTTCAGTTTGTACTTGCATTTCCAGCGTATTTGCATGTTCTTGGAACTTAGTTTAGTAAAAAATCTAGTTCTCAGTGTTTAGTGGTAGGGATTGCAGTCCTTTCCCTTCATTTTAGCCTGTTTAGTCTTCATTCGAGGATGAATGGTCCCAAAGGGGAGCTAATGTAACACCCCATATCTAAAACAGACCAAAAATGCAGACTTTGAGAAGTTGCAGGTGGAACCCACAATTGCCATCCACATACCGTAGGTCAGACCACCACCTGTGCTGGTGGTCCGTGGTTTACCACTGCAACCCTCCCCAACCCAGCTCAAAAAATTGGCTGAGTCTCGACTCACGATCTGTAGATCAGACCATGGTCTGTGGTCCCACATATCGGGTGACGAATTCCACGGAGAAATCCTTTTATTTCTAGGCTGGAATTGAAGAAAACTTGTTGTATTCTTGGAGTTAGGGTTGGTTGCCTCTTTCTCTTCTTACACTTCTAATTTTCTAAGTTCTGATTAATGATTTGACTTAAGTAAGTTCTAGTTATGTTTCTAGGCTTAAACTAACTAAAACGTCATAATTTAGGGTCTAAACAACGTCGCTTAGGGGTCCAATGAAATAAGAAAAGACCAAAAGACCCTTGACTTAACTGCTGTTTAAGTGATCAATGGACAGGACCTACGGGACGTAGGTCAGTCTACTGTCCGTAGATTGGGGTTTTAGGTAATGTTTGCCCGATAGGGCTTCACTAAAACGAGCATAACCTTTTACTCAAAGGTCGGACTTTTGCAAACTCAGTGGCATTGGAAAGAGGATTCAATTATCTATCATATCATAGGTCATGGGACACATAATTCCTTTTGTGCTAAGAGTTATGACCATTTGGAGTTGACCCTATCAATAATTTTCCTCTAATTGGCTGATAACCCTCACCTATGGTCAGACCCAGTTTCCTGATTCCCTTATTATGACTAGACCTAAGGTTTCTTGGAAGTTAGAATTGTTGGGTTCTTAGCTGTGAGAATGATCCAAATTTGATTAGTATGTTAATATTAAGTTTAATGCAGGAATTCCAGAACCCTAGCTATGTATTTCTTTACTTCTTGAATTACACATGCTAGGTCAGATATTTCAGTTATTCAGTTATACATGCCTCAGTTATTAATGCATCAAATTTCAGTTTAATTGTTGCATTCCCAGTTTGCATGTTCAGTTTGAGGTATCCAGTAACTTACAAAAATTCAGTCATAATGTGTTAATTACTTAATCCATTGGGAGTGGCATAATACCGAGTTGGACTAGGGTTCAACATACCCAAATAGTGCTAGAACTACTAGCCACGTAGGTTGTAAGTCCCCTCTGTGGGCATCATTTTAGTGATCACGCCAGCATGCCTTTATACCTCTAGCAGGGTATATTGGGTCTTCTCGATGGGGCGTACACATCGGACTCCACATTTAGGTCATGTGCTTTTATTATCGGTTATTAGTAGCTCCCACTGTTCATTCAGATTCTATTGCATTGACCATGTATCAGTATATGCAATATTCAGTATCTATATCATGTTCAGATTATATCATTGATTATTTGCTTTGTTCAGTTATATGTTATTTCAACTTTATTCTATCCTGCATGCTCAGTATCTTTCAAGTACTAACGCATTTTCTGCGCTACATCTTCTCGTGATGTAGGTTCAGGTTTTTAGCATCCAAATCATGCTTATATCGGTTTTAATTCTCTTTTCATCAATGAGCATGAACTGTTCATTTAGATTTATGTCCATTATCTCAACTTTCATTGGTAACACTTCTTCCATTCCATAAAACAAAAGATAAGGTGTTGCCCCATTCAAAGTACTAATTGTGGTGCGGTAGCAAAGAAGGGAAAATGGAAAATTCTCATGACAATGTGTAGTAGTTATTAATCATCTTCTGTAATATCCTCTTGATATTTTAATTAAAATCCTCAACTGATCCATTCATCTGAGGACGATAAGGTGTCGAGTTTCGGTGAATAAATTTGAACTTCTCACATATGTCATGCATTAAGCCGCTATTAAGATTAGCTTCATTATCTGCAATAATTTACACAGGAATTTCGAATCGACAACTGATGTTATTGCGGAAAAATCTTCCACCACCTTCTTTGTCTCAAACTTGTATGAAGATATTTTCCACCCATTTTGTGAAGTAATTAATAGCTACCAAAATGAACATGTGTCCATTTGATGCGGCTGGCTCAATGGGACAAATGACATCCATACCCCAAGCGTCAAATGACCAACGAGAACTCATCACATTGAGCTCATTTGGTGAACCCGAATCAAATCCCCATGAGTCTGATATTGGTGACACTTTCTTACAAAAGAATGCAATTTGTTTCCATGGTCATCCAAAAATATCCATCTCGTAGAATCTTTTTTGCCAAAGTAAAACCATTCATGTGTGGCCCACATGTACCCCCATGTATTTCTTTGATCAACTTGATCGCCTCTTGTGAGTTAACACATATTAATAATCCCAAATCTGGATTCCTCATATAAAGGATCTCTCCACTTAGGAAAAAGTGATTTGCTAGTCTGGTCTACGAAGTGTCGTCTTTTGAATATTTCTTATGCCTTCTGAATAGTCTCCTTCTCCGAGATACGTCTTAATGTCATAGTACCAAGGCTCTCCATCCATTTCTTCATCTACATGGAAATAATAGGCTAGTTGATCTTGCACATTAACCTTGATTGGATCTACGTAATTTTTGTGTGGTTATTGAATCATAGAAGCAAGGGTTGCCAAAGCATCTGGAAACTCATTTTGAGCTTGAGGAATATGCTTGAATTCTATCTTTACAAATTTCTTACACAACTCTTTTACGCTCAACCGATATGGGAGTATCTACACATTTTTGGTGCTCCATTATCTTTGAACCTGATGAATCTATAAGTCTGAATAACCTATAACCAACAATTCTTGTATGTTCATATCAACAGCCATTTCGAGTCCAAGAATACAAGCTATGTACTTTGCCATATTATCGGTGCATATGAATCTAAACTTCGTTGAGATCGAATAATGTTGACCTGATTTTAAAATCAGCACCGACTCCTTTAGAGTTTGCAGCACCATCAACACATATTCTTCACCTAGGATATTCTTCTGAAATAGCCTCTACAATAAAAAAAAAAAGATCTTTATTAGGGAAATAAATTTTAAAAGGTTTGTACTCTTCATCCACAAGGTTTTCTGCGAGGTGATCGACTAGCGCTTGTCTTTTGATGGCCTTTTGAGTGACATAAACAATATCGAATTCACATAGCAGAATTTTTGACTTCCCCAACCTTCTAGTAGGCATAGGCTTCTGAAATATATACATGAGCGGATTAATCCTTGATATGAGAAAATTGGTATACGCACATAAGTACTGTCTTAACTTTTGTGCAACTCAAGTGAAAGCACAAAAATTGCGCTCTAATAAATTATACCAAGCTTCATAAGGGGTGAATTTTATGCTCAAGTAAAATATTGCTTGCTCCTGTTTTCCTCTTTCATCATGTTGCCCCAACACATATCCAAATGCACTGTCAGACATCGAAAAATACAACAACAATTGTCTTTTAGATTCTGGGGGCACTAAGACCAGTAAACTAGATAAATACTCCTTGATTCTATCAAAATCTTGATGACAATCCTCTGTCCATTTGGTAGCAGCATCTTTCTCCAGCAACTTGAAGATTGACTCACAAATTACAGTTGATTGTGCAATAAATCGACTGATGTAATTGAGATGACTAAGAAAAATCAGTACATCCTTTCGACTCTTTGGAGGAGGCAAGTATTGAATAACTTTTATCTTAGAAGGATCTAATTCTATCCCTTTTCTGCTCACAATGAAACCCAATAACTTTCTGGCATGAACACCAAATGAACACTTTGCA
The DNA here is from genome assembly GCA_029007595.1 of Solanum commersonii. Taxonomy (NCBI): domain Eukaryota; kingdom Viridiplantae; phylum Streptophyta; class Magnoliopsida; order Solanales; family Solanaceae; genus Solanum; species Solanum commersonii. The sequence continues at coordinate 5,861,912 of JAJTWQ010000022.1, forward strand.
AGATTCAATTTCAGATTATATCACCTTATGTCAAGGAACTTCCTCAAATTTGTGAAATGATTTGAGCTCTTCCGTTACATGATAATGACATCATCCATATAAACTTCAATGTCCTTATGGATCATGTCATGAAATACGGTAGTCATAGCTCTCATGTAAGTTGCCCCTATAATCTTCAGTCCAAAATGCATTACCCGATAAGAATATACTCCCCAAGGTGTGATGAATGTTTCTTTTAATGTGTATTCTTCATCCATCAAAATTTGATGATATCCTGCAAAGCAATCAACAAATGACTGCAACACATGTTTTGCGCAATTATCAATGAGTATGTGAATGTTTGGAATGTGGGAAATCATCCTTTGGTCTATTCTTGTTGAGATCTCGATAATCCATGAGAATCTAATTTTTTCATCTTTCTTTGGCACTGGTACTATGTTGGCAAACCATGTGAGATAATTGATGACTCGGATGATGTTGGCCTCAAATTTCTTGGATACTTCTTCCTTCACTTTTATGCTCAAATCAAGGTTGATCTTTCTTGGCTTTTACTTTACTAGAGGGCATGAGGGATCAATTGGAAACCTATGTGAAATCATAACTCCTCGATATTTGGAAGAGATTAATTTAGAAAGAACTAACTTGGAAAGAGACAAATCTAAAATTTTACAAGTTATGCTTAAGTTGTGAGTTTTGAGTCAACTTCAAATGGCAACAACTTTTCGTACAAGATGAGTTAGGTGGCCCATAAGATATCAAATGAAATTTATGGGAATCCTCTTTCAAACTCCGCCAAGTTTTCTAATTTTCAAGCTTGGATGAGGGAGATATACCCGTTTGAAGTCAGACTATCTAACTAAGGACAGTTACCCGAAATGTGAGGGATATTTTGGATTTTCCCTTACCCAATAAGATTAAAATGATTATTAGTCTTATTTTGAGGTCAAATCTGATTTGCGTCAGTTTTACAAATCCTAATTACGCTTAGGGGTTTAGAAGAGAGTTAAAGAAGAGAAAAAAAGAGAAAGGAGGAAATGATTCAAGGTTTTCATCAAGTTTCTTGCGATTCGAGGATAGTTTCGCCAAGGGTTTGATCCCTAATGGGTATGTGAGTTCTCATAGTCTTGGGTTTGTTCCCCCCACATGCCAATCATGCTATTTTGATGCAATTTCATTCTAAAAGTTGAAGGATTTAAGTTCTTGATGAGTCTTCTTGAAATTCATCTCGTAATTTTGATTGTAAGGATGTTAATGAGATCTTGAGATAATCGTATTGAGTTTAAGAGGTTTTTTTAATTAGATTCTTATGAACTTGTATTGGGTAATTTAATCAAAGGAAAACTTGAGGAAATCAATCGATTAAAAGCTATTTAGGGTCAGAAAATGAGAGATAAAATTCGTTAGAAATTGCCTGAGGAGGGGCTGGGGCAGCGTGTTGCAGTGCTCCATGGTGGCCTGCCCCAACCTTTTTTTCGTCGTTTTACCTGTTTAAGTTCTCTTAAAGTGTACCTTCACTCCCTATTGATTCTAACTAATCTAAACTACTTCTAAGCATCTAGAAATTATTCATAATGTGAATCATAACCCTTGATTCCCAAATTCAAATTGAAGGTAGAGTTGAGAGTTAAGCCTTGAGAGTTCTTCGAGTCACTTTAAGAATTCTTTTACAAATTGTTTTAAAACTTGTTTTAAAGACTTGAGCACTGAGTTGAGGAAGAGTAGAGTTGAGTTCATTTTCTTTAAAAAGATATATGGGAACTAAGTATTCCCAAGAGTAAATATTTTGACATTTAAGATGAGAGGAAACATCGATTTCCAAAAGAGTTTATGAGCAGTTTTGAGTACTATCTCTTTTAAGAGAAATATTTTGAGTAATAATCTCATAGTTGAGGAAGAGGAAATGTTTTCTTTAATACATATGAGTTAAGTTATATTTTGGGAGTAGTATTGAGCACCGATAAGAGGGAGAGTTCTAACAACTCACAACCCCCATAAATCATGTAGCCACCGTGGGTAGAAAATGTCATACTTTTTAGATGCTTCCTTATTGCTTTTAAACATAGACTAGTGGATCAACTTAGTTGAGGCCGGCAAGGTATAGGACAGTTCTGGAAGCGTGGGCAAGACATTGTATCATTACATAGCTCATAGTGATGGTTGTCGGTTAGAGAATCTCCCAAACAGAGTTTACTTTGTATTTTTGGATACAAATAAAGTTTATATTGTACTTTATAATACATTGAGTAGTTATGTACTGTTTTAAAAGGTCCTCTTTATATTGCATTATTGTTATTTCTTTCTATTGAATTGAGTTGAGGTTGAGTTGAGTTGATACAAGGTAAGTTGTTTCTTCAGTTCCATTTTAAGCTTATGTCATGTTTTAGATTTCCCCTCGCATGCTCGTATATTCCATGTACTAGTGTCATTTGTCCTTCATCTTTCATGATGCCGATACAGGTAACCAGGATCATCAACCGACGCTTCATTGATCCAGTTGAGTTCCAAAGTTTTTTGGTGAGCCTCTTTGCGTTTGGATGATCGCTTATTTATCTTTAGTTATTTTAGTTTTTTAGGATGATAGAGAGTTTTGCACCGACATCCCTCATAGTATTAGAGGCTTCATAGATAGATAAGCAGTAGTTCATAAGTCTTTTCATTTTGAAATGTTAATGTTCCAGACTTGAGTTTTCTATTCTGGATAGTTCAATATTCTATTATATTCTGAGTTTATTACATGAGTTTATGTTTTGAGATTATTCTATGTTAAGTAAGTCTTCTTCTAAGATTTGAGCCATGCCAAAGGGTTCACTTGGGGCCAGAAATGGTTCTTGAGTGCCAGTGGCATCTAGGGTGTAGGCTCGAGGTATGACATAAATAATGTTCATGCTTTGGCCCGTCATATGATCATAACACCATGCGAACACATCCATCTAATATCTCAAAAGATCAATAAGTTCTTTTCTTTGGGACACAATCAAATAGACACTACTTCGTGTTTCCCTCACCAATTTTGAATCTCCCAAATTTATCATCACAGTTCCATCCAAATTTGGCTATTTGTTATTCTCAAAATGTTCAAAATCCTTAATGAACTCTTCGAACTGCACATTTTCATCATATTCTGCAAAAGTTTGTTCACTATTCGGGATTTGTTTACTTTTTCATCACACGTCACATTCTTAGGATTGGCAGATTTATTGGTTTGTTTGCTGAAAAAGAAAAGAAAGAATTAAATAAAATGAATAATTAAGGGCAAATTTTGAAATTTAAAGCAGAAAAATATAATTTAGCTTTGCCTTTAAGCTTTCAAAACATGTAGGAAAAACATATCAAATTTTTCCTACCCCGAGCCACCCTCGAGATAGGGACACGGGACCTAGGACCACAAGTGATCCCAAGCTAACCCTGCTGGCATGATCCTGAGCATACTAAATATAAACTGAATAATAGAAACTGTGTGGAAGATATATGCATAAACAAAATGAAAAGATGGGGAATACCCATATACTATAACTCAGATATATGAAAACTAATGTGTTTAATACAAGGAAGATATTAACTCAATACTAAGCTGAATCTATCTATGTCTGAAAATAGCCTCTAACTGATTAGATATGTTGGGGCATGCCCCAACTAAGTCTAGCAAAACTGAAACTAAAGGACTATAATACTGAAAATAAACTCACGACTATTGTTCTTGGAGAATGAGGACTCACCACTAATTCTGCTAAACTAGAGATTGGGTCATGGGCAATTTTATCAACACATGATGGTCAAAGCTTTCAACAAGAAATTAAGATTTAGACAATTGGTGTTGAAGCGAATATTCCCACACCAAGATGAATCCAAGGTAAAGTTTGCAACTAACTTGCAAGGACCTTACATGGTTCACCTAGTACAGAATGGAGGAGCTTTGATTCTAGCAGAAATGGATGATAAGATATGGTCAAAAGCCATCAATGCAGATGCGGTTAAGAGATACTACATCTAAAAGTTTCTATTTCATTTTCATGTAATGTTTCTTGTTATGTATTGAAAACTATCTTTTACCTGATTCCCTTGGCGGGATACGTAGGAAATCCACATCGGGTTTGGGCTCTTAGCAGGGATTATTCTAAATTTTGTTTATATGTAATATGAACTACGCTTGGCCTGATACACGTGGCGGGATACGTAGGTGGCCTATATTGGCTTCAGTCATATTATTAGAAAATTTTCAATTCTTCTTTTACGTAACAAACTACGTATGGCCTTATTTCATTTGAATACATAGACAACCCGAGGAGGGTTTGGCCCATTTATTTCAATTTTTAAGTGTATCCATTGTATTTTGGTTGGCTTGATTGTTTTTGTTAGATAGTAGGAAGCTTATAGAAGGTTCGATCTTATCGTGAAAGAATGACAACATATCTCTTTCCCCAAAACTGGTAAAAATTTTAAGGGTATCATTACAAGAAGATATCAAGAGATTCGAAGAATGTATGGCCAGTCAACTCATCCAGCATAAGAAAGATTTCAGATAAAGGACGTTTACTTCGTTTCATGACATGTCACAATCTAAAGTTTGATAGAAATTCATTATTTTCTATACATATGCATATATTTTTCATCTTATTTTTTAAATATGTTTTTTTATCAAATAATTCTTTGTTATTTATTAACCAAGATTTAGAATAGATGAAGTTTACGAGTTCAAACAAAGCTATAAGAAAGAAGAATGAAGAGCCAGACCTATACGTCGAAGTGGTTTGAATTACTTATAAATTTATTATTCGGGAAACTTATAAGTGAAGCTTTACAAGAGTTTCAAATATATTGATGCAAAAAAAAATAAAATTAAACACATTGCATATGATATTGCTCTACATAAATGTTCTTTAAAGGACTGAACAAATGCATTCAAATAGTTTCAAACGCACTGGAAATATTCCTCCAGATATTTTCAAATGCAGTGCATGAATATATGTTTTCCAATGTTTTGCACAAATGCTTTCAAATGACTACACAAAATGCTTTCAAATATTTAAAATGCATTCCACATGGGTTTCAATAGCTTTCAATTGCTTTCTAATGCCTTGACAAATGCTTTAAAATCATTATGCAATTGCTTTTAGTTGACTTTACTGATGCTTTTAAACATAGTAATACACCGCACACATGTTTTGCAACAATGCATTGCTTTCAAAGACTTCCTTTTTATAAATCACTAGGCTTGAAAAGTTTCATTCTTATAAATCATTCGTCTAAGAGCCTCATATCCATAAATTATTTTTGTTAAGGCCTCATATTTCATTAATTATCTTTGAAAAACACCATTCTCATGAATCATCAACCTTAAACCCTTTTTCCATAAACTTTGTAAGATTTTATCTCATTAAATTATTTCAGTTTGCAAAGCCGCATTTTTGTAAACTCACATCCATGAAGTGTTATTTCCAAGTGTTTATCGCACCTTACTTTATATTTTATATTATTTACTGTCTTGTCAAGTTTGAGTTCTGCAAGAGCTTTAGCACAACTTGGAACTATTTCTAAGCAGTGAACTGGAGAAATTTGTTGGATATATTTATATATACATCTTGTATGTGGTGAACATTGAAATCTACTGCAAATAAGTATGTATTCAATTGAATACATGTGAATAAGTTTATATTTGATTAGTATACATTCACACTATAATGTATACATTACTTACATTTTGACTGTATACATTATTAGTATACATAAGTATAATTTGTAGATATTGATGTGTATAGATATATTACCTTTCATAAAATATTTCGATAACTAAAATTAGGTTTGTATACATACTTTCATCTACATACACATCATATCAATTATGTATACATTTAGTTTGAAGACGTATACATTAGACAGTTATAGAATTCTGCCTTAGTGTATACTAATTCATATTTCACATTAAATAAGAATCAAATTCTTCTTCGCTTTGAATATCAAGGTGAGTTTGCATGTGTTGAAATCAATGTTGTGAGTAGAATTTTTTTTAAATGGAAATTATTATGCATTAGTACCTACAATTGACGATTTCAAAACTCATCTTCCATTTTCAGTTCACCCATTTCCTCCAAGGATTTCACACTGTCGTCGAAATCGTCATCATTCTCTACATATCTTCATCACTCTCTACATTTCTCTTTTGAGAACAAACAACTCTTACTAATTAAAATATAATACAAAACACAAAAAGTTCATAAAAAAAAATCTTGCATCCAACTAGAAGATAAAGAATGTAAAAACCCTTATTTATTTTTCTAAAAATACGCAGGCAAACAATATCATAAAAGATTTGGTGTTATTTGTGTTAGGTAGTTAGGAGTTATTGTTGTAAGTGATCTCTAATAGAGACATTTTAGAGAAGAAGATAGAAATTGTAAATCTTGAAAGAGGGAGAAAAAAAGGGAATGAAGAGAAAAAAAGGTGGAACTACATGTTTTTTATATGTAAAATATTGTTTCCTATTTTTATTAAACTGTTTTGAATTTGATGATACAAATAACAAGGAGAGTGAAAACAAACTAACGTGTCTAGAAATAGAGAGAGAAAATTAGAAAAAAAAATCTATTTCTAAGAAAAATAAATATGGCTATTTAATTCCAAATACATAAAGTTGGGATATTAATCGCCAATTAAATCAATAAGTTGTCGTGTTATGCCATTTTTACAAAAAGAAAGACCAAAACAAATTCAGCCCAAAGATGACAAATCTTTAGCCCAAAGATGACAAATCATCCGCCCATGTTAAAATTCACCGAACAATGGTCCAAGAAGAAGCCCATTTCAGCAAGCCATTCTTATACTCCCACCTCCACGTAAGCGCCATACAAGCAGACACATTGGCGCCACATAAGGTGCCAAAGTACCAAAGCACACACCTACCACATTCTCCTCGCATGTCTTCCATGACTAACGCACACCCTACCACTTGTCTCCCTTTTATTGGTTAGTCAATTAAAATTAAAAACCCTAGGATCCCAAAATAATTTATTTACTTCCTTTTTGGTTTCATCGGACGCTTCTATCTCTCTCTCTCTTTCAACAAGAAGAGTCATTTTACCTTTATCTTCATTTTTGACAAAGCTTTTACCCTCGCCCCTCACAGTTCAGATTTGGCTCGGCCGTTTTTGAGCAAATTCCATCTCCCCATGGCGTGCAGCAGAAGATCTTCTACTTTCATATTTAAAAAACATATCAAATCCTTGCGCTTCAATTTCTTTTGAAAAGCTTTGTGCCATGGGATTTTGTCTGAAGTTCAAAGGAGTCCTGTGACTCGATTTGGAAATTGAAATCCCACCCAAAAGAAATCTATTGAACCTTTGTTTATTTTCTATAAATATCAGCTTTTGGTATTCACTAAAGGACATGTTTTTCGCGGAATCCATTTTCAGCTATCAATACATAACCAAGAATTGACCAAAAAACCTTTCCTACTCTCTGAAATGTCTACCTTTTTCATCTCTTCGTTTTTTTTGGATTATTTTGCTTGGTTGAGTTTTAGGTAGTACGAGTTCGAGTCTAGATCGGTGATCAAGAGGACTCCAGTTCGCTCCCACACAATAGGTGATACTCACTTCCTTTTCCTCTATTTTTATGACACTAATGTGTGTTCTGAGAATTATTTTTTGTCAAGAGTAATTCTTGTCTAGTGTAGCTCTAATGAAGTGTTGTATTTTTTCTTAGTTTGAGGTTCGCGAAAATATGAATTTATGTTTCTTTCACATTTTAGCCCACTTCAATTGACGAATGATTCATTTTTTTAGAATAGGCTATTCATATGAGATTTGTTAACAACGAGTTATTTAGTTAGATTTGTACTAAAATCTGTTTTTGTTTCAAGTTGGTATCATTTGGTATTTTGATGTGATGATAAATGTTCAGCTCTTTATGTTTGAACAATATATTCATTGTACTTTTGCTTAATACATATTTTATGTCGTTTTTGAACAAAAAAAAAAATGAAAATCATGCTTGTAGTACAATGTTAACAGATTCATGCTTTAAATTCATACTAAAAATATGCAAGTTCAAGTTTCCTTCTTGATGGTCTGCTATATTGGTTTACCTAGTGGGCTGCTATATTATTTTTCTTTTGTATTTTATACTTTTACTTTTCCTTTCTCAATACAAATCATATTAAGTTTTAATAAGTACTAATTTTATCTTAAGCTTTTCAATAGTATATTTTATATTTCTCTTTAATTAACCTAAGTTTGACCGGTAATCATTTTTACGAATCTTAAAAAATGCTTAATCCCATCGCTTTAGGAAAATTAGAACCCTTACCTAGAATCGCAGAACTTAAGTAGACCATTAATTAGAGTTGATTTTTTAGTATTACTTAGTTAATAATTAAGGTATCCTTATTTACCTTAAAAATAATTAAGTGACGACTCCTTATGTTAAATAATTTAGGAATCACCAATATGTTGTACACTATTTGACGCAAGTTAAAATTGGGCATAACACATATAACCGATTGTTATTTGAATTTTGTGATCTTAGCTAGTCTTCTTGTTGTACATAATACGTTAATCTTAACTAAGAATGATGAAATTGCAGGTCATACCCCAGAAAATTGTTTAAAGTTTGAGAAATAAACTAGAAGCTTTTGTAAGTCTAACAGGTCTTAGTGGTTCAACCTAGAAGGTAGAAATGACCACAATTGGTGATACATTATTCCTAAAAAATGGGTGGAAATAATTTGTGGATGCCCATTCCCTTGAGGAAACCGCCTTAGTAGTGTTCAAGTAGATTGGAGACTCAATGTTTGATGATTCCATATTCGATAGTCAAAGTTCGTGCTAGAAAAAAAGGTTCATTTTACATCAAAAAATGCTAGCACGCTGATGTTGCAAGTGGAAGTAAGACAAAGAGGCCTATAACATATATCAACGATAGAACTAATGGTGTGTCTGAGGCTTGAGTTGCTGAACAAAGTGGTAATGCCAACTCTTTGTTCTGATTTTTTTATTGCTTCAGCAAATCAATCCTTAGATAAACCGATTGTTGTATCATTGCTTACTTCTATAGGCCACTTTTTCCCGCTTCCAATAGCAACATTAATCTGCTCATATCATTCGATGTAAAATGATCTTTGTTTCTCGCACGAGCTTTGACTATCGAACATTGAAACATCAAACCTTGAGGCTCCAATGAACTTAAAGATGAGTAAGTCATTTTCCTCAAGGAAATGGGCATCCACAAATTCTTTCCACCCATTTTTGGGGAATAACGTAAGGTCAATTGTGGTCAATTCTACCTTCCAAGTGGAAGCATTTGGACATGTAAGACTAACACAAGCTTCTAGCTTATTCCTCAAACTTTTAGCAATTTTCTAGGTTGCGACATGAAATTTTATCATTCCTGGTTGAGATACATTTTATGTAGAACAAGAAGACTAGTTAAGATTGCAATTAAGAAAAATAGTAGTTGTCATGGAGTTTTCATCGGCGGTACTCCTTTGTACGCATTTTCTTGTTATTCATCAATATTTGTTAAATCTCCTTATTGTGCATATCTAAGCATATGGGTTTCAGCTACTTTCCTCTGTTTTGGGAATAGTTTGATTTTGAGAAATATGCTACTCCATTAAAAGGAGCACTTAATTTGTTTGATTTCTCAAATTTTAGTCCTTAAGTAGGAATTTCTTTTGGAATGAGTTGTTCTAATGTATTCATTATTGTATGATATTTTTTTTTTCAAAATATGTATCACTTTTGTATTCATTTATAACATCGCTCTATACATGGAAGGGAGGAGTTATGTCAATACCACAACACTCCACACCTTGTTGTTGTTACAGATCCTTGCATATATGATTTGCATTTCTTTGCTATTAGCTATAACATTTTTCTTTTTTAATTACTACTTGATTTTCTTGAGTCGATAGTCTTTCGAAAACAACTTCTCAATCTCGGAGAGGTACTAGTAAGGCCAGCCTGCACTCTAGCCTCTCCAAACCCCACTTTATGTAATTTCATTGGATTTGTTATTGTTGTTGTATGTAGGTCTGAACATGACACACACAGAGCATTGATAAAATCTACTCTTATTTATTTTAGAACAACTCTAATAAAGGTGAATACAACTTGTTGAATATGTCATTCTTTCATTATGTACCTTGTGTTTTGTTTAATGAAGATAGCTCTTTAAACAACAACTCTAGAAGTGTTTGAGCGGTTAGAATTGAGTTTTATCTCTGAAAACCACTCTGGAAAATGTTGACAAATATGAAGTTGGTTGTCCGGCAATTTTTTCTCTATCGTTCATTTGTTTTTATAGCCTGAAATAAATTTTACTTCTTTTTTAATCATTCCTTCTTTTTTGTGTATCTTGTTTGTCCTTAACATTTCTTGATGTAACTGAAAGTGACATTTTTTTTAATCATATTTGGTGATTTTCTCTCTCAATGGGATGTTTCCTTTTTCCCTACCATTGTGATAGCTGGTATTGTTCTTATGTCTCCTTTTGTCATGAATTCTTTATATAATTCATATTTATTGAGTCTCAACTTAGAAGAGGTTTAGGGTTCTATTTTATTTAACTACATTGTTTTAAAGTTGATTATCCAAAATAATAGAAAGTTGACATTGATGGCGTGATCGAAGGTTTCTTCCTTTTGAATGTTGATTTTAAATAATGGAAAGTTTACCAAGTATTGAGGCCAACAAACAACAAAGTATGGCTTTTAAAAATTTGCATACCGCTACATCCAAGGGTGAGATCTAGTGATCAATGAAGTGGTTGAGAACCTTGAGGTCTCAGATTTTTAACTCAGTGGAGACAAGAAAAACTAGGTGATACTTCTTATATGTCCTAGCCTTGATAGACAGAGTTACCTCATACATGTTGTTGGTGGGAGGTGGCAAAACTAATGTCCTTTCACCACTTCTAAGTGATATTTGTTCAAAAAATAATAGTTGTCATTCTATGACAACAAAATATGAGGGACACATTTGAGAAATTGGTGACATGAAATGGTTGGTATTTATATAGTGTAACAAAGAGGTGAAGACAAAGAGTCAAGGACTATTTTGCATACTAAGGCAAAAGCAACACCTGGATTAGCCAAAATGGTTGCTTTGAATCATGTTTGAGTACTTTTTATGTCAATATATAGCATTGGCAAGGAAAGAATAAGATAAGACAACTAGCTGAACTACAACGTAATCCAACAAATCCAGTATCACATTAAAGACATAAAACTATGCGCTACAACAATCCAACATATTCAGTCATCAAATCTTATAATTTGATATTATATTACTTGCACTAATTTATGGGTAAAAAATAAATATATTAAGGGTAGTTATAGAGTCTAATTCTCGTCCACAAAATTGATTGTAATTTGAATTTTTGTGATCTTAGCTAGTCTTCTTGTTGTGCATAAAATGTGAATCTTGACCAGGAATGATGAAATTATAGGTCATACCCCAAAAAATTGTTAAAAGTTTGAGGAATAAACTAGAAGCTTATGTAATGCTTACAGGTCTAAGTGGTCCAACTCGGAAGGTAGAAATGACCGCAATTGTCAATAGATTATTCCTCAAAAGTGGGTGGAAAGAATTTTTGGACGCTCATTCCCTTGAGGAAAATGACTTACTAGTGTTCAAGTACATTGGAGCCTCAAGGTTTGATGTTAAAGTATTCGATTGTCAAAGCTCGTGTGAGAAAAAATGTTCATTCTACGTTAAAAAAATATGTGAGCACACTGATGTTGCAAATGGAAGTTGGACAAAGAAGCCTATAGCAGTAAGCAACGATACAGCTAATGGTGTGTCTAAGGCTTGAGTTGCTGAAGAAAGTTAGAATGCCAATTCTTTGTTTTGATTTTTTGTATTTAGTAATTTCATAAATGATAAATTGAGAAATAGTGGAAAATGCTCTATTCGTCATTGATGACATTACAAAATACAAATCAAAACAAAAATCAGAATAAAGAGTTGGCATTGCAACTTTATTTAGCAAAATCAAGCCTTAGACACACCATTAGTTATATCATTGCTTATTGCTATAGTCCTCTTTGTCCTTCTTCCACTAGCAAACGTCAGTGTGCTCACATCTTTTGATGTAAAATGAACTTTCTTTCTTGCACGAGCTTTGACTATCGAACACTTGAAACATTAACCCTTGAGGATGCAATGTACTTAAAGACGAGTAAGTCATTTTCCTCAAGAGAATGGGCATCCACAAATTCTTTCCACCCATTTGGAGGTATAACATATTGTCAATTGAGGTCAATTCTAACTTCCAAGTTGAACTAGTTGGACGTGTAAGACTAACATACGCCTCTAGCTTATTCCTAAAACTGTTGGCAATTTTCTGGTGTATGACGTGCAATTTCATCATTCCTTATTAAGATGCACATTTTATGTACAACAAGAAGACTAGCTAAGATATTTCAGGATGGAGCATTAAGAAGAAGGGATGAAAATGGTGGGCCCATCCGAAGAAAAAGAAAAGGAGTGGAATGGGAAGAAGAAGATTGGTAGGATTACGTGGGGGGGGGGGTACTCAAGCTTTAAAGAAGATAACTTCTTCTATTTTGGCGTTTTTTATTTTTTTTATAATTTAGATTTAATATATTTAATATGAAATATTATACTCACTCGCTTTAAAATGCGTGGAATCAAACATTATTTCTCGCCAGCAATATTGGTGCAACACGTGTTCAGTAAATGGTCAGAGGTATTTCAAATATTTTGCTTCTGTGAATTTAAGAGTTTAGTTGGCAAAGTCGTAAGTAAAAGGGTCCAACATACAAAGGAAACCAAGTACAAGGGTCTACCAGGTCATTACGCCTTTATAAAGAATATTTTTCATAGAGGAAACTTCTTTAAGTAAAAAGTTATATTTAATTATAGAAAATCATATTCCTTCTATCTACATTTATTTGTCTACTATACTAAAAATAAGGTGTGATCCAGTAGAGTGAAACTATTTATATATATAGACCAACAATAGATGTTTCAGGACAATTGAACTAAAACACATGAGTTATTTATAAACAGAAATCTATAACATGGAGAAAATGAGAAGCTTTTCGCGCAATATTTATACTAACACAAAGTCTGAACAAGAGTGTGCTCAGACAATGCCTACGACAAAACATCTAAGCTACTGAAGGCATATGTCCAACCTAGTCAAATGGTTGATAATCTAATTTTAAGTCCCTCTCCATGACATTGATGTGTGTTCCTTCTCTGATCAAATGTATTAAAGTTTCGTTATCTTTCATCAAAATGCCAAACCTGAAACTAAAAGTAGTTAGGCACCAGATGATGGAATTGAACCTAAATGTTTGACAGTGAAACATCAAACCTTAAGGCACCAATGTACTAAAATATGAGTTTATGTTTCTTAATTAAGATTAATGTTTTATGTACAACAAGAAGACTAGCTAAGATAAAAAAAAATCAACTAACAATCGGTTATGTGGACGAGCAATTAAAATCTATAACTACCCCCGTAAATTAAATATTCAAAAATAAAATTATAAACAAATATAATTTTTTGAGTTTATCAATTCTTGGTTCTATTATAAGATGTTTTCTCGAAATTATTGAATTGCTTAAAGATGTCACCACTATTCATTCCTCTTATTCTTAGTTCCTTCTCTTTCTTTCCCGATATTCTTTAATCATAATTTGTTTATACGTTAATTTTAATTTAAATTTCTTGAGTCATTTTCATTTGTGCCACTTTTTAGTAATTTTTTTTTTATAATTCAATAATATTAGTAATGAAATAAAAACCCAAAAACTCAACCTCATTTCCAACCCTAATCTTGATTGAGTAACTTTTATGCCGCTTTTTTTTTATTGGTTTTGACAATTGAATTTTTCTATGAAAGGAAAATGGGTGCTTCAGATAGAATTCAATAAATTCATCTCTTCATTTTCTGTAAAAGGAGACTGGAAACAAAATTTCATTACCAATAGAAGATATTTATTTATTTTTTAAGATTTGCACAACACAATAGTGTCATGACCTAATTTCTCAAGTCATGATGACATCTACTATATCCCACCAGTAGTTAAGCCTAACCCTTTGCCTAGAGCCATACGCAACGAGTTACCAAGCGGAAGCCAACAATAAAAAGCAAAAATCTTATATCAAGCGAAGTAATGATAATCAACAGAAAACAATACATGAACCATCCCAAGACGTGGCATCAATAAGTAGTTGAGCATCTAATCCAAAATAGGAGTAAAAGGCTTTCACAAATAGAAGGCAAGTACATACTGTCTCTAAATCATATTATACTAAAAGCTTACCCTACTCTCCGAAATCATAAGCTGATCTACACAACTCCAAAACAACAACAATAACTCAATTGTAATCTGCAGAGGACACAAGTGTAGTATGAGTACCAAAAATGGTACTTAGTAAGACTCAGCAAGCGACGACCGACTGAGATGAAAGATAACATAAATAACAAGTAATAAGGAACCATAACACAAGTAACTAAACAAGAGATACTAAAGAAGACAGGAAATAAGGAATAGAAATAGGAAACGAGGGGTAAGAAGTAGGGTCAATGAAGCACCTGGACCACAAGCCAACAACCTAATCGCAAACAACTAAGATACCAGGTCAACTACCCCGTGTGAGGAGGAGCCACAACTACAATTTTAAAGTGAAAACCTACCAGGGAACAATAAGACAATAGCAGATAACATAATATAGTCAAAACATAACCTAACCGGACCCCATAAACATAGAAGGTACAAACAACAAACATAACCCAAGCGGCCCCCATAAACTAGAGGGTACAAACAACAAACAATTGTACTGGTGATAGGCAATGCATATCAATGCAGGGTGAGCAGCAGAAGCATCACTAACCATCCTAACCACTTACCATAGATAACAAACGCTAACAGAAATAATAGCCTCAGAGTAGAAATAAAGGCCTTGAACCATCAACATCATCCTCAGATTGGAAATAATGGCTTGAACCATGAGCATTGGGCTCGAATCGAAAGATTTGGCCTCGAATTGTGAATAACATATAATAGGGCCGCCTACTTAGTTAGTAAACTCCCAGGGGTGCTAGCAAGACCAAAAGCATGTATGAAAGGGCATCGACGTACAAATTAGCAGGGTAAAAACTGAACACATCCCAGATGCCTCTAATATCTCAAGTATAAAAAGGAGTACGTCCCTGGTGCTCGTAATCTAAAAAATTAATAAGTCAAGTGATCCAGGTGGTACAATTCCCATTAAAACCAGTTTAGGATAAAAACCGAGGGAAATAGGAGCTCATCATAAATGATAAATATGTCAATGTATGGGCTGGGATAGTACCACAAAATCCATGAGAATGAACAAACAATGCAATCCATGCCATCACCAACATTCAAATGAGGCAATCAAAATCAAATAATTATATAACCAATGAAACCACACTACCAAAGCAAAGAGTACTAACCGGGGATCCAATTGGTCCTCACCTACGACCTCAGCCTCAACATTATAATCATAAGCTCAATAAGGATATAACATTCCCACCACTAATCAACAAGCAAAGGAATCAAAAAGAGATTTCAAATCAGTAAAGGGGGAGAAAACACAAGGTACGACCCCCTACCTCAATCACACCGCTCCAGTCCTAGACTGAGCACAACTAGGACTAACCACGACTATGATGTGCCAGCAAGGTCACACGCATCATCGCAAGGAGAATTACATGAAACAAGCCCTAAAGGGAGAAAAATATAACTACAAGGAAATAAAACAAACTTAAAGAATCTAATTTCTATCCTAGTTTAAGGCCACCACGAATCAATCCTACTAAGGATAAGCAAGATCATCCACACCAAAAGATAAGCCACAACCTAAATAAGGGTTCTAACATCAACAGTAATCCCAAGGTTACTACGGAACCAAGAAAGGATGGAACAAGAGAAAAGCTAAAAAAAATGGAAAATACCATCTGTATTTACATAAAATCTATACAAGGCATTATCTAAGAAGCTCAATCAAGAAAGTAGACCCAAGCCTACCTCAAAGCAGAACACGAGCTCTTTGAATCCATCACATATGTGAGCTATCCACATCCGAAATGCCTCTAAACAGCGTGTAACTATCGATCACAACGTCATTACAGACGTTTTGGCAATAAAATTGCAAAAATTGTAAATGGACCCAACATGGAGTCAAAATAAAAATGTGGCACACACAATAAGAATTCTAAAATTGAATCCGTCAAAAGGTTCTTAATAACCCATGGAACTTGTGCCTTGAAAATGGGCACAATCTGAGCTCGTAAATGGGCTAAAATAGTCAATGCAAAAAAACACAAGAAAAACACCATTAAAGGACTTAGGCAGCCATTTTCCTAAGAAGTATGAAGGTGGAAGTGCTTGCATAAGGAGGTTGTACAATGATGACTTTTCTCTTTTATGCATCGAATTGTTCAATGATCGCGGATTGGGCGATGGTGATGAAATTCGGCTTTATTGGGATCCTAGATCTTTTAAGTATAGTGTTCAAATTGCTTTCTTATGTTGGCTCTTACTGGAAAAGTCTAAGAATTTTGGACTAGAAACGCCATCCTATCATAGTATTTTGTTTAGTATTACTCTTTCATGTAATTTTTATAGTTTAAGACTTAATTATGAAATTAGAATTCTAGGAGTTCTGAAATTAGTCTGCCCAAATCCATTTTTGTACTTGTGTTTTTATTCCATATTATTATAGTGTTCTTTTATGTTGTGTGATAGTTTAGTAGTTTTGATGTTCTTTGCCAACCTCACAAAAAATTCCTAGAAATAAGGACCTAGCATGACCTAATTAAGGACCCCATTTCTTCCACAAACTCAATGGCAGAGGATTGCCCTTTAATCATAGGGCTGAATCTTTAAGTTGATGGATTCTGTACAATAGAGTGTAATATAAGATATCTATAGAAAATACGAGTACAAAGTATTGGGGGCATGTTTAAATAGAGGAATGTGATTTCTAAATTGAATAGAGATGTATTAACTTAACACAAAACTGATTTCGTAACAATATAAGGTCCAAACTCTTTCAATCATCTGACTCGAAGCTTTTGCATTAGCACAAGAATAAGGCTACATTTATTCAAGTTTTTGTTGCAATTTTTCGACATAATCGAAGTTACTCTTTGCTCAACTATTTCTGAAGATCCTATCTAATAACTAGAGAAAAATAAAGATGGAAGAAGAGAGGCAACATGAGTTCGTGGACAACTATCTATTGGGAATGGCCTTTAAAGACATATGCATAACCCTTTGGATAACTACCGGCATTTAGTATAAGTTGTCAACTAAAATAATGACAGTACCATATAATGTACTTCTTGAGCCATTTTTGCTGGCATTCTAAGTTTGGCTAGTTCAGCCAATACATTCTCAAGGTGAACTCTAAACTTGCTCTTTTTAGTCTACAGTGTTTCGTAGCATAAGTTAAACTAACTGCAGTAGTCATATGACTCATATCTTTCATGTCTAGGTAGAAATGAATATAAATCATCTTCTTCATCGAAGGAGATAATTTAAGAAATAAATCTGGTTTCCTCTCATCTTTTGTTAGTATACACATATATAGAAGGTTCATTCAGAAATTAATTATAGTTTTTTATCGTCCTACGTAGTCAAATTTAAAATACAATTAATATCAGCAGTTGGAAACAGCCTCAATTACTAGACAACTTCAACTCTTGAAATGTCAGTAGAGAAAAATAAATATCCATAATAGTATTAGAACATCACGAGTTAGTTCAGACATAAGTAATAGTTTAGTCGTATTAGGATACAACATTAGGTAGTTCAACAGTTAACATTTACATATATTACTTTAGTTCAGTTTGATTAAGAGTCTTATTATTTTCCTTGTTACTCTATTTAATACCTTGCTGCCTTTATTAATAAAATATACTCTTTGAGCACATATTCAGTCTTTATGTGGTATCAGGGCTCTTCACTCTCTTAGAACTATGATCCATTATTTCTCCTCCTCACATAGATTAACAACAATGAATAATCACAATGGAAACAAAAATGGCAACAATACCAGAGTTATCAATGCTTATAACACGACGGGTACCAATATTATCATTCAATTCTATCTTCCGTCCCAGTTACCCATCAAACTAAGTGGTAGTAACAATTTTGCAACCTGAAAAGCCTAATTTTCCATCATTATGTATGTCAACAACCTCTTTGACCATCTCAATGGAACCACTATGACCCCAGTCGAATGATTACCCTCAACACGAATATATATCTTAATTCTTCTTTACAAACTTGTTTCCGGCAGGACTAACTCATCCAGAATGCTCTCATGGCTTTTGTCAAACCCACTATTGCCTATATTGTTGCTGGCGCTAATGTAGCTAAATCAGCTTATGATGATTCGCATACCACTTATGCGAACATAACTCAAACCTGATTCTTCCGTTTGAGTGATTAGCTTGTCATGTCACTAAGGACTCTCATTTCATCACTGAATATCTTCACTCTGTTCGGTACCTTTCGGATGATTTAGACACTGTTAGTGCTCATATGTCCAATTATGAACTGATCATCAAAATACTCAATGGCCTAGTTTTGAATTTTGTGAGATCTCTACTTCTATTCCTGCACGCGATACAACTATCGCCTATGAGAAACTAATTGAAAATCTACTAGACTATGAGCTCTTCCTTTGCCATGACGATGCTAATAAGCTTCCTAGTACGATCACTGTCTGTTGTATTGGCTACTCCCACAAAATTCAACTCTAATAATCGTAACAATCGTAGATAGACCAACGACTCGTATCAATGGCACTATAATTCAGGTCCAGACACTCCACCATAGTAACATTCCATTTCAAATCCAAATGATGTTACCCGGTGTCAACTATGTAACAGATTGGTCACATTGCCAATGATTGTAGCTCGAAGTCTCACAATCACTTTACAACCAAAGCAAACTATGTCGTTATGTAATACCTTGGATTCGAGAAAGGCCTAAATGGGGTAATGGGGAAGAACTCACATACCAGCACCTGGACCATGGACTCTCCACAGAGCTCTAGATAGGCTGTGAAGGGGACCGTGGTCCGTGACAAGTTCCCCAGGAAATGCTGAGAAAGGACCTTTCCAACGAGAGCCTTACAGGCTTGTGGGGAGGAGGACGGGTTGTAATGACACCTGTGTGGTGGAGGAAGAACCTACCATAAAGTTAGCCTCCTCCCACAACCCTGTAGATGGGCCCTGAAGAGGCAAATGACCCGTTAAGGTGGTCGTGAATGGGCAAGGTAGAAGGGGGGATCTCCCTAGGCCACTGGTCAAAGACTGCGGCTGCCACAACGGCTCATTTGAGGTCCTTGACGACTCATGAAGGCCATCGTCCGGTGGTTGCGTTAGCTTTAGGTCAAGGGCTTTTGGGTCTTTTCCTAATTATTCTATCCGAACACTATGTCATTTTACCCTTACCTAGAAGTCCTATATAAGTGTTTTAACCCCAAATTTCCCCAATTGAAATAATTCTCTCAATTTCCTAAAAGAAAAAAAAGTCTTTCTCTCCAAATTATTTCTCTCTCTAGAAGGATTGAAAAAGAAGGAGTCAATCAAGGGTTTCAAGTCAGGCATTCAATTCCACCATTGTAGGTAAGCTCTTAATATTGATGTATGATAGTTTTCATCCATAGAGCCATTTCCTCCATGAAGTTCCCAAATCCTCAAATTTACAAAGTTAGAATTCCCCAATTGAGTTAGGGTTTTCTTCCATGGCATGGATTCCTTTAAATATTGATTTTTATTTTATGTTATGATATATCAAGCATGAATTGAGATAATTACATAATTTTATGATGAATCCCCATGAACCCATGTCTAACCAATGTTTTCTAAATATTTGATGATTGAAAGTGAGTTTTGAACCATGAAAGGTTAATTATTGAATTACGCATGTTCTTATGGAATTTATGCAATATGATGTAGTTGCTTTAAGAGTAAAAGCATATATTTTGTTGCTGTGGTTGATTGATGTGAAAGGATTGCTCATATAACTACCTCATACATGAATGTGAAGGGTTTTCTCACATAAAAGAATTATAAGGTTGAAAGATCTTCCCACCTAAAATTAATCAAGGTTAAGGAACTATTCTAAGAAAAAGTCAAGCGGCGATTACCCATGACCTCTAATGAAAGACAAAAGGCGATTAACCATGTCACATGATGTAAGGACAAGAGGTGATTACCCAAATCCCTTAAAAAGTATGAATAAGAATAATAAATATTTTGTGGGAGTTATACTTAGCACCGAGTGAACCAGAGGCGATAACCAATTTCCCATAAACTATTTGCCAACATAGGATTACGTAGATATACATTAGCTAGTGGATCCACATAAGCTAGAAAGTTCATAGTCATACCTTGTCAAGTAGGACACCACTTTTCGGTGTGGGAGACACCAGATTCCATGTTAATAGCTCACATGGTCTTACATGTCAATTAATGGTAATTCTCCCACATTAATGAATCATGGTTACTTCAAGAAGTTTGTCATAGGTCTTTACGATGACGTTTATTTGCATTGACCATGTTTTTTGACTTTTGTCTTCTAAACACCTTTATATATGTCATGTTTTAGCTTGGTAATTGCATCACATGAAAATACCTCCTTTTAAAGCATGTTTTCAAATATTTTATGCATGACTATCATACTGGGTACATGTTTGTACTAACACATACTCTTGCCTACATTTCCCCAAATGTAGTATCCAATCTTAAAGAATCACACTTTTGTGGCTAGGGATCTCATATAGAAGATTTAAGATTGGTGAGTCCTAATAGTCCGAGGACCGAGCTTTGGTTTCCCTTTTGTCTTAACTTTTAGATTTTGATCTTGATGTATAAGCTACGTCCTGATCAATCATATGTACTAGATGGTTTTGAGATGGTGCTTACACGTATGCTTTACTCTATAAAACTCTTTCATATAGAAATTGTCTTTTAAATCATTTTATTCTATTATCTTGTATGATGAATGCTAAGTAACTTGTATGGGGACTCTCGGGGACTTTTATGCCATGTTACGCTAGGGGCTAGTTTGGGTCGTGACAAACTTGGTAATCTGAGAACAAGTCTTAGAAAGGTCCTAGGAAGTTTCATAAGCCACGTCGAGTAGAGTCTGGTTCATGAGTGTGAAGCACGCCACCTATATGAAAAATGATATCAAAGCTATGGATAATAAGAAACGTAGAAAGAAACATACTAGTAGAAAGATAAGAAAATTAAGAAGAAAATTAAACAAATTATATCCGGAATATAAACAACTCAATATCACAAAAACTGATAACGACAAATTAGATCAATTAATAGATAATATATCTAAAATATAATATAAATATATTCAATATTTAAAGATATAATGAATAACGAGAATAACGAATATAGACAAAAACTTACTGAAATAATTATAGCAAAATGACAAGAATTAAGACATAGGCAAAATAGACTTAACAGTAATATATTTGCAGGAATTTGTAAAAAATCTATAATAGCACAGAGAAAAACTATTTTATATCTATAGATATAGATAGAAAATTTAGAATATAAACTTCAATACAATCTATAAATGAATAAGGAAGAATATGCCATAGACGAAAAAACATATGAAAATTATGACGGATTAAAAATAAAGATGATATTTTCTAATCTAGGAAAAAGATATAAGAAAATAGATGACAATCTAAGTGTAATGTTAGAAAAAGAAACGGTAAAACTAGAAGATAGTTTAACTGCTATGATAAGAATAACAAAAGAAAATGACGAAATAGATAGAAAAATGGAAATTGAAAAAATAAAACAAGCAAAAAAGGAAGTACAATAATTAGAAGAAGTAAAAAATACTAAAATAATAGAACAAGAAAAAGAACTGGCAATATTAAAAGAGTTGTATGAAATTAAACAAAAAGAAAAAGAACAAAATACAAAATTAACTAGTGAGATAAATAAATTTAAAGAATTATTGCAATTAGAAGACGCATTAGAAGAAAAAAAGAAAATAACCAAGATAATCTACCTAAAATAAGAATTGATGAAACAAATGACAATGATTTAGATAAAAACATTCGAAAACAAGCGAAACATATATGGAACTTTTAGCAAACATAGATAATACAAAGAATTTAGAAATAAATACAGGAGATGTAGACATGGATGAAAAACCTAGCACATTAGGAGTAAAGAACCCAAAAAATTTAAATCCAAACTATTATAATGAAAACTATGAACAATATAATAGAGAAAAAACTATATGGGATAAAAGATTAAATAAAAAATGGACGCCAAAACCAATAACTGAATAACATGATTTTTTAGATTTAGACTGTGTAGCAGATATAAATAAAACAATCCAATTATGGATAGGATATATATCAAAACAATTAATAGATAACAAAATAGGAATGACAGAAACACCAGGATATATAGAAAGAACACTTATAGAAACAGTAAAATTATGGCTACAAAATTTATCAGATGAAAGCTTAAAAATTCTAAGAAGTAATAAAAGAATCTAATGGTGAATTAGCTACTACAAATATTGAAATATTATATAAGTACAAAGTAGCTATACGAAATGAATTGAGTAGTATGACAACAGAAGTAGAAGAACAAAATAAAGAAAAAAATCATAAATCGGAATCTAATGACAAAATTAGCAATATGCAATATGTGTTATATAGATGAATATACATATGCATTTAGAGAATATTATTATAAAGGAACATATAGCACAGAAGAAACTAGGGAAATAAGAAAATTATATTTTACAAAATTACCAGAACCTTTTAATTCAAAAGTAATAAAAAGTTGGAATGAAGCAAGATTAACAGATACCTTAGGAGCTAGAATGAAATTCTTACAACGATGGTTTATAGAACTATGTGAAAAACATAAAGAAGAAATAAAAATGGAAAAAATATTAGTAAAAAACTTGGCATGTTGCAAAAATAAAGTAGCACCTCAATTTGGTTGTACGGATAGGTATTATAAAAATAGAAAGAAATATAACAAAAAGTATAGATCAAAATATAAATATAAAAAATTGAGAAGAAGATACTATGTAAAAAACTACAAAACCAAAAGACCATATAGACCAAAAAGAAAGCTAACGGAATATACTTGTTATTATTGTGGAAAGTTAGGACACATAGCTAGAGATTGTAAATTACCTAAAAATCCTAAGAAAAAACAAATATCAGAAATAATAATAAACGATGAAAAATATACGTCGATAGAACATATAGATTATGAATTAGAAAGTAAAGATAGCATATATGTAATATCAGAAAATGAAATAGATAATGATATATAAATAGAATCAGACAATGAATCCTATAATATAACAAAGGACTGAAACAGATATACAAATAATAAATAAAGAAGAACATCAAGACGAAGAATCTTTAAAACAAAAAATAATATTTGATAATAGTATATTTGAATAAATAAAAGGAAAAGGATTAGACCTAAGCGTAGCAAAAATATTCGAAATACCAACAATAAGAAACTGGTTTAAATGACAAAAAGAAGAATAGTATGTAGTAAGTCAAAGAGAACATATTATAGACTGCAAATACACCAAACGAAAGGCTAAAATACCAATAATAAACAAATGAATAATCAATAAAGAAATGCAAGATACTAAGGCTAAAAATCCAATTAAATATGTAAATTTAGGAGGAGCGGAAATATTAATAAAAACATGTTTTAGAGAAGGAATAGATACACCCATAGAAATATACTTAGCGGATGATAGAATTATACAACCTATAGAAAAAAGTATAATAAGCGCAGTAAAAGGTAACCTCATATACCAAAAATTTAAATTTATAATAAGTGTTAACTACTCAGTAGCAATAAATGACAGAAATATAGATAAATCACTAGTATTATATTGGAAAATGTCAGGGATAGAACTAGCCCCGGGAAGTAAAATATTTACAGCTAGATGTAAAAACTTATATGTTTTAACAAAAAAACATAAAATAATAGCATGAAATAAAATAAATAAAATAAAAATAGAAAATCCTTTTGAAAGGATAGTTATAGTTATAGATAATAATGATTATAATTATAATGAAATTGATATAGAAGACGATTTAGAAATAGTAAAAGAAAGAATAAGTACATAAAAAAGAATAAACAATGAGATATTCCAAATGTCATAAAAAATGAGTACCTCAAGAAGAATAGATAAAACTCCACAAAAATCAATGGAAGGAGAAATAAAACCACATCATTACTACATAACGGGAGTAATGGAACAACGGAAATATTTAATATTAATAAATACAGGACAAGAAGAAAACTATATTACAAGAGAATTAGTGACGGAAGATGAAATAATAACTACTGAACAATTATACCCCGAACTACCAAAAGCATTAATGTATACCGAAGAAACTACAGAAAAGGAAATAATCATTGGAGGAGTACCAATAGTAATAAAATTTAAAATATATCAAGGAGATGAAAATATCACTTTAGGAATAAAATGGCTAGAACAAGTAAAACCATATAATTTAGAAGACAAACAATTAACAATAAATTATAACAATAAGAAGATAATACTAAAAAGAACTTTCTTATGATAAAAATGAAAAAATATATATACTTGCAAAGATAATAATAGAAGGATATTACAACAGATATTATACACCAATGATAGATACGGGAGCAGAAGCTAATATATGTAAATACAATTGTTTACCAGAAGATAAGTGGAAAAAATTAAAAACACTGATAGTAGTAACATGATTTAATAATGAAGGAAGCATGATCACATATAAGGCAAAAAAATATAAAAATACAAATATGGGATAAGATATTAACTATAGAGGAAATATATAACTTTGAATTGACTACAAGTTAGTGAAAGACAAGATAAGATTATAAATTTGAACAAGTTATTTGAAAAACCATTTACCCCAAAAATATCAAAAAACCTTTTGATCACATAACCACAAACCTCTACATATGCAGATAGCCTACATCATGAAAAGAAAACATATAATCATATCACACGTACCTAGATAGAAAATATATATAAAATCCAAACTTACCTTAACCTTAACCCAAGATCCACTATAACCAAAGAACCAAACCAAGATTATCTAACCCAAAAATTACAAGGTTATAATAAATTGATTGCACAGCCAAAAACTAAGGCAAATTTAGCAAAAACATGTTACAATTATGGATTATTAAATACAATATATACCTACGATGGAGAAGAAATAAGTGGAATGCCAGAATTACATAAGGCATTTATCACATACAAAAGAGTAACCAAGGGAAGCTTATTTTATATAAAATTCTATATAGCACCAGCAAAGATACTATATGAAGAAATAAAACCTCCGATCCAAGTTGTAAAGATATGTTTGACAAAAGATATGATAATACCAGAAGATATCGGACAACAATTAGAGATACAAAAAATTGAGATACCCAGTTTTTATGCTAATAAGAGAATAATTGGTATATCAACTATCATCCAGGAGTTAGCTAACAATTATTTAAACGGAAATGCTATATGGACTTATTATTCTAGAGATCAGTTAATGATTTATTCTAATTCAAGAGAGCTAAGAAAAGCAGATATGGATGAAGTCCAGAGATGAATTTTATCATTACTTAAACCAGAAGAACGACCTACAACACGAGCACTAACGATATGATTTATTTCAGTAGAGTTATTAACCAGATATTGTAAGTTAATTGGACACAAATATCCAGATCACATATGTTCAAAATGCAATGGAGAAGATAATGTAATCCCCGATGTCCAACTGGAATGATTAAATGAGATAAAGACGGAAGAAGATAAGAAGAAGTCAAAAATAAAAAGACACATGAAGAAAAATGTACAAAGAAATTCATAGATAAAGAGATAAGGAAGAAGACATATGGACAAAAGCAAAGTAAATAGTCATGAAAAGTCCTAAAGTAAATAGTGGAAAGATAAAGTAAAGTCAAAGTTTTTTGACTTATTGTGTAAATTATTGTAAAGTGTAGTAATTGTATAAATTATTATAAAGTGTAGTAAGTAGACAAATGTAAAGTGATAAGTGTAAGAAGTAGACAAGTGTAAAGTGGGCAAGTGTAGTAGGTGGAGTGTATTATTAAGAAGACAAGTGTAAAAGTAGTGGGAAGGATGATTATGTGTGTAGTATAGTACGTGCACTAATTCCTTTCTATATAAAGGAATGTATATGTAATAGAAGAGACAGACTTTGAATAAACAAGAACCTTCATAAAATAAAATAAAACACTCTCTAAAAATATTTAATATTTAATAGATAATGGAACAAACTTCAGGTATCATGGATAAGCAAGAGGCAAAGGTATATTGTTCAAAAAATATGCAGAACTAATTTCATCTATTACTGAATATCATATATATGATTGAATAAATTAATGTTAGTTATTATGTATTAGAATTATTTGAATCATGATTTCTACTGTATTAGCACACTGAAAACAGGGAGAAAACTTCTATACTATGTTATCCAAATGATGAAATCGGTAGGCGAGGAAGCCGTTTAGGGGAGTAAACAAAGTTGAGGCGCTGATAAGAAGGAAGTATCCGCTAAAGTACGATGCTAGTACTGACAGGAGAACATGATAAACAGATAATCTAGTTCATAATGATCTAATATGAATGTAATCAATTATGAATATGATAGGAAGGAATAGTTTGAAATAAAAAACCTGCATGATAAAGAACATGACTACATACATACATGATGAAATGATAAAAAACTATGAAACTTTAATCTTATATATACTTAAAGATATAGAAATAATTGAATTAAGAAGAATAATCTGGGAAAAAATATTTAATGATAACGGATCAGAAGATATATTAAACCAATAATAGTATGAAATAGACCTACATGATTTAGACCTCGAAAGAATAGAATGGTATGATTTAGAAATAAATTCAGATTAAAATGAACTACGAATATTTACAATATTGGACAGAAGTTATGGAAGATATAAAACTATTAGAACAATAAATGGAAGAAAATTTATACATGTATCTAAGAACCCAAGATACGTTATATCTAGAATATATCATAAATAATATTAAAGAGATATCAAGATTAAGACACTTAGTAAAAGAATATTATAATAAAATCTTTAAAATAAACTACTCACTTACCAAAAGTGGTACACCTACCAAAAAAGTCTATCATGAATCCCTCACCTACCAAAGAGATGAATCCTTCATCGAAAATGGTATCATTTGTTGGTAGGTGTGGAATTCATGACTTTTTTGGTAGGTGTACTATTTTTTGTAGGTGAGGAATCCATTTTAAAGATTTTATTATAATATTCTTTTACTAAGTGTTTTAATCTTGATATCTCTTTAATATTATTTATGATATATTCTAGATATAACATATCATGGGTTCTTAGGTACATATATAAATTTTCTTCCATTAATTGTTCTAATAGTTTTATATCTTCTATAAATTCTGTCCAATATTGTAAATATTCGTAGTTTATTTTAGTCTGAATTTATTTCTAAATCATACCATTCTATTCTTTCGAGGTCTAAATCATGTAGGTCTATTTCATACCATTGTTGGTTTAATATATCTTTTGATTCGTTATCATTAAATATTTTTTTCCATATTATTCTTCTTAATTCAATTATTTCTATACCTTTAAGTATATATAAGATTAAAGTTTCATAGTTCTTTATTATTTCATCATGCATGTATGTAGTCATGTTCTTTGTCATGCAGTTTTTATCTTCAATTATTCCTTCCTATCATATTTATAATTGATTAAATTCATATTATATTATTATGAACTCGATTATCTGTTTATCATGTTCTCCTATCACTACTAGCATCGTACGTTAGCAGATACTTCCTTCTTATCAGAGCCTCAACTTTGTTTACTCCCCTAAACGGCTTTCCTCGCCTACTGGTTTCAACATTAGGATGGCATAGTATAGAAATTTTCTCCCTGTTTCCAGTGTGCTAATAAACTAGAAATCATGATTCAAATAATTCTAATACATAATAATTAACATAAATTTATTCAACCATATATATGATATTCAGGAATAATGACTTGACATAATTTTATATCTTGAGATTGTGAAATTGTACGCTGTCGTAAGTGATAATTGATATTGTATATGTTCGGTGTATGCATGTTTATTATGTTGTAATGACTTATATATATTTTGCTTATTGGGATAACTGTGTGATCCTACCAGTACAATGTGGTTGTGTACTGATATTGCACTTGCTCTTTCTTTGTTGAGTACATGACATCTTCATGCGGCTATTGACAGACCTCGCTTAGAAGATCAGTGATCAATCGAACTTAAGGGTAAGCCAGTTCTTCCAGGCTGCCATGAGTTCTCTTTCCATTTATGTCCACATTTTTTGACTTAGACTAGTACTTTAGATTTTCTTATGTTTAATTGGATTGTACCCATTTCCTTAGACTTATGATCCTTGTTAGATTTTTGGTACATTGACTCTCAGGTTCTAGGCATTATTTCCGCATTTCTTTTATTAGAATTTTGGAGTTTATGGGAACTCTATCTTTCCTTTAGCATTTAAACTTGCTTCCATAACTTTAAATGCCTTAATTTTTTATTAAGTTGTGTATATCTTGGTTAGATAATTAGTATTAATGGTTCTACCACTGGAGGGTTAGTATGGGTGACAATCACGACGGTCTGGGTCGCGACACTTTAACCGTAAATTTTCATAGATCTTTTAAATATTTTGAATTATCAATTATTGTGAATAATAATACTTTTTACATAGTTTACAAATATATAAATTTTATTTAAAAAATATTAAAGATTCCATGTGCAAATTACCAGTCAAACTTAAACTATTTAGATCTCAAAAAATGAAAAATTTCATATAAATTGGGACACATAGAGTGTATTATACTCTAGGTGAGATTTTCTATTTAAGCTATTTTGTTGTCATTATTTTTAGATTTTGGAGGGAAATATCCTAAAGGTGAAAAACCCTAATCATTTCCTCCTCCCATTTTTTACTCTCAATAGCTGCCACCCAAGACTCTTTTACCCTTCTTCCCTGACAATCAGCCATTAGCGAGCTCTGAGCTCATAGTTTCCCACTTTTTTCTTGTCATGTGATGCCTTTTTGGTGAGAAAACAAACTCAAAACCCATTGTTACCCTTCAGCAAACAAAACCAGCAACTAACAATAGACCAAAACAATCCCCAACCTTTCACTTTTATCCTCAAGTGAAATAGACTACTTGAACCTCACTAGAGCCAAACCCCACGCTGCTTCTCCACTTCCAACGAGCTCACTAAGCAAAACTCTGTTGGACTCAAGATCAACTTTGGTGAACCAGTGAGCTTTTGAGCTCTAGCAAACAAAATTAGCCACGAGTGATACCAAAAATCAAATGATTTCTTCAACCTCGGGCCTTTCTCCGATGAACTCGAGCTTCCAGATCACCCACAAACCAGCTCGTGTAGGTAATCCCTCGTGAATCATGTTTGTTTTGTTAATATTTCCTCATTTTTACAGATTCAGCCGTATTATTTTTTCAGCAAAATACCTTGACGTTGCTTCATTATTCGTTGTTTCATTCACTCTTATTCTTCGTTATCTTGTTTTTGTTTGTCATTGGACAAGTTTAGGTTTTGAATTTTAGGCTTAGTTATTTTTGACTGTTTGAGATTTTGTTGCTGGGATTTTTAATTGTTGAATGGCCCACTTGTCTTAAATCTGAAATTTATCCAAAACAATGGGCTTTGGCCCCATTCTTGCCCTGTCCTAAAACTAACAAAATTTCTGCCCAAAAAATAGGCTTTGGCCCAATTCTTCCCAAAGACCTGTAGCTGAAAATTTCCTCGGGCTTTTGGGCTCTTTTTCAATTTTTTGAAAATTTGAGTATATGCCAATCGTATATGACTGTATACTAACATATACAAGACTAAAACTTTAGTTCTGATCCTTATCTTTTATTCTCAAACTATAGATGCTACATTTAACCTATATTTCTGGGCCTGTATATCAATATTTTCACCACATATACTAGTGTATACTGCTGTATAGAAAAGTTATACGGCCCTTTCTTGGGATTGTTTAGAACTTGCCATTCAACTTCAACCATGTATGTTTGCATTTCATCCTGTTTTTCTGATAATCTGACTAACTCAAATGACGCACAAGAAATTTGAACCTCTATGGCTCAACTTGGGAATGTAAGGAAAGAAGTCCACCATGGACTTGGAAGGGGTCATACAAGAAACGGCAGAAAACAAAATTAGCATTTGAAAGTAAAGAAAAAAAAATATGACATAACTAATTTGAAATAAATGTAATTTAAGTATTTCACAATCTGAAATGACAACCCAAAAACCACTTTTGGGTCACAATAAAAAAAAAGACTCTTTAAGCAAAGAAAAATGAGCTACTCTATATCAACCGACAACAGTTAGCACTTAAACAATAGAAAGAAATAAGGAACAAACATCTAATACTTAAAAGTAGTGCTGGCAAAATAAATCCATACTTTGGTAACCTGCCCATATTTTAATAGGTTGGGTGAGTGCTTTTTAAATGGGTTGGTATTCATATTCAACCCATAAAAATATGGGTAAAATATGGGTAAACTATGGGTAAAATATGAGTAAATATGGATTAGCCAAATGAGTTAAGCTTCCGACTTTTATTCACTCAAAACTCATGATATCACTAAAAATATTGTAACTTCTCTTCCTTTTTATGTCTTCTATAAAACTAATTATTTTTCTCTATAATTGAAATTATGAAGTCTTTAGCAATCCAAAAAATATATTTTTTAAATGTACATTTCTTTTCTTAATTATAATTATATATTTTTTATTTGTTTAATTCTATATTGGATAACAAATAATAGTGTAAAATAAGCAAATTGTGTATTATTATTAACATTGTGTAAAGTGTAGTAAGCATGTTTTAGTTCTAAAATGCAAATATTCATTTACTTTGAAATTAAAAATATGTTCCCCTTTTTATTACATAAATTTATTTTATATTGAAAAGTTATAGGATTATTTTTTTTACTTTTATGATACAATATAACTAAATAGAGTATTTTCAACACTTTTCATGTAAAAAAAAGACTAAAATATTTTCTCCATGTTGAATTCTTAAGTAGAGTACTATTTACTCATAAAAATATGGATAAATATAGGTAAACTAGTATTTTACCCAACCCATTTATTACCCAATCCATTTTTACCCATATCAAATATGGGCGGGTTGAAGTATTACCCATTTTATGTTGACCTATTTTCAACCCGTCCAAATTTGACCTAACCCGCCCATTTGCCACCACTACTTAAAAGCAACAATATAACAATTCCTAGAGGTAACCAAACATTTGGATAAGAAACAAAATTTTGGTAAAGGTAACATAGAAAAGAATCAAAATTTGACAGTAAACTGTTGAAAATACAAGCATAGGGAAACTATGAAATACATACATATACAATTGAAAAAATAAAAAATAAAATAAAGTCCAAAAGGGAGTTATATATATGGACATTATATGAGTAGATCACCTCATGAAGAACAAGTAATTGGCATCCAGCAAATAAATTGAAGTTTAAAGAGAACATGCTAATGAAACAAATAGTTATGTCTAACAATCATTGAAGTTATTTGTCATATTAATGCCATCTTCAAACCAAGGATGAAAGCTTCGTATTAAGCCATGTTGTTTGTGCAATCAAATTGGACTTTAGAAGCCATAGGATAGTGCTGACCGGATTTTGATACTAAGATCGCTCCAATACCTTTTCCTCGGTAATATGCCGCTCCATAAAAGAATATTCTCCAATCAAGGTATGCTTCAGAAATGTCTACTCCCACAAATGCCACTTCTTCATTAGGGAAATAAGTTTTGAGCGGTTCATACTCTTCATCAACCGGATTTTCTGCGAGATGATCAATCAAGGCTTGTGCTTTTATCGCCTTGTAAGTCGCATACACCATATCAAACTCTCTCAAAAGCATTTTCCATTTGGCTAACTTCTCGATCGGCATTGCTTTCTGAAAAATGTAATTCAACGGGTCCATTTTGGAAATGAGGTATGTGGTATACGAACACAAATAATGTTTCATCTTTTTAGCAATCCATATCAAAGCACAACATGTCCTCTCCAATAGAGTGTACCGGGCCTCATATGGAGTGAATTTCTTGCTCAAGTAGTAGATGACTCGCTCCTTCTTCCTTGTTTCACATTCTTCCGTTCACTTGGTTAACACATCTTTTTTCAACAGCTTAAAGATAGGCTGACACACCATAGTGGATTGAGCTATAAACCGGCTAATGTAGTTCAACTTTCCCAGGAAACTGATCACCTCTTTCTTAGTATTCAGGGGAGGTAGCTCTTGAACTGCATTGATCTGGGAAGGATCAAGTTCAATGCCCCTTCTACTAACTATAAATCCCAATAACTTGCCAGCCGGCACTATGAAACCACATAAAGCAGGATTCAGTTTCAAGTTGTATCGACGCAGGCGATCAAAAAATTTCCTCAAGTGGGTCAAGTGGTCCGAATTCTTGCGGGACTGGATGATGACATCATCCACATAAACCTCAATCTCTTTATGAATCAAATCATGGAAAATAGTTGTCATAACCATCATGTAAGTAGCACCGACATTCTTGAGGCAAAAGGGCATCATCCGACAATGATACACACCCAAGGCGTGATGAAAACTGTCTTTTCTACATCTTCTTCATCTATCATGATCTGATGATAACCCGCATAACAATCCACAAACGACTGCATCTCATGTTTGACACAATTATCAATGAGGATGTGAATATTTGGTAGTGGAAAATTATCTTTTGGGCTGGCTTTGTTAAGATTTCTATAAACAACACAAATTATGATATTTCCGTCCTTCTTAGCTACCAGAACAACGTTTGCTAGCCAAGTCGGATATTGCGTCACTTCTGCAACTTTGGACTCAATTTGCTTGGTAATCTCCTCTTTGATTTTCAAACTCAACTTTGGTTTGAACTTTCGAGTTTTCTACTTTACTAGACTGAAATCTTGATTTATTGGCAATTTATGAGAGACAATGTTTGTACTTAGCCCTGACATATCCTTATAAGAACAGACAAATACGTCGATGCATTCTCTAAGCAAATGAACCAGGTCCCTTCTTTGAGCTTCAATGGATACTAATTCTCATTTCTTTGACACATTCTTTATCTCCCAAATTTACGATCTCAGTTTCCTCCAGATTTGTCTTGTGCTAGTTCTTAGATTGTCTAAACTCCTCGGCAACATGCTTAGGTATTACAGTGTTTTCTTCATAGTCCTCGCATTCACCATCATCTGCCTCATTTTTTTCATTCAACAAGTGACATGACATGATATTGGCAGGTTTTTAATTACTATTACTAAAATTATAAACAAACAAAATTAGTTAAGTAGGATATAAACAAATAAGTAAATAAACAATTTTTTATAAGAGGGCCTTTTTAATTTAAATTGAAAATGAGCACAAACTTTGGCAATGACCAAGGGTCATCCAACTGTAACGACCCGAGAGCACCCCCTAGTCGTTACCGGCGTATTCGACCTCTCAGAGGTCTTATACAAGCCTTTAGCATTCGTCATAGCATTTATCATAGAAAAATAGCGGAAAATTTAAAAAAATTTCATAATATAACACAAGACATAAAAGTCACCTCATTAAACCTTTAATAGAAAATCGAAGTACTACGTCTCAAGGTAGCCATCTTAAAACATGACTACAACACAAGAGGGACACAACCCTTACAATACAAAAGAAACTACTATCTAGTACATAGAACTTAAGGAAACTCTTTAACATAAATGTCCTTGAATCTTTAAGGACACACCCGAACTTGGGAATAGTAAGCCAAACTCATCACTTCTAGGAAAGACCCTTTAGTCACCATCACATACACTTGGTGTAAAAAGATGAAGAAGAATGATGTTAGTACAAGAATGCACTAAGTATGATAACCATGCAAAACATGCTTTTAAAAGGACATTTAGTTGAAAACTATGCATCGTGCCTTTTTAGAGAAACTTCAAGAACATTTAGTATAATATAAACCACATACATCATCATACACCTGGAAACCATTCATAATAGCACATAGAGCCACTTATAACATTTTAGGCACATTCAATGCATACAATACACTACCTTCCTCTTTATCTTAACTTCTTTACTCAAGCAACCCTTAGGGAATACTTGGTGCAATGTATCGCCTTAAGGTTACCAAAGGTGAACTTACATATAGCCTTCATTAATCCAACCACATATATTCATAGATTCATAAGTACACCATAAGACATAGTCTTCACATAGGAACCATCACCTAAGACAACCCCCAAGTCACACTAGTGTAACGTGCAAGTAGCATTCCATAATACTACTCACGCCAAGTGTTCCTAGGAATCCATGATAGACTAGGCACATCATATTCAATAAGTCATAACATCTTCATTTAACATTAGACATAAGACCAACATACTTCATAACATCATATAAGGACTCATTCCTTTACTACATCATTAGTCATAAACCATTTAGTTCATATCATAGGTAAACCACCCTCACAACCCCTTCACAAGCTCACTTGTGCAATGTACACATGGAGTCCCATACCCCTACATATACTAAGCAAACCCATTAAGAAGCCATTAGTGTAATTCACATGCATAATCATACTTCATGTCTTGACATAAGTAAAGTCAACCTTAACATGCTTTCATATTAACATACATAGACCAAAGTCTTCATTACATAAAGAGCCTAATCATAACCTCCCTTAGAGTACACGTGTATAATGCATAGGTAGGGTCCATAGTCCTACCTACACTAAGTAACTCTTCAAGAAATCATGACTAGAGTTCATATTCTTATCTTAGTTCATTTCTTAACTTTCGGGAGACATTTCCATAACTGACATAGACCATGTGAGCTACATGGAATCCGGTGTTCTGCTCCCACACCGAAAAGAGAGGGTACTACTTGTCAAAGTAGGACCTACATACATAATAGCTATCTAGTTGATCCACTAGGCTAATACCTAAGGGGGCACGTAGTTATGGAACAAGGAGATTGCTACTAGAAAACCTTGACTTACTAAGCGTGGAGATTTCCATCTCATGAGACAACATCTATGTTGGGAACCCGTACTTGCTAAACGTGAAGCCCCCACTCTCATTTTTCATGTTCACTCGGTGCTAAGCTCCAACTCCCTTTTTAAACATCTTTAAGCCTTTATTTAACATTAGTTCATAAAATAGGCTTTAGGGACTTAATCCCCCATATCATATAGCTCAAAGGTTTCTAAGATGAGAATGACCTTTCATCATAGAACCTACCTTATGTGAGAATGACCTTTCACATAATCATACCATATTCATAACATAGTCTAGTTTAGAGTACAATTGAAGAAACCTTTTAAGAGACTCACTTTCACTAGATAATCATAACCTTATTCATTGATTCATGTGTGTGTGTACATATGTGAGAAAGCCTTTCACATAAACACCTTTATACAACACATATTCATACCTTGCTAATCATACACTTTGCATGCATAATAAGATATAAGGGTGCATATAAGAGTTCACCTTTCAATAGACACCATAACACATCATATTCATAACTATACATACAGAGTATGTGTGTGCATATTGGTCCTCATAGTGACATGTTAGCAACAACATTGATATTGAGTGTTCTTCCCTTAAAGGGATCACAACAAATTCACAATGTCCCCAATTCATGAGCAATTCACATATAAATCCCTTAGGGATTCCAGACCACACACCCACACTTCATCATAGGAGACAAGGACACATTCAACATTGAGTAGGTACTCCTAACATGTATATGATCAAATATTCATATAGGGGTCATATAGGTAGGGGTCATTCCACAATAGTACTTAACATAATAAATCATGTAGACCACACCTTATTCCTAACATTATCATTCACATTATACTCCTCATCATCAACACACTTTAAACATCATGCTAGTATTGAGGATTTCATACGTAACCTTCATAGCATAACTTCATAAACATATGCATCGTAATCATCCAT
This sequence comes from Solanum commersonii, assembly GCA_029007595.1. Taxonomy (NCBI): domain Eukaryota; kingdom Viridiplantae; phylum Streptophyta; class Magnoliopsida; order Solanales; family Solanaceae; genus Solanum; species Solanum commersonii. The sequence goes on from JAJTWQ010000022.1 coordinate 5,898,076, forward strand.
TCACTTCACATCTATTGCCTTCAAGGACATGATCTCAACATGCATAGATAGACAAGAATTGAACACCTCCACCATAAGTGGTTCAAACCACAAAACATAAATTCTCATACTATAGACTAGAAGTTAGGTCAACTTACCAATTCTCCAAGCCATGATCACCATGGATCAATCCTCAATAATTCATAATCAATTGACATAGGTAGCAATAGGAATCAACAATGTAATTCAATATCATAAACATAGTCTAAGTACAATTCCATAAACAAAGGGATCAACCCATAACTTTGCCCATAAGGCCATAATCCTCAACTCATCAATATACCAACAATTAAACATGAATAAGTATAGATAATCATAATAAACATCAATACAATCTAATCTAAATATAATTTCACCAATAGAGATCATATTCACAAAGACCCACATCATCGACAAATTTTTGAGAATTTGGGGATCATGGATTCTTCAAGAATTCCTTTGAAAATTTTCTTAAAAACATTAATTCCACATCAATTCATCAATAGAATGATTTATAAAATCGTTTGACAAGGAACCCATGTTTAGATTGAAAATTGGGAATTTTGGTCTTTGAATCACTTTTGAAAATCTTTAATAGAACTCCTTGAATGAGAGGTTATTCAAGAATCAAGAGTCACCATACCTTAATTATTGAAGACCCATGAAATTGAAGAAGAAATCAATTGAAAACCCATCTTCTAGCTTGAGCTTCATCAGGGTCTTCAATGGAGTTTTTGAGAGAATCTATTTTGAGAGGGAAGGGCCAATTTGAAGAATGGGTCTAATTTTAGGTTTTGGGGTTTCAACCAACTTAAAATACCCTAAAATAGGTAGAATAACCATTTATAATATTTCCCCAAGTACCCAAACTACCCCTCACTTAGTTGGACGTTTTAAATAAGTCAAACTTGAGTTTTATTTTCGCAGATTTGTCAGGAAACAAGTTCGTGACGCGGAGGTGTTCCCACAAGTTTTCTGGAAATTAAATTCGAGACAGTAGAGTATGCAACATGTTCGCGACGCAGACCAAACATTTGGCCCTTGGTGGAGCTAGTCCGCGACGCGGACATGCTCCCTCCAAGCACAACTTTAAGTTGCCTTGGTAGCTTACTTGGCCAAGGTTGGGGTACTCCTTAGGGACCCTTGGGGTGGCCCCCAGGGCATCGTATCTGAACGTTTTGACCCTAAAAACATTTATTAAGACACTTGGGTCACCTCTACTGATTTTAGACTCCAAACAACACATAAAAACATGAACAACATATTAGAACACACCAACACGTAAAAGACTAGTTTTCGAACATCTTGGTCGTCCCTTGACGTTTGACTTCCAAACTCTTTAAAACTCACTTAAAAGGCTATTCTTCATTATTTTGACAAGTTATGAATGCATAAAATCCATGTGAGGCTCTACTTTATCCTACTTTATTTTGAGGGTCATTACACCAACCTTCTTAAAACATCACGGGGGAAATTTAAAACTTAAATAAGTAAAATTGCATAAAGGATGGGTCTCAGGCTCTTTCGGACTACCACCAATTTCTTAAAAAAAACATAAAAACATGTCTTTTTACAAAGACAAGTGGGGAATCAGAAGTGGTGTGGAGGTCTAATTTTGCACATGCTTTACCAGGTTAGCATCACAGATGCCTGATGTCCCGGTCTCTTCCTTGAAGATTGCGTCAACTTCCTCGAAAAGGTTCCAGATTCTTTCCCCGAGATCGCCATCATTGACATAATCTCGCACTGGAAATGACTGGTACAAGTGAGGTATTGGTCTGGCCAACACTCGATCAACATTCTTGCTCATCACTTCTGCCTCATAATCTTTTGTGGGGACATATCCCAAACCAAACTTTGATCCTCTGATGGGAATATAGATAGGCTCGATGATTTGTTGAAAATACTTCCCCAATCCAAAACCTAGTTCAAAACTACTTCTGAGCATCACAATGGCTATCATCTTATAAACAAAAGGCATAAGGGATTCTGGAGCCAACTCATCACCGGTGGCATTCACTAGCTCCACCGTGTAGAAGTAGTAACCTCTGAAGACCTCATTAACAATCATCATATACCCATTAGAGTGGCTTTCCTCACCATGAATGACCAATTTGTGGCCGTTGCATAAAATAATCATTACCTGATGGAGGGTAGAAGACACAACTCTGGTCATATGGATCCATGGCCTCTCTAAGAGCAAGCTGTAACAAGTGTTGATATCTATTACCTAAAATTCAACACTAAACTCTGCGAAGCCTACTTGAATCCCCAAATTCACCACTCCCACGGCATCTCCTTGCCCACTATCGAAATCCCTTACATTGAATTGGTTTTGGTGAACCTTTCCTAAGTCAACGTTTAACTGTTTGAGAGTATAGAGTGGAAAAATATTAAGACCAGACCCGTCATCGATCAAGACATGATTTATAATCTTGTCTCAACACTTAATAGTGACATGTAGAGCTTTGTTGTGCATTGCGCCTTCAAAGGGTAGCTCTTCGTCACAAAAGCTGATATGATGCCCTCGAACTACTTAGCTTATCATAGCTGCCAGATTACTGTTTGTACCCATGGGCATATATGTGTCATTTAGAGCCTTCATCAGGGCTTGTCTATGCAGTTGTGAACTTCTCAATAAGTCTCACTTAGAGATTTCAGTCGATGTCTTCTCCAGGTGTTTCATAATTAAATAGTATTTCAGCTTCATCTTCCTCTAAAACTCTTCTGCCTCTCTAATTGGCCTTTTCAATTGGTCTTTCTTATGCCATCCCTAGGATAGTTCTTCCGGAGTGTAGCACCTACAAATCTAGTTATGCCCTGAGTGGCAGTAGTTTCGATCAAAAACCTCTTGTAAGCGAGAAATTCTCTTGGCACCAAAGCAACAACTTTTTCAGGTGTCATAATCACGAATTTATTTTTCTCTTTTAAGAACAATGAGGCTACAACCTTTTCAAGGTCATCAGGACCAGCCGGAACAATCACCTTTGCCATGCACCACTCATCCTCCGTCTCTATCATATTGATAGTGGCGCCACTATGGTTCAACAAAAGGTTACTATTAACGTTGGGTGCGACGGTCTGAAGAGTGACAATTTTCTAGGAGATATCTTGTGTTTTAAATTAATACAACCCTCAGTATCATGCCTAACACTGTTGGAATGATACACATACCTTCAATCAGCTCGGTAGAACCTGGAGCTAGTGTCAACGTACATTGGCTCAACCAGATGAATAATACATGCCACGGTCAATCGCTCAAACAGCTTTGTCTGACTTTCAATGAGAGGAGTAATATTTCGAGAAGGTTTCTTCTCAAAATATGGACAAGGATGTCATAACTACCTTGCTGAGGGGTAGACACTTGGCAAAAATTTGGAGTATTTTACTGGGGACGTGCTCAAAACTTTGGGTATGAAGGGGTTGGATAATTTAGCTGTAGAGCTTGGTATTTTGATTGGGTATTTTGGTAATATGGAGGTAGAGTTTGGTAGACGGGAAGGGGAGATTGGTAATTTGATTGGACATTTACACAATTAGGGGATAGGACTTGATATGTCGGGGGAGCATTTTGATATTGTGGAGGTGGAGTTTAGTAAACTAGAGGCGGAGTTTGATAAATGGGAGGTGCAACTTAGAAACTCAGAGGGGTATTTTGGTAATTTATAGGAGGGGTATTTTGATAATTTAGAGAAGGGGTTTGATAACCAGTCTAGGTATAAGAAATCGGGTACGAATTTTGTGAAGTTCAAGAATGACCTTTGTATTGTGAAGAATTTTCGGAGTGTTTCTTTCCCTCCGACACATAGGAAATAGAAGATACATCTTCCCTTTTCTTCTTCAATAATCTAGAAGATTCCATCAAAGCACCAACGTGGCCAAACTTCCCGGTCCTTAACCCGTCTTCGATAGTCTCACGCATATCTCTACAAATTTTACTCCAATGAACAACATTATCCAGTCATAGTATTCTGGTTCTTAAATAAGCACAAACACTTCAATAAATTCCTTTTTCGACATAGGCAGTCAGACTCTGGCAACCTTTTTCCTCCATCTATATACATACTCACGGTAGCTCTCAGTTGACATCTATCTAATCTTCTCCAAAGAGTATCAGTCAGGAATGATTTCTACATTGTATGAAAATCATTCGATAAAATCCTTAGCGAATGCATTTCAATTGGACCGTTATTTTATTTCCTCAGAAGTAAACCATTCCAATGCTTCCCCACTTAAGCTTCGGCTAAAGAGTCACATCAACAAAGTTTCATTTTTACCAACTCCAACGATTGATCGAAACAGTAGGCTCTCAGATAAGTTAGCGGATTACCAATTCCATCGTAAGTATTGAACTTTGGAACCTTGAACCCTTTTAGAATGTCCAAGTCCGGGTGGATGCATAAATCTTCATAATTCAATGTGACAACTTCTGGAGTATAATGAAACTCTTTCATAACTTTGTTGATCTCTTCCTTTATACTTTGCTCAGACTATTCTTCCTTACCCCTCCACTCTCTTTCCTGTTTCTCATAATGATCAAGTTCATATAAATTAGCATAAGGTTCATTTTGGATCGGGATTAAGAGAGTAGATTTTGGAGGCATGGGTGGAGCGACAAGAGGATTTTGGGTATTTTGAGGGACTTTGTATAACAGATGGAATGTTTGAGGGTTGATATTTTGGTTTTGAGGATGGGGGAAAGTCTAAGGATTATTTATATTCTGGTTTTGAGGGGGAGAGAAGGTTTGAGGGTTGGTACTTTGAAGAGGAGGTGGTGCTTGATAAGAAGCAGAGATGAGATGAGGATTTGGGGTAGTTAAATCAATGATGGAAGGATTTTGGATAGGGTTAGAGGTTGGGTTCTGGACATGTTCTGCATTTGAATTTGATGGAGAAAAGTAGAGTGGAGGCCTTTTTTCGCCTGGAGTGTTGGCAGCAAAAATTGGTTTTGGCAAATCTTGCTTTCTATGCATTTAAACCTTTAGATCGACAATCTATTGCATTAGTTCCTTGATTAACTCGTTCTGTTCAGCGGTAGAGGACTGAACTAGAACAACTTCAGGCCAGTCTCTTCACCATTATCACCCATTGTTGCTTTTCCTTTAGTGAATTCCATCCACGGAAGGAATCTGTGGGAGCTTGGATCTTGTAAAATAAGGATGCTCAGCCATCTTACAAACACAAATCAGTTCTAAGTACCTGTAAAACAAAAACAACTTAAAGGAAAATTCGTTAGTTTCAATTCATAACAACATGATGCACAATATCACATAAAAAACATATAAACACATGAGAGTTGTTTTATTTGAGGTAATGCTAACCCACGAGTAACGAGGACTGATTTAAATAAGTAGAAATTTGCTCATTTGATTTCGAGACTAGTGAATCAAGAAGGTTGATTTGCGTTGAGCTAAGGTCTTCTTGATGTGTCTCTTGGAAAATGTTTATTGTACTCAATATTTCCATGTAGAATGAAGGGAAAATGAAAATTTAAAAAGATAGGGGTCAGGCCTTGAAAGGCTTCCTACGTATCTCACGACGGAGAAATCAGGCCCTATGTAGTTTGAGTACAAAGATGATTTTAATTTTTTTACTCATTCATGACTTGATTACAACAAAAATGAAAACATACGATAAAAACTCTTAAAACATAAACTGTGCCTTTCACAAGGCTTCTTCTTCCGAGAAGCTAAAGTTATCCTTTGTCCACCCTTTCAACAACAACAAGGGGGATACTTGACATAGATCCTTTCTTTGTTGATTAATGACTCCACATCATAACGTAATACAAGACACTTTTCAATGTTGTGATTCCTAGTGCCATGATAAGGGTAGGTTTCAATGATTTCACTATCAAAGGTAGAGGCAACTCTTGCCTACTTTTTAGTAAGGGTCAAGATCCCGTCTCGAACAAACTTAAGGTAGATACTCAAACGTGAATCCTCAAAATCTGTGAAGTTATGATGATGAAATAAAGTATGCTCGGTGACCAGCATACCAGGCCCTGGTTGGTCACAAGTTAGGGTAGTGTGGGGACCCCACATATAGCTAATTCTCTCGCTACAGATCAGGTCATAGATTACAGTCCTCAGTTCCACACATTCATCTGTTGTGTGCCCTTTTTTGTCTTCATGATAGGCGCATTTCTTATTTCTGTCTTCAGGTTCAACCTTGGAAATGAGCCCCTCAACGGGATGCAAGATGCATATGGCCTGAAGAGTCTCATAAATGAGAGCACATGAAACAACTTCGACACCCACTCTATAGTTTTGATATTATTCTTGGAGGGTGATCTTTTCATCCCCTTCTTTTAATCATCCTAAGAAAAGGATTGTATAATAACTTCATTTTTGGGTTCTCCCTCAATAATTTCAGGCTTAATATCTTCCGGGACAGTGGCATTAACCTCTCTCACAAGGAAATGATATTTTTCATGTAACTTTCGAATCTCAAGCGTTGTGTCCTCATTCTTTTTTAAAGTCATGGCTATCACTTCATCGACCATTGTCAATCTCATATTTTTTGTTTCAATTTCTATGTCCATTGCAACACTTTTGGCCAATGCAACTACAGTGGTGAAGTCTACTTCCATAATATTTCTTTCGACCTCTCGAGTCTCTTGATTGATTTGGTGCAACTTCAACATCAATTCTTCTTTAATCAGCTCAACCTCAACATCTTGGTCTATTTCAATCTTAGAAGCAAATTCAACCTTCCGTGAGATGATAGAGTAAAGTTTTAGGATTTGGTAATTGAATTTAGTTTTTATGAAGAAACTCAAGACTCAAAGAATATTTTGGTCGAACATTGGATAGTGACTTGCTTTTTGTTTTTGTGGAGATCATTCAGAAAATTTTTGAAAAGGGGTGGGATAGAACGTCCTCATTCAAAGCAACATATTTACATAAACAGTTAAAACACGCAAATAGGCAAACAAATATCGCATCCTAAACAGATATGTGACCCTTTTATGCAGTAGGTAGGCCTAGCGAATTGAAGGATGTCTATGTCTTTTTAAACCAATTCATTTTCCCTAAAATATTTCATTGATAACATTCAAAAATGTTTAACAAACATCAAAATAGGGAAATAAGTTCAGGAAAGTAAATAACAAAACGAAGTTCAAATAAAAGCAATCCCATGTAGTGGATGATAATAAACTTCAAACTTCTTTTGATCATTCATCAAGTCTGGTTCTCTTCGTGATGCTGACTTCTTCCCATATGGAATATCTATTTTCCACAAAGGATCTCTTGCTAGCCGAACCCCTTCTTCATACCCGACCTTCTCTATGGACTAGATATGTAGCTCCATGCTAATAATTAACTCAGACATACACTGTCTTATTTTTCCTAGTTGTTACTTTAGCTGGACTATCACTTTGGCGTTCCCTGAAAGCCGGCGTTGGTGATGCAACTCATTTTCTCATACTTTTTCATAGTTCGCGATATTTGTTTGCATTTTTTTAACTATTTATGTAAATTTGTTGCTTTGAATGAGGACGTTATAGCCCACCCCTTTTCAAAAAATTTCTGAAAAATCTCCACAAAAACAAAAAGCAAGTCGCTAACCAATGTTCGACCAAAATATTCTTCGAGTCTTGAGTTTCTCAGTAAAATTTGAATTCCATTTCCAAATCCAAAAACCTTACTCTATCATATCAGAAATGGTTGGATTTGTTGCTAAGATGGAAAAAGACCTAGATGTTGAGGTTGAGCTGATTGAAGAAGAATTGATGTTGAAGTTGCATTGAATCAATCAAGAGATTTGAGAGGTCGAGAGAAAGACTATGGAAGTAGACTTCGCCACTGCAGTCACATTAGCTGAAAGTGCTACGATGGACATATAAATTGAGACAAAAAAGAAGAGATTGGCTATGGTTAAAGAAGAGATAGCAATGACATTGAAGAAGAAAGAGGACACATCGCTTGAAATTTGAAAGTTACGTGATAAATATCATTTCCTCATATGAGAGGTTAATTCCACTGTCCCTGGACACATTAAGCCTGAAATTGCTGAGGGACAACCCAAAAAAGAAATTGATAATACGACACTTTTCTTAGGACGATTGAAATAATGGGATGAAAAGATCACCTTCCAAGCATACTGTCAAAACTATAGTGTGGGGGCCGAAGTCATTTCATGTGCTCTCATTTATGACTCTTCAGGCCATAGGCATCCTGCATCCCGTCGAGGTGCTCACTTCCAAGGTTGAACCTGAAGACGCATATAAGAAATGTGCCTATCATCAAGACCAAAAAAGGCACATCATAGATGTATGTGTGGAGCTGAGGACTGTAATCCACGACTTGATCAGTAGCAAGAGAATTAGCTATATGTGGGTTTCCCCACACTATCCTTACTTGTGATCAACCAGAGTCTGGTATGAAAGTCATGGTTGTAGTACAATGTTAATAGATTCTCGCTTTAAATTCATACAAAAAAATGCAAGTTGAAGTTTCCTTCTTGATAGCCTGCTATATTGGTTTACCTGGAGGGCTGCTATATTATTTTTCTTTTGTATTCAAGTTCGTTGTTTTCATGGGGTGACTTTGTTTGTATGTATTCTTATTGTTAGAAAATTAAGATTTGTCTAGAAACTCCTAGTTTGGAGATATTTTGTATTAGATATGTTAGAAAATTAAGATTTGTCTAGAAACTCCTAAGTTGGAGATATTTTGTATTAGATATGTTAGAAAAGTAAGAATTGTCTAGAAACTCCTACGTTAGAGATATTTTGTAGTAGATATGTTAGTCTTGATTTAAAATGAGTGGTGGTTAGTGAGCCACATAGGTACATAGTTTGGTGTGAGATATTTTGTTTATTATGCGGTTGTAATTCTCACACTTTATCTATAAATACACCATATGTAATGAAACATCTAGTGAAAAAAATTGAACTCAAGAAAACTTAAGCCTTCTTCTTCACTTTTAGATTTTCTATAGCAATTTGCAGCTGCTATTTCCTAATGTTTACACCTTGTAGACCTGAAGTTCTTCTTCCTTTTCATTGTAACATAGTATCAGAGCCTATTTGATAAGGGATCTGTATCAAATTTTATTTGTTTCGCTCATCTACTTTCTGTTCTTTCTTGAATTTGCTTGTTGAAAAAAATTCATGGCACCTGAAAATCAACCAACGACAGGTCCTCCGACTTTGACGTGGGAGAATGATCACATATGGGCCATCAAAATGAAGGCTTATCTAAAGGCTCTCAACTTATGGGAAGTTATTGAGCTTGGAGAACCTATTGTCCAGCCATTGAGAGTTAATGTAGCTCTCAATGAAATTAAGAAGTATGATGAGTTGGTGACTAGATCCTCACGAGCTCTCACCTGCATACATTCAAGTCTTACCGACGTGATGTTTACGAGGATTATGACTTGTGAAATGGCTAAAGAGGCTTGGGATAAGTTCAAGGAGGAGTTTGAAGGCAGCAGTAGCGTAAAGTCTGTTAGACTCTTAGCATTGAAGAGAGAGTTTGAGATTTTGAAGATGAAAGACTCAAATAGTGTGAAAGAATACTCTTCAAAGCTGATGGAGATTGTGAACCATATAAAATACTTGGTGAAACATTTTCATATCAGAAAGTTGTAGCGAAGATCTTGGTCAGCCTTCCAGACAAGTTTAAATAAAAAATCTCAGCTATTGAAGAGTTTTGTAACTTGACTACTCTTACCATCTCCAAATTGCAAGTCCAAGAGTAATAAGTCACTATGAGAAGTGAAGGGATAGTAGAAGATGCCTTTCTAGCAAGGAATAAATTCAAACATCAAAAGGAAAGTAGAAAAGTCTGGTTGGATAAATCTGGAGGGGTAAAATCTAGTGGAAACCAAGGTGATTTGTCGATAAAAGGAAAATTTCCACCTTGTGGCATTTGTAAGAAGACAAACCACTTAGAGAACAATTGTTGGCAGAATTCAAAGAGGTCACCAATTCAATGTAGACATTGTGTAAGAAGGATAGTCACATTGAGAAGTATTGTAGGCAAAAGCAAAATAAAAGTGGCCTGTCTTCCCATCGAGTAATTTCACAGATGATCACCAAGTTGGAAAATCAAAGGAGGAGGTTTTCATGGCCTCGCACACATCACATATTGACCAATGTAAATGGTATGTTGATAGCACATGCACAAGTCGCATGGCAATTGATGAAAATCTGTTTGTTACCTTTGAAAAATCTGATAGAACCAAAGTGTACCTTGGAAATGGCGCATTGGTGGAAGCTCACGGTAGAGGGTCAGTAAAATTCCTACTGTCGAAGGTACGGAAATTATTAATGAAGTTCTTTATGTACCAAATTTGACTCAAAACTTGTTAGTTGTTGCTCAATTGCTTCAAAAAAAATTATTCTCTTGATTTAAAGAACAAACAATGTGTCATTTATGATCCTAAAGGATGTGAAGTAGCTAAAATTAGCATGATTGACAATTCCTTTCCAATTTCATGCTATTCTATTGATATTTTCTCTTTTAATGTTGAATTGAGAGATACTTGGCTTTGGCACAAAAGGTTCGGTCATTATAATCTTAGTTCATTGGTATATATGCAATCAAATGGTATGGTGCTTGAAGTACCCAAAATTGACACGTGTAGAGATGTTTGTGAGTCATGTTAATTTGGTAAATTGCATAGACGATCCTTTCCTAAAGGAAGTCTTTGGAGAGCTAAGGAAAAGCTAGAGTTGGTTCATACAGATTGATGTGGACCAATGAGGACGGCTTCTTTGAGTGGAAACAAGTATTTTTGTTCTCTTTGTAGATGATCTGACTCGAATGACATGGGTCTACTTTCTTAGTAGCAAATTAAATATCAAGTGTTTTCTGTTTTCAAAGAATTCAAAGCTATAGTAGAAAGGGAGAGTGGCTGTAAATTGAAGTATATTAGATCTGATAATAGAACTGAATATACTTCATATCAGTTCAACAAATATTGTGAAGATTTGGGTATCTAACAACAATTCATTGTTAGCTACACTCCACAACAGAATGAGGTTTCTGAGAGGAAGAACAGAGCTGTGATGGAGATTGTGAGATGCATGTTGGTAGAAAAGAAGATACCTAAATACTTTTGGGCTGAAGTAGTCAATACCGTTGTCTATTTGCTAAATAGATTTCCAACTAGAGCAGTCCAAGACATGACACTATTTGAAGCATAGAACGGTATCAAGCCGTCTGCAAGACACTTGAAGGTATTTGGTTCGGTATACTATGCACATGTTCCTGATGGTAAAAGAGGCAAATAAGATAGCAAGGCGAAACTGTGTGTTTTGTTGGGCTATAGTACAGTTGCAAAAGGATACAAAGTGTACAATGTTAGTAGTAAGAAGGTGTCTGTTAGTAGAGATCTTGTAGTGGATAAGTCTAGCCACTGTGATTGGGATCGAGATACTGTTGTGAAGAACAAAGGTGGGAGTACTTCAACTGCAACTCCAAATCAGCAAAAAGGTGATACTCCCTCTAGTCCTATTGCTGGAACAAAAAATAATTCAAATGTTGAATTGACTACAGACTCTCCTGTTTTGAAGACCAAAACACTAGCAGAAGTTTATGAGCAACGAAATTTTGCTCTTGTTGAACCATCCTCATTTGAAGAAGAAGCAAAGCACAAAGTGTGGATTCTAGCAATGTATGAGGAACTTGCCATGATTAATAAAAATGATACTTGGGAGTTGGTTGATAGGCCAGAAGAGAAGAATGTTATCGGTGTCAAATGGATATATCGAACAAAGTTCAATCCAGATGGCTCCATTTTCAAGCATAAAGCTAGACTTGTAGTTAAAGGGTATTCTCAGCAGCCTAGACTGGACTTTTGAGAAACGTTTGCTCATGTTGCATGGCATGAGACAGTAAGGTTTCTAGTCGCTCTCGTATCACAATACAAGTGGAAAATCTTCCATTTGGATGTAAAATCTGCATTTTTCAACGGATTGCTTGAGGAAGACATTTATGTTGAACAACCTGAAGGTTTTACAGTTGCAGGTGAAGAAGACAAGGTGTACAAGATTAAAAGTGCTCTCTATGTTCTTAAACAAGCACCAAGAGCTTGGTATAGTAGGCTGGATTATCATTTGCCGTCTTAAGGCTTTAACAGAAGCCTAAACGATCCTACTTTGTACTTCAAAAGGCAAGCGGATAGGATGTTGATTATGATATCAGTTTATGTAGATGATTTTATGATTACAGGTGAAAATCCTCTTATGGTTCAAGAGGTTAAAAATGAAATGCTAAAAGTTTTTGAGATGTTCGATCTAGGAGAAATGAAGTTTTTCCTGGGAATGGATATATCTCAATCTTCTGAAGGAATTTTCTTGTCCCAAAAGTGGAATGCCTTGAATCTGTTAAAAAGGTTCAAGCTTGACAAGGGAAAAGTTGTTGCAACTCCACTTGTTGTGAATGAAAAATTAATGAAGGATGATTGCGAAGAAAGGGCAGATCCAAAAGTTTGTAAAAGTCTAATTGGAAGTCTATTGTATCTAACAGTTTCTAGGCCAGACATAATATTCACTGTCAGTTCGTTATCTCGATATATGCAAAGTCCGAGCACTAAGCATTTAGGAGCCGCTAGAAGGGTGTTAAGGTGTAACACCCCGTATCCGAAAACAGACCAAAATGCAAATTTTGAAAAGTTGCAGCTGCAACCCACGATTGACATCCACGGACCATAGGTCAGACCACGGACCGTGCTGGTGGTCCGTGGTTCACCACTGCAACCCCTCCCCAGCCAAGCTCAAAAAATTTGACTAGGTCTCGACTCAAGGCCAGACCCACGGTCCGTAGATCAGACCACGGTCCGTGGTCTGTGTCGGTGGATCATGACCTTCTTTACCCAATCTTTGACATGAACTACGATCGACAATCACGACCATCATTCGATCCACGGTCTGTAGGTCTGACCGTAGATGAGGATCAATAGCCAGTTAGCTGAAAATTCTGATGGGTCAACTTCAGATGGTCATAACTTTTAGCACAAAATAATTGTGTGTACCATTACCTATGATATAATAGATAATTTAATTATCTTTTCAATGCCACCGAGTTTGCTAAAATCTGACCTCCGAGTAAAATGTTATGCTCGTTTTAGTGAAGCCATGTCGGGCAGACTCGATCGGCGGATCCAATCGACGGTCTGTCGATTGAATGACGGCCCGTCAGTCCATTCCGTTGATCACTCCAACAACAGTTAATTCAGGGGTGTTTTGGTCTTTTCCTATTTTGTTTAGCCTCTTAGCTACGTCGTTTAGACCCTAAATCATGAGGTTTTAAACAGTTTAATCCTAGAAACATAACTAGAACTTACCTTAGTCAAAATCATTAATCAAACTTAGAAAATTAGAAGCTGGAGAGGAGAAAAGAGGTCAAGAACCTTAGTTCAAGAACGCAGCAAGGTTCCATCAGTTTCAGCACCGAAATCGAGCCACGTAGGTGTAAGTCCCCTCAGTGGGCAACATCAGTTTAGTGATCACGCCAGCATGCCTTTATACCTCTGGCAGGGTATATTGGGTCCTCTCGATGGGGCGTATACATAGGACTCCACATTTAGCTCATGTGGTTTTACGTCGGTTATTAGTAGCTCCCACAATTCAGTCAGACTATATTACATTGACCATATTTCAGTACAGTCAGTATTCAGTCTCAGCATGTTATAAATGTGGTCATTGCATCAGTTAGCTCATTATTCAGTATATTCAGTATCTATATCATGTTCAGATTATTTCATTGCTTTATTGCTTTGTTCAGTTATATGCTATTTCAACTTTACTCTATCCTGCATGCTAAGTACCTTTCAAGTACTGATGCATACATATGCTACATCTTCTCGTGATGTAGGTTCAGGTTCTCAGCATCCAGATCACGCTTAGATCAATTCCCGATCTTCAGTTCAGCAGCATCAGTGGTGAGTCCTCATTCTTCGAGGACTAGTGACATGTTTATCTTTATCGCTTTTAGTTTTAGTTTCAGTTTTACTAGATCTAGTTGGGGCATGTCCCAACATTTCTAGTCAGTTTAGAGGCTATTTTCAGACATAGTTAGATTCAGCTCAGTATTTTGAGTTTGATATTTCTTTTGTATTAAACTCGCATATTTGATATATTCAGTTTTAGTATATGGGTATTCCCATATTTTCAATTTATTTATGATTTAGCTTCCGCATCAGTTTATTTCTTTAGTATGCTCATGATCATGCCAGCAGGGTTATCTTGGGATCACTTGTGGTCCTAGGTCCCGTGTTCGCGTCTTGAGGGTAGCTCGGGGCGTGACAAACTTGGTATTAGAGCATTAGGTTTAAGAGTCCTAGGATGTCTGAAAAGCCGCACTAAGTACAGTCCTTTTCATGGGTGTGAAGTGCACCACATATGATGAGACGGAGGCTATGAAGTGTTTTAGGAAAAACTTCACTTTCTTGATATTTTTATCGTGCGTTGGTATGATCTCTTTTCTAATCCATCATTATGCACTTAAGATTATGCCTCCTCGTAGAGCTTATGCCAGGAATGCAAATAAAGCTCCTCTAGTACCTGATCAAAATGTGTTGAAAGCAGAGTTTCTGTATGGAGTTAGACTTAGTGAAAACCGAGTGCAGGAATGCTATGTTGTTGGGAGACATGAACATCTCTAGGCTCATGACTCATGCTCAACAGGTTGAGGGTGATAAGCTTAGGGAACGAGCTAAGCAGACTAAGAAAGCCAGAACAAGTAACTATGACTATCCTCAATAGAAATCGGGCGGTGGAAATCCCTCGCAGTTTCAGCAGATGTCTTCGACTCCAGCCCCTTCATCAGCTAGTGTTCCATCCCCCAGGGCTCTATGCTCTTCAGGCTCGTTAAGATCAGGAAGATTCTCCTGATGTAGTCACTGGTACGTTACGAGTCTTTGATATTGATGTTTATGCTTTATTAGATCCAGGGGCTACTTTGTCATTTGTAACTCTTTATATAGCAGTCCAATTCAGTGTTAGCCCATAAACTCTTTCAGAACCCTTCTCAGTCTCTACTCCAGTCGATGACCCAGTTATAGCTAGACGGGTATACAAAAATTGCCCTGTCACAGTCTCTCAGAAAGTCACCTCAGCAGATCTTGTAGAGTTAGAAATGGTAGACTTCGATGTCATTCTAGGAATGGATTGGTTACATTCCTATTATGCCTCAATCGATTGTAGAACTAGGATTGTTCGTTTTCAGTTTCCAGACGAACCAATCTTAGAATGGAAGGGTAGTAGCTTAGCGCCTATGGGTCGATTCATTTCTTACCTTAAGGCCAGAAAGATAATCTCTAAGGGTTATCTCTTTCATCTAGTTCGGGTTAAGGATTCTAGCTCTGAATCCCCAACTCTTGAGTCAGTTCCTGTAGTCAGTGAGTTTCCAGAAGTGTTCCCAGGAGATCTTCCCGGAGTTCCTCCCGAAAGGGAAATCGACTTTGGAATTGATCTCCTTCCAGATACCCAGCCTATTTCTATTCCTCCTTACAGAATGGCTCCAGCAGAGCTTAATGAATTAAAAGAACAGTTGAAAGACCTTCTAGATAAGGGCTTCATCAGACCTAATATTTCGCCATGGGGTGCACCAGTGTTGTTCGTAAAGAAGAAAGATGGTTCTCTTAGAATGTGCATTGACTATAGGCAGTTGAACAAGGTTACAATCAAGAATAAGTATCCCATCCCCAGGATTGATGATTTGTTTGACCAACTTCAGGGTGCTAGTCATTTCTCAAAGATAGACCTCAGATCAGGTTATCATCAGCTTAGAGTCAGAGATAGTGACATTCCGAAGAAAGCCTTCAGAACTCGGTATGGTCGTTATGAATTTGTAGTTATGTCATTTGGACTAACCAATACTCCTGCAGCATTTATGGATTTGATGAACAGAGTGTTCAAGCAGTACTTGGACTTGTTCGTTATCGTCTTTATTGATGATATCCTTATTTACTTTAGGAATGAGGAATAACATGCTAGTCATTTGAGAGTTGTTCTGCAAACTCTCAAAGATCGCCAGTTATTTGCAAAATTTAACAATTGCGAGTTTTGGTTACAATCAGTTGCCTTCCTTGGGCATATTGTGTCTAGTGAAGGAATTTGAGTAGATTCCCAAAAGATAGAAGCAGTGAAACAATGGCCTAGACCTACTTCTGCTACAGATATTAGAAGTTTCTTGGGTCTAGCGGGCTATTATAGACGGTTTGTGGAAGGATTTTCATCCATAGCCTCTCCATTGACTAAGTTAACTCATAAAAAGGTTAAGTTCCAATGGTCAGATGATTATGAGAAAAGCTTCGCAGAATTGAAAACTAGGTTGACTACAACTCCGGTCTTGACTCTACCAGAGGGTTCAGATGGTTATATGATCTATTGTGATGCATACAGAGTCGGCCTAGGTTGTGTGTTGGTGCAACGAGGTAAGGTTATAGCTTATGCTTCTAGACAACTTAAGGTGCATGAGAAGAACTACCCAACTCATGACCTCGAGCTAGCAGCAGTGGTGTTTGGACTTAAGATTTGGAGACATTACTTATATGGTGTTCACGTAGATGTGTTCATAGACCATAAGAGACTTCAGTATGTGTTTACCCAGAAAGAGTTGAATCTTCGCCAGAGAAGGTGGCTTGAGTTCCTCAAAGATTATGATATGAGTGTGTATTACCATCCGGGTAAGGCGAATGTAGTAGCAGATTATCCATGGGTAGTGTAGCACATGTTGAGGAAGAAAGAAAAGAGCTAGCAAAGGATGTTCACAGACTTGCTCACCTAGGAGTTCGTCTTATGAGCATATCAGATGGTGGTGTAACTGTTCAGAATGGGGCAGAATCTTCTTTGGTAGTAGAGGTTAAGGAAAAGCAAGATAGTGATCCAATCTTGCTTGAACTTAAGGGTGCAGTCCACAATCAGAGAGTGGAGGTTTTCTCCCAAGGGGGAGAAGGTGTACTTTGCTATCAAGGTAGATTGTGTGTTCCTGATGTGGGTGAATTGAGACAACATATTCTCGTAGAAGTTCATAATTCCAGATATTCTATTTATCCAGGCACCACTAAGATGTACCGTGATCTGCGGGAAGTTTACTGGTGGAATGGTATGAAAAGAGATATAGCAGATTTTGTGGCTAAGTGCCCCAATTGCCAGCAAGTCAAGGTAGAACATCAGAAACCAGGAGGTATGACTCAAGAGATTGACATTCCTACTTGGAAGTGGGAAGTGATCAACATGGACTTCATCACAGGTTTACCTCGTACTCGCAGACAGCATGACTCCATTTGGGTGATTGTTGATAGGGTTACTAAGTCTTCTCGCTTTTTGGCGGTCAAGACTAAAGATTCGGCGAAGGATTACGCCAAGCTTTACATCAATGAGATTGTGAGGTTGCATGGGGTTCCTTTGTCTATCATCTCAGATAGAGGTCCTCAGTTTACCTCTCATTTCTGGAAGTCATTTCAGAAAGGTCTTGGTACTCAGGTTAACCTTAGCACAATATTTAATCCACAGACGGATGGTGAGGCAGAGCGTACCATTCATACCTTAGAAGACATGTTGAGAGCTTGTGTGATCGACTTCAAGGGTAGTTGGGATGATCACCTTCCTCTTATTGAGTTCGCCTACAATAATAGTTACCATTCGAGCATTCAGATGGCCCCTTATGAGGCATTGTATGGGCATAGATGTAGATCTCCAATTGGTTGGTTTGAAGTAGGTGAAGCAGCCTTGATAGGACCAGATTCAGTCTTTGATGCTATGGAGAAGTGCAACTCATTAGAGATAGACTCAAGACTACTCAGAGTCGCCAGAAATCTTATGCAGATGTGAGAAGAAGGGAACTAGAGTTCCAAGATGATGATTGAGTTTTCCTGAAAGTGTCACCTATGAAGGGGGTGATGAGATTTGGCAAGAAAGGGAAGCTCAGTCCCAGATATGTAGGCCCTTATCGAATCTTGAAAAGGATTGGTAAAGTGGCTTATGAGTTAGAGTTGCAGCAGTGCATCCAGTCTTTCACATTTCTCTTTTGAAGAAGTCTGTGGGTGTTCTAGCATCCATAGTGCCATTAGAGACTGTGGCTGTAAAAGATAGCCTTTCTTATGAGGATGTACCAGTTGAGATTTTCGATCGTCAGGTTAGAAGGTTGAGAAACAAAGAAGTCGCTTCAGTCAAGGTTTTGTGGAGGAGTCAGACAGTAGATGGAGCTACTTGGGAAGCAGAAGAAGACATGAAGTCCAAGTATCCTCACCTCTTTCCTTCCGATTCCATTCCATCTTGAGGTAATAGTTCCTCTTCAGTTTTTCAGTTGTTCAAGCGTAAATTCAGTCTTATAATCATGTTGCTTCAGTTTGTACTTGCATTTTCAGCGTATTTGCAAGTACTTGGAACTCAGTTCAGTCAAAAATTTAGTTCTCAGTGTTTAGTGGTAGGGATTGCGGCCCTCTCCCTCTATTTCGTCTAGTTTAGTCTTCATTCGAGGACGAATGGTCCCAAGGGGGAGATAATGTAACACCCCGTATCCGAAAACAGACCAAAATGCAGATTTTGAAAAGTTGCAGGTGCAACGCACGATTGCCATCCATGGACCGTAGGTCAGACCACGGCCCGTGCTGGTGGTCCGTGGTTCACCACTGCAACACCTCCCCAGCCAAGCTCAGAAAATTTGGCTAAGTCTCGACTCATGGCCAGACCCATGGTCCGTAGATCAGACCACAGTCCGTGGTCTGTGTTCGTGCATCAAGACCTTCTTTACCCAATCTCTAACACGAACTACGGTCGACCAGCACGGACCGTCATTCGATCCACGGTCCGTAGGTCTGACCGTAGATGAGGATCAATTGCCAGTTAGCTGAAAATTCTAATGGGTCAACTTCAGATGGTCATAACTTTTAGCACAAAAAGAATTGTGTGTCCCACTACCTATGATATGATATATAATTGAATTATCTTTCCAACGCCACCGAATTTGCTAAAATCTGACCTCCGAGTAAAATGTTATGCTCATTTTAGTGAAGCCCTCTCGGGCAGACTCGATCGACGGATCCAATCAACGGTCTGTCGATTGAATGATGGCCCGTCAGTCCATTCTGTCGATCACTCCGACAGCAGTTAATTTAGGGGTCTTTTGGTCTTTTCCTATTTTGTTTAACCCCTTAGCTACGTCGTTTAGACCCTAAATCATAAGGTTTTAATCAGTTTAATCCTAGAAAATAACTAGAACTTACCTTAGTCAAAATCATTAATCAAACTTAGAAAATTAGAAGCTAGAGAGGAGAAAAGAGGTCAAGAACCCTAGTTCAAGAACGCAGCAAGGTTTCATCAGTTTCAACCGCGAAATCAAAAGATTTCTCCGTGGAATTCGTCACTAGGTATGTGGGATTTCACTAGTGGGTTCCTTTCGCCCATTAGGTCCCTAGAATTTAGTCAGATTTTTGATTCCATGATTATGAACAGACCTAGGGTTTCTAGAATTACAGCAGATCATCATGAATTAGTTATTTAAATATTCCAAATCAGATTATCATGTTATTGCTCAGTTTATCGCATGAATTTCAGAACCCTAGCTATGTATTTCATTAGTTCTTGAATTACACATGCTAGGACAGATATTTCAGTATTCAGTTTTACATGCCTCAGTTTATGAATGCATCATTATCAGATTAATTGTTGCATTCTCAGTTTGCATGTTCAGTTCGAGCTATCCAGTATTTACAGAAATTCAGTCATAATCAGTTAATCACTTAATTCATTAGGAGTAGCATAATACCGAATTAGACTAGGGTTCAGCGTACCCATATAGTCCTAGAACTACGAGCCACGTAGGTGTAAGTCCCCTCTGTGGGCAACATCAGTTTAGTGATCACGCCAGCATGCCTTTATACCTCTGGCAGGGTATATTGGGTCCTCTCGATGGGGCGTATACATCGGACTCCACATTTAGCTCATGTGGTTTTACGTCGGTTATTAGTAGCTCCCACAGTTCAGTCAGACTCTATTGCATTGACCATATTTCAGTACAGTCAGTATTCAGTCTCAGCATGTTATAATTGTGGTCATTGCATCGCTTAGCTCGCATTCGCATATCTATATCATGTTCAGATTATTTCATTGCTTTATTGCTTTGTTCAGTTATATGTTATTTCAGCTTTACTCTATCCTGCATGCTAAGTACCTTTCAAGTACTGACGCATACGTGCGCTACATTTTCTCATGATGTAGGTTCAGGTTCTCAGCATCCAGATCACGCTTAGATCGACTCCCGATCTTCAGTTCAACAACATCAGTGGTGAGTCCTCATTCTTCGAGGACTAGTGACATGTTTATCTTTATCGCTTTTAGTTTTTAGTTTCAGTTTTGCTAGATCTAGTTGGGGCATGTCCTAATATTTCTAGTCAGTTTAGAGGCTATTTTCAGACATAGTTAGATTCAGCTCAGTATTTTGAGTTTGATATTTCTTTTGTATTAAACTCTCAGATTTGATATATTCAGTTATAATATATGGGTATTACCATCTTTTTAGATTTATTTATGATTTAGCTTTCGCATCAGTTTATTTTCTTTAGTATGCTCATGATCATGCCAACAGGGTTAGCTTGGGATCACTTGTGGTCCTAGGTCCTGTGTCTGCGTCTCGGGGGTAGCTCGGGGCGTGACATAAGGTACATTAGAGGGACAATTAATTATGGAATATGGTATAGAAATGTGGAAAATGGAGATCTTATTTGCTATTCAGATAGTTATTGGGGTGGATGTTTGGATGATTACACAAGCACTTCTGGTTACTGTTTTTCGTTAGGTTCAAGCATTTTTTCTTAGAGCACAATGAAGAAAGATATTGTAGCACAATCTTCAGAAGAAGCCGAGTATGTGGTTGTTGCATCTGCTACAAATCAAGCAATTTGGTTTAGAAAGATCTTGTTGGAATTGAATTTGTTTCCAAAAGAACCAATAGTGATCTATGTGGAAATAAATAAGCCATTGCGATGGCTGAAAATCCGGGGCAGCATGGAAGAACAAAGCATATCAACATAAGGTTTCATGCTTTAAGAGATGCTGAGAAGAATGGTGAAGTTAAGTTGGTTCATTGCATCAGTGAAGATCAGCAGGCCGATATTCTGACCAAGGCTCTTTCCACTAAGAAGTTTGAGTTTCAAAGGTTCTTGCAAGGAGTTTCGCTGAAAAATCTTAAGGAGGAATGTTAGAAAATTAAGATTTGTTTAGAAACTCCTAGATTGGAGATATTTTGTATTAGATATGTTAGAAAAGTAAGATTTGTCTAGAAACTCCTTGGTTGGAGATATTTTGTATTAGATATGTTAGAAATGTAAGATTTGTCTAGAAACTCCTAGGTTGGAGATATTTTGTATTAGATATGTTAGAAAAGTAAGAATTGTCTAGAAACTCCTAGGTTGGAGAATTAATAAGCCACTTAGGTACATAGTTTGGTGTGAGATATTTTGCTTATTATGTTGTTTTAATTCTCACATTTTATCTATAAATACACCATATGTAATGAAACATCTAGTTTAAAAAATTGAACTCTAGAAAACTTAAGCCTTCTTCTTCACTTTCAGATTTTCTGTAGCAAAACTATGGCTATTTCTTATTGTTTACACCTTGTAGACCTGAAGTTCTTCTTCCTTTTTGTTGTAACACTTATTCAATATAATTTAAAGTGAAATGGCTTTACCAATCTCCTTTTCTCTCTCTATTATACATTTACACTCGGGAGCACGTTTGTAGTTGTGATATGACTCCATCTCTGTCCAAACCAGAGAAGCAATCCATATATGCATTTTTTTCCTCATGTCTAGATCCACTCATCCTAAAAGAAAATCAGCAGTTCCTCCTTATCTCAAAGCTTTACATTGTTTTATATGCATACATATATTTTGTTATTTTTTACTAACATTTTACACATTATTTTGTACCTATATTTATGCTTGTTCTAATTTATGTTTTAATTTGTGCAAATCAACTAAGAATGTTAGTAAGACATAGTCGCTCACATTCCCATCGTTTAGATATTGGGTTTGGTATATTTATTTGGCTTAGAACGATGCCCCCTTTTAATTAAGTTCTACTTGTTGCTTAACTTTCTTTCCTTTTTTGATTATCAAAGCATAATTTTACGAAGAAGGAAAGCTCTTTTAATAAATATGTACCGATTTTTCAACTTGTTTTGATAAATTGAGAGTTTTAAAATACAATTTTTTTTATAACTTATGAGAGCAGACTTTTTTTTAGGGTTAAAAAATGTAAATTTTTGAACTTTCAAGCAAACCATTTCAAGTATTAAGAAAGGGGAGTTTTTGAGTGCAAAACACATCTTTACTTCAGTACTTTTAAGTGCTAATTCTAGTATGAAATGAATATATGTTTAAAGTTTAAGACACAACTCTTTTTGGTAACTTTGAACATGCGGATTTAAAATTTAAACATAGCTTTTAAGTTGATCAAACACTTCTTTTGGGCATATTATATATACTGCTGAAAATTTGACATCTTGTGCTTTAAAATTTTTTTGTTAAGCTAATTTTATGAAAAGATTTTCCTTAAAAAGACGTATTTCAAAAGCAAGACTCAACTATTTATACGCATTTCCGCAAGGTCTTTGACTCGGAAAAAAATGAGTTTTGACTAATTTAAAACTTTCAAAGTTGTAAGAAGTTTTTTATTTTATATGTAAAGTTGGTATTTTAAAAATTTTATACTTTTAACTTTTTCTTTCTCAAGACAAATCATATTAAGTTTTAATAAGTACTAATTTTCTCTTAAGCTTTACAATAGTATATTTTATATTTCTCTCTAATTAACCTATGTTTGACCGGTAATCATTTTTATGAATCTTAAAAAATGCTTAATCCCTTCCCTTTATGATAATTAGAACACTTACCTAGAATCGTAGAAGTTAAGTAGACCATTAATTAGAGTTGATTTTTTAGAATTACTTAGTTAATAATTTAGGTATCCTAATTTACCTTAAAAATAATTAAGTGACGACTCCTTAAGTTAAATAATTTAGGAATCACCAATATGCTGTACACTATTTGATGCAAGTGAAAATTAGGGATAACACACATAACCGATCATTATTTGAATTTTGTGATCTTAGCTAGTCATCTTGTTGTACATAAAACATGAATCTTAACTAAGAATGATGAAATTGCATGTCATACCCCAAAAAATCGCTAAAAGTTTGAGAAATAAACTAGAAGCTTATGTAAGTCTAACAGGTCTTAGTGGTTCAATCTAGAAGGTAGAAATGACCACAATTGGCGATACATTATTCCTCAAAAATGGGTGGAAAGAATTTGTGGACGCCGATTCCCTTGAGAAAAATGTCTTAGTAGTGTTCAAGTAGATTGGAGACTCAAGGTTTGATGTTTCCGTATTCGATAGTCAAAGCTCGTGCTAGACAAAAAGGTTTATTTTACATAAAAAAAAAAACCTAGCACACTGATGTTGCAAGTGGAAATAGGACAAACAGGCCTATAACATAAAGCAACGATACAACTAATGGTGTGTTTGAGGCTTGAGTTGCTGAAGAAAGTGCTAATGCCAACTCTTTGTTCTGGTTTTTTTATTGCTTCAGTAAATCAAGCCTCAGATAAACCAATTGTTGTTTCGTTGCTTACTACTATAGGCCACTTTCTCCTGCTTCCACTAGCAACATTAGTGTGCTCATATCGTTCGATGTAAAATGATCTTTCTTTCTTGCACGAGCTTTGACTATCGAACACTAAAACATCAAACCTTGAGGCTCCAATGAACTTAAAGATGAGTAAGTCATTTTCCTCAGGGAAATGGGTGTCCACAAATTCTTTCCACCCATTTTTGAGGAATAACGTAATGTCAATTGCGGTCAATTCTACCTTCCAAGTGGAACCATTTGGACCTGTAAAACTAACATAAGCTTCTAGCTTATTCCTCAAACCTTTAGCAATTTTCTAGGGTACGACATACAATTTTATCATTCCTGATTGAGATACATTTTATGTAGAACAAGAAGACTAGCTGAGATCGCAATTAAGAAAAATAGTAGTTGTTAAGGAGTTTTCATCGGCGGTACCCCTTTGTACGTTTTTGCTTGTTATTCATCAACATTTGTTAAATCTCCTTATTGTGCATATGTGAGCATATGGGTTTAAGCTACTTTCCTCTGTATTGGGAATATTTTGATTTTGAGAAATATGCTAATCCATTAAAAGTAGCACTTCATTTCTTTGATTTCTCAAATTTGAGTCCTTAAATAGGAATTTCTTTTGGAATGGGCTGTTCTAATGTATTCATTTGTGTATGATATTTTTTAGTTCTATTAATACTCCATGTTTTCAAAATATGCATCACTTTTATATTCATTTATAACATCACTTTATACATGGAAGGGAGGAGTTATGCCAACATCACAACACTCCGCACCTTGTTGTTGTTACAGATCCTTGCATATATGATTTGTATTTCTTTGCTATGAGCTATCACATTTTTCTTTTTTAATTACTACTTTATTTTCTTGAGTCGATAGTCTTTCGAAAATAACTTCTCTATCTCAGAGAGGTAGAGGTAAGGCTGGCCTGCACTCTAGCCTCTCCAAATCCCACTTTATGGAATTTCATTGGATTTGTTATTATTGTCATATGTAGGTCTGAACAAGACACACACAGAGCATTGATAAAATCTACTCTTATTTATTTTAGAACAACTCTAACAAATGGTGAATACAGCTTGTTGAATATGTCATTATTTCATAATGTACCTTGTGTTTTATTTAATGAAGATAGCTCTTCAAACAACAACTCTAGAACTGTTTGAGAGGTTAGAATTGAGTTTTATCTCTGAAAACCAATTTGGAAAATGTTGACAAATATGAAGTTGGTTGTCCAGCAAATTTTTCTCTATCGTTCATTTTTTTATAGCCTTAAATGAATTTTACTTCTTTTTTTTAATCATTCTTTCTTTTTTGTGTAGCTTGTTTGTCCTTAACATTCCTTGATATAACTGAAAGTACCAGTTTTGATCATATTTGGTGATTTTCTCTCGCAATTAGATGTTTCCTTTTTCCCTACCATTGTGATAGCTGGTATTGTTTTTATGTCTCCTTTTGTCATGAATTCTTAATATAATTCATAGTTATTGAGTCTCAAGTTAGAAGTGGTTTAGGGTTCTATTCTACTTCACTATATTGTTTTAAAGTTGATTATCCAAAATAATAGAAAGTTGACATTGATGGCGTAATTGAAGGTTGCTTCCTTTTGAATGTTGATTTTAAATAATGGAAAGCTTAACAAGTATTAAGGCCAACAAACAACAAAGTGTGGCTTTCAAAAATTCGAATACCGCTACACCCAAGGGTGAGTTCTAGCGGTCAATGAAGTGATTGAGAACCCTGAGGTCTCAGGTTTCTAACTCAGCGGAGACAAAAAAAAAACTAGGTGATACTTCCTATATGTCCTAGCCTTGATGGACAGACTTACCTCATAGGTGGCAAAACTAATGTCCTTTTACCATTTCTAAGTCATATTTGTTCAAAAAATAATAGTTGTCATTCTATGACAACAAAATATGGGGGACACATTTGAGAAATTGGTGACAAGAAAAGCTTGGTATTTATATAGTGTAATAAAGAGGTGAAGACAAAGAGTCAAGGACTATTTTGCATACTAAGGCAAAAACAACTCCTGGATTAGCCAAAATGGTTGCTATGAATCATGTTTGAGTACTCTTTCTATCAATATATAGCATTGGCAAGGACAGATTAAGATAAGACAACTAGTTGAACTAAAAAAGTAATCCAACAAATCTAGTATCACATTAAAGACATCAAAACTATGCGCTACAACAATCCAACATATTCAGTCATCAAACCTTGTAATTTGATATTATATTACTTGCACTAATTTATGGGTAAAAAATAAATATATTAAGGGTAGTTATAGAGTCTAATTGCTCATCCACATAACTGATTGTTATGAATTGTTGTGATCTTAGCTAGTCTTCTTGTTGTGCATAAAATGTGAATCATAACCAGGAATGATGAAATTGCAGGTCATACCTCGGAAAATTGTTAAAAGTTTGAGGAATAAACTAGAAGCTTATGTAAGTCTTACAGGTCTACGTGGTTCAACTTGGAAGGTAGAAATGACCGCAATTGTTGATACATTATTCCTCAAAAATGGGTGGAAAGATTTTTGGACGCCCATTCCCTTGAGAAAAACGACTTACAAGTGTTCAAATACATTGGAGCCTCAAGGTTTGATGTTTCCGTATTCGATTGTCAAAGCTCGTTCAAGAAAAAATGTTCATTTTACATTTAAAAAAATATGTGAGCACGCTGATGTTGCAAATGGAAGCTGGACAAAGAAGCCTATAGCAGTAAGCAATGATACAACTAATGGTGTGTCTAAGGTTTGAGTTGCTGAAGAAGGTTGGAATACCAATTCTTTCTTCTGATTTTTTGTATTTAGTAATGTCATAAATGATAAATAGAGCAACAGTGGAAAATGCTCTATTCGTCATTGATGACATTACTAAATACAAATCAAAACAAAAATCAGAACAAAGAGTTGGCATTGCCACTTTCTTTAGTAAATCAAGCCTTAGACACACCATTAGTTGTATCATTGCTTACTGCCATAGGCCTCTTTGTCCTTCTTCCACTAGCAACATCAGTGTGCTCATATATTTTGATTTAAAATGAACTTTCCTTCTCGCACGAGCTTTGACTATCGAACACTTGAAACATCAACCCTTGAGGATTCAATGTACTTAAAGACGAGTAAGTCATTTTCCTCAAGGGAATGGGCATCCACAAATTCTTTCCACCCATGTTTAGTAATAACATATCGCCAATTTAGGTCAATTCTAAATTCCAAGTTGAATCATTTGGATGTGTATGACTAACATATGCCTCTAGCTTATTCCTAAAACTTTTAGCAATTTTCTAGGGTATGACTTGCAATTTCATCATTCCTTGTTAAGATATGCATTTTATCTACAACAAGAAGACCAGTTAAGATATTTGGGGATGGAGCATTAAGAAGAAGAAGGGGATGAAAATGGTGGATGCATCCGAAGAAAAAGGAAAGGAGTGGAATGGGAAGAAGAAGATTGGTTGGATTACGTAGGAAGAGGGGGGGGGGGGGGTGCTCAAGCTTTAAAGAAGATGACTTCTTCTTTTTAGGCGTTTTTTTTATTTTTTAATAATTTAGATTTAATAGTTTTAATATAAAATATTATACTCACTCACTTTTAAATGCGTGGAATCACGCATTATTTCACGTCAACAATATTGGTGCAACACGTGTTCAGTCGATGGTCAAAGGTATTTAAAATATTGTTTTTATGTGAATTTAAGAGTTTAGTTGGCAAAGTCTTAAGTAAAAGGGTCCAACTTACAAAGAAAATCAAGTACAAGGGCCTATTAGGTCATTACGCCTTTATAAATAATTTTTTTCCATAGAGGAATCTTTCAAAGTTAAAAGTTATATTTAATTATAGAAAATCATATTCCTTCTATCTACATTTATTTGTCTACTATACTAAAAATAAGGTGTGATCCAGTAGAGTGAAACTTTAATTTTTCATTCTAGAAGATGTTCTAATTACTGTTTATATATATATATATATATATATATATATATAGAGAGAGAGAGAGAGAGAGACCAACAACAGATGTTTTAGGACAATTGAACTAAAACACATGACTTATTTAAAAAGAGAAATCTATAACATGGAGAAAATGAGAAGCTTTTTGCACATTATTTATACTAATACAAAGTCTGAACAGGAGTGTGCTCAGACAATACTTACGACAAAACATCTAAGCTACTGAAGGCGTATGTCCAAC
This sequence comes from Solanum commersonii, assembly GCA_029007595.1. NCBI lineage: Eukaryota > Viridiplantae > Streptophyta > Magnoliopsida > Solanales > Solanaceae > Solanum > Solanum commersonii. Next base: position 5,925,900 of record JAJTWQ010000022.1, read on the forward strand.
CAAGTAAAATGGTTGATAATCTATTTTAAGTCCCTCTCTGTAACATTGATGTGTGTTCCTTTTTTGGTCAAATGTATTCAAGTTTCGTTATCTTTAAGCAAAATGCCAAACCTGAAACTAAGAGTAGTTAGGCACCACATGATGGAATTGAACATAAATGTTTGACAGTGAAACATCAAACCTTAAGGCACCAATGTACTAAAATATCAGCAAGTCATTTTCCTCAAAGAAATGGGCATCCACGAATTCTTTCCACACATTTTTGAGGAATAACGTATCGCCAATTTTGGTCAATTCTACCTTCCAAGTTGAACCACTTGAACTTGTAAAAGGTAAGCTTCTAGCTTATTCAGGCATGCAATTTCATAATTCTTAATTAAGATTAACATTTTATGTATAACAAAACGACTAGGTAAGATTAAAAAAAAATCATATAAGAATCGGTTATGTGGACGAGCAATTAAAATCTATAACTACCCTGGTATATTAAATATTCAGAAATAAAATTATAAACATATATATTTTTTTAGTTTATAAATTCTTTGTTCTATTATAAGATGTTTCCTCGAAATTATTGAGTTATTTAAAGTCGTCACCACTATGCATTCCTCTTATTCTTAATTCCTTCTCTTTCTTCCCCGATATTCTTTAATCGTACTTTGTTTATAAGTTAATTTTAATTTAAATTTCTTGAGTCCTTTTCATTTTTTCTGTTTTTCAATAAAAGAATATTTATAATTCAATAATATTAGTAATGAAATAAAATCCCAAAAACTCAACCTCATTTCAAACCCTAATCTTGACTGAGTAATTTTTATTTTTGCTGTTTTTTTTATTGGCTTTTACAATTGAATTTTTCTATAAAAGGAAAATAGGTTCTTCAGATTGAATTCAATAAATTTATTAATTCATCTCATCATTTTCTATAAAAGGAGAATGGAAATATAATTTCATTACCAATAGAAGATCTTTAATTATTATTTTTTTACGATTTGCATAATACAATAGTGTCATGACCCAATTTCTCAAGTCTTGATGACACCTACTATATCCCACCCGTAGTTAAGCCTAACCCTTAGCCCACAGCCATAAGCAACGAGTTACCAAGAGGAAGCCAACAATAAAAAGAAAAAAAATCTTATATCAAGCAAAGTAATGATAATCAACAGAAAACAATACATGAACCATCCCAAGACTTGACATTAGTAAGTAGTTGAGCATCTAATTCAAAATAGGATTAAAATGCTTTCACAAATACAAGGCAAGTACATGATGTCTCTAAATATAATATAAGGACTAAGCCTAGCCAAAACAGATGGAAACTGGTAGCTCTAGACACCAAAAGCTTACCCTAATCTCCAAAATCACAAGCTGATCTACAAAACTCCAAAACTACAACGATAACTCAATTGTAATCTGTACGGGATAGATGTGTAGTATGAGTACCAAAAATGGTACTCAACAAGCAATGATCAACTGAGCTGAAAGATAGCATAAATAATAAGTAATAAGGAAACCATAGCACAAGTAACTAAACAAGAGACACTAAAGAAGCCAGGAAATAAGGAATAGAAATAGGAAACAAGGGGTAAGAGTCGGGTCAAAAACACACCTGGATCACAAGCCAACAACCTAATCGCAAGCAACTAAGATACCAACTCAACTACCCCATGTGAGGAGGACCCACAACTATAATTCTAAAGTTAAAACCTACCAGGTAACAATAAGACAATAGCAGAGACCATAATATAGTCAAAGAATAACCTAATCGAACCCCATAAGCCTGGAAGGTACAAACAACAAACATAACCCAAGGGTCCCCCATAAACTGGAGGGTACAAACAATAAACAATTGTATTGGTGATAGGTAATGCATATGAATGCAGGGTAAGCAACATAACCATCACTAACAATCCTAACCTCTTACCAGAGGCAACAAACTCGAATTGAAAGAACTAGCCTCAGACTAGGAATAAAGTCCTTGAACCATCAATATCAACCTCAGACTGGAAATAATGGCCTTGAACAAAGATCATCGGCCTTGAACCGTAAGATTCAACCTCGAATCCTGAATAACATATAATAGGGCCGCCACCATCAAGACCAAAAGCATGTATGAAAGGGCGTCAACGCATCGATTAGTCAAGTAAAAATTGAGCACATCCCAGATGCCTCTAATATCTCAAGTATAAAAAAGAGTACATCCCTGGTGCTCGTAATCTAAAAATCAATTAGTCAAGTGTTGTAGGTGGTACATTTCCCATTAAAACCAATTTAAAATAAATATCGAGGGAAATAGTATCTCATTATAACTGATAAATATGTCAATGCATGGGTCGGGATAGTACCACAAAATCCGTGAGAATGAGCAACAATGCAATGTATGCCATCACCAACATTCAAATAAGGCACTCAAAATCAAATAATTATACAACCAATGAAACCACACTACCAAAGCAAAGAGTACTAATTGGGGATCCAACTGGTCCTCACCTATACACCTCGAGATCAAAAGTATAATCATATGCTCAATAAGGATATAACATTCCCATTGCTAATCAACAAGAAAAGTCATCAAGAAGAGATTTCAAATCAGTAAAGGGGGAGAAAACACAAGGCACGACCCCTTACCTCAATCACACCTCTCCAAACCTAGACTGAGCACAACTAGGACCAACCACGACTATGATGGGCCAGCAAGGTCACACGCATCATCACAAGGAAAATGACATGAAACAAGCCCTAAAGGGAGAAAACTATAACTACAAGGTAAGAAAACAAAACTTAAAGAATCTAATGTCTATCCTAGTTTAAGGCCACCATGAATCAATCCTAATAATGATAACCAAGATCATCTACACCAAAAGGTAAGCCACTACCTAAACTAAGGGTTCTAACACCTACGGTAAGGCCAAGGCTACTACGGAACCAAGAAAGGATGGAACAAGATAAAAGCTAAAAACCTAGAAAATACCATTCGTATTTATATAAAATCTATACTAGGCATTATCTAAGAAGCTTAATCAAGAAAGTAGACCACAAAACATGAGCCATCCACATCCAGTATGCCTCTGAACACCACAAAACTATCAAACTATCAATCACAACGTCATTACAAACATTTTGACACTAAAATTGCAATAATTGGAAATGGACCCAAAATGGAGTCAAAATGGAAATGTGGGACACACAAATAGAATTCTGAAATTGAATATGTCAAAAGGTTCTAAATAACCCAGGGAACTTGTGTCTTGCAAACGGGCACAATCTCAACTTGTAAATGGGCTAAAATAGTCCATGCAAAAAAACATAAGAAAAACACCATTAAAAGACTTGGGCAGCCATTTTCCTAAGAGGTATTAAGGGGGAAGTGTTTGCTAAGGAAGTTGTACAATGATGACTTTTCTCTTTTGTGCATCAAATTGTTCAATGATCGCAGATTGGGCGATGGTGAAGAAATTTGGCTTTTTTGGGATCCTAGATCTTTTAAGTGTAGTGTTCAAATTGCTTTCTCAGGTTGGCTCTTAGTGGAAAGGTCTAAGAATTTAGGACTAGAAACACCATACTATCATAGTATTTTGTTTAGTATTTCTCTTTCATGTAATTTTAATAGTTTAAGCCTTAATTATAAAATTGGAATTCTCAAAGTTCCCAAATTAGTCTGCGCAATTCCATTTTTGTACTTGTGTTTTTATTCCATATTAGTGTTCTTTTATGTTCGTGTGATAGTTTAGTAGTTTTAATGTTCTTTGCCAACCTCACAGAAAATTCCTAGAAATAAGGACCTAACACGACCTAATTAAGGACCCCATTTCTTCCACAAACTCAATGGTAGAGGATTACCCTTTAATCATAAGGCTGAATCTTTAAGTTGATGGATTCTGTACAATAGAGTGCAATATAAGATATCTATAGAAAATAAGAGTACAAAGTATTAGGTCTTGTTTGATTAGAGGAATGTGATTTCTAAATTGAAAATATATGTGTTAACTTAAGACAAAACTGATTTTGTAACAATATAGGGTCTAAACTCTTTCAATCATTTGACTGGATGTTTTTGCATTAGCCCAAGAATAACTGCTTAACTGTTTCTGAAGATCCTATCTAATAACTAGAGGAAAATTGTAACACCCCAGAAATTTTTTCGAACAAAGACTCTAATCGTCCTTCATAGTGAGTGAGATTTTACCAAGGAATTAAGATTTCTTGAGTGTTAAGGTCCCTAGATGTAGCACCTTGAGTTCCAAAAAGAACTAAATTGGAAATAGCAAAATATGATTTTTTGCAAGTTCAGCTATGTATGAGTTTTGGGTCAACTTCAAACGACCATAACTTCTAGCTCAGGATGTGTTACATGAGTTACCAGATACCTTAGTAAATATATTTCAATTATCTTTCCAACGCCACTGATTTTGATCAGTTTCGAGTTCGTATGAGTGAGATATGACACTTTGAAGTTAGGCTGCCAAGTTAAGGAAAGTTAGCCAGAAATAGTAAGGGGTATTTTGGTCTTTTCCTTACCCAAACAGATTTAATTCATTTTTAGTAATATTTTAAGGGTGTAATACTATTGGGTTCAGTTTTATAATCCAAAAATTAGCCTAGGGTTTTAGTTGAGAGTTCAAGAAGAGAAAAGAAGAGAAAAGAGGAGAAAAGAGGAAAGGATCAAGTGTTCGTCGAGATTCTTGCGTGTTGTGGTGGATTTACGCCATGGATTTGATCCCTTAGAGGTATGTAAGCTTCTATAGTGTTGTGTTTGTTCACCCACACGCCAATCATATTATTTTTCAGTGACATTTCATTCTTATAATTGAAAGATTAGAGTTCGTGATAGGTGAAGTAGATTACAGTGTACTTATTTTAAGTAATCAATTCTAAGTGAGTGGGGAAGAAACCATTCGATTCTAGGGGAAATAGGGTAAGAAAATGAGAAAAAAAATTCGTCCAAATTTCTGGATTGGGGCATGGCGCGATGCGCCTGCAAGACCCACCTCTGAAGTTGAGGGGCAGGCGCACCACGCCACCCATAGCGTCAAGGTCGCCTGCCCATCCAGTTTGTTGTCAGTTGTTCCGTTTGAGTTTGTTTAATGTGCACCTTCACTCCTTTTCGATTCTAACTACTCTAAGCTACTTCTAAACACCTAAAAGCATTCCTAACATGATCATAACTTGAATTCATAGATCAAATACAAGGTAGTGTTGTTCTTGATAAGGTCCCATTGAGTCCTTTTGTGGAGTCTTATACAACTTCTAGTAACTTGTTTCAAGAGTCAAGCAAGTGAGTATGAGGATGAAAAGAATGTATTCAGGAGTCTACCTTGTCATCATGAGATCCTCCAGGTCATGAACCAAAACTCTTGAATTCATAATTCACATTCAAGAGAGAGTTAAGAGTAGAGTTCAAGAAAGTCTTTAAGTTAAATTGTGAATCCTTTGAGATCCATCATTGATTTGGACTAAGTTTTGAGGAAGTAAGTAAGAGAATGAGAAGAATTCTATACCTGAGTTCCATGTTATTATGTAGACCCTCGAGTCGAGTCGTTCATGCCCATAACTTCTGCATGAACACTATTAGTTGAGTACCTTTGAGAGGAGTAGTATCTTCAAATTCAAAGTCTTGAGTATTAAGTTCCTAATCCCCTTTGAGATTATATTTCTAATCATGGGACTATTACATGTTATCCATGAAGTCCACGAGTTGAGTTGTTCATGCCCATAATTCCGTATGGACATTATAAGTCGAACAATCTTAAGATGAGAAGTATCTTTGAGTCATTTAGTTCAGTAGTTCATGCTCATAATTCCGCATGAACCCTCTGAGTTGAGCATTCTTGAAATTAGTAGTATCATTGAAGTTCTTGAGTTTCAAGTATTGAGTTCTATCTATAGTTATTGAAAACCTCACATTAAGTCGTTCAAGTCCATAATTTGACGTGAACCATATTTTAATAAGTCTTTTACAAACGTTTAAACTTTGTTTTGAGACATAAGTTTTGAAGTTGAGTAAAGAGTAAGAAGTATATGGAAACTAAGTATTCCCAAGAAGTTTGAAAATGTTTTCACATTTTGAGAAAGAAAGGGGAACATCATTTCCAAGAGAGCTTTTAAGCTAAGTTTTGTGTAATTATCTCAAACCAAAGAAAGAAGTTGTTTTAAAACATATGAGCTAAGTATATTTTTGGGAGTAGTATTGAGCACCAATATGAGGATGCGAGTTCATATTAACTCAAGTCTCCACAAACCATGTAGCCATCATGGATATTAATGGGTCATACTTTTTAGATGATCACATAAGTTAAGCTAGTGGATCCACTAAGTTAAAGCATTCTATATGACGAAAAAGTATAAGATAGTTTTGGCAGCGTGGGCAAGACGTTGTATCACCACTTAGGCTCATAGTGGTGGTTGTCGGTTAGAGAATCTCCCACATAAACTATATTACTTTATTATATAAGTAAAGTTGAGTTTTTTATTGCATTTTCTTTAACGAACTAAGTTATTTTTACTATTTTATAAAGCTTTCCATATATTGCATGCGTTTTGTTGCTTTATATAGAGTTGAGTACCCAAAGTCAAATATCATACCTTTGAGTTGAGTATCTAAGTTTGAGTAGTTTTAAGTATCTTATCCTTGAAGTACTTCTGAGTTAAGTAAGTTTGAGAAGATGTAAGTATGTTTCTTGTTATCAAGTTTCAAGCTTGTGTTTATGATTTAGAATTCCCCTTACATGCTCGTATATTTCACGTACTGAGCCATTTGGCCTGCATCATCTCATGATGTAGACAAAGGTATTAAGGATCATCAATAGGAGCTTCATTGATACATTCGAGAGTTGGAATTAGCTATGGTGAGCCTCTTTGCTTTCGGAGGATTTCATTTACTTTTCAGTTCAGTCAGGATGTCATGGGTCTTGTCCCGACTTCCATCGTTATCAGTTAGAAGCTTCATAGATAGTCAGTATCATTTATTTTATTAAATGTTTTAAAGACATAAATTTCCTATTTTATGGCGAGTTGAATCTTATTTTTATATTTAAAGTTTTCATTTGATTTAATGTTTTGTATTTCAATCTCTTGAATTTTTATTCATTTTTTAAGTTTTGTATACTTGAATCAGTTTTTCGCTTGTAGTCAGCCAGGATGAGGGTTCTCTTGGGGACAAGCAATGGTTCTTGAGTGCCGGCCACATCCAGGGTGTAGGTTCGGGTCGTGATAAAATTAGTATCAGAGCATAGAGTTCAAGTGTCCTTGGGTATCAATGAAGTCGTGTCAAGTAGGATCTTTTTTATGGTTGTAAGGGCCCCACTTCTATAAATGAGGGACTGCAGACATTTAAGAAAAAATTCCCTTCTTTCATACTCTTAATCGTGTAATAGAGATAAGTCATAGAGATCTATTCTAACTCGTGCGTTCTCAGATTCATTCATTCGACTACCCATCAAACTAGAGGTAGTTGAAAAGTAAAGTGTAAAGATCCTTATGGATGAGTTGTTCTTAGCAAGATTCTTGAGAAAGTCATGAAACTCTAAAGGGGCTTGAGAGAAGCCCAAGAGAAAGTTAAGTGTTCCGTTTTAGAGTAATGCACTCATATTCATGTGAATCGTGCGTTTGAGCTAAAAGCGAGTTGTACTCTTTTCCTTAAGCCTTCTTTCAGTTGAGATCTTTTTTTAAGAGGTATGTTTAGATCTTGAGTAATATTTTCACCCGAAAAGGTGGCATGAGTTATGAGATCATAAGCAGCAGTAGTAAAAGAGCCCAGAGTTAGAGGAAACTATGAAGAGGTTTAGTAATCTAAGTAAGGGAGATGGTGTTGTGACAAGCTATGTTACTATAGTCACGCACCTAGTAAGTTAGTAATGAGGATTTTTCCCTTATGGGTACACTAAAAAGTGATAAGTTGTGAAGATTACATCATAGGAGGTAGAGTGTGTTGCAGCTAGAAAGGAGTTAGTGATTAAGTGTCATTGTGTAGAAAATTACGAAGTGCGAGTGTTGAATAAGAGAGCAGAGTATTAATGAGGTATTAGATCTAAGCTAGGCTTATGATTTTGAGGAAGAGGCCATAACATTCAAAGGGGTATAATATTAATTAGGCATTGATGTATAGTGAATGAGTGAATAGTACTCAAGTTGTGATGGGAAATGTGATAGTAAAGTGTAAGTTTAAACTAAGTGGTGAGGATTGACTAATGGTCATAAGGTCCTAGTGGACGAGCATTTCTGAATTTGTATTTAGTAGTTGTAAGTTAGTATAGTAAGCGAGAAATCATATTAATATTCAGGTTTAGTCATAAACATTAAGCTTGAATTTGAGATGAGTGTCATGATTAAAGGAATGGAAACATGAGAGTGACGATGTTAGTTTTGAAATTTGATCTAGAAGAGTTGACATAGAGTTGGTGAAGAATTGAGGTGATTACCTTCAATAGATATGAGTGGTACAAGTGAGCGAGCCTATCATTTAGATAAGGGTAGTGAAGTGTGGCTAAGTAACAAGAGTAACAAGAGCATTAAGAGAATGTACACCAATTAAAGATATGGAATAGGTCCATAGCCTTCAAGTATTACCTTTAGACCTAAGGGGGAGATGATAAGATGAGAAATCAAGTCAAGTGCTAAGAATTTCTTAAGTATTTGGTTATTAAGAGTCCACGGAGTTATTAGAATACTAAGCTTGAATGTGGTGTTGAAGAGTAATAGTCTTGGGGATAAGATTCCCTATCGAGAGGTATAGAACCGAACATAAGGATTTGGGTTAAGCTTGAATATAGTAAAAGCAGACCATTAGACACAGACGTTAATAAGAGTAAACCATTCCATACCAAGACTAGCCGTCATTCGAGGACGAATGATCCCAAGGTGGAGATATTGTAACACCCCAGAAATTTTTTCGAACTAAGACTCAAACCATCCTTCATAGTAAGTGAGATTTTACCAAGGAATGAAGATTTCTTGAGTGTTAAGGTTCCTAGATGTAGCACCTTGAGTTCCAAAAAGAACTAAATTGGAAATAGCAAAATATGAATTTTTGGAAGTTAAGCTAAGTATGAGTTTTGGGTCAACTTCAAACGACCATAGCTCTTAGCTCAAGATGTGTTACGTGTGCTACCAAGTACCTTTGGAAATATCTTTCCAACGCCACCGATTCTGATCTATTTCGAGTTCGTATGATTGAGATATGGCACTTTGAAGTTAGTTTACCCAGTTAAGGAAAGTTAGCCGGAAATAATAAGGGGTATTTTGGGCTTTTCCTTACCCAAACAGATTTAATTCATTTTTAGTAATAATTTAAGGGTCTAATACTATTAGGTTCAGTTTTATAAACCAAAAATTAGCCTAGGGTTTTAGTTGAGAGTTCAAGAAGAGAAAAGAAGAGAGAAGAGGAGAAAAGAGGAGAGGATCAAGCGTTCGTCGAGATTCGTGCGTGTTGTAGCGGATTTTCGCCATGGGTTTGATCCCTAAGAGATATCTAAGCTTCCATAGTGTTGGTTTTGTTCACCCACACACCAATCATATTATTTTTCAGCGAAATTTCATTTTTGAAGTTAAAAGATTAGAGTTCTTGATGAATTCTTGATAGGTGTTCTTAAAGTTCATTCTAAATCTTGTTGTGTTGGGTTTTGGATGATTTCTTGAGATCAAAGTAAGTGTTTTAAGGGATGTATTGAGTAGATTATAGTGTACTTATGTTATGTAATCAATTCTAAGTGAGTGGGGAAGAAACCATTCGATTCTAGGCGAAATAGGGTTAGAATACGAGAAAAGAAATTCACCCAAATTTCTGGGTTAGGAACTGGCGTGATGCCCCTGCCAGAGCGCCCCAAACCCACCCCTAAAATTTAGGGGCTAACGCCCCGCCCCATCCATAGCGCCAGGGTCGCCTGCCCCATATAGTTTGTCGTCGGTTGTCCCATTTTAATTCGTTTAAAGTGTACCTTCACTCCTTTTCGATTCTAACTACTCTAAGCTAATTCTAAAAACATAAAATCATTCTTAACATGATCATAACCTTGAATTCATAAATCAAATTCAAGGTAGAGTTGAGAGTTTTTTCAAACATTTTTGATAAGGTCCCTTTGAGTCCTTTCGTAGACTCTTCTACAACTTCTAGTGACTTCTTTCAGGACTCGAGCAAGTGAGTATGAGGATGAAAAGAATGTATTCATGAGTCTACCTTGTCATCATGAGATCCTCCATGTCATGAACAAAAACTCTTAAATTCATAATTCAAATTCAAGAGATAGTTAAGAGTAGAATTCAAGAAAGTCTTTAAGTTAAATTGTGAATCCTTTGAGATCCATCATTGATTTGAACTACGTTTTGAGGAAGTATGTAATAGAATGAGAAGAGTTTTATACCTGAGTTCCATGTTATTATGTAGATCCTCGAGTCGAGTCGTTTCGTTCATGCCCATAACTTCCGCATGAACTCCATTAGTTGAGTACCTTTGAGGGGAGTAGTATCTTCAAATTCTAAGTCTTGAGTATTCGGTTCCTAATCCCCTTTGAGATTAGATTTATAGTCATTGGAGTATTAAATGTTTCCCATGAAGTCCATGAGTTGAGTTGTTCATGCCCATAATTCTTCATGGACATCATAAGTCGAACAGTCTTGAGATAAAAAGTATCTTTGAGTCCTTAAGTTGAGTAGTTCATGCTCATAATTCCGCATAAACCCTCTGAATTGAGCATTCTTCAAATTAGTAGTATCATTGAAGTTCTTGAGTTCCAAGTATTTAGTTCTATCTATGGTTATTGAAAACCTTGCATTAAGTCGTTCAAGTCCATAATTTGGCGTGAACCATATTTTAAGAAGTCTTTTACAAATGTTTAAACTTTGTTCTAAGACTTAATCTTGGAAATTGAGTAAAGAGTAAGAAGTATATGGGAACTAAGTATTCCCAAGAAGTTTGAAAATGTTTTCACATTTTGAGAAAGAAAAGGGAGCATCATTTCCAAGAGAGCTTTTAAGCTAAGTCTTGAGTAGTTATCTCAAACCAAAAAAAGAAGTTGTTTTAAAACATATGAGATGAATATATTTTTGTGAGTAGTATTGAGAACCGATATGGGGATGTGAGTTCATATTAACTCAAGTCTCCACAAACCATGTAGCCTTCATGGGTATTAATGGCTCATACTTTTTAGATGATCACATAAGTTAAGCTAGTTGATCCACTAACTTAAATCGTTCTATATGATGGCAAAGTATAGGACATTTCTGGCAACGTGGGAAAGACAATGTATCACCACTTAGGCTCATAGTGTTGGTTGTTGATTAGAGAATCTCCCATAGAAACTATATTACTTTATTATATAAGTAAAGTTGAGTTTGTTATTGCATTTTCTTAAATGAACTAAGTTAGTTTTACTGTTTTATAAAGCTTTCCACGTATTACATGTGTATTGTTGCTTTGTATATACTTGAGTCCCCAGATTAGAATATCATACCTTTGAGTTGAGTGTCTAAGTTTGAGTAGTTCTAAGTATCTTATCCTTGAAGTACTTCTGAGTTGAGTAAGTTTGAGCAGTTCTGAGTATCCTTGAGTATTCCTTGAGTTGAGTAAGTTTGAGAAGAGGTAAGTATGTTTCATGTTATCTAGTTTCAAGCTTATGTTTATGATTTAGAATTTCCTTTACATGCTCGTACATTCCACGTACTGATCCATTTGTCCTGTATCTTTTCATGATGCAGACACATGTATTCAGGATCATCTACAGGAACTTTGTTGATACATCCAAGAGTTCGAGTTAGCTATGATGAGTCTCCTTGCTTTTTACTTTTCAGTTCAGTTAGGATGTCATGGGTCTTGTCCCGACTTCCATTGTTATCAGTTAGAGGATTCATTGATAGTCAGTATAGTTGAAAAGTCTGCATCATTTATTTTATTAAATGTTTTAGACTTAAGTTGTCTATTTTATGGCGAGTTGAATATTATTTTTATATTCAAAGTTTTCATTTTAGTTAGAGTTTTGTATTTCAGTTTCATGGATTTTTATTCAGTTTTTAAGCTTTATATGCTTGAATCAGTTATGTGTGCTACCGGGTACCTTAGGAAAAATCATTGAATTTTCTTTCCAACATTACCGATTTTGATCAGTTTCGAGTTCGTATGAGTTAGATATGACACTTTGAAGTTTGGCTGCCCAGTTAAGGAAAGTTAGCCGGAAATAGTAAGGGGTATTTTGGTCTTTTCCTTACCCAAACATATTTAATTCATTTTTTGTAATATTCTAAGCGTCTAATCCTATTAGGTTCAGTTTTATAATCCAAAAATTAGCCTAGGGTTTTAGTTGAGAGTACAAGAAGAGAAAAGAAGATACAAGAGGAGAAAACAGGAGAGGAACAAGCGTTCGTCGAGATTCTTGCGTGTTGTAGCAGATTTTCGACATGGGTTTGATCCCTAAGAGGTATGTAAGATTCCATAATTTTGGGTTTGTTCACCCACACGCCAATCATATTATTTTTCAGCTAAATTTCATTCTTGAAGTTCAAAGATTAGAGTTCTTACTCTCAAGCCCTAGCAATCAACACTCATTATTACTACAAGCCTTACTTTCAAAGCAATACTTCTTGAAAGCATCATATATACCTAGATCACAAGGTATTCTAATCATATATTTCATTCTTAAGTGATTCTAATCCTTTATCATCATAAAGGTTCAATCTCAAGCATTACTAGTCATGATCCATCATATATACGATAATCTAATTCAATTCATGTCTACATGCTTATACTCTCAAGTAACTACTACACATATCATCAACCCTAGAAGATCATCTCTAAATCCTCAATTTCCCTTTTCAAGGCATAAACCCACATTACTTCAATTTCATCAACTAGACTAGGGTTAGGTGTAGAAAACATGCAATTTCATCATAATAACATGACTCACTACTAATTCAATCAAAAACAATCATTATCCACTCAATTGGAGCAACAAACATCATAACCCATAACATTGAAGAAACCCCAACTTGAATTGGGGTAATGTTAATTAAATTGGGAAATTCTAGGGGACTCTATGGATGAATAAGCTATCATACCTTTATTATAAACCCTCACAAAGCTTGCAACAATGAAGACTTGACTTGACCTAGCTTATTTTCTTCATTTTCCTCTTCACTTTCTAGAGAGAATATTTGAGAGGGAATTAGGTTCTTTTTGTTGAATTAAAATAATGACTAGGATCAATAAATTTAGGGGTCTAAATTCTTTACATAGGTGGCCTAAATATGGTTCAAACAACACCACTTAATCCCACTTAAAATCGGAAAACCCCCAAGTGCCCCTAAACTAACCCTTAAAATTGTCTCCAGGCCCTCACCCACGAGCACCTAGCCACAGGGCATGGACTAACCCATGGTCCATGCTGGTGGGGCATGGGTTGGTGATTGGAACATACTGGCCACCCACAGATGCACCTTCCATGAGGCGTGGGTCCATCCGTAGGTCACTATTTTGGGTGGCTTAGCTAGGATCCTCCTCAAGGACCCTTGGTTGGTCCTTGGGTGGTCGTACCTTGACATTCTAGCCCAGAACCCTTCATATTAAGTATGAGGAGTAATATCTATGAATCTAAGTCTAACCCTTACGTCAAAATCTAATTAGGCCTACTAGTTTTCGAGGTGTTACAATATCTCCCCTTTGGGAACATTCGTCCTTGAATGGCATCTAGGTACTTCTTAAGGTCACAAATCCAGACTAGCAACCCATCATGCATACAACTCATCTAATGCACATAAACAAAGGAGGAACTTCATCTCCTAGCTAAACATACTCAATGCAACACAACGAAGAAGGAACTACATCTAACAACCGATTATGCTTGAAATCTAACAATTCATCATATTCATCTCATGAATCATGTAGGCAACTTTTACTCAACACACAACAACGTGAGGAAAATCAATAATAAAAGCTCATTTTTTGCTAAGGCATAATTTTCTCAAGATTATGCATATAAAGAAATAATGGTAACATATAAACACACAATGACCTTGCCATTAAGGCACACTCTCTCCCTCTTGGGATGAAGCCTCAACGGATTTTCTAGACACCGTTTCTTTTTATTTTTATAAGGTCGGATCCATACTTAAGATCAATCTTAAGAAGATAACTAACTCTTTAAAGTTGGTCAACTGAAGTAATATAAGATCACTATCATGTTTTTACTTAACCTCCACCACCAATGAAGATTCAAATCTATTATGAACTATCACACTATCATCTGACATGGCCGTAAGACCAACTCCTAAGCAAGGAAGTTGGTGAACATCTTTTTCTAATTCCTTTATTTTTCCTCAACATGTGCTACATTACCTATAGATAGTCTGCTGCAAGCATCAGCCACAACATTTGCCTTACTAAGAAGGTAAGGAACATTCATATCATAGTCGTTGTGGAATTCAAGGCATCTCCTATGACGAAGATTCAACTCTTTCTGGGTGAACATATATTGAAGGATCTTATGATCTGTGAACACCATACACCTAATGTTTCCAAATCTTCAGAGCAAATACTATAGCTGCAAGCTCGAGGTCATGAGTCAGGTAGTTCTTCTTGTCAAGCCCCGAGTCTACTCCGAGATGCAGACACGGGACGTAGGATCACGAGTGACCCCAAGTTAACCCTACTGGCATGATTATAAGCATACTAAGAATAAAAAACTGATGCGGAAGCTAATTATGATGTAAATATGAAATGATAGGGAATAACCATATACTAAAACTGAATATATAAAATCTCAGAGTTTAATACAAAAGAAATATCAAACTCAACTACTAAGATTAATCTAAATATGTCTGAAAATAAGCCTCTAACTGACTAGAAATGCTGGGGCATGCCCTAGCTAGATCTAGCAAAACTAAAACTAAAAGACTGAAAGTACTGAAATAACATTACGGTTGTCCTCGAAGAATGAGGACTCACCACGGATGCTGCTGAGCTGGAGATTGAGAACCGATCTATGCGTGATTTGGATGTTTAGAACCTGAACCTACATCATAAGAAGATGTAGCGCAGAGTATGCATCAGTACTTGAAAGGTACTGAGCATGTAGAATATAGTAAAGCTGAAATAACATAAAACTGAACATGAAATAAAGCAAGCGTGTAATCTGAACACAATCTCGATACTGAATATTAAGCTAACTGAATCCAATGACCAAATTTATAACATGTTGATACTGATTACTCAGTATACTATAAATATGGTCAATGCAATAGAATCTGACTGAACTGTGGGAGCTACTAATAACCGACAATAAAACAACATGAGCTAAATGTGGAGTCCAACGTATACGCCCTATCGAGAGGACCCAATATACCCTGCCACAGGTATAAAGGTATTACTGGCATGATCACTAAATGATTCCCACAGAGGCGACTTACACCTACGTGGCTTGTATTTCTGTGACTATATGGGTGACTGGCCTTTGTCCAACTCGGTATTATGTTACTCCCAATATATTAAGTGATTAACATATTATGATTGAATTTCTGTAATACTGGATAGCTCAAAACTGAACATGCAAACTAAGAATGGAATAATTAATCTGATAATGATGCATTCATAACTAAGACATGTATAACTGAATACTGAAATATTTGACCAAGAATGTGTAATTTAAGAACTAAAAAAATACATAGATAGGGTTCTGAAATTCATGGAATAAACGAAGTAATAACATGATAATATGATTTGGAACATTAAATAACTAATTCATGATAATCTGCTGAAGTTATAAAAACCCTAGGTCTAGTTATAATAAGGGAATCAAGAATCTGACTGAATTTTAGGGACCTAAAGGGAGAAAGGAACCCACTATTGAAATCCCACATACTTGGTGAAGAATTCAATGGAGAAATCTTTCGATGTAGGGGCTTGAACTGATGGATTATTGTTTCATACTTGAACTATGGTTCTTGACCTATTTTCTTCTCTCAAGCTCTAATTTTCTAAGTTTTTATTAATGATTTGACTTAGGTAAGTTCTAGTTATGTTTCTAGGCTAAAACTAACCAAAACCACATAGTCTAGGGTTAAAATGACATAGTTTACGGGTCCAATGAAATAGGAAAAGACCAAAAGACCCCTGACTTAAACTGCTGACGGGACCGACCACGGGCACCTTCACGGACCATAAAAGGGACCACGGACCATGAAGTGGGTCGTGGTTCTTGGTCCAGTGTCTACTGGTTCTGGGGGTCTTAAGCACGAACCCTACCATGGACCGTGTGAAGAACCACGGACCATGAAGGCTCCCGTGGTCTTCACTTGGTCTGGTGGTTTGAGGGCCCTGGTTCACGGACCCTCCCACGGGTCTTGTGAATGACCATGGACTGTGAAGGTGTCCGTGGTTTTGACTTGGACGTGGGGTCTGATGGGTTGGCTAGGAAGAAGATACTTCCTCAACTCCACAGACACCACCACGGTCCGTCATCAAGACCACGGACCGTGAAGGGTCCCATGGTCTGACGTCTAGACCTGGTGGAGTCCAACTCCCTACCACGGGCAGGTCAATGGACCGTGGTCCCTATCATGGTCGGTGAAACCTGTCGTGGTTCACTGCTTCATGTAGTTTTTTCCTGAAATTTTCTAGGTCTGGTTTTTAGGGTGTTACATTTTCATTCATGCTCCAAACTCACCCCATTATTTACTTCCCATGGACTACCGGACACCCCACTTCTTTTGCAACTTTCACAACTTTATTTCACCTTTTTTTTTTCTTTCTTCTTTCCTTTTTCTCTCTTTTCTTTTGTATGGAGGTGTTCCATCTTTTTCAAGTCCATGGATCAAGGAGGGCTTCTTTGCAATTCTTGATTTACCTTCTTTTTTCACCGCACCTCCACCTTAGGGTTTTGGCCTAAATTAGCTATTTAAACAAACCACACTTCATGAGGATTATGGGTGAATGGATAAAGAGGGGTTACAATTGCATCAAGTTTCTTCTAAGAAAAGGGTAAGGCTCTAAGGGTGTTCAAGCAAAGTTCACACACTCACAAGGCTAGCCACAAAAGAGGTGTAATGTCAAATTGTTTCACTCTTTAAAATTTTTGCCTAAGATCACTCCAAGAGCTTGCATCACTTGGTCAGCCGGACCAATGGGGAAATTCTAGGTGTAATCACACATGGTTCACGGTAAGCTCATAACACAAGGCATTGACACCAATATCAAACAAGACTCCTCACTTTCACTAGTGTGTAATGTTCATAACAAGAGAATCAATTCGATAAACGACTAGTCACAACGAGATGGCAAAAGTTCACATATTGTCTATGCAAAAGAGCACTATTCGAGTCATCGATATTGATCATAATTTGTACTCATATTTGAACAAGAACAGCCACAATTAAATACAACAAAAGGTGGCAAAAATTTTAGAAGGTTCAAAAACCATGTGCATTTAAAACAAGGAGCCACATGCTCAAACATCCACAAAACAATGTCAAAACACAATTTACAACACCAAAACCCAATATATACAAAAATGATAATCACAAGAGGTAGGTATGGAAATAGATCACCCCACCACAAATAACAAGCAATTTGTCCTCAAATGCAATAAAAATATCCAAAAGTAAGTAAAAGCGACAGAGAGGGAGGTAAAGAAAGGTCATGCCTAAACAATCGCTCCATCTATCGAGGGATCAGTGCCCGGTGTCTCATCAACACTCACTCCACCGGAGCCTCTGATCGATGTATCTGCCAAAGAGATCTGCACATTTGAATCTACCATGGCCTCTACAGTATCGGTAAGGCCCTCATAGCAAGCCTCCACATCAACACCAAGTTTTTCCTCATCGGTCTTAGCCTAAGACTCGGCAACAGCTACCTCCTAATTTTGAACCTCATCTCCAGTGGTAGACGGAGGCACATCTGGATCAATTGGCATATCAGGGATCTCCATAGTCCCAAAAATCATCGACATATTGGTGGACCTCATCTGGTACACATCCTTCCTTAGCTCTGTAATAACGGCCTTTAGATCCGTCCCCTCCTCAGTGGCCCCTTGGCCGCACTCACAAATTGCTATCCTTGCCGCAAGGAAATAAATAGTCAAACTCAAAGGTGTCACAACATCACCAAGGGCCCTCTTGATCTTGCCAGAAATGGTGGCCTCAATACTGGAGGTGCGCCTATCAATAGAATGGGCTAGCTGCCACATATGTAGTAATGTAGCTTGGGTGAGTAGCGGTCAGGAAGTACCAGTAGCAGAGGCACCAGACCTAGGAGGCAAGAGAGTTGTAGAGGAAGGGGTTGTGCTGGATATACCTGAAGGCCCAGGGGCCGGAGTAGGCAGAAGAGCCTCTATAGGTAATGCATCAGTATCCACAATTAGGGATGTGTCCACCGCACCTGCCTTCTTCTTCTTTGCCTTATCCTTCAAGTATTCTACCTCAATCCTCCAGATGTCGATACAGGAGATGGGAGTCATTTCTACATTCTTCTTCTTATCTCGAGGTACTCGGGCTCATTTGCATAGCTCAGTGATTAGCACCGGAAAGGGGAGAGAAGTATGGCACTGCTTGGCCCTCATGACCATATCTTGTGCAATGATCTTCCCCAAACTCAGCCTTGTCCCATCAATGATGCAACCAAGATAGGTTGCTTTCGCATGGCAGAGAATTAACTTATTTTGGGATGGCATAATGTCACGACCCGGGAGCACCCCCAAGTCGTAACAAGGCGTACTCGACCCCGAAGGGGTCTTATACAAGCCACATAGTCATTCATTGCATTCAATAATGAAAATAGTGCGGAAATAAAAAAAAAACTTATTTACATCCACACATTTAAACTTCTTAAAACAACTTAAAAAAACACACAGCGGAAGTCTAAGTCTCACATGGCCATCTTAGACACAGTCGCAAAACATAAGTAGGGGCACGGCCCTTTACAATCAAAAGAAGTATATTACATGAACAAAAGAACTTAAAAGTCTTGTCCTCGAATCCATGAGGACATACCAAGTCTTAGAGGAAAGCAATCCAACACTTCAAACTAGCTAAGAGGGATCACTTGCCGGAACCTACACTTGTAGTAAAAACATGAAGAATATGGGTTAGTACACAAAAATGTACTAAGTATGATGACCATGCAAAACATGCTTTAAAGGGGACATTTTAGTTAGAGACCATGCATTATGCCACCTTTTTGAAATATCATGAACAATAGCATAAAAGACATACAAGACAAGCATAACATCAAGTAAGTCATAATATCACCTTTAAACAATATCAACATGAAAACCTTTACCTTGGACCTTCACCTCAAGAAACCCTTATGCTATACCTCGTGCAATGTATGGATGGCGTCCCATACCACCATCCATACTAAGGCACCACATTTAGGTCACTTAAAGTAACTTATCATTCCTTTCTTTCACCTTTGCACAATATTCATACATAAGAGGTATATCATTAATTAAGACATGACAAGAGAAAATAACTCGTAATATAACCCAAGTATAACATGCATAACATATTAAGCATTTAAGAGCCAACATTCTTTAATAACCTCATTTAGGGTACATTCATGTCACAGTCATTAGGATTTAGAGAAACTCACTATGACCCTCTCCAAGGCTACTCGTGCAATGTATAGGTAGCATCCCATACTACTACCTACACTTTGTAGAACCTGCCAAGAAACCATAATGAAATCTCACATGATGGGAAGTAAGCGTTTAACCGACATAGACCATGAGAGCTTGTCATGGAATCCGGTGTCATGAATCCCCACACCGAAAAGAGGTGGTCTACTTGCCTAAGGAAGACCGGTATATATAGCTTAATGGATCCACTAGCTTCCTATGCGGGCACATAGTTTATGGGATAAGGTAGACGATCATTGAAACTCATGCCTAACTGTCGGGGGAGTTTCCATCTAACCAAATCCGCTCGGTGCTTAGCCTACATTCCCATAGAATAGTTCACTACGTTGACATCATCACACATGAAAGGGTGCCATAAGCCTACCGATTCAAGGTACATTATTTAACACATGAAAGGGTGCCATAAGCCTGCCGATTCAAGGTACATTTAGGAAAGCTCATTAACTCCTCTTGAAAGGGTGTCATGGGCCTACCGATTCAAGACTCATCATTAACCTTTATGGAAAGGTGCCATAGGCCTACCGAATCCAAGATTCATTTCGTATCATTAATGGAAGGGTGCCATTAGCCTACCGATCCAAGGTTCATTATAAGCATATGTGGAAGGGTGCCATAAGCCTACCGATCCAAGGATTCAACAATCAACAATATAATCATTTATACAAGAAAATGATGCATAAGCCCTACCAATTCAAGGTATACTTTATATTGAAGAATCCTTCATATTATATCATCAACATTCATGAGTGTCATCAACACATTTCTGGATTTCCATACATCTCATAACTCAAACTTTAAAGCATCGATTCATCAATTCTCCATAGTTGGACATTTTGTCAAACACCTTGAAGGCATGTAATGAAATCGAAGAACATGAAAAAATAGGGTAGTAATGATGCAGCCAAACCAGTGAACAACCTACAACAACACCTTTACATTCATAACATGATCACATTATCTTCATTGAATTCTCATTCGTATAATGTCATGGTAACACTTCAATTTCTCATACTATGCCTTTAAGGCCATAAGCCTCACATACCAATACCCCAACAATACACCATAAAGTAAGCATGGGTAATGACATACTTCAACAATCTAAAGACCTTTAAACAAATTTGATTCATATACATTCACTTTCTAGCAACCCACTTCATAAAGGCATAAACTAGGAATAGAGAGAAATCATGGGTTCATGGAGTATTTTCATCTTAAATCGTCAATACAACAACAATATAACCATAAAGTACCATTATAAACCTTTTAAAACCATTTGGTGGAAGAACCCATGAGATTGAGTGAAAACCTAGATTTTTCATACTTTGAAATAACTTTGGATTTGGCTCCTTGAATGGAAAATTAGACAAGGATCAAGACCACCATACCTTTGCTATGATCTCCCACGAAAATTGATGAAGACACCACCTTCAAACCAAGCCCTAGCTCCAAGTTCTTGACTTTCTTAAATGGAGGATTGTAGAGAGGGAAATGTTTTTAGGGATGGGAATGAACTAATGGTATATAGGAATAACATAAGTCTTTAAAAAAAAAATGGTCCAACACTTAGAAAAATATTCAGGCGGGTGAACAGTAATGAACAAGTAACATTAGCTACTTGGAATTTGCGTTTTCTGTCGGACAGACTTTACGAAAATGGGCATAACTTCTTCGTCCGAACTCCGAATGAGGTGAAACGAAGTGCGTTAGGTAGTTAACTCAAAGGGATTTCCATGGATATATTATGGCCACCCAAATAATTTGTGTGCTAGGAGATATGACCCTCCAAAGTAGACCCTCGAAAAAGGCTTCACTTGGAAATTTCGGATTTTGATACGGTTGCTCTAAAATTTGGGTTAGGCCCATTTCCCACTCAATTTGACCCCTCAACAAAGAATATGAAGTCGGATTTTCGAAAAACGAAACGGATCTTTTTATATACAGCTAAACAAGTTTCCGGTAACTTCCGAAGCACATTTTTAAGAACTTTTGGGTCAAATTCAAATATAATCATTTCATTAAGTTCTCGACTCCAAACTCACATGTGAGGCTCTAGTTTCACTCTATCATTTTCCGAGTCGTTACACATAATAGTACTGCTGATGGAGCCAAATCAGTACCTCGCTGCTACATTGAGGTCCTTCTTTTCAATGGGTGCTCCAACCACGGTCCTCCTATGAATATCATTAGAAATAAGAGGATCCAACCACTATTTCATATTTTCCAACGTTTCTTTCTAGATCATGTGTAGGCAGTCATCCTCTAAGTTTACTGTACATTTGTAACATCCGACAATTTAAAATGAATATGAAGAAGCTTGAAATTGGAAGTAGTCATTTTGGAAAAAAATTCTGAAATCTGGAAAATTTGGCTAAATTCTGAAATCTGGAAATTTTGGCTAAGTGTGGGAAATCAGTGATTTTTGGCCAACTTTGAACAGTTGTAACTCCTAGCTCAGGATGAGTTAGGAGTAGTTCCAGTCATGTTTACGAAGCTCGTGGAATGAACTTTCTAACGCCACCGAGTTTACTCGATTCCGAGTTCGTATGAGCGAGTTATGCCCTTTGAAAGTTGGGCAGTTGGTAGGGAATCCGTCCGGAAAATTTAAGGGCATTTTGGTCTTTTCACAAATCAATTGTTTTGGTTATATTAAAGTGTTAGACTGATTTTATATCAGTTTGTCTCATTTTTAAAGAGAGAAAGTTAGGGTTCTTGAGAGTGAAGAAGAGAAGAAGAGGAGAAGAAGAGGAGAAAGAGGAGATCAACAAGTTTCCGTCGTGGAATTTCGTCGGGGGTGATCCCTATCAAGGTATGTGAGTTCTTAGTGTGGGTTGATCCTTTCCCCCACACACCAAACTCATTTTATTATTTGAGAAAAGATTGGATTTTGTTGTTGAAGTTTGTGAAGTTGTTAGTTATTGTTCTTGTTGAAGTTTGTGGTTGTGTTGGTTGAAGTTTGTGGTTGTGTTGTGAAGTTTCTTGTTGGCTGGGTGTATGTTTCTGGTGGTATTTTTGAGTTGAATCTATGGTATATTGAGGGTTTTAATTATTCTAAGTGATTTGGGAAGAAACCATTCGATTTTAGGTGAAATAAGGTGAGAAAATGAGAAAATGAGCTTGCTGAAAATTCTGGGTTGGGGGCCTGGCGCGATGCACCTGCCAGAGCGCCCCAAACTCACCTTTGAAGCTTAGGGGCTGGTGCCCCGCACCACCTGCCGCCGCCAGGGTCACCTGCCCCATCTAGTTGTCGTCGGTTGCCCCATTTGAGTTCATTTAAAGTGTGCATTCACTCCTTTTCGATTCCAACTACTCTAAGTTACTTCTAAACACCCAAAAAGTCATTCCTAACATGATCAAAATCTTGAATTCATAATCCAATTCAAGGGAGTTAGTTTCCAAGTCAAGTAAAGTTAGAAGTCAAGTGATGTTAAGAGTTAAGCTTAGAAGTGAAGTAAGTCAAAAGTATTGAGTTTCAAGTCAAGTCAAAAGTTAAGAGTTTCATGTTAAGTTAAGAGTTTCACATCAAGCCAAGAGTTAAAGTAAAGTAAAGAGTTTAAAGTTGAGTTCATTTCTCAAGCAGTTATTGTATTTTTATACACAGAAATTATTGTATTTTTATATACATCAGTTCATTGTATTTCTATATACATCTCAGGTTTATTGTATCCTTGTATACACACAGAGTTTATAACATGTTTTAAACAGTCTTTCTTTATATCGCACTTGTTTTAAATTGCCTTATATTGAGAGAAGTCAGTCAGGTAGGGTTGAGTTGAGCAAGGTAAACTTTTCAGTTTCTTCCAAATTTTCCTTCTAGCCTATGTTGCTTAGTTTTCCAGCTCGCATACTCGTACATTCCATGTACTGATGCCAGTTGGCCTGCATCGTCTTATGATGCAGATACAGGTACCCCGGATCAGCATCCTGCACGTCGTTGATCCAGCTGAGCACTCCAGAGTCAGTGGTGAGCCTCTTTGCATTCCGGAGGACTCAATTATTTTGTGTTCTTAGTTTTTGTTTTATTAGGATGTTGCGGGGTCTGTCCCAACATCCATCTCAGTATTTTAGAGGCTTCATAGACAGACAGTCAGTCAGTTAGTTTTGAGTCTCTCATCTATGTAAATATTCTATTTTGAGATTCGAGTTGCCTTTATGGCCATATTTTATAAGTTAAGTTGTTTTGTAATATTGCATTGCATTGAGTTATTTGGTTGGGTTAGGTTTCCGCTGAGTTAAGAAAGCCAGGCCAAGGGTTCGCTTGGGGCCAGAAATGGTCTCCGGGTGCCGGTCCCGCCCAGGGTCTAGGCTCGGGGCGTGACAACATTCCAAGACTGCATGGATAGCATCACTATCACACTTCACTTTCTTGCCCCTGACGACCACATAATGAATCGGCTTGAATCTGGTGGCTTGCTTCTTCCCTTGTGGCACCAAGGCTCCGTAGGCAGTGTAGAATTCCCAGATCCAATTTGGAATATAAGGGCCACGGGATTGAGTGAATAGCTAGAACTTGTGAGACCTCACATAACTCATGATCTCCGTGCATCTATCTATAACTCCATCAGTAGACAGCCTATTCTCTTCGATAATGGTCCTCAATCCCTCAGTCTTCAGTCTGTTTAATAGATAGCCTCTTCTCTTTTTTCGTCTCTGTTCCAACCATGGTTTCCACTCGGCCTTGGGTAGTTTGCATGATAACCACCTCATTGGTTAGCTAAGAAGTTCACCTCCTCATTATAGAGCGCTTCAAAATTGGCCTCTTCAGGGTTTACACACCCAATACCCAAAACATTGACATTTCTAGCACCAGCACCCATGATATTTTTGAACAAAATATCAAGTTTGGTCATGATATTTGCCAAATTTTTGTCCCTCTCTTGATCTTTCTCAAGCTGCTTCTTTGTCAATTTAAAATTGAGAATGGGGACCTAATCTTCGCCAGTGTACCATTCCCGGTTAATTTTGGCTATAACATCAAAGAGCTGGGCTGCTATAACGCAAGGTTGTTGCATCAAACCTCCAGGAGAAAGTTGGTCAGCTACTCCCTAGTTAACCGAATCAAGGCTTCGGTAAAAGTAATGTAGCAAAACATTGTCGGACAAACCATGAGTTAGGCATTCTAGCACCAACTTCATAATTGTTAGCCAAGTCTCATGAGTTGGCTCACCCTCAAAACGCTTGAACCTTTGGATGTTCTCCCAAAGTGTCATCATGTTCGAAGGGAGGGGGGAATCTCACTTGAAATGCAGTGACAAGATCTTTCCACGAAGTGATGGAGTCTCTTGGCAATTCAGCCAACTACTTGCACGATTCTCCCATTAGAGAAAATGGGGACAACCTCAACCTGACCGACTCTTGAGATATGTTCTTGAAGGTTAACGACCCACAAACATCAACATAGTTTCTTATATACTCATGGGGATCCTCATGACCCAACCCACCAAAAAACCCTTGCTATTGCAAGAGCTATAACATGGTGCTTGTAATGTGGAACATAATATTCCCTTCAGCCAGAGGCAAGCAGATGGAACCAACTCCACCCAAAAGATTATGGTCATTAGAATTCATCTCATTAACATCATTGAGATTTCCGATGTCATCTTTGTGGCCTACTTGGCTACCATTGCTTCCGTTTACACTCATATCCTCTATTTCAAAACAACAACACATAAACCAAAACTAAAAGAATGTAGATTCAACTATGGCTAAAAAGAACAAAATTCAACTTCACCAAAAAAAGTTCTTAAACAACACCACTCCCCGGTAGCGGCATCATTTTGATTAACGTTTGAAGGATACTTCTTCCAATTCTAAGTGTCAACAATCGCTAGTCAATATAAATCCCAACTAAATGATTTGGGGTCGAATCCCATAGGGAGTGGTACATGTTTGAGAATTAATTAGCAAGTATGAATATGGTCAAATCACCCATAGGAATAGTATTTATCGAATAAAAACATAATTCAAATTAGGGGGTGACATGAATGTCAAATAAGGTGTTTTTTGGTTTTAATTATCAACTACAGACAGCGAAAATCAATACAAAATAACAATAATGAGACAGGTTCTTGGGATGTGATTCAATTATAGGATAATATAGACAAATGGGTAATTGCAACTAATAGAAAATGGCTAAATATCAGTGAGTGAGCTAGGCTATAGAGCGGATAAACTTTCTCTCGAACAATTTACCCCGAATCAAGTTGATTTCTCTCAAACATTAACAAGAAAGAAAAATAGAAACAACCCACACCTTAGTCCATTCACTATCTTGAGCTGAATGTGTGGGATTTTGTTTAGGATTCACTCTCTTGAGCTGAACCCATATTAACCCAATACCCACTGACCATCAATTAATAAGTTTAGTTTTAAAACCTCTCTCAAGCAAGCCAAAAACACAAGGGTAGAACTGCATTTGCAACTACAATTATTAAATTAAACCAGATTGAACTCACTTCTAAACAACATTTAAACTAACAATTAGCCATAAACTAAATCAGCCCATAATCGCACCACAAGAATTGGTGTTTTAGCTAGACATCATAAAAAGATAAAAATTGTTACGAAATTGAGTTTCCATCAACTGGGTAAAATTGATTTAGTCTTTCCAATGTTCCAAGTTGAATAATCTCAATGACACACTTCCAAATTCTTAAAAGTGAAAAACCTTCAATTCTCCAAAGCTTAGGGAAAAAATATAGACAAACTTGTTTCAATACTCAGAATAATAATCACAATTTAATATAATGAAAATTTGATCCTAAACTAAATGTTCAAAAATGTATTTATAGTCGCCAAATATATGTTGTGAAGGGCCAGTCGGTGCAATAAGTCGGGCTCACCAAAACCACTCGGGGAGTCGCCCTTTGATCACATCCATCGTGTTTTTGCCTTGGCAATCAACCTCCTCAAGTACTGTGACTTTGGGCGATCTAGCATTGCATCACAGAACTATTCAGCGATTCACCGACTGCTCCTTTCTATCGCCAACTTGATTCTTTCTTTCAAGGCTTGGCGCACTGGAACTTAAGGCGGTAAGGTAATCATTCGGTGACTAGCCAAATGGACTTGGTGATCACCACGCTTGCCTTTCTTCAATCTTTCAGCTCGCTTTGTTCCGTTTTGCAAGTCAGTGTCCTTGCTTTGCTCCTGAATCTGTATACCTGGAAATCAAGGGTTTTACATTAGTTATTGGCACAAAATAAGCATTTAAGGACATTAAATCTATATAAATAAATCCCTAAATGAGTCCAAATCCCGGACTCATCAGTGCACTCTGCTTGACCATCAGTCTGAGGATGAAAAATAGTACTCAAATTCTCCTTTGAACCCAAACCTTTCTGTAATGACTTCCAAAACTGTGAAGTAAATTGTGCACCTCTATATGAAATAATCAACAACGGAACTCCATGAGGTCTAACTAACTCTTGAATATAAAGTTTAGAAAAAATTTCAGCTGAATAGGTAGTCTTTACCGGAAAAAAGTGGGAATGATTTTGTCATTCGATCCACAATCACCCAAATAGAATCATGCTGCATGTGAGACCGTGGCAAGCCAGTAATGAAATCCATATTGATCATCTCTCATTTCCATTCCAGAAGATCTATATTATGAGCCATATCATCGTGCCTATGGTGTGCTACTTTAACTTGTTGGCAATTTGGACACTTAGCAACGAATTGTGCAATGCCCTTCTTCATACTACTCCACTAATAGATTTCTCTAAAATCACGATACATCTTTGTGGAACCTGGATGGATAGAATATCTGGAGCTATGAGCTTCTTCCATAATACTTTCTTGAATTTCATCCACCCTTGGCAGACACAATCTACCTTGATACCTCGATACTCTATCTCCCCCTTGTTCAAAAGTCATTATTTTTTGCTTATGAAGATTTTCCTTCAATTCAAGCAAAATAGGATCTTGGTCTTGTTTCTCCTTAACTTCTGACACAAATGATAATTCAGCCCCATTCATCACCACTACTACTCTTTTGTCGAAATACCTTAATCGAACTCCTAATCATGCAACTCTATGCACCTCTTTTGCTAACTTTTTCTATTTTTCCTCAAAATGGGTGGTACTACCCATAGACAATCTACTCAAGGCATCAACAACAAAATTAGTCATACCTGGGTGATAGAGAATACTCATGTCATAATCCTTGACTAAATCCAACCGCCTTAGCTATCTAAGATTATGTTCTTTCTGACTAAACACATACTGAACACCCTTATGATTAGTGAACACATCCACATGAACACAATAAAGATAATGGCACCATATTTTCAAAGAAAATACTACCACAACCAACTCTAGATCATGGGTTGGGTAATTCCTCTTGTGAACCTTAAGTTGTCTGGAGGCATAAGATATAACTTTGCCATTTTGAATCAACACACAACTCAATCCAACTCTACACGCATCACAATATACTACAAAACCTTGTGTACCTTCTGTAAGGTAAATACTAAGGTAGTAGTCAACCTCTTTTTCAATTCCGAAAAGCTTTTCTCACAAGCTTCAAACCATCGAAACTTAACTGTTTTTTTAGTTAACTTAGTCAAAGAAGATGAAATAGATGAAAATCCCTTAACGAACCTTCTCTAATAGCCATCAAGAAACTCCTAATATCTGTAGTAGATGTTGGCCTAGGCCAATTCTACACTGCTTCTATTTTTTGAGGATCAACTCTAATTCCATCACCAAAAACAATATGGCCTAAGAATACCACAGACTCAAGCCAAAACTCACACATAAAGAACTTAGCATATCACTCCTTATCCTTTAGAGTTTAAAGAACTATTCTGGGATGACTAGCATGATCTTCTTCATTACTAGAAAATATTAGAATGCCACCAATGAATACTATGACAAACATATTTAAATAAGGCTTAAACACACTGTTCATAACATTCGTGAATGTTGTAGGAGCATTGGTCAGACCAAATGACATAACTAGGAACTCATAATGACCATAGCGGGTCCTAAAAGTTGTCTTAGGGATATCACTTTCTCTTACTCTCAATTGATGAAAGCTAGATCTAACGTCTACCTTAGAAAAAACAAGTGGCACCCTAAAGTTGATCAAAAAGATCATCAATTCATGGAAAAGGATACTTATTCTTAATAGTAAACTTGTTCAATTGACGGTAATCAATACACATTCTAAGAGAACCATCTTTCTTTCTCACAAATAAGACCGGAGCGCCCCAAGGTGAGACATTTGGTAGAATAAAACCTTTCTCTAAGAGATCTTTCAACTGCTTTTTTAACTCTTTCAACTCTCATGGTGCCATTCTATATGGTGGAATAAACATAGGACGCGTATCAGGAATATTTATGCCAAAGTTTATTTCTCTCTCAAGAGGGACTCAGGGAAGATCGTCGGGAAAGACTTTCGAAAACTCACTAACAATTGAAACTGATTGAATAGGAGGTATCTCAATACTAGATTCGTTAACTCAGACTAAGTGATAGACACAACCTTTAGAAATTAACTTCCTCACTTAAGGTATGAAATGAAATAACTCTTCGGCACTACTGAACTACTCTTCCACTCTATAACTGGCTCATTAGGAAACTGGAACTTGACAACTCAAGTCCTACAATTAACTGAGGCATAACAAGCATGAAGCCAGTCCATACCTAGAATGACATCAAAATCTACTATGTCAAAGTACTTAACTAAATCAACCATGGTGCTCTTTTGATTGATGGAAATGGTACAATCACGATAGACTCTCTCAACTAGAAGAGACTCACCAAAAAGTGTAGAAACACTGAAGGGCTCAAGAAGTTACTTAGGAAGAACATCAAAATTCATCACAATGTATAAAGTCACAAAATATAGACCAGCTCCTAGATCTAACAAAGCATAAATATCAAAATTAAAGACTTGGATCATACCAGTGACAACATCTGGAGAATCCTCTTTCTCTTGGTGACTCGTGATAGCATAAACATGGTTTCCTCTTCTACCTCCCCTCGAAGTAGCTCCTCTAGATGCAGCTCTGTCTAATGGAGCAACTGCAGAAGACTGAGCTCTATTGCCCCCATTACCATTACCCTGCCTGTTCTTAGGATACTCTCTCATAAAATGACCTTCCTAGCCACACTTGAAGCAATCAGTGGAGCCATCACAATACACCCCAGAGTGGCTTCTACCAAACTTAGCACATGTGGGAGTCTTAGTACCTCTTTGTGCTATGCTACCTTAGGAAAGCGCGGGTCTAGCTCTTAAATTATGGGAATTTTGATTTTGGAACGTTTCTCTGTTTCACGCTATAGGTGCACTAGCGAATGATGGTGTAGTTCCTTTTTTCTTATGTTGAAAAGAAGACCGGTTCGCATTACTCTTTTGCTTCCCGAACACATTCCCTGATGTCCTAGCTTTCGTATTTTTAAACTCTTTCCTATCCCTGAGCTTGTCCTCTTCAACTTGTTGCACATGGATCATCGGCCTTGCTATATCCATATCCCCTATTAGCATAGTTGTTTTGTCTTCCTTACTTTAAAGATAAGGCAACCCAGCAACGAATAAACTTATTCTATTTCTCATGTCAGCAACCATCTCTAGAGCATAGCAGGAAAGTTGTGTGAACTTTAGACTGTACTTATGAACACTCATAGATTCCTGCTAAAGAGTAAGGAACTCTCGTACCTTTGTTTCTTTCAGTTCACGGGGAAGAAACGCCCCATGAAGGCACTCTCAAACACAGCCCAGCTTACAATTGGTGTATCCTCACTTCTATTTTATTTTGTTGGTCAAACCATATCCTATATACACTTTTCAGTTGCTATGCAACTAGCTCTACTCTCTCAGCATCGGCAACATGTATTATCTCAAAAACTTTCTGAAGCTCTTCAACAAAGTTCTCCGGATCCTCAGTGACACTTATACCTGTGAATCTCGGAGGATTCACCCTTAGAAACTCACAGACCCTAGAAGTATCAGCCACTTCTTTATCATTCTCTCTCTATTGTCCCACTAGGTGATCATAGATTGACTCAACATTCGAATAACTTTCTTAAATTCAGCATTAGTGAACTCTCCTTGGGGTTGCACTTCTGGTGCATTAGGTACCCCTTGATCATATGGTTCAACATTCCTTTTAGCGGAATGACCTCGGATAACTCTTCTTGGAGGCATGATCTGAAAGACACGCGCAAGCACGAGTTAAAAAGAGACTTTATAGACATAAACTCTATCTCAAAAAATGAGCATGAAGGATGTGAGATAGTTCCTAAATGTTGCAGCCTCATAATTATAGATGTGGCACTTTTCACATCGATAACTAGGACTCAACAGACATGGCTTCATAGACTTCCTAGGAGTCTAGAACTCTGTGCTTTGAGACCAAGTTTGTCACACCTTGAGCCTACACCGTGATCGGGACTGGCACTCGAGAACCATTGTTGGCCCCAAGCGAACCCTCGAGCTGACTTACAACTCAGTGGAATACTTATATAACAAGGAAATAGTCTCAAAATATGAACTCATGAATTAAACTTAGAATGTCTTAAAAGAAACATGCAAGTAGCCAAGATGGCAACTCACGTCTCGAAACATAAGATAATAGAAAAATAAAGACAAATGAATAACTAACTGTCTATAAAGCCTCTAATAACTGAGATGGACGTTGGAACAAGATCCACGACATCCTAATGAACTAACTAACAAAACAATGAAGGGATTCTCTGAAAGCAAGGAGGATCACCAACAACTCTGAAGCTCAACTAGAATGCATGATGTGTTGGATGTTGAACCTAGTTACCTGTATATGCATCCTAACAACGTTGCAAGCCAAATGACATCAGTACATTGAATATAAGAGCATGCGAGGGGAATTCTAAAACAAGACATAAGCTTGAATGGAACTGAAACAACATACATGGGATCAACTCAAATTAGCTAACTCATTTCAACCTGAAGCAATAATAGAAAGGCAATATAAAGAAAAGCTTTAAAACATGGATAACAAGTCTGTGCATTTAGAAATACAAAAGTAACTCAGTTTGTATGCAAAGATACAATATAAACACTATTTGTCTATAAAAATGCAATTAACTCTGTGTATATAAGAATACAAAATACCTTTATGGGAGTTTCTCTAACTGACAATCATCACTTAAGAGTTATGTAATGGTACAACGTTTAGCCTCACGCTGCCAGGGCTTTACTATACCTTGTCAAGGGTATAGAACCTAACTAATAAGTGGATCCACTAGTCTATACTACAAATCACTAAGGAATCATCTAAAAACTATGACCCTTTTTCTACCCATGATGGCTACTTGGTTTATGGGGGTTAGGAGTTGTCTGAACTCTCCCTCCCTGTCACGGTACAATACTACTCCCAAAATATAACTTCTTTCTGTGGATTGAGATAATTTCTCAAACCTATCCCTAAGGCTCTTTAGGAAATCAAAGTTTCCTCTCTTTCTTATGAAAGCATTTACTCTTTTACTGAAAAACTAGTTCAAAGGCTCTGTTGGAAATCGGTGTTCCTTTTCTTGTTTAAATGTGAAAACATTTTACTCTTTGGGAATACATGGTCCCCATATAACTTTTGAAGAAATGAACATCAATCTTTACTCTTTACTCAACTCAAAACTCAAGTCTTAAAACAAAGTTAAAACATTTGTAAAAAACTTTATGAAGACGTTAAGAACTTCTCTTGACTTAATTCTTAACTTTCATTTAATTGAATTATGGATTCAAGGTTCATGATCTAATGTGCATGGATGATTTCATGATGTTTAGACATACCTTAGAGTGTAGAAATAAATTAGAAAACTTAGGTACGTTGCAAGGGAACTCAAATGGAAAGAATTGGGAAAGGGTAGGGGACCTGGTGACCCTGACGCTCTGAGTGGCGGAGGCCAACAACCTTTAAATTACAGACACTGGGTTGGGGCACACTGGCTGGAGTGGCGCCCTAGAGCCTAAACCACAAAACACTGTGTGGGGTGCTCTGAGTGGTGTAGAGCCCCCCACACCCCTTCCCTAATTTTTTTATAAATATCCTTGGTCGTTTTTCAACTTTAAACCCTCTAGATTCGAATGGTTCCTTCCCTGAACAATTACATTAGACTACATAACCAAAATATGCAAGAATCTACTAAAAACAACATCAATTTCATGAATTTAAATCAAGAACTTCTCAACAACTTCAACAATCAAGAACCCAATAGAAACTTCAACAAAATCCATCAAGAATTCAAATTCTATACATTCAAGAACATATATTCACTTAGATAAATCACAATTGGCACGTGGGTGAATGAACCCAATGTTATGTGATCTGACATACCTCGTAGGGATTAATCCTTGGCGAAATCCATAAGTTTAACTTCAAGAACTTAACGATTCCTTACTTCTTCTCCTCTTCTTTTCTCTTCTCTCAAAACCCTAACTCTTTTTTATGAAGCTTAAACAGAAATAAATCAGTTTAGACCCCAACTTAATTACTAAAAATGAATGTAATTAATTGGGTAGTGAAAAGACAACAATACCCTTCTAAAATATGGTTTTGACTTTCCCTATCTTGACAGCCCGACTTCAAATAGGCATATCTCCCTCATACAAACTCAAACTTGAGCAAAATCTATGGCGTTAGAAATATTATTCAAAGATCTTTCCTATGGTATCATGTAGCACACCTAACGCATCCTGAGCTAGGACTTATCATCTTTTGATATTGACCCAAAATTCATACTTTGCTTAACTTAGTCAAACTTTCCAAACTTGATATTTTCAAAAAAATGGTTTCTTTCTAATTCTAGTTCTTTTGAATAGCAGGGTGTTACAACATGTTTAGAAATCAACTATGCGAGTGTGAAGTCCAAACCGCTTCAAGAGAATCATTTTACATATCCTATTCTCTATACACTTAAGGAACCATAAGGTGCTTATGGCTGAAACGAACACAATCGTAAGAACCATAAACGGTAAAGGGTTGATTGAGTGGCATATGGTTGTCTAGGTATACATCAAAGCTAGATGGTTCAAAGATATCACATCTACCAATTGACTTAATATATCCATCATACGTTTACTACAAAAAGTTCAATGGGAAACCTATTTATCCAGATGCAATTGATCCTTTCTTGTAAAGTACACACTCGTCCATGCATTCCTTAATGTTATAAACATTCCCCATTCATATGGTGAATTGTTGGGTATATAGAAAGAGTTAATTGGAAATGAAGGGAAGATGAAAAGAAGAATTTGAAAGGTTCTCTTATGCTTTAGTAGAAGACATTTCTCCCTCATTGGTGGTGGAAAGAAAAGTTGAAGTGTTTAAATAGAGATAAACTTCTAGTAGCTATTAAAAAGATTGGAAAAAGGGACCCACCCACCCTTGCGCCGTCGTTGTCGTCGCTCGCTTGGCTTGGGTTTTGCCTAAACGACCTGAACCAACTCGGTTCATGCAACCCGTGTTTAAAACATCTATCCCATTTTATTTGAATCCAATTCAATCTTGGATACTAGAGGGGAATAATTTCTTTAAGGGGACACTGTACATTTAGTAAGCTCAATTTCTTTCTTTTCTGTTTCATATGATTGTTACAGATTCGTGTATATTTTACAGTCATTAATTTTTGTTAATTAATTTATGTTCTTCATTACGTTATTTAAACTTTGGGATTTAGTATTTATGCAAAGTTTTGTTATCAGTAGTATTGTTTCAGAATACAGATTGCATCACAATTACTTAGTTCAGGTGTTAATATTTACTTAGATTAATTTAGTTTAATTCCCTTAGGAGTCATATTATTTACCCTATAATTCTATTTAATACCTTGCTTCGTTCATTACTAAAATATACTCTTTTCAACACATATTTAGTTTTTATAAATAGTAGAGTACAAACCTTAAAAGAGGAAACAAGAGCTTAATTCTTGTCTGTTTGAGCACAGTTATCAAAATATTTTTTGTATCGTTCTTGGAAGGTTGTAAAGCAAGCACGATATTTCTTATTTTGTATATATTTTTTTATAGAACCTTTTCTGCATTTTTACTTGAATTTGCCGAAATCATTTATCGTATTCACACCTCGATTTTTTTGCTCCGAATTTATATTGTACTTGAATTCTAGTAACCAAGTGTCTCCATTAGCATTGGTCAATGTAGTTCTCCACGGTTCATCTAATAGAATATGCACAGTAGCTTCAAAGAGACCATGTCCATTTTGCTATTTTCTGGTCTAGTGACTGCAATAAATGCAAATTTCAGTTTCTCGAAGATGACATTTCCATGTTCCATTCTTTCCCTACCTTGATGATTACTTCTTTTAGAATAGAGTTTTGAAGGTTGGGTAGTCTCAAAATTCATGAAAGTGACTTGGATGAAAGATCAAACCTTGTCATCTTCATTTTTTTCAAGCTCAAAGGATGTACAGATCAGACTAATATTTAGCTTCCCAGTCCTCAAAAATTTGCATCAACTTGTTCGAGTTCATTAAGGAAATCCACTCTTTAAAAACAAATTTGGTCTATTGAACAATCATGTGATGCTTTAATGGTGAATTTAAGACTTGGGAAACCTTTTGAAAATGTCTCCTTTGTCTTGCGAGTGGTAAAGCTTGAGCCCAGATAATATTCTCAAAATATCTAAATTTGAGTCCTTTTCTAATATGGAAAAAAATCAAGATATCAATCTTGAACATTTCAAAGCTTTGCAAGACTCCATGGGAAATCTTGAACAAACTGACCAATGGCATAGATATTAAATATCAAATACTAAGCTATTATTGAGATTAGTTCATACTTATCCCCTAGTTTTTTTTTTATCTATGATTAGCAATCCGAAGATTATTTTCATTACCATATTGATATTATTTTTGTCAACTCTTCATGTAAGATAACGATCTCAGAATTATTATCCTGAGTTAAAATGACAATATGACACATTTATACTTCTTTCTAACTCTTCTATGAAAGTCCCTTTAAGAAACAAGTTTAAAATTAAAAATAGTAATTACTTTCTATGTTTTTCATTCAAATTTGGAATAGAAAATCTAATTTCTATCTTTCTAATGTGTTACAACCTCTCTCTTTTTCAGTGTTTTATTGTACGCTTCCTCAGTTTCGCCAATCTCTGATTAAAAGCCTTTTCTTACTATGAAGAAGACATTCTTTTACGATTTCATTCCATCAAAAGCTAAAGAAGAAGCTTGCAAAGTTAACAACACTCAACATGTAGTGACTCAAGAACTAGTGGAGATAAGGGACTTATACACTTCCCAAAAATTGATCTGGAAAACCCATGGAGGATCAAGAAAAAGATTACCCATGATGAGATTCTTGTAGGAATGCTGATGATTCCATTTATCTAGATGTTTGAGTACATCCTTCGATACTGAACTTTTGACATGGCCAGAAGTTTGGAAAACAGATGTAGGATTTGTATTGACATGTGGAATTTAATTAAGGAGAATATCCCTAAGAAGTATGAAGGTGTAAATGTTTGCTTAAGGAAGCAGTACAATGATGACTTTTCTCTATCATGCATGGAATTGTTCAACAGTCGCAGATTGGGCGTTGGTGATGAAATTGGGCTGAATTGGGATCCTAGATCTTCAAGTTTAATGTTCAAATTGATTTCTCATCGAGCTTAGTGAAAAGGTCCAAGAATGAAGGACCAGATATAATCTTATATAAGTCTTTTGTAATACCTGAATATTTGATTATGAAATTGGAATATTTGCTCTATAGAGTTTGATGGTTCTTGAAGTTACCAGGAATCCCATTTTCATACCTTGTTTTTTTCATTCCCTATTATTATTGTGTTCTTTTAATATGAAAATATTGTAGTTCAGGGAGTTCTGTGAAATTTCACAAAGCCGCAATAGTTTTAGTAGTTTTGATGTTCTGAAAAACCTTTTGTTTATATGCTCCTCTCCTAGAAAGGAGCTTAATCTGAGAAATAAGTTGATAAACTCATAGAAAATACCTGGAAATAATAACCTTACATGACCTAATTTAGGACCCCATTTCGCACATAAACTCAATGGTATAAGATTACCCCTTAAGTTAATGGGCTCCGTACAATGTTAGACCTATGATGTTTCATTACAACTACTGATTTAGGTGTGTTGCCAAAGCACCTCAAGTTAAATGTAAAGAAGAGAAGATGAAGAACAGAACTGCACCGAAAGATATAAGATTCTCAGCGGAATGTGATTTCTAAATTGGATAAACATGAATTAACTAAGAAAAAACTCATTTTGCAACAATATAGGGTCTAAACTCTTTCTATTATCTGACTAAAAGTGTTTACATTAGCACAAGAATAACAATACATTCATTGAAGTCTTTGTTTCCATTTTTTTCCATTATCGAAGTTGCTGGCTGCTCAACTGTTTCGAAAAATCTTTGATAATGACTAGATAGGCAAAAGAAAGATGAGTACAAATTAGGCAATCGGTTGCTCAACTGTTGGGCATGGCCTTTAAAGACAAATGCATAGCCATCTGGAAAAATACCTGGATTAAGCATAAATGACAATTGTAAGTAAACAGCCTCAAAAACCTCATCTTCTAGCAGTCAAAATTCTTATTTGCTCGATATAAGATCAAAACCAAAATGATAAGAATACTCTTCTTGAGCCATTTATGCTTCCCTTCTAAGTTTGGCTAGTTCAGCCAACACATTCTCGAGGGGAACTCTCTGCTTGCTCTGTTTAGTCTGCAGTATTTAACAGAATAAGTTAAACTAACAGTAGTAGTCATATGACTCATATCTTAGATCTTTGTGTAGAAATAACATAAAGTATATTCATCATCGAAGGAAAAAATTTAAGAAGTAAATTTGTTTTCCTCCCATCTTTTGCTAGTATTAACATATATAGAAGGTTCTTTACGAAATTAATCATAGCTTTTATCGTCCTATATAGTCAAGTTTAAAATACAATTAATAACAGCAGTTGGAAGCAGACTCAACTCCATAATAAGGAACAAGAGCAAACACTTCATCAATAGATTCCAAGCAAAATTTGCAACCATGCAGAGCTGCATCCATACAACAATGAAATAGGAAAACATAACCTCACATGTAAAAGATCAAAGTATTCACATGTCGAAATCTTCAATACCTTCCCATTAGGAATGCCATGCTAGTTTACAGTCTTGATGTGAATTAAATGAAAACCAGCACTAGAAACTTGACGAGAGTCAATTATAACAAGAAACTCTCTTTTTTATTTTAATAATAAAAGGTCTCAAGGATAAACGAGTATTTGTTTATCAGCCTGGGGATTATCATAAAAGCCTATTCCTTTGTGCATATGGCAATCCCCTGTCAATTGATCTGGTAGCCAACAAAGTCAAATCCTAACTCTCAACACCAAAATGAAGCAACAGAGACAAGAAAATGCAGAAAGTCAAATATGCACTCTCTTACATAGGTAACTTCACAGCTAGATCATCAGAAAGTACCATAATTTTCTCTTGGAATCCTTTCAAAATATCAACAGTTTCATAATCAATCACAACTTCACATATAAATAAAAAATTCTTAGAATAAAAATTAGAATAGAATTGACATTTAAATAGTCTAGTGATATTGTAAGCCATTTAGTGCTTGATTTACCCACAAAGACAGATCATCATCAAATGACACACAGACATAGGAATATTGTTTTC
Organism: Solanum commersonii; assembly: GCA_029007595.1. Taxonomy (NCBI): domain Eukaryota; kingdom Viridiplantae; phylum Streptophyta; class Magnoliopsida; order Solanales; family Solanaceae; genus Solanum; species Solanum commersonii. The sequence continues at coordinate 5,964,166 of JAJTWQ010000022.1, forward strand.
CACTTGGTGAAGAAGAGCATAAATATTTTCTTCGGTCAGAGTTGAAAGCTCATCCACTTTCTTGAACAACAAGGTTTTTTTCCTTTGTGAGAAAGTAGCATTGCACGCTTCTTTTGATTCAATCAAATCCATTTCAATCTTTTGCTTACCCCTGTTGGTCCTCTTTTCCATTGCACAAAGAAAATAATTCAAGAAGAAGATAAAAAGATGTTTTGGTTGAATAAGCCTGAATGCCTAAGCAACTTTGAGGAGAATGCTAGGGTAATTTATAGTAGATGCAAGAGCATTTGTCACATGTATTGTCACATAATTTAATGTTTCATATTATGAGTCTATTTTTTATGTGTATTGTAATATTATTTAATGTTTTCATAGTATGAGTCTATTTGTCATGTGTAGTGTCACATTATTTAATGTTTTCGTATTATGAGTCAATCTGTCATGAGTATTTTTCACGTTTATTTAATATTTTCATATTATGTGAATTCATTACTAGATATTCACATATATGGTTATATCAAGAAGAGAGCCTTGAAACAACATATATTGAATCATGTGTGACCTATATGCCACTAGTTTAAGCCATTGAAGATGTCACTAATGCTTGCTATAGGGTCAAAATTAATTCTAATGGTTTTTTCACGAGACTTAAAGTCAAACTTGTAGCTAAAGGTTATGCTCAAACATATGGGGTGGATTATTCCGATACTTTCTCTCCGGTAGTCAAGCTCACATCTGTCCACTTGTTTATTTCATTAGTTGCTTCTCAACATTGGCCTATACATTAGTTGGATATCATATTTTTCCTCTGAGGAAATCTTTATATGGTCAGAGCCACTGTGCTTGGTTTGGAAAATTTAGCGATGTAATTCAAGAATTTGGGTTGAACAAGAGCAAATGTGATCGCGTAGTCTTCTACTGATAATAAACTACTAGTATTATTTTTTTCTTCTCTGAAGATTTTTTTTCATGCCAAGTTTCATACCACAGACTTGGGAAGCTCAAATGCTTCTTGGGTGTAGAAGAAGCAAGAAAGGGATTTTCTTGTCCCAAAGAAAATATGTACTTGACTTAATTGTAAAAACCAAAAAGTTTGGAGCTAAGCCATGTGGCACACTAATGGATCCTAATGTACATCTTACTAAGGATGGTGCTAATCAATTCGATGATCCAGAAAGATACAAAATGTCAGTTGGGAAACTAAACTATCGTACTATGACCCGTCTAGATATTGCCTATGCGGTAAGTATCATTAGTCAATTCATGTCTATACAGATAGTCAAACACTAGGAAGCCTTGGAACATATCTTGTGCTATTTGAAAGGAGCTCGTGGCCTTGGCATATTATATAGTAATTACGGGCATTCTCGTGTTAAGTGTTTTTCAAATGGTGATTGGGTTGTATCAAGAATTGATAGAAGATCTACACTGGCTATGGTATATTTCTTGGTGGAATTTTGGTACCTTAAAGGAGTAAGAAAAAAAATGTCGTATATCAATCTAGTGCAGAATCCGTGTATAGAGCTATGACTCAACCCACGTGTGAAATACTATGTATACATCACCTTTTAACTGAGATCAGTTTGAAGTTTGCTTCTCCAGTAAAAATATGGTCTGATAATCAAGTTGCTCTGCACATTGCCTCAAATCTAGTGTACCATGAACTGACAAAACATATTGAAGTTGATTGTCACTTTATCCATGAGAGGATTCAAGAGAACCTGATTTCCAAGAATTTGTGAAGATTGGGGAGCAGTTCGGTGATATATTTATGAAGGTTTTAAATAGAAATCAGGTGAAATAAATTTGTAACATATTGCGAATGATCAATATCTATGCTCCAACTTGAGGGGAAGTGTTGCAGAATTTACATAGACATGTCTACATGTATCATACATTGCACTATCATAGGTAGAGATATTTGGAGATTGCACTATCATATGTAGAAATATTTCGGGATTTTTCAAATTTTATTTCCTTAGATATATTTACTTGTACACCTACAAATAAATGTTATTCTTCGAGTAATACCATAAGGAAATTACTTATTGTCTATGTCTTCTATACTTGACCAACAAGGCTTTTTTCCTTTGTGAGAAAGTAGCAGTGTGCAATTATTTTGATTCACTTAATTCCATTTCAATCTTTTGCTTACCCCTATTGGTCCTCTTTTCCATTGTAAAAGAAAATAATTAAAGAAGAAAATAAGAAGATGTTTTGGTTGAATAAGCCTGAATGCCTGAGAAACTTTGAGAGGAATGTCAGGGTAATTTATAGTAGGTACAAAAGTCTATTTGTCATGTGTAGTGGCACACTATTTAATATTTTCATATTATGAGTTTATTTGTTACATGTATCATCACATTATTTAGTGTTTTCATATTGTGCGTCTATTTGTCATGTGCATTGTCATATTATTTAATGTTTTCGTATTACGAGTCTATTTGTCATGAGTATTTTCACGTTTATTTAATATTTTCGTAATTATTAGTGATAATCAATTACTACATTGAGTAAATGCAGACTTCAAGTGCTCAAAGGAGGATTGTTTACTCTTCCATATTTTAATGGAGGTTCGTTGCATATATTTAATATTCTTAAAGTTGTTCTCTTTAGCTATTTTGGCCATCTAAATTCTATTGTTAATTGTGTTTCACTTAAATATTATTTGCACTTCTTTTTCTTATCTACATTTTTTAAATTATCTTTCTTCTTTATTTGTTTTAAACATTTGTCTTCATCACTTATATCTAATTACCTATTCAGTTGTCATGCTTAATATCCATAACATTCGTGTTTTTCATATTCATAATCTTCAAATATTTAGTTAAAAACATTAGCATGTCATTTGGTATTCCTCTATTTTTATTTATATAAATTTATCTTTTTTGTTTCATGAAACTCACATCTAACCCAAGATTATCCTTTTCATTTTATAGTTAAAGTAGCGAAGTCATCAACATCTTATGTATGTGATATATCTACATTTTTCTGTTTATATATCACTTTACAAAAAATGAAGTATTTTTTCTATTTGATTCATGCTTTAGTTTGACTCGATGAAGAAGACTTTTGAATTTTGATTGGATATAAAAGGAGTCAACAATAACTCGGAAAATTATGTACCGAGTTTGTATTACTTTTTTCATTTATATATTCTTATGGTTATAGTATTAAGAAAGATGTGTATGTTATTTTTTTTCTATGTTTATTTTTTATATTTTCTCTCTATTAGTCTTCTTTAATTTAATTTTCTATAAAAAAAAAATATATTGTTGAACACTTTTTTGAGATTGTTGCATTTTAGCTCTCATTACACACATATTTTCATTGAATTTTAATCGTCCTAACAAATGTATAAAATATTGCACTGGACACACGTACAACGCAAGTGTCCAGAAACTAGTATATATATATATATATATATTGTTATATTGGGAAGAGAGCCTTGAAACAACATAAATCTATCTATGTGTGACATTAATGTCACTGGTTTGAGTAATGAAAGAAGACGCTAATGCTTGTACTAGGGTATGCTATTTACATCACACCCTTTGGCGTTTGGCCTTTCCTGGACCATGCTAACACAAAATGCCATTCTTTAAAGACTTTCCTTATGGGAGGACAAAAAATTAAGACCACTATATTGGGGGGAGGGACACCTTGGGTAATATTCTGAAGTACGATGACATATTTGATCCTTTTTTCTTTAATAAGTGACCTTTTAAAAAAAATAAAATCTCTTACACGTGTATGTTCCTTTCAACCAACAGTCTAAAGATCCCTTTCGAGCAAGCTGAGAAATGGCTAACTATGATCTAAACTTATGTATGTTATTACAAACATCAGAAAATAGCCTATTATGTTATATCTAAGGTTGTGAAATATATAAGCAGAAATTATAACATGGAGGATAATTTTTCAATGGTTATATTTTGGACAAATTTCACATAAGGACAAAATCTAAATGGTAATCTGTTTTCTTAAATCAGCCAAATAAATAAGAAAAAAATGACATAAATAGATTTGTATCAAAATAATTACCCACAAATATATACTCTCTTCAGTTTCATGCCAACAAACGTTGAAGAAGAAGCCTACAAAGTTAACACATCACGAGTAAAGACTCAAGAGATAATAGAGATAGGCCCTCACTTGATATTCGATCTGAATACTGCGAGGCACATCAGGAAACAGATTACCTAGTAAGAACTCAGTACTTTTGAAAAGTTGTGGATCCCATTTTCTGAGAAGTCTATGTACATTCTTCCATACTTAAATTAGGAGCTCGCAAGAACTTTAGTGAACGCGAACGGGTTGTCTATTGACTTTTGGGATATAACAAAAAAGAATAACATTAAGAAGAATGAAGATAAAAAATTTACTTTTAGGAAGTTGAGTAATGATGACTATTTTCTACCCATCAGGAAATTGATCAAGGATTGTGGATTGGGTGTTGGTGATGAAATTGGACTATATTGTTGTCTTGATTTATCAAAGTTAATTTTCAAATGTTCGTGATTCACGAATTAGCCCTGTATTTTGATCAAGAGGACAAAATTATGTTCTCAAATTTTCGTTTGCTTTTTTGTACTTGGATTTACAAGAAAAGATTGGTTGACAATTGTGTAAATGATTCGAGAATTAGGTCCAAAACGTTGGATATTTCCCCTTTTAGTTACTTGACCGTGTAGAAATTTCTACATTGTCAATGGATATTAGTCAATCTCTTATTTTTGTCCACATTTCAAATAAGCTAATATTAAATGCCAAATGACATATTTATCCTATTTTATAACTCTTCTCCGAAAGCCCCTTAAGAAACAAGTTTAAAACTTAAAAAGAGTTGTAATTTTCTCTAAATCCCGCTCAAAGTTGGAATAGAAAACCTAATTTGGCTTTATAAGGTCTACTGCCTCTCTCTTTTTCAGTGTTTTATTTTATTGAGAATTGTATCCTTCCTCACTTTCTTCGATGTCTGATCAGAGGCCTTTGCATAGCATGAAGAAGACATTTTTTTATGATATCTTTCCATCAAAAGTAGAAGAAGAATCTTGCAAAATTAACAACACTCCACATGAAGTGACTCAAGAGCTAGTGGAGATAAGGGACTTATAACCTGCCCCAAGAATCGATCTACAACACCCATGGCAGATCAAGAAAAAGAATACCCATGATGAGATCGTTGTAGCAATGCTGATAATTCCATTTTTTAAGTTGTATGAGTACATCATTCATTACTTGACTTTGGACATGGCCAAAAGTTTGGAGAATGGCATCAAGGTGTGTTTTGACATGTGGTATGTAAGGAGAATGAACCTAAGAAGTATGAAGGTGGAAGTGTTTGGTTAAGGAAGTTGTTCAATGATGATTTTTCTTTTTGGTGCATCGAATTGTTCAAGGGTCGCAAATTGGGCGATGGTGATGAAATTAGGCTTTATTGGGATCCTATATCTTCAAGTCTAGTGTTCAAATTGCTTTCTCAGGTTGGCTCTTAGTGGAAAGGTCCAATAATTTAGTATTAGAAATAACATATATGCTATCATAGTCTTTTGTTTAGTATTACTCTTTCATGTAATTGTAATAGCTGAACACTTTTAGTCTTTTGTTTAGTATTACTGTTTCATGTAATTGTAATAGCTGAAGACTTTTGGAATTCTTGAAGTTCCCAATTTAGTCTGCACAATTCCCTTTTTGTACTTGTATTTTCATTCCCTATTATTATAGTGTTCTTTTAAGTTCGTGTAATAGCTTATTAGTTATGATGTTCTTTGCCAACCTTTCTTATATATGCTCCTCATTACAAAGGAGCTTAATGTGAGAAATAAGTTGATATACTCATAGAAAATGTCTGGAAATAAGGACCTAATATGACCTAATTAAGGACCCCTTTAATCATCTAGGCTGAATCTTTAAGTTGATGGATTCCGTACAATAGAGTGCAGTGTTTAAGATATCTATAGCAAATAAGAGTATAAAGTATTGGGGCATGTTTGAATAGAGGAATGTGATTTCTATGTTGAGAAAAGATGTATTAAATTAAGACAACTTATTTTGCAACAATATAGGTCTAAACTTTTTCAATCATCTTACTTAAGCTTTTGCGTTAGCACAAGAATAAGGCTCTATTCATTCAACTTTTTGTTTACATTTTTCAGTGTAATCGAAGGGAACTCTCATCTAGCTCTTTTTAGTTTGCTATTTTTTGCAAACTAAAAGGTTTAGATGATATAGTATTCTCAATTTGTCTAACTTTGTGTGAACTTATAACACATTTAATTCAATGACAGAATAATCATCAATTCTCATATGCCGTAGCCTTGCAAGTCACCAAATACTAGGTTATAGTTAACTGTTTCATATGTTATTCCCCATCTAAGTTTTTCAGCAAGTCTAGTGTTACAAAGTTTGTTTCGCTAGTTTTCTCCGGTGATTGATTTCTTCCCAAAGTTGCAATAAGGAATGGATACCTCCCTGGTAAGTTCTCCAAAAGAAGGAACAATTTGTCATGATGAATAACATCCTTGGGCACATCAACCACCAAACTTTATAGATTCAATGGCTATGAAAATTATGAAGGGAAAGCTTTTGCATCCGTCCAAATGTTTAAGCACCTCAAGTGAAATCCCTGCTTGTGCTATTCCTTCTCTGACATCCAACAGTTTATTAGGACAACTTTCTTCTACGAATGTTCTTTTCTTTAATAACTCCCAATTTCCCATGTAGTGACTCAAGAAATAGCAAAGATAGGGGACTTATACCCTGCCCCAAAATTCGATCTGGATAACTCATGGCAGATGAAGAAAAATATTAACTCTGACGAGATTGTTGTAGGAATACTAATGATTCCATTTTTTTGAGATGTTTGACTACATTTTAATATACTGGACGTTGGACATAGCCAAAAGTTTGGAGAATGTTGACTTTACCTTATTTATCAACCCCAATTCAACCCAAAATCAGAGATCTCCCTAAATTAGGGATCTCCCATTATGGCTAACAGTCACTATCTTAGAATCAATAGGCAATTATGACTCTTAATCGTTGTATATATCTCTTGTAAATCCTACAGTTTGATCAAGAAATCATATTACAATTATTTCATTTTAGGAATTTCTAAGTTTCCATCATAATGCAACTTGGTATCAAGAGCCTCATTTTTTTTTATGGATTCACAAGATAGGTTGTCAAAAAAATTTGATGGGCATAATTTTCCAATTTGAAGTTCCATTTCAAAGCTTCCATTAGCGGCAAGGGCCTCCTTGAAATTATGGATGGATCAAAGGATATACCCATAAAAGATAAAGACAAAAGAAGGTTGAGAGGCTAACAATGGAAAAATTATCACATGGCTAGTCAATTCCGTCTCTGTTGACATAGCTATGGAACTACCATCATTTGAGAAAGCATCAGAAATATAGAGTCATCTACATACACTCGGTAACAAAAAATATATGGCCAGAGAATTCGAATTTGAAAGACTACTTGTGGAATCTATACAAGGTGAGAAAAATGTTCATTGTTTTTATTCTATATTACTCACATTAAGGGCAGAGAAAGATCTGGTTTTTACTGCCTCTATCCCTATGGTTGGATTGAACTTTGAAGGATTTCATGGCTACAATGAAGTGGACAATACAATTTTTTATGAAACTCAGGCCTGAGTTCGAGTATTTGTGTGCTAGTATTCTTAAGAGGGGGGGGGGGGGATACCAGCTTTCTATGTGGTAGTTTCTGAAGTTCTTCAAAAAGAAACTTGATTAAGTTCTCAAGCTTCTATGGAGAACTCCCTTACCACAGACATTTCCATGGCTGCATACATAAATTTATCTTTCTCGTGCAACTCCAAAAATCTCGTTCACTGCTATCATTGCAAGGAAAAAGGGCATGTTATTTCTCATTGCAAAAAGTGGAATTATTGTAACTATATTGCAAGAAGCATGGTCATATTATTACGAAATGTCGCAGGAAATCTGGTCCTGACAAAAGCTCAACTACTCATAAAGCCTTCCAAGTTATAGCAAGGAATTTTGGTACACAAGAAACACCAATCTTAAAGGCACATCAAACACCAACATTGCTTGATTGGAATGATATCTACAAAGGTGATACAAGAATCGTTTGTGCCTGCTCTTCCTAATGCAATCTCTTCAGGTATGATTGCTTCGTACCCAAGTAAGACTATTCATTGGTATGACAGATTGATCTTGCTGCATTTAGCCATATGACAGGAAATCAAAAACTTTTCTCTGATCTATCTAAACCACGCTCTAGACATGAAATTGCTACAGCAAATGGCCACGCATTGGCTCTATTAAACAATTTTCAGAAGTTCTTTGTGTACCAAAACTTACTGTGAAACTCTTATATGTTGGGCAACTTGTAGAATAAAATTTTATGGTCATATTTTCTCCAAATGTTTGAGTTATTTCGAACATATTGTCATGGGAAACGATGACAGGGGGACTTAAGGCTGACAGACTATTTCTTCTTCAATCTTCGGACACCAAGCTTCATCAATGTTTTCTTTTAGCTCCAAATCAAGATATTCAGTTTTCAAATAAAATGTGGAACTTGTGGCATCTCTGTTCAGGCCATCCACACACTTCTCGTTTAATTTTATGTGGAAATACTGTAATTTGTTTGGTAAACACTCATTGACTTTTCCATCTAAATTACCTTGTGAAAATTGTGTAAAATCAAGAGTCATAAACTTCCTTCTCAATCAAGCAATATTACTTATTCTACTCCTTTTGATTTTATTGATAGCGATGTTTGGGGACCTTCTCCAATTACATCTTGTTTGGGATACAAGTATTTCATCTTATTCATTGATCACACATGTCGCTATACACGGGGTTTCTTTTTTATACACAAATTTGAGGTACCAAACATTGTCAAAACACTTTATAACCTTATAGAAACCAAATTTGAGATAACGATCAAGATTTTTCGTTCAGATTTTGGAGGAGAGTATGTCAATACAAACCCTCACTAATTTTTTTCAAGAAAGGCATTTGGCTAGCTTTGGATGGTCTACCTGATTTTAAACGAGTAATTGTTGGTTCTAAAACATCTAATACTATGTTTATTGGTTATGCTAAAAATAGTGTTGGATATATATTTATGTCCCTAAAGGATCATTCTATTTGTGAATCGATATATGCGGATTTTTTTGAGCATATTTTTCCTACAAAAAATAATGTGCAAAGTGATGTGCAAAAAAATGCTTCTACATCTATGTCAGCTAATTCTCGTATTGTACCTTCTTCTAAAGTTATTCCTAATGAGAATGAAAATGAACTTAGAAGGAGTAAAAGACGTAGAATTGAGACTAGTTTTTGTCCTGATTTTATCACTACTTTCTCAGCTAAATTTTTTTTATATTAATATTTTGAATGACTAGTCTCTGTACCTATATCAATCAATACACAGTTTTTTTTAAAAATATAAAGATTATTAATAAATATTATTTTGTGTTTTAAAATTAAAAAGAGTATATACTCCTTAAATTGATGAATTTTAATTTTCCTTAAGTTCACTAAATGGCATGTGTGAACTTTTGCAATCACTCTTGGGTATGTGTCTTTATTTTTTTCATTTTTCATATACGAATTTAGAATTGATAATTGATAAGTCTTTGAATCAGTGAGATTTTTCATCCAGATATTTTTTTCTACATAGAATAAATGAAACAATAAGTTCTAAATTTAGCCAATAAAAAACAGAAAGTTACAAAATACAATAATATTTAGCAATACATTTCTTCTTCCTCTGTGCCTCCTCTTATTTCCATTATTAGGGATATTTATTTACAAATCACACCATGATTTTATTTTCATATAAGTAGTAAACTATTTATTAATTCTAAAAAATCGTATTAATATAATGCAAGCTATTTTTTGTAGATTTAATTATGAGAAAAAACTAATTACATGAGTTATTCAATCATCCTATTACCTAGAGTGTAGAAGAATGACATAATGCAGTAGTACTATGCATACATTGACATATATCATAAACACCAACATTAATTCAATCACTACAGAATAATCAACTTGTTATAACAAACATAACCTCTAAAAGAAGATTTGTACATCACATATTTGTTGAGTTCGCTGAAGTTGCAGAAATTTGAGGTACCACTATTTCTGTAATAGGTTAATCCGTTTTATCTTGGGAGGAAGTAATCCATAACCTCGGGTACATTGAGGGGATTAAATTCCTTAAGGACACACAGTGGTTTCTGTGGACTCGGATTGTTCATGTTTTTCTTTTCATCTTTTTTGTTTCTGGTTTACTAACTTCAATACAGGAATTACAAGCTTAAGGAATTTAATATATTTTTCTGTATTTGAGGTTTCTGGAGATTAAAACCTTTTTGGTTTTCTACTCTGTTTGAACATTGTACTGATTCGAAGAATATAAAAACTTCATTAGTATATAAGATTCATTCGGTTAACGATTAGAAGAATATAAAAACTTCATCGTTAAACTAGAAACAAATTGTATAAAGATTTTGTCTTTATTTGTTAGTATTTTAAATACTGAATTATTTGTCTATTTGTGACAGAAAAAATGACAACTGATACAGAACAACAAAATGTTTCTGTTAACAATGGTGCTTCGTCAAGTCGAACACCAGTTGCAACAACAATGGCTAATTCAGAGAAATCGGGCAAGTTCACCGGTATAGACTTCAAACGTTGGCAGCAGAAGAAGTTCTTCTATCTGACTACCCTCAGTCTACAACGTTTTATTAATGAAGATGTTCCTGTGTTAAAAGAAGGAGCTCCTGACAATGAGATATTTGTTGTGACTGAGGCATGGAAACATTCTGATTTCCTCTGCAAGAATTACATACTTAATGGATTGGAAGATGCCTTATATAACGTATTCAGTGTTTGTAAAACCTCTAAAGAACTTTGGTATGCTCTTGAGAAAAAAATACAAAACTGAAGATGCAGGCCTAAAAAAGTTTGTTGCTGCAAAATTTTTGGATTTTAAAATGGTTGACAGCAAGACTGTCATCTCTCAAGTTCAAGAATTACAAGTCATTATGCATGATCTCCTGGCAGAAGGTATGATCAAATTCAATAGTTTTATTGATAAAATTATTGAATGGGTTATTTACTTTAAATTGTCCATTGAAGGTATGGTCATAAACGAGACATTTCAAGTAGCAGCAATGATTGAGAAACTGCCTCCTTTGTGGAAAGACTTCAAAAATTATTTGAAACACAAGCGAAAGGAGATGACTCTCGAAGACTTGATTGTTCGTTTGAGGATCGAAGAAGACAACAGGGCTGCTGAAAAGAAGTCACGTGGAAATTCAACAATATTAGGAGCAAATCTTGTTGAAGAAGATCCCACAAAGTCAAAGAAAAGAAAGAAAGCATCTGGCCCAAAAAGCAATCCTCCTAAGAAGAAATTCAAAGGAAACTGCTTCAACTGTGGGAAAGTTGGTCACAGGGCTACAGAATGCCGTGCTCCCAAGAAGGAAAAGAAGAAAGATCCAGCCAATATGGTTGACATAAATAGGGATATTGACAACCTATGTGCTATGTTGACTGAATGCAATTTTGTTGGAAATCCCAAGCAATGGTGGCTTGATTCGGGAGCCACTGCACATATTTGTGCTGTTCGAGAAGCCTTTACAACATATGTCCCTGCTGCATCGGATGAAACCGTATACATGGGAAATTCGGCAACATCAAAGGTTGAAGGCCATGGCAAGGTATTTCTAAAGATGACCTCTGGCAAGGTGGTGACTCTAAACAACGTTTGTCATGTTCCAGAAATGAGGAAGAACTTGGTTTCTGCTGGCCTTATGATCAAGAATGGATTTAAGTGTGTTCTTGTTTCTGACAAAGTTTTAATTAGTAAGAATGAAGTGTTTTTAGGAAAAGGCTACCTCGATGAGGGTCTTTTCAACTTGAATGTAATTGTTGTTGATAATAATAAAGTTCAAGCTTCTGCTTATTTGGTTGAGTCAAATTGTTTATGGCATGAACATTTAGGACATGTAAATTATAAAACCTTGCGTAAATTGATCAACTTAAACGTATTGCCTAACTTTGAGTGCAATAAATCAAAATGTCAAGTTTGTGTTGAATCTAAGTATGCTAAGCATTCTTATAAATCTATCGAAAGGAATTCCAGTCCCTTAGAATTAATTCACACTGACATTTGTGATATGAAGTCAACACCAACTCGTGGTGGGAAAAAGTATTTTATAACTTTTATTGACGATTGCACTAGATATTGCTATGTCTATTTGTTGAATAGTAAGGATGAAGCAATAGATGCATTTAGGCAATACAAAACTGAAGTTGAAAATCAGTTAGATAAAAAGATAAAAATGATAAGAAGTGATAGAGGTGGAGAGTATGAATTTCCTTTTGCAGAAATATGTTTGGAAAATGGAATCATACATCAAACTACTGCCCCTTACTCACCTCAATCTAATGGAATTGCGGAGAGGAAAAACCGAACTTTGAAGGAAATGATGAATGCCTTACTTATAAGTTCAGGTTTACCACAAAACTTGTGGGGGGAGGCTATCCTTACCGCAAATCGAATACTTAATAGAGTACCCCACAGCAAGACACAGTCTATTCCATATGAGAAATGGAAAGGAAGAAAACCCAACTTGAAATACTTCAAAGTGTGGGGGTGTTTATCCAAAGTTCAAGTTTCTATACCTAAGAGGGTCAAAATAGGACCTAAGACTGTGGATTGTGTTTTCATTGGATATGCTACAAATAGTAAAGCATGTCAATTTTTGGTTCATAAATCCGAACATCCGGATATACATGATAATACGGTAATTGAATCAGATAATGCTGAATTCTTTGAAAATATCTATCCGTATAAAACTAGATGTGAGTTGTCGAGTGAAGGGTCTAAACGACCTCGAGAAGAACCAAAGGAGAATGTACCTAATGAAGAGATACTAAGGCGTAGTAAACGTCAAAGGACGTCTACTTCCTTTGGATCTGATTTTGTAATATTTCTTATTGAAAATGAACCGCAAACATTTAAAGAGGCTATGTCTTCTACGGAATCAACCTATTGGAAAGAGGCTGTCAATAGTGAGATTGATTCAATCTTGAATAACCATACTTGGGAATTGGTTGACCTTTCTCCAGGAAACGAACCTTTGGGTTCAAAATGGATCTTCAAAAGAAAAATGAAAGCTGGTGGATCTATTGACAAATACAAGGCAAGGCTTGTAATCAAAGGCTTTAGATAGAAAGAAGGTCTTGACTACTTTGATACATATTCGCCAGTAACTAGGATTACATCCATTCGGATGTTAATTGCACTAGCTGCGGTATATGGCCTTGAAATTCATCAAATGGATGTAAAAACAGCCTTCTTAAATGGAGATTTGGAGGAAGAAATTTATATGGAACAACCCGAGGGTTTCGTGGTTCCTGGTAAAGAGAAGAAGGTGTGCAAAGTTATTAAGTCACTTTATGCACTAAAACAAGCACCTAAACAATGGCATGCAAAGTTTGACCAAACCATGTTGTCAAATGAATTTAAAATTAACGAGTGTGATAAATGTGTTTACATTAAAGACACTCCAAACAAAGTTGTTATTGTATGTTTATATGTGGATGATATGCTAATAATGAGTAACGACATTGCTAACATAAATGCTACTAAACGCATGTTTGCTAGTAAGTTCGATATGAAAGATCTAGGAGTTGCCGATTTGATATTGGGAATTAAGATTCACAAAACTCCTCAAGGTCTAGCATTGTCTCAATCTCATTATATCCAAAAGGTACTTGAAAAATACAGGCACTTAAACTTCAAAAGTGTAAAAACACCAATTGATGTGAACCTTGATCTTGCTAAAAATAAAGGTGAAAGTCACTCTCAATTGGATTATGCCAGAGTGTTGGGAAGTCTAATGTACATCATGAATTGTACAAGACCAGACATAGCTTGTGCTATAAGTAAATTGAGTCGATACACAAGTAATCCCAACCAAAATCATTGGATGGCAATGAAACGAGTTTTGGGGTATCTAGAATACACACAAAACTTTGTTTTGCATTACAATAAGTATCCAGCAGTTGTTGAAGGATATAGTGATGCAAATTGGATTACTGGGTCAAATGAAACTAAGTCCACAAGTGGATATGTTTTCACTATCGGTGGAGGAGCAATATCTTGGAAATCATCCAAACAAACATGTATAGCTCGCTCTACAATGGAATCTGAGTTCATAGCCTTAGATAAGGCCGATGAAAAGGCTGAATGGCTTCGGAATTTCTTGGAAGATATTCCATTTTGGCCCAAACCAATGGCTCATATATGCATACATTGTGATAGTCAAGCTGCAATAGGAAGAGCTGGAAGCGTTATGTACAACGGTAAGTCTCGTCACATATGACGAAGACATAACACCGTTAGACAACTACTCTCTAGTGGAATTATCACAATTGACTATGTAAAGTCAAAGGATAATGTGTCGGATCCACTTACAAAAGGCCTAACTAGAGAGGGAGTTGAGAGATCATCAACAGGAATGGGACTATGGCCGAGGACAAGTCATCGTGGCGGTAACTCTACCTAGAAGACTGGAGATCCCAAGATCTAGGTTCAAGGAGATCAAACAAAGTCATTGATGACGGTTCAACATTGTCAAAATAAACTTTAAAAGTCCATTCTCATGATGGGACAATGTTCAGTAACAAGGATAAAGATATTAAGTCTTTTTAATGATTTCTAAGTTTGATACAGGGTATATCAAATGGTGTATCTACGAGATAACACATTTAGAAATCACCTATGTAAGTGTGAAGTGTAAACCGCTTCAAGGAGAATCCGGTAAAGTCAGTTCTCTACGCACTTATAAACCAAGAAGTGTTCATGGCTGAAACGAACAAAACAATGAGAACCAAAAACAGTTAAAAGGTTGATTGTGTGACTTATGTTGTCTAGGTATACACCAAAGCTCGACGGTTCAACGATATCAAATCTACCGATTGACCGAGTATATCCGATATATGTTCACTATGGAAAGTTCAAAGGGAAACCTACTTATCCAGATGCAATTAACTCTTACTTATGGATCACACAGTTTTTCATGCATATGTTTTAACAATAGCCATTCCCTATTCATGTGGGGGATTGTTGGGTTTTAAAGGTGTGAACAAGAAATGAAGGGTTGTGACTCTCCTGAAGAGTTGTGACCATGTCGAAGGGTTGTGAACTTTATGAAAGGTTGTGTCCTTTCTAAAGGATTGTGACCATTTGAAAGGTTATGCCTTTTCCAAAGTGTTATGACCTTTCTGAAAGGTTGTCTTCTTTCTGAAAGGTTGTCTTCTTTCCAAAGGGTTGTGACCTTTACCCTTTAAAGGCTATAAATAGAGAGACTTCCTCTCAGTTTTAACCACTGATTTTCTCTCCCTCTGCATTCATATTTTTCTTATAAACAAAGTTGAGTCTTTGTGTGATTCGTTACTGCATATTGAGTTCGCTGAAGTTGCAGAAATTTGAGGTACCACTATTTCTGTAATAGGTTAATCCGTTTTATCTTGGGAGGAAGTAATCCATAACCTCGGGTACATTGAGGGGATTAAATTCCTTAAGGACACACAGTGGTTTCTGTGGACTCGGATTGTTCATGTTTTTCTTTTCATCTTTTTTGTGTCTGGTTTACTAACTTCAATACAGGAATTACAATATTTACCTTCTTTCAACCGAAAAATTGAATGTAACAAACAATGAACTAAGTAGAAATATGCACTGAAATGTCTAATATTCTAGTTCAGAATATAATATTACATTTGTTATATTTTAAAAAAATAGAATAATTATTGAAGTGAAAGGAAAAATGGTAACCAAACTTTGAGGTTAGGAGTTTCCCCCTTATAAATATAAATAAATATATATATATATATATATGTGATTCTGCAATCTGCGTTTTTTCAAGTCTTGTGTAGTCCATCATCATCTATTGAACACAATTTCCTTTCTTGAAGCTAAAGATTTCACTTCAATTTTTTACCATGTTTCATCGCAAATGTAAGTTTCATATGCGTACCATTATGTTTTTAACATGTACAAAAAGCTCATGCACTTTTTGTTTATGAAAATATTAACTCACACCTATTTTATAAGTTGATGAATGAAAAAAGTCTCACATCAATGATTAATGAGATACATAATCTTCTTGTATGGCTTGGACAATCATTCTCCCTTTCGAGCTAGCTTCTGAAGGTATAAGCTAGACCCAAAACCTATTTCTGTGATACTTATGGTATCAAAGAAAAGGTCTTATCAATGTTGGGCCCTGTATTAAACCCTGGAAATGAGATGGGGTTTTGAAGAGTCTCACATCGAATGGAAAAAGGATGAGTGGTGTTTACATCCCTACTTTATTCAAATAAGGAGAAACATCATGATGACTCAAAGAAATAATCAATTAAGTAAATTTTAAAAGAATTTTAAGACAATTTTTTTAAAGGAGTCGCCACCTAATTTTAGAAAAAACTAGGAAACCAATTATTTAACTAATTATAAAAATATCTAAGAAACCAATAAATTCTAGGTAAGGGTTCAAGTTATTTCAAAGATAATGTATTAAGCATCCTTCAAAAATACAATTGTGGGACCCGTATCAAGCCAAAACACCTGATAAAAATGGAATTGTTGATTTGTAGCTGTTGTGGGAGTTGGAAACTTCTAGTTCAGTTCCTATGCCTTCTAGTTCACCTGGGCTTACCCGTATCGAGCTAAAACACATGTAAAAATGATATATATCGTAAAAAGGGAAAGGAAAGGGGACGTGCCATCAATGGTCTGATTTTGCCGGAGATGGTGTTGTTGGTCGGGTCTTGTTTGTTGCTACTTCACTAGTGATGGAGCCACGCCGAATGATTGGATACCTGCAAAATAAAGGAAAAACCGTGAAAGGGGAGAGGTGAGAGGGGAAGGGAAGCAACGACATTGGTGGTGGACTCACCAGATTCCGACGAAACTCCGGCTACTTGCCAAAAAAAATAATGAACTTTAAAAAGAACTTTTTGAACACTAAAAATCTGGGAATTAACCCTAAAATATTATCCACCACCCCTAAGTTAATGACCAAAAAATAACTTGAATAGAAAATCGGAAAACACCTATAGTACACTACCAGTATCTTAAAACCATGGGCCAAAATCACTAGTTAATAAAATATATGTGTATGCAATCTTATCTATATTTGAATGAATTTCTCGACTATGAGAATTATTAAAATGAATATCAACAAATGTAACGAATAAAATGAATATTAAAAATTGTGATGAATGTAACCAATGGCATGTCAAAAAATGCAATTTAACAGAAATAATGATTTAATCAAAATGAATAAATATTTGAATGCAGACAACCGGCTGTGACAAAAAGAATGTAACTAAAATTAACTAATAAGAAAATTCTTAAATTTTGACAAATAAGGATAAAAATCTGTCACGCCCCAAGCCTACACCGTGGTCGGGACTAGCACTCGAGAACTATTACTGGCCCCAAGCGAATCCTTGGCGTGACTTCCTTACTCAGCGGAAGACTTTAAGCATTAAGAAAAGAACTCAAATGCAAGATAACTCAACTGGCTCAAACGAAAGTCATAATGTTTTAGAAATAAACATTCAACTTAGCCAAATGGACAATCAAAATTAAACATAAGTCAATAACAAGATAAAGACAAATGAACTAATTGACTGTCTATCTATGAAGCCTCTAATAACTGAGATGGATGTCGGGACAAGACCCATGACATCCTAATGAACTAAATACTAAAAAGTAATAAAAAGGAATCTTCTTGAAGTAAGGAGGGTCACCAACTGACTCTGAGTGCTCAACTGGATCAACGAGGAGCTGGATGCTGATCTTGGTTACCTGCGTCTGCATCATAATAAGATGTAGGCCAACTGGCATCAGTACATTGAATGTACGAGTATGTGAGTTGGAATGATAAACATAACATAGGCTTGAAAAAAATCAAAAAAAAAACTTACCTTGGCTTTACTCAACTCCTAAATAACTTAACTCAATATAAACAAATAAAACACATGCAATATATAGAAAGCCTTTAAAATAGTAGAAAACAACTTAGTTCGTTAAACAAAATGCCATAACAAACTCAACTTTACTCATATAATAAAGTAATATAGTTTCTGTGGGAGATTCTCTAACCGACAACCACCACAATGAGCCTAAGTGGTCATACAATGTCTTGCCTACTCTACCAGAACTGTGCTATACTTTTTCATCATACAGAACGCCTTAACTAAGTGGATCCACTAGTCTATGCTAAAAAGCACTTAAGGAGTTATCTAAAAAGTATGATCCTTTACTACCCATGATGGCTACATGGTTTATGGAAACTTTGAATTATATGATCTCAAACTCGTCCCCATATCGGTGCTCAATAGTACTCCCAAAATATACTTAGCTCATATGCTTGTAAAAACAAAACTCTTTCTTTGGTTTGATATAATTAATCAAAAGCTTAACTTAAAAACTCTCTTGGAAATCTCAATTTCCCTTACTTAGTTCCCGTATAATCTTTGAAAAATGAACTTTACGCTTACTCTTTACTGAAAACTAGCTCAAAGGCTCTTTTGGAAATCTCATTTTCCTTTCTCATCTAAATGTACAAACATTTACTCTTTGGGAATGCATAGTCCCGATATACTCTTTTGAAGAAAATGACTTCACTTTAGTCAACTCAAAACTTAAGTCTTAAAACAAAGTTAATACATTTATAAAAGACTTTTGGAAAACTCTTTGAACTCAACTTGACTTGACTCTTAACTTCTCTTGACTTGATTCTTGACTTCTAGACTTGACTCTTAACTTTCTTGGATTGAATTATGGATTCAAGGATTGTGATTTGTGATAGAAAGATCTCATGATGTTTAGAAGTTATATTAAATAGCTAAACATGAGGAAAGGTCAAGAAATCACCGTCATGGAGAAAGTCTGCGACGCGGAGATGCATTTAATTATTTGGTCGCGAAATAAATTCTGAAATAATGGAGTCTGTGGCCTCTCCACTACGTGGAGAGAAAATTTTCACACTGACGGAACAGGTCCACAATGTACCAATTCCTTGTCCGACTTTTTCCTTCTTCGTTTTCTAACCCCAATTCGCCTAAATTTGATTCTTTTTCTCAATGTCTCTTTAGAGTTAGGTACCCACAACATTAACACAAGAATCTAACTCAAAGAAACTCTAATAATCAATCTTAAACTGTTCTGAACTCTTCCATCTCATCCCAAATTCAAGAACGAAAGCAATTCAAGAATACAACTCAAGAACATCAAATTCTCAATCTTTTTAGGAAGAAATTACACTGAATAAAACATGTTTGGCGCATGGGTGAACGAACACAATGCTGTGTGCACTCACATACCTCGTAGGGATCACCCCTTCACGAAATCCACGGGCCTAGCTTCAAGTACTTAACGATTCCTTGCTCCTTCTCCTCTTTTCTCCTCTTCTTTTCTCTTCTCTCAAAACCCTAACTTGTTTCTCAAAAGCGTAAGCTGAATCCAATCAGTTTAGACCCCAACTTAATTCCCAGAAACGAAATTAATTAATTAGGTGGTGAAAAGGCAATAATGCCCTTCTAAAATCCGGATTGGACTTTCCTTATTTGAATAGCCCAACTTCAAATGGGGTTATGTCACTCATGCGAACTCGAAATCACGGAAACTCGGCGGCGTTGGAAAGATTACTCCAAGATATTTCCTACTATATCTGGAAATACACCTAACTCATCTTGAGCTAAGAGTTATAGTCTTTTGAAGTTGATCAAAAACACAAACTTAACTTAACCTAACCAATTTTCCAGGTTTTTATTATTTCCAAAAAAAATCACTCTTTCTAATTCTAGCTCTTTCTAGTTCTTTCAATTTGCGAGATGTTACAATAACTCTCCCTTGAGAACATTCGTCCTCAAATGAAATTACTCTAAGTAGGCTAAGGGTGTTACATTTATCATTCAGCTCAAACACCCAACAAGCAATGCAAATACAACATGCTAATCTTATAAATAAAAGCCAAGAAAAGGATTAGTACCTTAATTTTGAACTTCTCTAAATTCGAAGAGATGTGGATATCTCTTCTTCATATCTTCCTCAGTTTCCCTAGTAGCTTCCTTAACAAACTGGTTCCTTCAAAGAACTTTAACTGATGCTATCTCTTTTATTCTTAACTTGCGAACTTAACGATCTAGAATACGAAGAGGAATCTCCCCATAAAATAATCTGCCCTTGATTCCAATATCTTTAGTTGATATAATCGATAAAGGATCACCCATGCACTTCTTCAACAGGGAGATGTGAAATACCAGATGAACCGTGGCTAACCCTTGTGGTAGCTCCAACTCATAAGCTACATTACCAACCCTTTTCGATATTTTGTAAAGGCCAATATAACGGGGACTAAGCTTCCCCTTCTTAGAAAATCTCATAACACCCTTCATGGGTGAAACTTTAAGATATACTCAATCATCTACTGCAAATTCTAACTCTTTTCTCCTAACATCAGTGTAGGATTTTTGACGACTCTGCGCTATTTTCAACCCTTCTTGAATCACTTTCACTTTCTCCATATTTTGATAAACTTAGTCTGGTCCTATCAACCCAGCTTCACCAACATCAAACCATCTAATAGGAGATCGACATCTTCTCTCATAAAGAGCTTTGTAAGGAGCCATCTGAATGCTAGAATGGTAACTATTGGAGTAAGCAAACTCAATGAGAGGTAAATGATCATCCCAATTACCCTTGAAATCAATCACACAATCTACCTGGATACCTTAAAACACCATCTTCCCTTTGTTAAAAATCTATCACTTTTTGCTTATAAACACTTGCCTCTAATTCAAGCAAAAAAGCATATTGGTCTTGCTTCTCTTTTACTTCTAACACTAATGATGATTCAGCCCCATTCATCACCACTACTACTCCTTCTGTGGAATCCATTAGTTGAACTCCTTGTCGTGCAAGTCTATGTACCTCTTTTGCTAACTCTTTCTTATCTTCCTCAAAATGGTCAGTACTACCCATAGATAACCTGCTCAAGGCATTAGCAATAATATTAGCCTTACCTGGGTGATAAAGAATACTCATGTCAAAATCCTTGAGTAATTTTAACTACCTCCTTTGTCTGAGATTAAGCTCTTTCTAAGTAAACGCATACTGAGACTCTTGTGATTGGTAAACACATCCACATGCACAGCATAAAAATAATGGCGCCATATTTCAAAGCAAATACTACGGCAACCAACTCTAAATCATGGGTTGGGTAATTCTTCTCATGAACTTTCAATTGTCTGGAGGCATAAGCTATAACTTTGTCATTCTGCATTAACACACAACCCAAACCAACTCTAGATGCATTACAGTACACAACAAAACCTTATGTACCTTCTGGTAAGGTCAACACTGGGGCAGTAGTCAACCTCTTTTTCAATTCCGGAAAGCTTTTCTCACAAGCTTCAGACCATTGAAACTTCACTGTTTTCTGAGTCAACTTGGTCAAAGGAGACGAAATAGACGAGAACCCCTCTACTAATATTCTATAATATTCAGCCAAACCTAAGAAACTCCTAATAACAATTGAGATGTGGGTCTAGGACAGTTCTGCAGTGCTTCTATCTTTCGAGTATCAACTCTAATTCCATCACCAAAAACTATGTGGCCCAAGAATGCCACAGACTCAAGCCAAAACTCACATTTAGAGAACTTAGCATATAACTCCTTATGTTTCAAAGACTGAAGACCTATTTTGAGATGGCTAGCATGATCTTCCTCATTCCTCGAATAGATTAGTATTTCATCAACGAACACAATAACAATCATATCTAAATAAGGCTTGAATATTCTATTCATAAGGTCTATGAACGCTACAGGTAAACGCATAATGACCATAACGGGTCCTGAATGTTGTCTTTGGAATATCAAATTCCCTTACTCTTAACTGATGGTAGATAGATTTGTGGTCAATCTTAGAAAAATGGGTAGCACCATAAAGTTGATCGAAAAGATAATCAATTCTGTTAAGATGATACTTATTCTTGATGGTAATCTTATTCAACTGACAATAATCTATACCCATCCTAAGGGAACCATCTTTGTTTCTCACAAATAGGACCGGAGCACCCCAAGGTGAGATACTTGGTCAAATGAAACCTTTCTCTAAAAGATCTTTCAACTACTCATTTAACTCTTTAAACTTTGCTGGAGCCATTCTGTATGGTGGAATACATATAGGACGAGTATCTGGAAGAATATCTATACCGAAGTCTATCTCTCTCTCAGGAGGAACTCCAAAACGATCATCTAGGAAGACTTATGAAAAACTCTTTTACTATTGGAACTGACTAAATAAGAGGTATCTCAACATTAGAGTCATTAACTCGGACTAAGTGATAGACACACCCCTTGGAAACTAACTTTCTCGCCTTGAGGTACGAAATAAAATTACCCGTAGGCACTGCTGAACTGCTCTTCAACTCTATAACTGGTTCACTGGAAATTGGAACTTGACTACTCGAGTTCTACAATTTATTGATGAATAACAATCATGAAGCCAGTTCATACCTAGAATGACATCAAAATCTACAATGTCTAACTCAAATAAATCAACCATGGTACTCTTGTTATTCATGGAAATGGAACAATCACGATAGACTCTTTCTTCTAGAATAGATTCACCAACAGGTGTAGAAACACTGAAGGGCTCAAGAAGTTGGTTAGGAAGAATATCAAAATTGAAGACTTGGATCCTACCACTGACAACATTTGGCAAATCTTCTTGCTTTCAGTGACTAGTGATAGCATAAAGACAGTTTCCCCCTCCGCCTACCCCTAAAGTAGCTCATCAAGATGCAGCTCTATCTGGTGGAGCAACTGAAGAAGCCTGGGCTTTATTACCCCATTATTATTACTTTGTCTGCTCTTAGGACACACTCTCATAAAATGACCGTTCTGGCCACACTTGAAGCAACTAGTGGAGCCATCACGACACACCCCTGAGTGGCTCCTGCCACATTTAGCACATGCAGGAGTCTTAGTACCCCCTTGTGCCTTACTACCTTGTGAATGCGCAAGTTTAGCTCTGAAGTTCTGAGAATTCTGACTATTGTACTCACATTTGTTCCTTGGTGCAGGGGTACTGGCAGATGATTGAGCAGGTCCTTTCTACTTATGTTGGAAAGAAGACTGGTTCACATTACTCTTTTACTGCCCGGATTTGTTCCCCGATGTCCTAACTCTCTTGTTCTTAAACTCTTCTCTATCCTTCAACTAGTCCTTCTCAAGTTGTTTCACATGGATCATCAGCCTTGCTATGCCCATGTAACCTATTAGCATGGCTGCCTTACTTTCCTTATTTGACAAACGAGTCAATCCTACAACGAATAAACTCATCCGTCCTACTCCTCATGTCGTCAACCATATCTTTATTTCTCTTAGCTTACGGGGAAAGAAATGCCTCATGAAGTCACTCTCGACCATAGGCCATCTCACAATCGGTTACACATAAGCATATGTTAGAAAGAGACTTTTAAAGAGATACACTTTATCCAACGAAATAAGTATGAAAGAAGTGACGGAATTCCTAAATGTTACGGCCTCCTAATTATAGATATGGTGCGCTTCTCACCGATAACTAGGACTCTAGAGACATGGCTTCATAGACTCTCTAGGACTCTTGAACTCTGTGCTCTGGTACCAAGTTTGTCACTCCCCGAGCCTACACCCTAGGTAAGACTGGCACTCAAGAACCCTTGCTAGCCTGAACCAAACCATTGGTTTGGCTTACTTACTTAGAGGAAGACTTTAAGCACTAAGAAAAGAACTCAAATGCAAGATAACTCAATTGTCTCAAACTAAACTCATAATGTTTTAGAAATAAAAATTCAACTTAGCCAAAGTGGTAACTCAAAACTGAACATAAGTCAATAACAAGATAAATACAAATGAACTAACTGGTTGTCTATCTATGAAGCCTCTAATAACTGAGATGGATGTCACGACAAGACTCACGACTTCCTAATGAACTAAATACTGAAAATCAATAAAAAGGGATCTTTATGAAGCAAAGAGGGTCACCAACTGACTCTGAGTGCTCAACTAAATGAATGAGGCGCTGGATGCTAATCTTGGTTACCTCCGTCTGCATCATAATAAGATGCAGGCCAACTGGCATCACTACATTGAATGTACGAGTGTGCGAGTTGGAATGCTAAACATAGCATAGGCTAGAAAAGAATCTGAAAGAAGCACTTACCTTGGCTTTACTCAACTCTTGAATAACTTAACTCAATATAAAGCAATAAAACACATGCAATAAATCGAAAGCCTTTAAAACGGTAGAAAATAACTTAGTTCGTTAAAGAAAATGCAATAACAAACTCAAATTTACTCATAAAAGAAAGTAATATTGTTTATGTGGGAGATTCTCTAACCGACAACCACCACTATGAGCCTAAGTGGTGATACAACATCTTGCCCACGCTGCTAGAACTATCCTATATTTTGTCGTCATATAGAATACCTTAGCTAAGTGGATCCACTAGTTTATGCTGAAAAATACTTAAGGAGTCATCTAAAAAGTATGATCCTTTACTACCCATGATGACTACATGATTTATGGAGACTTTGAATTATTTGAACTCAAACTCGTTCCCATAGCGGTGCTCAATACTACTCCCAAAATATACTTAGCTCATATATTTGTACAAACAAAACTCTTTCTTTGGTTTGAGATAATTACTCAAAAGCTTAACTTAAAAGTTATCTTGGAAATCTTAGTTTCCCTTTCTTGTTCAAATGTGAAAACATTTTAAACTCTTGGAAATACTTAGTTCCTGTATAATCTTTAAAAAATGAACTTTACTCTTACTATTTATTGAAAACTAGCTCAAAGGCTCTTTTAGAAATCTCAGTTTCCTTTCTCATTTAAATGTAAAACATTTACTCTTTGGGAATACATATTCCCGATATACTCTTTTGAAGAAAGTGACTTCAATCTTTACTCTTTACTCAGCTCAAAATTTAAGTCTTAAAACAAAGTTAAAATATTTGTACGACTTTTGGAAAACTCTTTGAACTCAACTTGACTTGTCTCTTAACTTCTATTGACTTGATTCTTGACTTGTAGACTTGACTATTAACTTTCCTTGAACTGAATTATGGATTCAAGGAATGTGATTTGTGATAGAAAGATCTCATGATGTTTAGAAGTGATTTTAAATAGCTAAACATGAGAAAAGGTCAAGAAATCACCGTTTTGGAGCAAGTGCGCGACGCGGAGATGCATTTAATTATTTGGTCGCTAAATAAATTTTGAAATAGTGGAGTCTGCGACCTATCGGCGACGCGGAGAGAAAATTTTCACAGTGAAGGAACACAAAGCGGACCTGGTACCTGGTACCTGTTCCTTGTCCAACTTTTTCCTTTTTCATTTTTTAACCCCAATTCGCCTAAATTTGATTCTTTTTCTCAATATCTCTTTAGATTCAGGTACCCACAACATATACATAAGAATCTAACTCAAAGCAACTCTAATAATCAATCTTAATCTCTCAAGAACTCCTCAATCTCATCACAAATTCAAGAACGAAAGCAATTCAAGAATACAACTCAAGAACATCAAACTCTCAATCTTTTTAGGACGAAATTACACTGAATAAAATATGTTTGGCACGTGGGTGAACGAACCCAATGTTGTGTGAACTCACATACCTCATAGGGATCACCCCTTCATTAAATCCATGAGCCTAGCTTCAAGAACTTGACGATTCCTTGCTCCTTCTCCTTTTTTTCTCCTCTTCTTTTCTCTTCTCTCAAAACCCTAACTTGTTTCTCAAAAGCGTAAACTGAATCCAATCAGTTTAGACCCCAACTTAATTACCAAAAAAAAAATTAACTAATTGTGTGGTGAAAAGACCATAACGCCCTTCTAAAATCCGGATTGGACTTTCCTTATTTGAACAGCCCAACTTCAAATGGGCATATCTCACTCATACAAACTCGGAATCACGCGAACTCTGCGGCATTGGAAATATTATTCCAAGATCTTTCCTATGATATCTGGAAACACACCTAACTGATCCTGAGCTAGGAGTTATAGTCATTTGAAGTTGACCAAAAACTCAAACTTAACAAAATTTCCAGGTTTTTATTATTTCCCAAAATATCACTCTTTCTAATTCTAGTTCTTTCTAGTTCTTTCAATTTGCGAGATTTTACAAAATCGATAAACAATGTATATATTTGAAATATTGAATAAATAAAACTTGAAAGTTAAGAATTTTGAAAATGTAGGCCAAAATTGGCTGTCAACAAGTGGTCTCCTTATAGATTTGTGAAATCGTTCCCTTTTGGAGTGGAGTTTGGCTCAAGATCCATTTTTCAATACTATATTAAAAGCATTAGGTGTTAGAAAGCTATATACGCTATCTGATCATTTCAATAAATTGCAAGCAACATACTTTCAAATAGAGATCTAATTGACAAGCACGGTACCTGGGATACTATCACAATAATCACATCCAAATATCCATGAACTGCTGATCCATATCTGAAAAAAGATATATATCATAGACTGTGTACCAGACATAAGAAAAAGAAAAGCCTTCATGTTTATTTCACCTTGGAAATTTCAGTTTTTGTGATTGAAATCTTGTCAAATCTAGGATCCAATAAATGGCGAAGAAACCTGAAAGCTCTGGAGATAAAGAAACATATATTCTGAGGCCACAACATGAAACTGGAAAGTGGAGAAATTCCTCTCTAATACACATCCATAGGGATGTACTTTGAATGAATCGGAAGTGGCATATCATGATGAAATTTGATTTTGTAAACATAAGCCTGAAATATAACTTTTCCAACACTACTAATTATATATTTCAATGATACGAAACTTCAAGTAATCAAGTCACCCGGGCATTTCATAAATAATGTATCAACACATAATACATGTCTTTGTTGTATTATATATAATAGAGATTAGCAAGTCGATGATTGCAAGAGTCAAAATCTATTAATTAAAACAAAGAACATAAATTTTGATACAAATATCTTATCACTTTCTCCAGTACTAACGTCACTCCTGCAATATCCATAAGAAATTCATTACCACTTGGTGTTCTATTCCTTCCCTTTGAAGAGGTATAAGTCCCCATATCAACAACTATTAATTGACTTCTACATTAGATTTTCTATATTACTCAATTTTGTATCTGATTAGAGCAATGAAGGTGATAGAATTTACTGACACAACAAATGAAAAAAAAAGCATTAAGAAAAACAAATGAAATCAAATAACAGAGAGAAGATACTCACCTCAACTTTTTAACACTACATTGGAAGACCAACGATTGCAAAAATTTCAAAAATAGAAACTATGACATTGGAAGAAAGAGAAATAGCTCATGTAAATGCCTCTAGGAGCAAATGATATTGGAAGGCAAGACAAATTACCCTAAATAAGTTGAGCAAATGACATGAAACGGAGATGTCAAACATGAATCTTAACTTAAATTTATGCATTATACAAATATTTTAAATAATATGTAATTCTTTTGCAACAATATAGCAAAGTTGACTTGTCCATTAACGAAAGCGCTAGGAATTACAGAGAGAGATATCAGTTCTGGTGTCCTTATTTTAAGAGTACTACAATACCAGTGATTTAATATAATCCAATCAATGTCAAGACTAAGAGTCTCATAAGTCATTAGTAATAAAATCATTTAAGATATACACTAACAGTCTAATCTGGGATTGAGGAGCAATTGATTTATTATTGCAGATGTCTAAGAAATATTGCCTAATCACAGCAACAAAGTTGTTTAAATAGAAATATCAATAGAACCAGTAGATACAAAAATAATATCCTAAAACAATATAAAGTTAAAACAAAATGATAGTTTCGCCTCACCTTTCTCTTTATGCTGCCTATTAAAAGACTCCATTTTTCGGTGTGAAACTAGTAGTTGAGGAATTCATGGAAGTGTTAGTGTGGTAGGTGGTAGTGTGGTAGGTGAATAATTTATAATAAAGTTTTTATTATAATATTCTTTTGCTAAGTGTCTTATTCTTAATAGTTCTTTAATATTATTTTTTGGGGTTGCGAAATTCATGGTAAAATGTAATAATATTTATTGTAATATTCTTTCGATAGTTGTTTTAATCTGAGTATTTCACTAATATTATTTATGATATATTCTAGATATAACATATCTTGGGTTCTTTGGTACATATATAAATTTTCTTCCATTAATTGTTCTAATAGTTTTATATCTTCCATAGATTCTATCCAATATTGTATATATTCATAGTTCATTTTAATCTGAATTTATTTCTAGATCGTACCATTCTATTCTTTCGTAATCTAAATCATGTAAGTCTATTTCATACCATTGTTGGTTTAATATATCTTTTGATTCGTTATCATTAAATATTTTTTCCAATATAATTCTTCTTAATTCAATTATTTTTATATTTTAAAGTATATATAGGATTAAAGTTTCGTAGTGTTTTATCATTTCATCATGCATGTATGTAGTCATGTTCGTTGTTATGCAGATTTTTTATTTTCAATTATTTCTTCCTATCATATTCATAACTGATTAAATTCATATTAGATCATTATGAACTAGATTATCTGTTTATCATGTTTTTCTGTCACTACTAGCATCGTACTTTAGCGGATATTTCCTTCTTATCAGCGCCTCGACTTTGTTTACTCCCCTAACGGCTTCCCTCGCCTATCGGTTTCAACATTAGGATGGCATAGTATAGAAGTTTTCTCCCTATTTCCAGTGTGCTAATAAACTAAAAATCATGATTCAAATAATTCTAATATATAATAACTAACATAAATTTATTCAATCATATATATGATATTCAGGAATATATGAAATTAGTTCCGCATATTTTTTGAACAATATACCTTTGCTTCTTGTTTAGCCATGCTATATGAAATATCTGATTGGATTTCAGATTTATCCATTAACTTTTAAGTATTTAGTATCTTGAGAGAGTTTTTTGAAAGGAGAGTTTTATATATTAGGCATTGCCTTTTCATTTACATATGCCTTCCTTTATATAAAAAGGATTTGCTACTTTACAAGTTTTTACAATACTACACGTACATACTACTTAATAGTGTACCTATATAGTATAATAATGTGCCTAATAATATAGTATGACACATCTACTTATGACACACCATACCTACTACTTATGACACACCATACCTTACTTTACACTTGTACACCTACTTAATGACATACCATACCTTACTGTACACTTGTCCACCATTCCTATCTACTTACTTTAATATGCACATGCATAATAATGCATACTTGACTAATTTACATCTTATCTACATCTTTTTGAATACTTTACTTTATCTTTTTTGCCACTTTGTCTGCTATTTGCATCTTTTCTTCGTCATCTTTTTTACTCTAAATCAACATTTGGAATTATGTTATCTTCACCATTATATTTCGAACATATGTGATCAGGATATTTATGTCCAATTAATTTGCAATATCTGGTGAATAACTCTATCGAAATAAATCCTGCCTTTAGTGCTCTCGTCGTAGGTCGTTCTTCTGGCTTAAGTAATGAAAAACTCCATCTCTAGACTTCATGCATATCTGCTTTCCTTAGCTCCCTTGAATTGTAATAAATCATTAACTGATCTCTTGCATAGTAAGTTGATATGGCATTACCGTTTAAATAATTATTTGCTAGCTCCTGTATGATAGTTGATATACCAATTATTCTTTTGTTGGCATAAAAACTTGGTATCTCTATTTTGCATATCTCTTCTTGTTGTCCGATGTCCTAAAGTATAATCATATCTTTAGTTAGTCCTATCTTGATAACCTGTATTGGAGGTTTTATTTCCTCGTATAATATCTATGCTGGTGCTGTATAGAATTTTATATAAAATAAATTTCCTTTTGTAACTCTTTTTTTTGTGACGAATGCCTTGTGTAGTTTTGGTATTCCACTAACTTCTTCCCCGTCATATGTGTTTACGGTATTTAACAGTCCGTAGTTGTAACATGTTCTTATTAAATTAGCGTTAGTTTTTGGCTATGCAATTAACTTGTTATATCCTTGTAACTTTTGTGTTAAATAATCCTGATTTGGTTCTTTTGTAGTTGATCTGGGGTTAAGGTTTAAATAAGTTTGGATTTTGTGTATATTTTTTATATAGGTTCGTGTGATGTAGTTATATGTCTTTTTCTCATTTTGGTTTTGCAAACTATCTGCATATGTAGATATTTGTGGTTCTATGGACATATGTCTAGGTGTCCTTTCGGTAAATAGTTTTTCGAATAGTTGGTTTAAGTTCGCATTTTTATGTTGTTTATCGCTAACTTGTTTGCTTGTACCTACAGCTGTATTTAAACAAACATTATGGGTTTTAAGGAGTTTCCCATCGTTTCCTTTTAGCTCTGGGTTTTTTCCGTCTTCCGATCGACGTAGCTCCTCATTTTTATAGTTATGCTGCTGACTAGCTTTAGACTTCAGATTATCTTCACTAGTCTTTAGCTTTTGTATCTCGTTGTCCATACTATCCACTTTTGTACAAAGTGTAGTAATGGCTTTGACTATCTTTTCAATTGTATCTTATTCCTCAGTCTCAGTCTGAGTAGCTGTGATAGGTAATCTGCAATAATATTCTTATCAGTTTTTATTACTTCAATTGTAAATGTAAAATTTAATATATTTAATACTAATCTCCTTATTTCTTTTGTTGTTACCGAGTCTTGTATTTTTCTTGTTAGCCACCATTTTACTTGTGTATTATTTGTTCTTATAATAAATTTGTTATATACAATATATGGTTCAAATGATAATAAACATTTATATACCGAATATAATTCTTTCCTATTTATTTTCCATCTTATTTCTGCATTAGTAAATGTTCCTGAATATTATCTACAGTGATATTCTATTTTTTCTTCTCCATACCTATATTTTAATACTCCTCCATAACTTTTTTCACTGGCGTCTGATTCTACTATATAAGTAAATTTTTTATTTTCATCCGGAAAATATAGTTTAGGTAGGTTCTTACATAATAATTTTATTTTTTTTATTTGTGTTTGGTCTTTCTTATCAAACTGGTATTCTACATCTTTCTTTAATTTTTGTTGTAATGGTTTTAAATTCTCTGCTAATTTTGGTATGTATTATCTTACTTGATTTACTAGTCCTAAAAATGATTGTAATTTCTTTTTCGTATCTAGCTGTTCTTTTGAGTTAATTATTTTTTGTACTATATGCGTTTGTATTTTTATTCCATTTTTATCTATTTGTATTCGTAGGAATTCTATTTGGCTTTTCATTATGTCTGCTTTCTTTTTACTTAGGCTTATGCCTGAATATTCTATAATATGTATGGATTTTTCTAATAATCTTATGTGTTCATCTTGTGTTTTAGAATATAGTAATATATTATCAATATATACTACACAATTTTCTAATTGTTTAAAATAGTTATACATAAAGTGTTGGTATCTACCTGGTGCATTTTTATATCCAAATGGTAATACATTCCATTCGTAAAATCCTTGTGCTACAGTGAATGCTGTTAGTTTTTTAGATTCTTCTTCTAATTTTAAGTGATAAAATCCCGATTTATAATCAAATTTGCTAAAATAATTATATCTTTGTATTTGTCTTATCTTTAGTATTTTATTTGGTATCGGATAGCTATATGTCTTAGTTTTTGCATTTAAATTTCTTTAATCAATAACCATTCTACTTTTTCCTCTTTTTTATTCACTATGTTTATTTACGATAAATATCGGGCTTCTGTGCTTACTATTGCTTTCTTGTATATACCCTTTTTCTAGTAATTCATTTATATGTATCTTAAATTCGGTTAAATCATTAAAGTTATACTTTAATGGTTTTGGGTTATTATACTATTATTATCAATTAGCTCAATTTTTACTTTTGTTTTATGTTTCTCCCATCCTTGTAAAGGATCCTCACTCTATAATAATTCTAACTTATCTTGGATTATCTTCATTTTATCTATGGAGAATATAATTAATTCTATTTTAGGGTCTTCTTCTTTTATATTTTCTAATTTTTGTGAAATTTTTTCGCTTCCTTTTATACATTCTGTTGTTTTTCGTTTTTTATTATTTACTCTTTTTGCTCCTATTTTTTGTTTACACGGTGTTGTGAACCACCAGTGTGTTTTTGTTATTATGTGTGGGTATAATTTTTCTAAAAATGGCATCCCTAATAGCATATCTTTTGTAGTCAATTCAAAGTTATATATTTCCTCTATAGTTAATATCTTATCCCATATTTGTATTTTTATATTTTTTGTCTTATATGTGATCATGCTTCCTTCATTATTAAATCATGTTACTACTATCGGTGTTTTTAATTTTTCGCACTTATCTTCTGGTAAACAATTGTATTTACATATATTAGCTTCTGCTCCCGTATCTATCATTGGTGTATAATATATATTGTAATATCCTTTTATTATTATCTTTGCAAGTATATATATTTTCATATTTTTATCATACTAAAGTCCTTTTTATTATTACTCTTTTATTTTCATAATTTATTGTCAACTGTTTATCTTCTAGATTATATGGTTTTACTTGTTCTAGCCATTTTATTCCTAAAATGACATTTTCATCTCCTTGATATACTTTAAACTTTATTATTATTGGTATTCCTCCAATGATTATTTCATTTTCCGTAGTTTCTTCGGTATATGTTAATGCTTTTGGTAGTTTGGGGCATGATTGTTCAGTAGTTATTATTTCATCTTCCGTCACTAATTCTCTTGTAATATAGTTTTCTTCTAATACTGTATTTATTAATATTAAATATTTTCATTGTTCCATTATTCCCTTTATGTAGTAATGATGTGATTTTCTTTCTTCTTCCATTGATTTTTGTAGAGTTTTATCTATTCTTCTTGATGTACTCATTTTTTATGATATTTGTGACTGAGTAGTTAACACTTATTATAAATTTAAATTTTTGGTATATGAGGTTACCTTTTACTGCGCTTATTATACTTTTTTCTATAGGTTGTATGATCCTATCATCTGCTAAGTATATTTCTATGAGTGTATCTATTCCTTCTCTAAAACATGCTTTTATTAATATTTTCGTTCCTCCTAAATGTACATATTTAATTGGATTTTTAGCCTTAATATCTTGCATTTCTTTATTTATTATTCGTTTGTTTATTATTGGTATTTTAGCCTTTCCTTTGGTGTATTTGCAATCTATGATATGCTCTCTTTGACTTACTACATAGTATTCTTCTTTTTGTCGTTTAAACCAATTTCTTATTGTTGGTATTTCAAATATTTTTGCTACGCTTAGGTCTAATTCTTTTTCTTTTATTTGTTCAAATATATTATTATCAAATATTATTTTTTATTCTGCCGATTCTTCATCTTGATATTTTTCTTTAGTTATTATTTATATATCTGTTTCAGTCATTTATATAGTGTTCATTATCTGATTCTGTTAATGAATTATTTTCCATCTCGTCTATTTCATTTTTTGATAATTCATATATGCTATCTTCACTTTCTAATTCATAATCTACGTATTCTATTTGTGTATATTTTTCATTGTCTATTATTATTTCTGATATTTGTATTTTCTTTGGATTCTTAGGTAATTTGCAATCTCTAGCTATATGTCCTAATTTTCCACAATTATAACAAGTACATTCCGTTAGTTTTCTTTTTGGTCTATATGGTATTTTGGTTTTGTAGTTTTTTACATAGTGTCTTCTTCTGGGTTTTTTATATTTATATTTTGATCTGTATTTTTATTATATTTCTTTCTATTTTTATAATACCTATCCGTACAATCAAATTGAGGTGCTGTTTTATTTTTGCAACATGCCAAGTTTTTTACTAATATTTTTTCCATTTTTATTTCTTCTTTATGTTTTTTCACATAGTTCCATAAACCATCGTTGCCAGAATTTCATTCTAGCTCTTAAGGTATCTGTTAATTCTGCTTCATTCCAACTTTTTTATTATTTTTGAATTAAAAGGTTCTGGTAATTTTCTAAAATATAATTTTCTTATTTCTTTACTTTCTTCTGTGTTATATGTTCCTTTATAATAGTATTCTCTAAATACATATGTATATTCATCTATGTAACACATATTACGTATTGCTAATTTGTCATTAGATTCCGATTTATGATTTTTTCTTTATTTTGTTCTTCTACTTCTGTTGTCATACTACTAAATTCATTTTTTTATAGCTACTTCATATTTATATAATATTTCTATAGTTGTAGTAACTAATTCTCCATTAGATTTTTTATTACTTCTTAGAGTTTTTAAAATTTCATCTGATAAATTTTATAGCCATAATTCTACTGTTCCTATAAGCATTCTTTCTATATATCCTGGTGTCTTTGCTATTACTATTTTGTTATCTATTAATTGTTTTGATATATATCCTATCCATAATTGGATTGTTTTATTTATATTTGCTACACAGTCTAAATCTAAAAAATTATGTCGTTCAGTTATTGGTTTAGGTGTCCATTTATTATTTAATCTTTTACCCCATATAATTTTTTCTCTATCACATTGTCCATAGTTTTCATTATAATATTTTGAATTTAAATTTTTTGGGTTTTTTACTCCTGATGTACTAGGTTTTTCAGCCATGTCTATGTCTCCTGTATTTACTTCTAAATCCTTTGTATTGTCTATGTTTGCTAAAAGTTTCGTATAGGTTTCGCTTGTTTCCGAACGTTGTTCATCTGGATCATTGTCATTTATTTCATCAATTTTTATTTCAGGTAGATTGTTTTGGTTATTTTCTTCTTTTTCTTCTAATTCTTCTAATTCATCATCTAATTGCAATTTTTCTTTAAATTTAATTATCTCTTTTGCTAATTTTGTTTTTTGTTCTTTTTCTTTTTGTTTAATTTCATACATTTTTTAAATATTGCTAGCTCTTTTTCTAGCTCTATTATTTTAATATTTTTTACTTTTTCTAATTGTTGTACTTCCTTTTTTGCTTGTTGTTTTATTTTTTCAATCTCCGTTTTTCTATCTACTTCTTCATTTTCTTTTGTTATTCTTACCATAGCAGTTAAACTATCTTCTAGTTTTACCGTTTCTTTTTCTAACATTAAACTTAAATTGTCACCTATTTTCTTATATCTTCTTCCTAGATTAGAAAATATTATCTTTATTTTTAATCCGTCATAGTTTTCGTATGTTTTTTCATCTATTGCATATTCTTCTTTATTCATTTATAAATTATGTTGTAGTTTATATTCTAAGTTATTTATTTGTATTTCTAGATATAAAATAGTCTTTCTTTGTGCTATTATAGATTTGTGACAAGTTCCTACAAATATATTACTGTTAAGTCTATTTTGCCTATGATCTAATTCTTGCATTTTTGCTATAATTATTTCAGTAAGTTTTTCTTTGTATTCATTATTTTCGCTATTCATTGTATCTTTAAATATTGAATATATTTATATTCTATGTTAGATATATTATATATTAATTAATCTAATTTTTTGTTATTAGTTTTTGTGATATTAAGTTCTTTATATTCCGGATATAATTTGTTTAATTTTCTTCTTATTTTTCTTAATTTTCTACTAGTATGTTTATTACCATGTTTCTTATTATTCACAGCTCTGATACCATTTTTCGGTGCGGAACTGGTAGTTAAGGAATTCATGGAAGTGTTAGTGTGGTAGGTGATAGTGTGGTAGGTGAGTAATTTATAATAAAGTTT